>MBPM02000013.1:0-600000 GCA_001695595.3 Plasmopara viticola
AGAAGTGCAAACTGTGCTCCAAGTGAAGAAGACATATGCGCAGTCATGCTAAGGAGCCTTCCTGCAAGCTACGAGAGTTAGTGCAGGCGTTCCGGATGTCGATCACCAGCTTCGAATTCAGCAGTCTCGTGAGTAAGCTGATTGCTGAAGAAGTGCGCAGAAGGAGGCGGCACGAGTAGAGGAAGCAACGCTCTCTAGCTCTCTACACAAACAAGCGAAGCGTCAAGCAGCACCCGAAGAAGCAACAAGGACGACGTCCCAAAGGACCGTCGGGGGTGTGCTACAATTGTGGCAAGGTCGGCCACTATGCTAGAGATTGCCGTTCAAGTCGGATTCCAAGAGAAGCAAACCATGACCAGTCCAACATCGCGTTCAATGCCAGTGGCTACGCGAGCAACTGCTGGGTCATGGACAGCGGAGCATCGGCGCATATGTGCAAGGATCGAGGATCCTTCGTGGACTACAAGATAGTTGAACAGCCGCGCAGTGTTTCAAGCGCGAAGAACGATGTGAAGCTCAAGGTCATCGGCTACGGAACGGTCAAGCTTCGGGTTTGGACCGGGCATGCGTGGATCGATGCCACGCTGGAAAATACTCTGCACGTTCAAGAACTGACAAAGAATTTGTTCTCGCTTACGGCTGCAGCAGCACGAGGAATGACGATCGAGATTACCCGCGACGAGTGCGTGGTGAAGCGTGGCGGCACACCGGTTGCCACGGGAAGGAAACAGGGTTTCCTGATGTACCTCAACATCGAAGCTGATGCGGAGTGCCATGTTGCAGAGACAGAAGCAGAGCTATGGCACCGAAGACTGGGTCACGCATCGTATGGCACGGTAAACGCTCTGGTCAAGGATGGAAGAATCAAGGAGAAGAGATGAAGATGGACTTTGTATGCGATGTGTGCGCAACATCCAAGCAAGTGCGAAAGTCTTTCAATACAAGTGAGGAAGACGCAGAGCTCAGGAGGCTGCGCGTTCACCATGAAAAGTGGTGTGTTCTGACGTACTCGGGCCAATCACGCCACTCTCAAAGTCCGGTACAAGTACATTGTCAGCTTCATCATGATGAAAAACCGGTACACGACGGTCTTCCCGTTGCGGAAGAAGAGCGAAGTAAAGCGCGTTCACAAGGTTTTACCGAGAGATCAAGACGCTGTCTGGGACAAAGGTCAAGGTTCTTCGAAGTGACAACGGTGGGGAGTACCGGAACGCGGCGATGGACAACTTTTGCAAGGCAAAGTTTATTAAACAAGAGTTCACGGTACCGTTCAACCCTGAACAGAACGGTATGGCAAGAGCGCATGAACCGGACACTGATCGAGATGACACGCTGCATGATCAAGGACAGTGGACTCGACAAGTATACTGGTGTGAAGCTCTCATGACAGCGACAGACATCCGGAACGTGCTTCCAAACGCGTCGAACAAGAGATCAAGTCCATACGAGATGGTGTTTAAGCGGAAACCGCGTATCGACCACATGCGCGTATTTGGTTGCGCAGTGTTACGCGCATGTGGCGAAGGCGGGACGCAAGAAACTGGATGATTCAGGCGTGAAGTGTTTCTTCCTTGGATATGCAAAGAAACACAAGGCGTATCGACTTCTTGACGCGGACGACGGATCAATCAAGATTTCAAGAAGTGTGACGTTCGCTGAGCATCCCGTCTCGAAGGTACTGGAGAAGAGAAGAAATGTGATCGTCGACGTGATTGAAGACGAAGAAGGGACGGAGGCCACCGTTTGAAGAGGAAGTTTGAGGACACCACCGATGCGAACACGCCAGGAGCCGGGGACACGCGGCAAGATAACGTGGTCGTTCAAGTTCCAACTCGTGCATCGAGCACACCTGGCCGAGATGGCGAAGAAGAGTGGATGGTGGCGACCTGTTCGGAAGAAGCGTGGTCTGGTGCGCCTACGACAAAGAATTCACGAACATACGCCGCGGTGAATTCAATCTGGACGACTTCGAGGAGAGTACGACTCTCACCACTGTTTGGTCGCGGAGAGCAGTGGGGAACAAGCTTCCACCTACGAAGAAGTAATGAAGAGCGAATACAAGGATCAGTGGCTGGAAGCGATGAAGAGCGAGATGAAGTCACTTGAAGATCACAACACATGGAAGCTATTGGACATGCCACAGCATAAGAAGGCTGTTGGGTGCAAGTGGGTCTTCCGTATCAAGCGTGATTCGAGTGGCAATATTGTGAAGTTCAAGGCACGCTTAGTCGCAAAGGGGTTTACGCAGCGCCCTGGAATTGACTACAATGAGACGTTTGCGCCAGTCGCACGCAAAGAGTCGATTAATGCGGTGTTGGCGATCGCAGCGGCTGAAGACTTAGAAGCTGAAAATGTCGACGTTGATACAGCATTCCTGTATGGCGAAGTTGAAGAGGAGATTTACATGGACCAGCCAGATGGCTTCGAAGATGAAGAAAATCCGGCAAAGAAGTGCTTACTTCAAAAAGCACTTTACGGGACGAAGCAAGCTGCGCGACAGTGGAACAGCAAGCTCACCAAGCATCTGGAGAATCAAGGTTTCAAGGGTACCTCGGCAGACCCATGTGTGTTCGTTCGTGTTTCGAGAAACGAGTACAGCATCATCATCATTTACGTGGATGACTTGATGCTGTTCTGCAAAACCATGGATCATATTGAGGACATCAAGAGTGCGCTGAAGGAAGAGTTCAGCATCAAAGAACTCGGAGAGCTCAAGTATTGCCTGGGGATCGAGATACACCGCAAGCGTGACGACCATGTGATCAAGATAAACCAACAAGCGTATATCAAGCGACTCGCGGAGAAATTTGGTGTTGATCAATGCAAGGACGTGCACACACCAGCGGACAGTAACTCCAAGTTGTCGAAGTTGCCCGAAGAGGAAGCGTTTGCGCCGAAGTACCCATATCGCGAACTGGTGGGGGCTTTGATGTACATAGCAACATGTACGCGCCCGGACATAGCATATGCTGTTGGTGAAGTTGCCAAGTTTTGCGAGCGTTACGGCAAGGCACACTGGGCGGCGGCCAAGCGAATTCTGAAGTACTTGAAGACGACACTAGATATCAGCATTGTGTTTGACGGCTCGAGCAAGGGAGAGCTGATTGCGTATGCTGATGCAAACTGGGCAGGAGACCTCGACACGCGACGTTCAACAACAGGGTATGTATTCTTCTTGAATGGAAGTGCCGTTTCGTGGAATTCCAAGCGTCAGCCGACGGTCGCAACATCAAGCACGGAAGCAGAGTACATGAGTTTGTACAGTGTAACGCAAGAGGCGCTTTGGTTCCGAAGTCTGCTCAAGGACATGAAGTACGGTGTCGATTCGGCAACAACGATTTATCAAGATAATCAAGGTTGCATCGCACTGGCCAAGAATCCTGTTTATCACTCGCGGACGAAGCACATCGACATCAAGTTTCATTTCCTGCGCGAGAAAGTGGAACGCGAGGAAATCACACTTGAATACAAGCCGACGGAAGACATGGTCGCGGACGGATTTACGAAGGCACTTGCAAGGGACAAGCACAGCAAGTTTCTTACGGGTCTACGGATGGCAGCGTAGGATGCTCACTTCGCGCGCACATCAAGGGAGAGTGTTAAAGATTGATGTGCTGATCGAAGAAAGGCGGACGTTACTATGACCAGTGATTGGTCAATGCGATTGAATGGCTATCGTGCGCGAAAGGAATGAATGGCCAGCAAGAGAGACAGCAAAGAGTAGGACAAGGATGAACGCACAAATACAACTTACTGGGTTTATTTTTATTAACTTTCCGATCCCGTGTTTATTTTTATTAACAAGAAGTACCTAGTGCCAATAAGACCCAAGACTTGTCCAGCGATGGAAACGGTGTACTTTCACGTGGTCCGAGCCAATAGAAATGGGAGCGTAAAGAATATCATAGTCTTGTCCCCAAGGCGAAATTGCTTCATCGAAAAGTCAAATAATTGGGTCCGCCCAAGATGGTATATTAGCCGGCATCCTGCCAGCTAAAATCACTTTACATAGCACGTGAAGCTGAAGACTCTTAATGGAGTCTAAGGTAGGTGTTAAGCCCAATCCACCTTGACTTTTAGGGAAGAAGCACCACTCACGGGCCAGAGCGTTGGAAGACTTAGAACGATACATGAAGCGTGAAATTGTCGTGAAAGCTGATCTCGAAAGCCCGTGGACGAATATAACAAACACTGGCCGTGTACCATAGTACAGGTCGAACTATTTGTTGGAGAATAACAACTTGATCCCGTAAAGTCCTTGCGCGGTGAAGCCATAGCGAACACCGGTTTTCGATTTTCACGATAAGATGCTGGGGTCGATCAGCGTCCAGAGGAGTTGGTCCGTAATATATACCCAAGTTTGGTGCAGGCATAATTGTCTACCACAACAACTCCCAGTGATAGAAGGTTTTGCCTTAATAACTCATTTTTTGCAGTTCAAAATTGAAAGGGAAGGTTATCGTCTTACTCGTATTTAGACTCATCCCAGAGGCCTCACAAAAATTCCCTTCCAATTTTAAAAAGTAATTGGTATGGCGTAAATCATGCTATCAGCAAAGCTAATAACAGTGTGGATCGAATCATGAGTGAGGCGATGTCTCAAATTGAGTGAGTGTCACTAATTGAGTGAGTGGCCGATTGATTTTGAAGACCATAGTCTTGAAGACGAACTCGAAGGAAATTAAGCAAAAACTCATTAGAGCACAAATAATGCCGGCGATAATGGGTCTCCTTGACGGACCCCGCACCTAGTTCAAATGGGTCAAGTGGTTGGCCATTGAACATCAGGGTAGATTAGGGTACCCGGGAAGGGTTCGTAACCAGCGGCGAAATTGGTCCCCAAATCCATAGTGCATTAGAACTATATCGAGTGCGTCCCATACGACACTATCAAAGGCTTTAGCGAATTCTAGTAGAACGGCGCCAGCCGGGGAATTGCCACCCAAAATAATTAGTCAAAGCTTGAAATCGTAAATGTGCGTGGCGAATATCGCGGCCCGATACAAATCTAAATGGGTCCGGGTGAAGTAATTTTCCCAATACGGAGCCGAGCCTATGGGCCAAAATTTTGGGCCCGACTTTAGCGTCCACATTAAGCAATGAAATTGGTCGATAATTGCTGGAAAGTTTCCGATCGCCTTTGTTATAAAGAAGCGAGACTTGAACCCTCCGCTGAAATTAGTCATTTCTCCCCTTTGGAATTGAGCAGCATACATAACTTCGAATATTCTGCTCAAGAGGGCTAGATCTGTCTTATAATATTCAAAAGGAAGGCCGTCCGGTCTCGGAGTTTTTTCAATTGCCGTGTGTGTTAGCGCCCAATAAAACTCAAAAGCTGTGAGGGGCTGTCCAAATAAGCCTGATCCGTCAAGGTAAGTCGCGCTTTAGTGTCTTGAAGAATTTGGACCAATTTTAAAGATCCCATTTTGGTTTACTATGGCCAAATTCCTTCGAAGGCGAACAGTAGATCCAAAACCATTTTGGTTTAATATGTCCAATTTCCTTTGAAGGCGAACAGTAAATCACAAAACGTTTGTACAAACCTTTGGTAGCCATCTGAGCATTGGAGCCGCTAACCAGCCCTCTTTTCGCTGACCAGCCCCCCCTTAATACAGCACCCCTATTGTATTGTATTGTATTACGTTATCGCGTTGCCGAGTTGTGCACGTGCTAAGCTCAGTCTGGCTAGTCCACGGCATAGAGTGGTGTCCGCATACGTCGGGTCTCGTTCGGCGGGCAGTGCAGCCAGCATCAAGGTCATGAGGGTCTTCCATTATTTTGTTTAGCTCCGACTTGGTAAGAGTCCAGGTGGCGCCCTGGTGCTGGAGACCGTCGCGTCGAGGGTAAGACTCGTTAGAGACCTGCAGATGCCCGAGAGCACCTTACCGAAGCGCGCGAGCATTAAGCCCCCGCGCTTGGAAGGGGGCGTCAACCCAACCTTTTCCCTGAAGCACCCCTAGTATATACAAAAATCGACCCCTCTACGCACTCGCTTAGCATTGCAATTCAGCGCTTCGAAGAAAATGTAGTACAATAGTGGCTAGTAAAACATACTCATTAGTTGCTGCGCATTGTATATGGCGTCTGCTGTTCCGAGCACGAACAAATTGTATATGAACATATTAAAACCTTGGCAACTTTGCAAAGTCGGGCAGTGTGAGGTGCAAGTTGTGAAATTTTTAATTTCACGCAGTGCGAGGCAATGATTTGCGCCTATACTACACACAGGGTTGGAGTATTTTTTTCTTAGGCGACTAATAACGAACAATCTGATCGTTCCAACTTTTTGGTGCGCACATACCAACGTAACTAATACCTTAGTAAACTTCTATGCAGCATTCAGAAAAGTTTAATCAATAGCATTGTTGACCTGAGTCGCTAATTTCATAATTGTAGACTCGTAAAATTTTACGAAGCGAGTCCAATATGAAAAGCAAAGACTACAGCAATGTGAAAATTACTCTTTTCCCGATGCGTCAACCAACAGAATGAAGCCAAAAAGACAAAAGAGAAGCGCAAGCCCTATTCTGTGGCAATGACAGGAACGAACGACCTCGTGATACCCCCGCTGCTTGCAAGTGAAACAATCATGAAATCTGGTAAACACTATCATATGACCTGGCGTCGCATAAGTATAAATAGTGATGGCTACTATTTCCAACGGAGAAAATTCAAATCCGACAGAACATTTTAATCTAATGGGATTCGGTCCAGCCAATCATAAATCTTCAATATATACTGCATCAAGTTGGTGGGATGGATAGTGAAAGCGTGGGGCTGGTTAGCGGCTCCCCTCAGCATTCACAATGCGTTACTCTCCCTTGTAACAATCGCTTTTATTCAAAAAGTGCATTAGAGGTAATATGTTTTACAATAGATTAAATGATTGACATAAGCTGGCAGATAAGCAATTGATTTTATGTCAATGCCTATGGACGCCAAGCTTGTATCAACCACTGATTCATATTCAAGTAGTCTCTGAATAGATCATCCATCTTTGGTTTTTTAACTTTGAATAAAATACGGTTTGAACGATTGCAAGTATCGCTACCGCCTTTAACCGCTATTTGTTGCCTCAGTAAATAATAAAACACTTTTACGAAAACAAAATAATTTAACGCTTGCTTGTCACTGTGGCATTTTAAAGCTTTCCGATGGAAGTCAGCTATAAGCTAGCAACAGCACTAGCTGATTACACTTATACCATATCTAAGCTCAAAAACCAAGAATGTTAAGATTTGTCATCTAGCTTATTTTTGATCTAGACAAAAAAATGCCCGCGTGACGCTACTACAGACAACCTTGTATCCGCAGTGACGCCTGCACCTGCGTCTACGCTTGAAATTGAAAACTTACATGATTTGACATTTCTGCTAAGCCAGGATCGCTGTACCAGCATGACTTACAACAGGTCTTTTGTTCATGACTCACTTGGGGCTGAGATCATGAAAAACAATCAAACAAAAAATTGCACCTCCTAATTAAAACCGGTCAGCTAATTGATCGACCGCACAAAGCTCTGATGCGTAAGAGATAGACGCGTAAAGCTCGCAAATAATCAAGAAGAGGAGCATTTGCGTCAAAACGTCACAGCTTGGTCTTTCATTGGTGCTGTAGAAGGAACGGCCTGACAAAATGATATCACAAAAATCTCTGAGCGAAGAAAGTTTCGTGATAGAATCCAGACAAAATGTTGTGAAAAAATTCGAGTGCACAACGATTGCTTTTTGCCACGGGGATTACAAGTAAGCGTCTTTGTAAAATCCTGACGAGCCTTGAGCCGCATAGCTTAACATTGTTGATATGGAATATTCGAAAAGCTTGCCGATGACGCATTCGAAACAAAACAAAAATTATAAGCGAGCTTACAAAAAGGTGACAAGTTAAAGCTCACAGGATAAGCTTTAAGGACGCGTGCAGCTTTTGCTGAGAGCATGGCTTTCCGGACAAGCAAAACAACGCTGTTCGATCGATCTCGTCGAATCCAAATATTTTAACAAAGAGCTACAAAAGCGGCTTATGTAAAAGCATTCTGAGCATTGATAATTTTTAGAGCTTCGGTTCTGTCTGTGCCATACAGAGTCTGCGCTTCTTTTTCTTGTACCATACGGCGACACAAATACATTGATGATTGCAGCGTATTTTCAACACACAACATCCTTCCGCTCCTAAAGTAGTCGATGAATTTAACCGTACCTTTTCCCAACTCCACAACCAGATTCTTAAGAAGGTGGCGAAGTGTCGTGTACTAGCAGGTGCCAAACATATAGAAATACCTAGCAACAACGTACGCTGCGTTTTAGTTTCTTTCGGAGCACGATCTGCAACCCAAGAAAAATTCCTTGGAGTCGAACTTCGTACTGGCCAGGAGATATATTTTCTGCACAAGATCCAGTACAAAAAACGCTGTTATTTGTGCATTTTATTTTTCCTTAAAATCTATGATAGGTACTGACCTATCGTAATCTTTGTCCTCGTTCACAAAATGGGAAAAGAGTGAATATTATTGCGTCTGGGCATCTAGAAATAGAGCGGAGCTTTATCAAGATTTGATGCGAATTGGATCGAAATGTAGCAGACGACACGAATGGTTATGTCCGATATTGCGTGTCGATAAAGGCGTAACGCTCATGTGAAGTAATACCTGATGGAAAGAAGTGTTTTGAGAAAAAGAATTTGCTGTCAAGCCACCCGACGAAAGTAGCGCCGGCTCAACTTCAAAGGAAAACCGACAGAATACATCGTGTTGATACAGAAGCCCAAAGGCGATTTAATACGATGGCGTTAAAAGGAAAGAGCAAATTAAAGCAACTAAGATGATCACATATTCAGATTGACAAGATGCTGAGTAGTGGACTTGTCGACAAATAATTTCATACATATAAAGTTTTTATTATTATCTTTGCAGTCTATTTTTTCGCAAGAATGTAAGCGTGAAACCAACTTCTCATTCAGATGATGCCTTACAATACAAGCGACACCTTCGAATGTCGCTGTGCTGGACGTGGATGCAGGGATGAATGTGTCGCGAAAATGACAGAAATTGCCTAATTCAGTCACACTTTTTTTTGTAGTGACTTCAATGAGATAGTATCCACTCAAGAACCAATGATCTTCGACTCTTTTGCTTTGTAAAAGACCTGATTGCTCGTGCTACAAAAGCGCACTTTTGATGAACCTTGTATTTCTTCCGAATATACACTAACGAAAATGGATTTTTAAAAGTGGACAGGCGATGGATCTGGTAAATCAGCTTAGTTTTCAAGCTACCAAAATTAGTTTGCAGTGCTACAGTCTTACAAGTCAATTGAAACTTTCAAGCGAGCGTAAGCAAAATAAGTGAATGTTTATAATGGAAGCGACAACTTTGCTCAAATAAGATAGCCCTTCCGTTTGGAGTTAATTAGAATGGATCCAGCACGATTTCAGTGCACAAATACCAGCAAAAGCGTAAGTATTACGAGTATCTAGCGCGGGTCCAGGGTCGCTGCGACCTGACCGCCCGGGTTGACCCCAAGAGCAACATCAAGCCCGTATATTCGACCGCGAAAAAGCTGCTTCTCCTGATTGAGGAAAAGTACAGGCAGCGGCTTTTACATGCAGATGAGAATCAGACAGAGACACTTTCACAGGCGCTGTGAGTATCTTGTAAGATGACGCAAAATTTTGCTTCACTGATTACGGGAGAGGCGTGGGATTGGTCCCGACAAAATTTCCTGAAGGCCGTAAAAATATATGATATGGCCAATTTGTATGTAAGTCGAAAATTTTGGTTGCATATTGGGTATGGTCCACACCTACGCTTAGATCTTGAGACCTTGGCTCCTGAAATGGCATTATCCGGATCCGAGGCATTTTTTATGTTGAGTTGTCTCTAATTAACAGATCAAGTAAGAGGTACCCAAAGGTAATGGGCACAAAGGAACTCGCCAAGTGTGAGTAGCATCTCGAAGGTCTACTAACTCCCAAAAGAGCTTTTATAATTAACTCATGGTAGTAACAGCGCTAGAAAGTACTTAAATGTATACCCAGACCACTGTGCCAAGTTAAAATGAACGGGCCGTTTGTTAATGCCGGGCTTTTATGGTGGGACCTGGCTCCTAGTATTTTTTTTAAATAATCGCTTCTCATACAGAAGTTTTTCTTAAAGATATTTACAAATGAGATTGAGTCGTTTGCGGCAATGTAATCCTAAATGGTTATGAAGGTAGGACCAAAAGACAATAGTATTATGTATCAAATCAGGCTGTAAACTGTAGTATATTGCAAACTTGTAGTACTAAAACCGTTAATTGTAAACTCTGATTCAGAGGACGATCGCTCATCTGTGTAAGGAGCTGTACAAAATCATCACAAAAAGAATGTATGGATCAGAATTAGATTGATGGTGCTCGTGAATGTGACAAATTTCTAAAATTTATGCTGCGATATAGCGATGCGATGGATACAATAGAGCAATATTTGTTGTGTACCTTATGGTTTCTTTTTTAGCAAGGATGTACAGCTCGAGGTACCATGTATTAGCAGCAATTTGAAATTGAAGGGACCTAGACACTTGATCGTATTTTCGTTTAGGTTGTAGCATATAAAGTGATAGCCTTTTAAAACTGGGCCCAATTAGGCAATAATTCTTCAAGCTTCCTATCTAGACGTCTCTTCACGCTCATTATTTTTCTGAAGGCTTGTTGCCATAAACATCACCTGGACGACGCTTAATAGTAGCTAAGCTCTTTTATGTACTCTTGTTCGTTCGACTAGCTATTGTGATTGAATGCAATCTGGTTAAGAAAAAGCGATCTACACAACCGCTACGTATGGAAGCAGATTGAGACATAGAATCGTTTCGATTCTCGACAATACTCTTCGTACAGCTGAATGGGGAAAACGTCGCGGAATAAATACATCTTCTAGTAATCTTTCATGTTATTACGCTAATCGTTTGCAATACTAATGCATCTCAAAGTTGTTCAAGCTACTTTAATCCTCGAACAAGATCGAGGTCGTAAGCTGTAACGACGAAGAAGACCGTCGCCGCTTATAAAAAAAAATTGGAGCTTTGCAGCACGGTATCGAATCAGCTGGGATGGCCTTACATTCAATTTAATGGTGTACTGGCATGTAATTTTTGGAGCAAGACGCGAGCAAGCAAACAGAACACCTCTAAAAATGAGAATTCAACTTAAGCCTAAGGCAACTTGTGTGAAGCTAAAGCGTTTGCAGACACGAAGATCCATAACAAAAGGTGTTTTATAATTGGCCGTCGAAGCCACATACTATCTAAAAAAGCCTAAAGAAATGTTCAAGAGTTGGGTAGTTAGGCTTCAGCAATAACAGACACGCAGATACCGGAGACGACCCAATTTCTCGATGGTAGCACAGGCTACCCTGAATTTGCAAAGGCTTTGTTGCAGTTATAGCTAACTTTCCCTGAAGCCCTTGATAGATGCTCAACCTGTTTTGTTTGCCTCCGAAAGCATGCGCGCGACGCTTTAGGGTGATAATGCTACAGGCACGTACGAATGACACGACAGGCGCGAAAAAATCGAAAGGGCAAGGAATCGACCTGCAAATAGTTTTAGCGCTTCAACGGCTCAAATTAGATGATCAAGAGTAGCTATTATCTCACAGCAATCAGCAGTGATCTTATACATTAAGTGACTGACTAGCAAGCAGTTCCCCTTCGTATCCACAAGTTTGTGATACCCACGCTGAAAGAGTTATCTCAAAGAACACAGGATAAAGTTTAATCGACTACTTGTAATAGCAAGGGAAATTACGTCTTTTTACGCAATGAGATGATGATAGGGGGCTTATTCAGCGACTGAGGCCAGGTAATATTGCCATGCAAAACAAAATCATTGGAAAGAGCTACAGCGTAAATCTCAAGAAGCTCTAAAGCCTAGTAATAACTCTCGCCAGGCGATACCACTAGATCAAAGGATTGTTGCTGGTATAATTATGCTGCCATGCGAATCAAATTCCGTCACAATTGGATCCCTTAACCAATGCGGAAAGCATGTAGGCTATTCTCTGAAGACATTGAGCAAACGCAAATCGGTTGATCAGCTAGCTTTGTTTCTTGGGTTGAAAGAGGCGATATCGACTAGAGGCGACATCGACTACCTCTAAAAAAATACCAAAAAGATTGTCACTGAAGTTGCGTTTAAATTGCTACTAGTAATAGTACCACGAAAAAGGTAGTCTTGTCATAAATGCCGGCAACGCATCGACCAACCCCTAGGAGCAAGATTATTTGAGCTCAAAAAAGAAAAGAGTTTGTACATTTTTGTGCAATTGGGCAAAAGTAACTAAATTTTTATATTTGAGCCATGGCCGATAATGCGTCACCGAGTTCTTGGTTCAAAGGTTTCTGTCGTTGCTCTATCGAAATGAACAATGTAAAGTAACTTGTGTCAACTAAACGGCGTAGCCGCCCTCCATCAGACAGTGCAATTTATTTTGCTACGATCTTTTTAACTCGTGGTCGTTGATGCGCCACAAAAAGACACTTATGGCGATGACTAGCAAATTCTTTAAAAACTAAGCAAGCTTAACGAGTCAGACCTACATTTGAGTAGAAACCTCCGGTACTGATCGCTGTAACAACACTTAAAGCAATATCGACCTTAACGAAAGTACATTTGAACCTGACGGTGATTTGCGCAGAATAAATGCCACAGGGTGAAGCGATCAAACATCAGATCAAAATATTCCAGGGGGCAACCCAAGTTATGCTTCATGAGCCGCTCATTATCAGACAGCATATCAATAGTGCTGTCATTGTGGCCAACACTGCCAGACGTAATTCACTGTTGTTAAATTTAAACTTGGCAAGAAAATTTACCCACTCGAGCGATTTATTTTGTGCTCCGTGACAGTGGTAGCTGTCATGTGGAAAAACTCCCAATCTCATTCACCACTGTCACTGTTATCCAAAGTCCTGAGTATATAATTTAAGCTGGATGCTTGCGCGGCTAATATATATATATAAATTGAGCGTTTTAAATCTGTTTTAATGTCTGGAAGCAGTAGGCATAAAAGAAAAGAGGAAAGGGGCTAACTTATACGGCATTTATTTTTTTCATGAGTAGCAAACAGCTGTTGCTGCAAGCATACGAAATACCAATGCGTTAACCTGGGTCAATGGCGCTAAGCGCTCCGAGCCCTTGTTAAAACTCGCTATCGTTACTGCGACGCGTTTGTAGCTTTTGTGAATTGAAGAAATCTTGGGAATGCTACCAGAATATTTGTGCGCTGAGAAATCTTGTATGCATCGAATGCAACCGCTAAAGGCTATCCAAGTGAATTGCTAATATTTACGGCTCTGTGTATAGCTTTCCTGAGGCCTGCTATCTTAGTAAAATGTGAGAATATTGACAATCCTCTTATAAGCTTCGGTACACCACTTTCATCAGCTCTACAGTGCGTCAAGCCGTCGTGTTTCTTACGGCTATGTTTTAAGGATAGCTTAATCCTCATACTAATTACTGCCACGCCATCATGTGCTGATGCTCAGCTTCTATGTACTCGACACCAGCTCGGATGCTGGTGGTGATGAGGAGCCCAGTATTCACGTATAATTTGCCGCGTAAGGTGTTGATAAGCGAGATGATGTACTTTGACCGATGTTTACGATGTTTACTTACTAATTCTGTCGACAAAACGGATTTCTTAGCTTATTAGTATCGACGGCTGGCAACTTTTTTCTTCTAATTGTGCCGTGGCATATTGTTTTCTTTAAATATAGCGTAATGTCGTAGTCATGAGCGACGATACTTCTAAGGATCGTACAAGCAGCTAATAATTACCGGACACGACGACATAAATTTCAGCGCAAACTTCGGGTGTACTTAAGTAAAAGAAATAGCCGGAAAAACACAGCTTTTCTAAGTAGCTATTTTGATCACTGTTTGCTTCGCAAGCTGCAGTGCACCAATCGAGAGCGCTGACGGGTATAAAAACGCGGTTTCCTCATATGCTAGTATCGGGCTAACGTAATAAGTAATAGGCTATAATTGCGCTTCGAGCTACTGGCGAAGTGATACAGGAGCTGGCCGCAAAGTCGGAGGTCCACCGTGCAGCCCCTTTGAGTGTCACGATATGCGTTTGTAATGGTTAATTTGCTCGACAAAAATCTAGTAGCTGGATTATTTTAGTCACCAAGAGTGACGTGCGGGTGGAAAAAGATTTAAACAATTTTATGTGTAAGCTTGATAGCAAGAACTTTTGCATTTTTGTTCCATTACGAAGTAATTATATAACTTACAAGTCAGTGAGTACTTGCTGTCGCGAATGCCCGCTTCGAGCCTTAAAACTTAAGAGAAAATGTTTAGATCCTACACTGGCAAGCTCTTGGAAAGTTTGCTTCAAAAACCGCCTCTCAGATGCGTCCTATTATTTGCATATGTACTAAGCGATTTAAGCTCCAGGAAAGTGATAGCGATACTGAGTTTGTTAACATCTTTTTCTTGGTATGACAAGTTTTTCGTAAAAGGTGGCGATGAACAAGTTTCCAAAAGTTTCCCGTATGACTTTAAGATGAGTGTGATATCCAGGAACGAGTCAAGTATGAGTTGTTGTTTAATGTGGATCACACGTTAATTGACATTAGCATGGGTCAAAACGGACTATTGAACTTGCTAGAGCCAATTGAAGACAATTTTAGTTGCCTTGCACATTACGATAACTGTTATCTATCAGAATGTCAGACGTTTTACCCTTGACTTGTGCTTTCAGCGACTGGGAAAGGTTTTGGTACTTCGGTGTTTCAGGAGCGCAAAGTTGATAGGGAAAACGCAATTAACGCAAGAGCGCTATCAAAGAATGCAGATAGTGACGAGAAAAGAATACTATAATGCATGAAGGAGGTTTGTATGTTGAGTTTATTTTCTTTTTTTTGTGAAAGTCCTATTTATGTAAAACTTCGTATGAAATCATAAATCGCCTTTATTGAATTCACCAAAGACTCACCAAATAAATTTTGCACCAACTCCACCTAAAAATTAAGCGCTGCCCCAAGATTGAGACTGTTTCACTGAGAATTGCGGCAAAGTTATATGATTCTGTCAATGCCTTTTCCCTAGACGCTTACGCGTGCCGAGAAAGTATAATTAGTAGTATAGGCAGAGCATGGGGAGAGGCTTGCACTGACTAACTCGTGCGAGAGCTCATCAAGCGCCATACGGACCGTGAGACGTCGATGGACAAAATGAATACCAAGAAATTGCTGATGTTTACTATTTAGAAAAAGACGAGACTGAATTATGTCATCTTGGGATAGGTCAATCACATGTTTCTGTCGTATCGAATTGTTTGTCGTTCTATGACATAACTTTCGCCGCTGTATTCTTTTTATTAACATTCAGTATCACTAGCAGGTGCTTGTTTGACTAGAGTAAGGAATGTTCAAATGACGCTGTCTACGCTGACTTACATAAACAATTATCCATACAAATGGATAAGGCAATAAGCTTAAGTCGTATCATCGCACGACATGGAGTATTTGCGCAAAAGAGACGTCTCCTTTTTGAATAAAGAAAGTTTTGACCTTCAAGATACAATTCAGCACTTCACAGTAAGCTTGGTGCCATTGTCATCGTTTTGCTTGTACCCCAAATTCCTCGAAGTATGGAAAGACAACTTTTGTGTAGGCTTGGCAACGAAATGATGTATTTAGCACTTTAACTCTGAGGAGCTTCAAGCTCAGGCCTTCTTCACTCTCTTTCTGGTCCAATCATTTCTTTGATAGTCGGAGGATGAACTTGACAGTATAAGCTTTGAAGTGTGTGCAAGAGCTGACACAGTCACATGAACTGATGATCCGAATGAAGAATGGAATTGTCCTGAATGGCGTGGGTAGCTGGCTCTACAATCTTATCTTCTGACCATGATAATTTTGAAAGCAGAGAGACCGACGAGGCTGTTGATGAAGTCGCCACATAGTCGATTGACGCGACAGTCAAACGACATCTAAACTTTGAGAAACTTAAGTGATCCAATCCAGCCGGCCTTCCAGAGCGTTTGCTCAAAAAAAAATGTCTTGGCGAATAGCGCACTTATCTGGGTTGAGGTCATAGCGACAGCTTAATAACACAAGTGATCTTGTTCTTGCTTGGGGACATATATATAAGCGACTATAATTAGCTAGTATCCGGAGAAATGAGTCGCGTACCGCAATTGCCCCATGCGATAAACTTGACGAGCCAAACCATTTCACATGGCTTTGAAAAAAGAATTGCACAGATTGTTGTGCTGTTCACAGATTTGAGATGTACTCCAATGACCATTGATGGAGCAGATGAACTTCTATGCAAAAGCAAACTATATCCATTTGTGCTTATAATGGCTTCGTGATGACCATCTCAGGTCTCACTGGGGCCGTCCGAGGTAAGTTCAGCTATGTTGACGTCGCCCTCAGCAGAGATCTGGCCGAGGATTTTTATGTCTGACAATTTGACACGCACGAAGCAATGCAAACTGATGAACCAACACCGAACCACCAATCAAAAGATCGAGATTGGGACAGAATTGCCAAAACATCCTCGGAGCCACTATCAGAAGATGCAGATAAAACCGCAAGGCGTTTAGAAATAGCGCATTGATCGATTGCATGAGCAAACTAACTTTTGAGCCTGCTCTGCAATAAGACCGAGCAGTTTTTTATGCGCCGGGGCTTGATTGTCGACTATATTGGCAGGGTGATCAGAAGGGTGTTGTGAATCTAGAACATATCCTCTAGTACGCTGGCAAGCTTGAACACTTCAGTTCAAGTGACATATGGGATAAGCAAATCAGCACTAGCAAAGTGTTTTAACGCCGAGACCCGCTCGTCCAGCAGCCGCTGGTTCATCGGGTGTATTGGTTTATCAGTTGACTTGATTGACCTTTGAGTGTAGATTGTTCGGATAGAGATTTTTTTATAATTACTTGCTTATAAGCCTCATTATATCCTTCAAGTACTTCTCGAAATTTGAGATCCGACAGCGGCAACCGAAGAAAGAAAAGTACCAGAGCCGAAAGAGATCAAGATCGCTCCGGATTCCGGAATTATAGTTAGGCTGCTGCCAAGTCCAGTTCTGACGAATGGAATCTAAGGGCGATGCTGACTCGATCTGATCTTGAAGTGAAGCACTTTTCGCACAAGAAACAAATAAACTTGTTTCAGCAGTCATTTGCTAAATCTTATTTTAAAGCTGGTAATCCCGAAGCGGCATTTTTGGCAAAAAGGCTGTCTGTTGTGAAAACACAACGCGTCTTCAGCCGAACAATTACAAACCGAAGGTACTGATCTTTGCATTTTGCTACCGCTAAAGCTTTCGTAAAATAGGAGATGAGAAGACAACTTCTTGCACAATAAAAAGCTTTTTATCGTCTCAAGCATTGACATAAGGCGTGGGCACCTCAGGCAAGAATTGCATTGCAGGCTTCGAACCTAAGCTTTTCAAGCTGCCAAGCGAGCTCAGCAGTATGCAAAGATTTTTTTTGCGAAGCCAAGATTTTGGCTTATAAAGTCTCATGTGTCTCTCGCTGGGCGCGGTAGCCTGATGATACAAGCACCAATATATCCTCTTAAGCAGTCATTGCTCCCTCATTAGACACGGGCTTGTGTTCCACCCACGGATTGAGAACCAAGCGAGATTTAATTAGTTTTGACTGCGCCTCGTCGCCATCGGTTTCGGTACCCGTGCACTACGTCCGATTAGAGAATGTGCATGGTGTGTGCAAAGAATACACCGGTCAATCACAAGCACAATGTGTACGATGCTCAGAATTACGAGTGCTATCAGGCAAGCGTGGCGTACGAAGCGTACCACCTGAACGAAATCGATGTACAACTCGATTTGGTGGTGCAAGCCATAGGCTCACAAGCAGGTCTCAGGCTGCGAAGAAGAACCTTGAACATCAATGTTGACAAGTTAGAGCAAGCCAGACGATTGGGGTCTTGTACTTTTATGGGTACAGCGATTGACCCGTACGGCGTAAGGTCTGTGAGCGGCAGAGGCGTCATGTGACGGCAAAGTGTCTTTACGCCGATGTGCTTCGCAGTACTCGAGCACTGTGACCTCTGTAAGAGTTCATTTATGTACGGCCACAACAGTGCAAAACGTGCGGACGGTAGTCGATATTCAGATGAGCCATTCGCTTGGTATGTGGAATAATAAGGTAATGAGGCACTTGTTACAGCGGCGATGTCGGAAAGTTGAAAAAGATTTGACTTGCATACATTTAGAAAATACAAAGTCTTGACAGGAAATAGTGTTGGAAGATTGCGTTACGTTTGAAGTAGATATTACTGTATAACGGCCGTTACATCAAGTTGAGCTTTTAAGCAAAAAAGAGCGTGGCTTTTGTTGCACGACAGGCTATCTATACCGACGACAACTATACGATAAAGATATTTAAAGGTAGAAAGTCCTGCGGCACTCGCTTACTAAAGCACCTATATTATTTTAAATTCGCACACGTTTCCGAAAATTTGGGGAGTGTGGATCGTCGTCTACGGTAAGATCGTTCCTGCACACGTCCCACTTCTTACAGTAATTATTGGTGCTATGTGATCAGTCTTTTTAATAATTTTTCCAATTATCAAAACGTCGAAGAAGAAACGTTCGACGTCGTGCTCCACGGACTGCTAGCCGTCGATGGAAGGTTCGCAAAGGAAGCACCAAAGAATAAGATAATGGTGCTTATACAGAGGACAAAAAAAAGAGAGGCAGACACGGTTTTTGCCGTAACTAAATTAATATATGTGGAGTACTTAATCTAAATTCCATTGCATACATGCCCTAAATATTACGTTGAAAAGTGTATTAATCAAGTGCGCGAATAGTCACAACAGTTAAGGTAGTACACACGACAGGCTATAACTTGTACCAGCAAGGCAAGTGGGTAAGCACAATAATCAAACAAGAGCTACACCAAACCATCTAAAGTTGAGTGGAGGAAGTTTGAGTGGCACGTAAACGTATCAGGTGTTGCAAATACTTCAATGCTCATTCAATAACGCACAAAACGCGAAGACAGTAAGAGAAAGCGACAACTGCGTGCAACAGACGTGTTAATCTCGCGCTTTCGCGAGTGTCAATCTATCCCCTTCTTAGCAATTGTATCGGTTACGTAGATTTTTGACGTTCCTTTTCTTGTAGCTGTTCTCGTCTCATACGTGATCTGGTCTCCTTCTTTGGACGTCTCTTGGTAGCAGATGGTATTACGCACAATGAACGTTTATTTTTGCAGAACTCGTAAAACTTTTCGTATGTTTCAAGCAGCAGCACAAGATATTCGGTTTGGAGTTCTAGCAGAGGGTTCCTCTGGCCTGCTTCCGACTGGTGGACTGCTGTAACGCGATTCGAACCCAGTGCGAACTCCAATTTCGCCTGATTTAAACGACTCACATAATCTTTGAGATACACGCCTGCCTTAACGTTCAAGCTTGGATCAGGATTGACGTCCCAATTTAAAATATACCACATCCTCTTCATCACTGCAAGCATCGGTTCGTAGTGAAACTTTGAGTACTTGAGAAAAGCCGTGCGAATTGCCGTAAATTGAGCCTTTTCGCCCTCTCCTACAACAATTTCCCTGGGAACTTTTTTCGTCTTTTGGGCTTGATTAGTCGCCTCTTCCAGAAGCTCAGAAATCATTTGTCTGCGGCTCGACCAATCGTTACTGTCGGGTCTCAGCGGTGTTTTTAATACGTTGGTAGGCAAAGCAGTGGGTTGCTTGCCGTTTGAGGCATCAGCAATGAAAGCAGAAAGATTTGGGGGCGTGAGTTGGTCATCGTCTCGGTAAATGTTATCGACAATCTCGTACCAGGCCTTCTTGTCAGTCTCACTAAGATTAGCCTTTTTCACGGCATCCACTACACTGCCAAACATGTCACTTTCCACTTTCGTCAAAGTAGCCTTTTCCGTTGGCAACGCAGCGGAATTAGAATCTACGTTGACACTAGGTTGCGCATTTTGCATCAGTCTTAGCTCTACTCGAAGCGTCGACTGTTGTTTGAACTTGGTGCAGGCTCCATTGTTGGAAAGGCAAAAGTCGAAAAAGTCACGGTACATGCGTACCCATCTTTTGAGACGCAGTAACCGCATTAGGCGAAGCTGTATCTCCTCATGATCCTCCGAAGTAACCTTCAGCATATCCTTCAACCTTTTGTCCAGAACTGGCTTAGAATCGAAAACCAGCTTTTTCAAATCTTCCAAATTCATTATCATCAACCTTCTAATAAAACGTTTGTACACAACATTTCTGCTAGGTCTCGAGTCGCTTGACCAATTGACCATGCCAATAAAAGTCATTGTTTCATCACTTGTCGGTTTATATTTCGCTAATTTGCGCTTGAGGTACTTTAAAAACAATTTGTGAGCTTTTTCGACATCATCTTTGCTCAAGACAATCGTCGTGGGTATCATCTTGCCATGGATATTGCTGCTTTGGGTCGCCTTTGAAGGCCCAGTTGTGCGCGGTTTCTTTGATCGAAGGCCTGCAATTTCTTTTGGAATGGCGGAGCCCGAGGCCTTGTCCGAACTCGTTAGTGCTTGAGCAGTGCGTTTGTTACTAAACTGGCTACTGGGAATTTCAAAGTGGCTCGCAGTATATGTGCGAGGGTCCTGGTTTCGTAAAATGTTATATGCCTCCAACGCACCCGTTGAAGTCTCTTCCGGTGAAGCATTAAGATCAAAGCTTAAATGGGTCGCTTTCCTCACGGTATCTAACACCTCCTCGCTCACTGAAGTGAGCGCGTTTCCAACAAACCCCACGGAAGGTTCCGGCATACGCTCTTCATCAGCCGCGCTGAGCGCCAAGTCGTCGTGTTGATCGCGGCTGCCCCGAAGGATTCTTCTAGGCGATAACTCAGTGTCTATTTCACCCGAAACCTTACCATCATGGTGGGATGATTGTCGATGTACGATTTGATCGGACTCTGCAGCTGTCCGGATGCTATTTGTGACGAGAAGCGCAGTGGTTACGTAAAATGCGCCGCGCATGGAGATGACGACGTGGTTTAAGGAATTGTTTTTTTAGAGTACCCAATTTGTCTGGCTTGTGGTTTAAAGGACGGCCAATCATTTTATCTTGAATTATGAGGTGTTCAGTGGTAAAAACACATTATTGTTTCACTTTTACAGCACTGCGGTACCATCTATTGGTCAGCGTCTTCTTTTAATTTGCCAATTAAAAAAACGTCGAAGAAGAATCGATCGACAACGTGCTCTACGGACTACTAGACGCCGACAAAAGATTGCAGTCGAAGCACCAAAGGAAGTTGATGGTAGTGCTCATACAAAGGCCATAAATAATAGAGAGAGACCAATCGTTCTTCACAAAAACATTGTCGTATTAGAATTTTTTCGTGGGTCAAACGCCCACAATATTGGGGTGAAAATCGTCACGCGAATAACCACTACAATTGAGGCAGTACACATGGCTAGCTATAGACTGTGCCAGCAAGACGAGTGGATAACTGCTAACAAAAAATCAATCAAGGGAACACCGGTATTTGCACTCTAACATCTTAAATTAATGGAAAAAACGTATCGGTCTTAAATAAAGTAAAGTTAAGTGGCACGCAAACGTATCATGCGTTGCAACGGTTGCAATGCGCATCCAATCAAGCACAAGTGAGAAAAGGGACATCTGCGTGCAGCAGACATAATGTGTACAATTCGTACTAAAAATGCGCAGTCGTAATTGTCTCGGTAACGAACTTGTTTGGCGTTTCTTTGCTCGATCTTAACGCTGTTCCCGTTTCACACGTGATCTAGTCATTTTCTTTAAAAGGCGCTTAGCAGCAGGTGTATTACGCACAATGAATGATTATTCCTGCAGAACTCGTAAAATTTGTCGTACGTATCAAGCAGCAACACAATATATTCGGTTTGGACTTCTAGCAGAAAGTTCCTCTGGCCTGCTTCCGACTGTTGAGCTGCTCGAACGCGTTCCAAGCCCAATGCTTCTTCAAATTCTACCTTAACCATACGACATACACGATATTTAAGAAACTCGCCTGCCTTGACACTAAACTTTGGATTAGGCTCGACCTCCCAATTGAAGATATGCCACATCTTTCTCGTCACACTAAGCGTCAATTCGTGGCGAAGAGTTGGAGCCTTAAAAAAAAGGCTCGCGAATTGCCGTGACTCAATCTTTTTCGCCCTCTCCTACAAAAATGTTTCAGTAATATATTTTTTTCTTCTTTGCTGGAACGGTCTAGTAATCTTTTGTCTGTTGCTCAACCACTCGTTAGAGTCGAATTTTAGCGGTGATCTTAATACGTTGGTAGACAAACCAGTGTGTTGCTTGTGATTTGAGGCATCAGCAATGTAAGCAGAAAGGTCTGGAGGCGTGAATGGGTCATCGTCTCGGTAAATTCCATCGACAATTCCATACCAGGCCGTCTTGTCATTCTCACTTTTCCACGGCACCCACCACACTGCCAAGCATTTTCCTTTCCGCTTTCGTCAAACTAGCCTTTTCCGTCGGCAATGAAGCGAAATTCGTATCCAAAGTTGGTGCTAGGTTCAGCATTTTTCAGTAAAAACGTTAGCTCTAATCATGCATCGTAATTGCTAAAGACTTTGTGGTTGGAAAGGCAAAAAAATAAAAAAATCGCGGTACATGCGTACTCACTTTCTAGGACGCTGTAATCGCAAAAGGCGAAGTTATGATCCTCCAAAGATAGCTTCAGCATGTCCTCCAAACTTTCTCCAGATCTGGCGGAGAATCAACTTTTCAATATAGCGAACGTACGCAAAACTCAAGCCAGGTCTCGCAACGTTTTTCCGATTGACAAGGCCAAAAAAATCATTGTTTTATCTTTTGTCGGTTCATTTTTCGCAGAAGTCCGCCGAAAGATTTCAAGAGACAAATTGCAAATTTTATCTACAAAACCATCAATCGAGGTACTCGACGTGGGTGTCATCTTGCCATGACTGATGCTGCTTTGTACACCCGTCGCCCCTCGAGGCACATTTTTCCTTACAGTATTCGCTAAACGCTTGAAACGCGTGTCTGCTTGTCAAGGAAGCTCAATTGGACGTGTCTGATGCCGTAGCACGAATCAGCGCTTCGTGCTTTTTGGAATGGCGGAGTTCTAGACCTTGTACAGACTCGTAAGCGCTTTAGCGGTGCGTTTATTGCTGGAGTGATCGCTCGGATTTTCAATGCCACTAGCGATGTACGTGCGAGGTCCTTGTTTCGTAAATTGTTGTATGCCTCTTACGCACACGTCGGAGTCACTTCCGGTGAAGCATTACGATCAAAGGTCAAATGTGCAGCTTTTCTTATATTATACAAAGCTTCTTCGCTCAATGAAATTAAGATCTCCGTGAAAGGGTTCTGGCATACGCTCTTCATCAGCCGCGCTAAGCGCCAAGTCTTCGTACTGTTTACGGGTGCCCTGAAAATATCATCAGGATATGACTTCGTGTCCTACTACCCGGACCCATCGTCATGGTGGGACGTTAGTCGGATATCAGGTTGATTGGACTCGGCAGCCGCCCGGACGCTTTTTTGTGATGAGAAGCGCAACTCTTACGTATGGTGTGTGGTTTTTATTAACGGCCAATCATTTCCACAACTGATACAAAAATAATGTGACGTCGTATCTATTAAAGAGTACTTACAGCACTACGCCTGTAAAGTACGATTTTCCACCATCATCCATGCAGTGCAAGAGCGTTCAGCTCACATTGTAAGTTATAGTTTGTATGTCTTCCCAATTACAAATTGGCCCACTTTAGTATACTTTAGACATGATCAAGATACCACAACAGTAGCTAGGCAACTTGCTGGATAGAACGCAATAAAATTTGTCTATCCTGTGAAGAGCGTCGACAGGTACAAAAACCTCAAGTACCGCATGTATGTTCCGTTATCATTATATAGTCTGTATATGTTATAAAAGATAATAAAGAGGTATCAGACGCGTTGACCGCCAAGTTCGAGGTTTACCACGTGATGCTTTTTTGGTGCTGGGCTAATGAAGGGAGTAAAATTGACTATGGTCAAGTAGCAAAGCCAAAGAAGGAGATGGCCAGCTCGATTAAAGAGCGTAAAACCCTGTTGGCGATGTGTATTCGTTATGATCGCTTTGTCAGGTTAGGATTTCTCTTATAATTGTGTCTACAAAATTGCGTTGTGTCGTTTTTTTCGAACAAGGCAGAGATCTATAATTGTAGATAACTAAATAATTACACAAATTACCCCATTTCTCCTTTTTGTGTTAAATCTTTATACTAATTCTCTTAGTAAAGTGAGAGCTTGTCACATTCAGAGTTAGTTTCTTCGTGTGATTAGTTTACGTTAACAAATTTATGGCTGGACATATTTTATTTGGAGTACTTGCTATCTTTGCAAGACGTATCGCGCTTCCCATACTCGAGCTCAATGTAGTGTTGAATTTGGAGGTCAGAACTCACTTTCAAAGCACTTGTACATTTGCTTTCCGGAATGCTGGGGATGAATAGTTTCTTGGGCCGCGCCATGATGTCTTGGCTAACAAACGATCATACCTTGAAAGGCCACTAATTAAAAAGACAGAGGATATCATCACACTTCGCAACGACCGAAACAAAACATATTCTCTCGCCCCGAATGACCGCTGATTAAAGAAACTTTGACATTTCAAAAAAATTGATACGGCTTTTGGTTATTGCTATTGTTTTTCGAGCAGAATTTTCCGCTAAACAATTTTTTGTCGAACCAGTACATTCCATTAAAGGCAAGACCAGCTAACTTTGTGGTACGAAATTCACCTCATTAGAATTGATGAAGTTTGTCATAAATTGGCTCGACACATACCCTATTTAAATAGCCTAAGCAAATTTGTTAAAGTGGTCCTGCGTAGAGAATAAAAGAAATATAAGTCTTAGTCATCGCACATTTCGACCAGCAGAAATAAGCAACAGAAACGAGGGGGTTTACGGAAAAGGTTGGGGTGACGCCCTCCTTCCGAGCGCGGGGGCTAAATGCTCGCGCGCTTCGGGCAGGTGCTCTCGGGCATCTGCAGGTCTCTAACGAGTCTCATCCTCGACGCGACGGTCTCCAGCACCGGGCGCCACCTGGGCTCTTACCAAGTCAGAGATAAACAAAACAATGGAAGACCCTCACGACCCCGGTGCTGGCTGCACTGCCCGCCGAACGAGACTCGACGTATGCGAACACCACTCTATGCCGTGATCTAGCCAGACTGAGCCTAGCACGTGCAGAACTTGGCAACGCGATAACGTAATACAATACAATACAAACGAGGGGGTCATAAATCCGCGCAGTACAAAAAACTGGTCTTTATAGGCAATACTATTTACCCTTTGTAGAAAACTGGCACCTATGTGCGAACTTGGTACGTCAAGTCTGGTAATGTAATGTAATGTATTACGTTATCGCGTTGCCAAGTTATGCACGTGCTAGGCTCAGTCTGGCTAGTCCACGGCATAGAGTGGTGTCCGCATACGTCGAGTCTCGTTCGGCGGGCAGTGCATCCAGCACCGAGGTCGTGAGGGTCTTCCATTTCTTTCGGTCTTGTGCAAGGGTACGTACCACTTCGAGGTCTTGTGCTATCCGGAGTCGAAAGCCGGAGCCACGGGAAACAAGGTTGTGGTCGAGTGTTGAGGGGAGCGTGGTGCGGGGACGTCCGCGCCATTTTGCTGCGGTGGAGAAGAAGTAGGCACGCATCTGGAAGTTAGCTGGAATGTCGGGATTGCGGCGAAGTACATGGCCAAACAGGCGCCAGCGAGCTTGTGTCAGTCGTATTCTCAGCGGCCGCTCATCACAGAGGTCGTAGAGTCTTGCATTCGAAATGTGTCGGGGGTAGCGATAGCCAAGAGCGTAGCGAAGCTGGCGGCGATGGAAACTCTCGAGGCCGTGGAGCTCTGACTTGGTAAGAGCCCAGGTGGCGCAGTTGTACAGCAGAATTAGTAAAACGTAGGTGTTGTACAGTCGAGTGCGGGTCTTAGGTGAGATGAGCGTGGGGCGGAGCCAGACGGACCAGAGGCTGTGGAGCGCGAGGGTGGCCAGGGACTTGCGTCGGGATAAATCTTCAATATCGCCGAGGAGTGTTCCGAGCTTCTTAGCGTGGCGCCAGGTTTCTTCTCGAGATCGGGCGTGTCGAGTGGCGCCCGACGGGTTGCAGTGGCGGCGGATTTCGGTGACTTTGGTCTAGGCTTCGTTTTTTTTTTTCTTCTGAATTAGAAGAAGGAAGTCATCAATGCGGTGCTCACCTCTATCGTAGATCTTGGTTTCTCGGATTCCAAGGATATCGACGCGGAAGCGCCGGAGATCTTCGGGGAGTGTTTCGTGCTTCTTGCGCTTCAAACCTAGAGAATTCACATTAAAGGAGCCAATCCGGATGCGGTTGGCGCGGTTAAGGGCGTGGAAGGGGGTTTGGCCTGGTGCTGGAGACCGTCGCGTCGAGGGTGAGACTCGTTAGAGACCTGCAGATGCCCGAGAGCACCTGCCCGAAGCGCGCGAGCATTTAGCCCCCGCGCTTGGATGGAGGGCGTCACCCCAACCTTTTCCGAAAATCAAGCCTGGTACCACCAGAAAAACCTGCGCTCCAATTCTCGCTGTGCACTTTTTCTTTCATAAGATTACTTTATCAAGAAATGCACAATACGAACTATGACAAATTGTAGGGGCTGCTATATGATACAGCAAACGAACTCGTTGTCAAGAGGTGCGAAATCGGAAACAGCAACAGGGTCTTTGTTGTCGGCACACAAGCCGATGGGGCCGTCATAGCGTTGCCCGAAGTTGGACCTTTACACACAGATAGCAATAATCTGTGCAACACCTTGAAGGCTGCAAATCGCAGTGCCAAAGTGTCAGAGGTGCTTGAGGTTCTTGCTCTTCTGCTTGGTCTTGTAGTTTTTACGTTTTGAGACTCTTTTGGGGTCCGTAGTCTGCAACAAGTTTTACGAGTTTTTCATCGTAATCCCTTGCGTCTGCACTGCAGCGATCAAGTCTCGAAAATTTTCCAAGAGTCGAGCCAAAGCGTCTTGTCTCGCATTGTCTCGAAATAATTCAGGCACGACGTCTACAAGCTCACCGATAGACGTAAGCGCGTCTTGTCGTACGCCTACTTGCAAATGCGTCAAGCCACAGCACAAGCAGGTGGTAACGAGTGTGGCAAAAGAGGTCAATTTGGTCCGAGAAACCGGGAGAATGGCTTTCCACACTTGGATCGCAGTCTCGCGCACAACGGCCTCTTCGTCCTGTAGCGTAGGCAAGCGCTCAAGCAGCACTGATGCGTTGGCGCGCATATTATCTGCTGTATTCTGTGTTGCTAATTCTTGAATTCCCTGTAGCGCACGCTGGCGCACGTGAGCGTTATAATGGCCCACCTGCTGTAGCAGTTCGGAGAGCGCCTGATGCCGGTGTGTCAGCTGCGCTGTGTCTACTTTGCTCTTCACTATTGACTGCTCTAGCAGGTTGAAGCGACGCGATGTAATGCCTACTTGTGTGACGTTGGATGCAATAGCGATGCAGCGGCTTACCTTGCGCTTGGGCTGCTTGATCTCCGCCGACTTCTTCTTGGTCTTGGCGGTCGTCGCGGTGCGAGCAATGGCTATCAGCAATGACCGATGGTATCACGGGTCAATATCGCTTGCAAGCTGAGTGGATGAAATGCAAGTAAATATATCTTGCTCATTGGTTATTTCTATTAATGAAAATGTATTAAAGTGATTAGAGAAAACACCTTGCCTACCATTGTAGTAAAATGATATGTCCCAGGAGACCCTTCCGCGCCAGTAAAGCCGGTATAGACACACCCTTTTTTGGAAACAACCAGCGAAGCGGAGTACATTGCCCTAAGCTGAGCGGTTCAAGACGGTATGTGGGCTCATCGCTTACTGTGCGAGATTCTGGATGCGGCAGGTGAGCCTGGACCGGAGCTCAAGATTCTTGATGACAACCCGTTTTGCCTCAAGATGACCAAAAATTCTGTCAATCACGGCCAGGCCACACATATTAAGAAGGCTTGCAGAATGGCAATGCTGATTTCGTTACCAAGCTATACGTAAAAGTGTCTCTCACTTCTTGGAGGCCTCTGCGGTACAGGCAAGATGACTTCAATATCATCAAGCTCACTTTGGAAGTGCGCATTTCGTACCTTGTAAATTGTAGCGCTCTTTATGATATCTGTTTGTGCGTTTACATCACTCTTGCGCGCTTGCGCTTCTTGCCTTCTTTATTTGCACAAATGACTGTGTGTCAATCAGCGTGCCTATGTCAGAGCAGCGTTGTTCAATCATGCTTTGCTTTAACTAAAGGTGCACCGGCCTCGCATAATTGCCTTAATCCACCACATTAAACACTGCTGTTTTCATATCCAACTAGCACCACAACGTACTTACAAAAACAAATTTTTTTAGCTTGCTTGCCGCTGTGGAATTTAAAGAGTATACAATGGTAGTCAGGCTTAGAATTAGCAGCATTACTAGCTAGTTACACCTATACCAAATCAAAAGCTCAAGTAAAAAGAATGTGAAGAGCTGGTAAATAATCAACAAGAGGAGCACTTGGGTCAAGACGTCACATTTTGGCTTTTAATCGGTGCTACAGAGTCAACAGCTCGACAAATTGAGATCACAAAAGTCACTAAGCGCTAAAATATCGTGGAAAAAGGTAAAAAAACCATTGCTAAATTTAATCTAGTGCACAACAAATTCACTTTTTAGACGGAGCATACAGTCAATCCCCTCTTAAAATCGCGACGAGCCTTTAACTGCACAGCTTAACATTGTTGTTCGAAAAGCCTTGCCGATGCGGGCTTTTAACAAAGTTAAAAGCTAAAGCTCAAAGCTTTAAATTTTAGGACACGTACAGCTTTTGCTAAGAGCGTTACATTTCCCACAAACAAGAGAACGCTGTTTAGTCGATCTCATCGAATTTGAATGGTACTACTGAAGAGCTACAAAAGAGGCTTCTTGTGATGGATGTAGTAGCATTATAAGCATCGATAATTCGCACAGCTTCATGCTATACAATGTCTGCGCCATTTTACTTGTAGATACAAAACTATCATCGGCTCTTCCGCTGACAAGCTAGTCAATGAGATAAAACGTTTGGTTCTCAGACTCCGCAACCAGTATTTTAAATGCGCTAACACAGTGAGAGGAGCTGAGCATAGAGAAGTACACAAATATACGCTGAGATTTTAGTTGTTTTGGAAGTACGATCTACAAGAGAAAATCCTTGGAGTCGAATTTCGTGCTGGCCATGAGCTATATCGGCTGCACAAAAGTCAGTATGAAAAAAAGCGCGCTGCGGTATGTACGTTTATCTTTTCCTTAGCAATCTATGGTATGTACTGACGTATCGTAATCTTCGTGCTCATTTAAGAAGTTAAAACAATACTGCGTCTGATGCATATAGAAATAAAGCGGGCGAAAGCGAATTGTGTCCAGATCTTAAACGATAGGACGCGAATTGGTATGAAATGTAGTAAACGCTACAAATGTTTATTTGGGTATTTTAGTGTCGATAAATGCCTAACCTTTGTGTAAAGAAAGTTTTTGAGGAAAAGACTTGTTGTCGACGGCTCACAAGTAAAATTGCGTAAACGCAAAGACTGAAAGACGAGTAGTTGAGCTTAGTAGTGATGGCGATAAGAGGCAAAATAAATTGCTGCAAAAGAAAATCACCTGACAAGGTGCTGTTAAGTGTACGTGTCGATGAAGAATAAATACATATAAAGTATTTTTGGCTAGCGATGCAGTCTATCTTTTTGCAAGGCTAAAGGAGTGGAAACAACTTCTCAATGAAATGATGCCTCACAATATTAGCGCAACGATCGATTGTCGCTGTGCTGGTGGTGGAGCAGCTAGGTGCTCGCAATGTTCAAGAACCTGCTGCCACATGGTGAGTTTTTATTTCACATTCGAGCAATTTCTTCTAGCTTGATGTTGTCACAACTCGAAGCTGTATTAGATAATATTAAGGGGTGCAGCTTTAGCAGAAAAAATTCTTAGTGGAAAAAAATAAGAGCTTTGATAGCCGCAGCAACTACTTGCACCAAGATTGGAAGACATGGGTGCAAAGATAAACGAATCGCGAGGAAAAAAAATGATTAATTCAGTCATATCATTTGTAAAGTGACGTTAATTGGATAGATTGCACACAAGAACTAACGATCATTGACTCTTTTGCGTTTGTAAACGATCTAATTGCTCGAGCAGAATGAGCGCACTATAAATGAAGAGAATTAGTTATATTTCTACCAAATGTAAAAGATATAAAACGTTATTATAAAGTGAACAGCCGATGAAAATCGTAAATCGGCTTATACCTAAAGCTACCGGACTTAACAAGCAAGGCTACAATTTCAATAGTCACTCCAGACTTCCAAGCGGGTATTTGCAAATTAAGTAAAGCTTTATGGTAATAGCAAAGCTTTCAATAAAAATTAAAAACCCTTCCGATTGATTAATAGTTAGACGAATAGATATAGCATGACGTTTAGTGGTTCACGGATACGAGCATAAGCTAATGCAATTCGGAGATTGTGCGCGAAGACGCGAGGCGGTCGATCTATTTGTGACGTTATCCGGACATTTTGCTAAAGAAGAACATTTTCCCTTAAAGACCTCAAGGCTCCAGGGTCGCTGCGACCTGACCGCCCGGATCGCAATAGCAACCTCAAGCGCGTATATTTGACCGCGGAAAGATGCTTTTACAAGTCAAGGATAAACGCAAAGGCAGCGGCTTCTACGTGTAAAGTGCGTAACAAAACAGAGACGTTTCCCAAGCGCTAAAAGCTTCTTTTGAAGTAACGGAATTATCTCGCTCTAATGATCGCGGGTGAGTCGCTAGATTTGTCCCAATAAGTTTGTTTAAAGGCTTTTTAAATTCGCAATTGGAAGCAACGGGCACATTGTATGTAGGCGCCAGATGAGGTGTGGAGCTGATATGAGCAAGCAAGACGACCGGGCGTTGTACATCGCACATAGCTATCCATGGAATTTACACTCAATTTTTTAGGATGACGCTTTATTTAATAGAGAAAAGCAAGACTAGGAGATGTGGAGATGTTTAGCCCTTTTCTGTTGGAATGCACTGGTAGCTGTGACTCTAGAGGCGGCCTATATTTTTAGTCACACAGATATCGAACGATCTGTACCCAGAATTTTGGTATGATCGAGCTATGTGATATTTCCTATAGTAACTTCGCCCGTTATTGGTCAAATATTGGATAGGGAAATAATCCAAATGTTTCACTCAAAGTAGCTGATGTAGTCGATCACGTATTTAGCGTGTAATCTGACGTCGTTTCTACGGTGCAAACCTCCTATCTTACGTGTCGCCGAGACTGTGCTATCCGACATAGCCGGCTCTACCAGGTCAAGAGACGCCAATTCAATGAGCTAGCACTGTCGGTAAGATGAGAATCTAAGCAAGCCTACACAGCTATTGGACTTCTTTTTTCCAGCTAGCATACTAGGGTGCAGTATTTTATCAAGATTTTTGCGAGTCTTACAAGGTCCACCCCTACCCGTACTTCGATCTTCCGGTAGATCAAGATCTCAACATAAATCTCACGAAGACAAAGTGGTGCAGACAAAATTTTGATTAGGAGCGCTTGTATAGCAGGATTACCAACAATAATACTCTATCATACAGAATCAATCAAATCAAGACGATATCTATACAACAGAGATTACTTTTCTTATCAAGAGAATGAAGGCTCCGTGCATTGTAGTACAAGGCAGGCTCCTTTATGAGAAATCAAAGGTGATATCGAAGAAAACCATGACAATCATCGCTTCGCTGACGGATAAGACTGCCCAGCCTAAGATTATAGCAACTTGCGTGAACTAAAAAAGCTTTGCAGACGCGAACACAGATCCATCTATAAAGGCGTTTTTTAATGGGCCGTCAACGGTGTATACTACCTAAAAAAAACAAAAAAAGATTGTTGACTATGAGTTGGGTAATATCAAGTATAGATACGCAGATAGCGAATGCGACCCGTTTACTCGATAATGGCACAGGCCACCGTGAATAAGGTAGCGATTGCTAAGGCTTTGTTTAGGTATAACTAATATCACCCACAAGCCTTTTAAGAATGCACAACCTGTTTGTCATTGTTCTAAACGCATGCAGGCGACGCTTTAGAGTGGCAATGTCAAATGTACGTATGAATAACATGACAAAGTTTAAAAAAATTGAAGGGTCAAGAAACTAACCTGCAAAAGCCTTTTAGTGTAGCTTCGAGATGGTGTCAAATAAAGCAGAGTACGCCTTCAAGAGAGGTATGATAAATTGCTGAGAATTGCACTTATGACTGAGTCAATGTAAAGGGTATTTTTTGCCGCCTCGCAGCACAAATGACATGCTCATCTAATGTCTCTCAAACATTGCAGCGTTCGCCGACAGTGGAGTAGCAAGCACTACCCACTCGTATCCACATGTTGGAGACTTCCGTGCCGGAAGAGTATTAAAAAAAAACTGAGGAATGAAGATAAATTAGTTCTTTGAATCAGCAAGGTGAAGTTTGTCCTTAACGGGATTAGGTGATAAGAGATCCGTGCCAGAGAAATGTGATTTGACTAAGCACAGGTAATCCCGTCAGGCAGAACAAAATCACGGAATTTTTTCTAGCGTAAATTTCTGGAAACTCTAGGGCCTAGAAGTAACTACCGCTAGACATAACCACCAAATTAAAGGTCGTTGCCGAAACGTCGCGCTGCCATGAAGAGCTAACTGCGTCCACAGATCAGATCAATCATTGCCGAAAACATGAAGACTATTCCTTGGAAATTTTAAGCAAACGCGAATCGATCTATCAATTAGTTTTATTTCTTGGGTTGAAACAATTGCCACATCACTTTTAATGACGTCGCGCCAAGATTACTACGAGGAACTATCGGATCACAGACTAAGGCAGTCTTGACATAAACGCTGGCACTGCATCGACCAACCGCTAGGAGACTAGATGATATTTAGCTCAAAAAGAGAAAGTCTATGCAGTCCAATTGATGTATTGTGGCAGAAGTAATTAAAATGGGTATCCGAGCAGCCGTAACTCGCCACCGATCATGCGTCACCGAGTTTCTAATCCAAATTATAATGTCGTTTTCTATCGAAAAGAATACTTTGAATGGAGTCTCGTGGAGTAGACCTTTCAATTAGACAAAGCAGCTTTATTCTATAAAAGCAGCTTTATTTTATAATAGTCGCTTTGGCTGCTGGTCAAAAAAGATTTATGGCGAGATACTTCTAGATAAACAAGCGCGATGTGTCAGATTTGCATTTGAGTACAAGCATTCCGGTCATGGTCTCCTAAAACCACTCAGAATGCGGCATCAACTTCGATCTGCGCAGAAAGCATGCCACGCGGCGAAGCGGATCAGGCATCGGATCACAATTGTCTGGGGGTAACCAGAGTTAGGCTTTATAAGCCGCTCATTCTCTGACATCACATCAACAGTGATCTTAATGTGGTCGACACTGCCAGATAATATAAACTGTTAGGAAAGTTTGACCTGTCTACTCCGTGGTAAAAGAAGTTACTTACTCGAGCAATTTATCTTTCGCGCCGTATTTGCAAATGTATCCGAGACATCGGTAGGTGTCAAATTAAAGCAGGTCCCAGTCTCATATGCCAGTGGTACTGATATCCAACGTACTGGCTTTGCTCTTGAAATTTATGCTTGAACGGCTCAAAGCCAGAACAAGCTAAGCCTTTCTAGAACTTTAAAAATATCTTAAGGCAACAGGATAATCTATACAGCATTATTTATTTAATATGAAAAAGTCAAGCTCATATTGCTACGACCAACTGGAGAGGGTGAGTTAAAATTGCCAAAGTGCATGTCGGGAGCGCTTATTGAAAGCATCACTGCGATTGAGTTCGCACGTTGATCTATCATAAGCGCATGTAAGGCGATCACATCATACGAAATAGAATTATACGATCATAAAGGGTTGAATGACTTTAAAAAAGTGCTTGTATTAGCCAATTTTGAAACTTCATACAGAAAAAAAATGATGTCACTCAATACGTTGCTGTACCCCAGCTGCACGTGTGCTCGAGTTTGCGGCAAAAACTATAGAATATACAAATTTTCATGCAAAGCAAAGTCTTCGCTGTGCTAACTACTGCGATCAGACGGCATCACTATTAATCAGTCTCAACAGCACAGTCTGTAAAGAAGTCACTTTCGGTACAGTCTTAAATTGCTATGGAGTATGAACTATTGCACTACATTTGAGCCCTTCGTGTTGCGTTTGATGCCGACGACTCAAAAAGTGCAAAAATGACATAGGAGCTAGAACCATGTCAAATTCTTTTTGGAGCAATGTGTTGTATTCGACACAAGCACATGCAAATTCTGTGTCAACTTCAGAATACAATTCCTCGAGGAAATAGCTTAAGTGCTAAGATATGCTATAAGGACAACTCATTGCTATTATACCTATAAAAAAGGATGTGGTGCATCTAAAATGCTTCGTTATTAGTTTAGAATTGTTTTCACAGCACATTGCCTTACTGTTTTGAACTTAATGCAAAGTGTCAATTTGCGCCTTCGTAAAAACTCACTCAAGCTTTGATCAAAAATTATAAAGCGGTATACGCATGAACTCTAATATAAGTAAACAAAAGGGCGCGTAAGAGCATATAAAATCGGTACAAAGAAAATAGTTAGGCCTCTTTTGCTGTTCTCGCACTTTCAGAATTATCCAGCTTCTTTGCCTGCATGCTGCTCCAAAAGTTACATGCCGGTACATCAATTAACTAGATGTAGATCTATGCCAGCCAATCCAATGCATTGCCACAAAGCTCGAAAAAGTCATCTTTGCGCGGCGAAAAACTTTTCCATTGTCATTTGCTCCCCCCAAACTAAGGCATGGACGACCTCGATCTTGTTTATGAGATTTGAGCAGCTCGAACAACTCCCGGAGATGCATTAGTATTGCACACGGTCAATAAAGTTGCATGCAAAACTACTATCATATATACTCATTTCAAGAGGCTTTTTTCATTCGGCTGTAAGGAGAGTATTGGCGAGAATGTTAACCATTCTTGGTCTCGCTCTACTTTTAAATTTAGCGATTGAGCAATTCGCTCTCAACCAATTAAATTACATTCGTTCATAGTAGCTAGTCGTCCGGACAAGACTACATGAATTAGCGTAGCTACTATCCAGCATAGTGGGGTGATGTTTATGGGACCAAGCACTACGAGATATTTCGTGAGCGTGAAAAGATGCTCGGTTCGAAAGCTAGAAATCTCGCCGCTTTATACGCGCGTTGCTTGAAAAAGTGTCACGTGAATATGCTAAAACCTTGACAAAAACGTTTTTTTGGGCCCTTCGATTTTAGATTTTATATACAAGGTATTACAAGCTGTGCATTGTTACCGATTTTAAAAAACAAAAACAAATTTTAAAATTTGAACAAAATGCTTTATACGAATTATTAAAAAAAATAAATTATATTATTTTTAAAAATTAATTTGAGATTTTTTTTTATTATCGAAGATATTTTTTTTCTACATTTTAAATTATAACAAATCTTAAGTAAAAAAATAAGAATTAAAAATATAAAAATTAAGAAAAATTAAAAAACATGAAACTTGATTGAAAAATGAAAATTGATCAAATTGCGGCATAATTTATTTAAAGATTTATTTTTCAACAAAAAGCTTTCTTGAAAGAAATACTTATTTACTTTATTTTAAATTCTTATTTTTAATTTTTTTCATTTTCTTTTCCATTTTTTTCCTCATTTTCATAATTTTTATTTTTCTCTTAGTTTCTAATTTTCTTTTAATTTCTACATTTTCAAGAATAATTTGATTATAATCAAGTCTTGAAAATAGCTTTTTTATAATATTCAAATTATTAACTTTGAAATTTTACGATCTTAATTTATAAGAATTAACTAATCGAGTTAAATTTATATTCTGTTTCACTAATTTGAATAAGAAATCTTGCTTTGTTGGATTTATTGTATCGCCAGTAAAAGATTTTTGAGAATTAATCACAATTTAAGCAACATCATTCTATCTCTGATCCAACCAATCTGTTTGTGAAAAGTCTGTACCGCGTTTTTACTTAGATGAGACTTAATTTAGAGATGCGATCATGACGGAAAAGCAGTGTTTACTATTTTTGATTTTTAAGAAATTTGAGTTTGTAGACGACTACAACTTACAGCCTGATTCGATATACGATATCATAATCTTTTAGACTCACCTTTGATTCTTAATAGACATTACATTACATTGCTACCGCATTATAAGCAGAGACTTTATCTTTTCTGTAGATGTCTTTCCAGAAAACTTTTGTATGAGAAGCGGCCTGAATTTTATATCCAGCATAAATCACGGTATTAAGTAACGGCCTGTTACATACCCATTACAGCTTGGGCTTCATTGAACAAAAGTGGAACTGGTAGTGTCCACCACCCTTAAACTTTTTCACAAAAGTTGGCTTGGTCTTAGCGATGGCCGAATAGTCAGCGAAGGAGGCATCAGTCGACCAGGAGAGTTAAAGGTGAGCTTTGAAAAGATCGCTTTCATTCGTAAATATGCCTCTAGGAATAAAATGATTTATGTGCAAGAGGCGACGTCAAAAAATAAACGTGCGCCTATAATTAAGGCGAATCCTAAACTTTCGTCGCAAATTAGAAGAAATTGCTCGCCAGATTCCCATTATTACGAAACGAAAAAGCCAAAAAGTCAAATTAACTTGACTCGAAGTGAAAGGCTTGCACACTACACAGACACCCCGCCTTTGAGGGCTGTAGAACATGTACGTCGCGAGCGGTCCGGCAAGCTCTTGTTTGGCTTTCCACCTGTTTAACCTTCGAAGACGACGATGACGTCGTCAAAATGGCTTTATCACCCGAATTAATTTTAAAAGATGGAAGCCTTGATCTCCATCACCAGTAAAAATAGGGGGGTTGCTGACATTTTTGAACATAAAGAACCAATATATGATGCCACTCTGATAATACTGTCAATGCAAAATACCAAAAAAGGAAAAACTTTATGAGTGGGTCGATTGATCAAAAAAAAGGTTTACGCAGTAGGCGACGGGCTTTGTGTCTTAATGACTTCCATGTATTTTACTGTCTTGTGGCGGGTCCACTCACTCTCTGTACAGCGAGTTCGGTGAGCAGGAGGAGGAGCATTCAGACGAACACGACTTTTTCTCTCACCGTAAAGATTCCGTAGGGAACCGCTAAAATAAACCATTGTTTCTGCGTTACCTCGCAGCGGCTATGCGCGTGCTTTAACCACCTCATCCGATTCCGTGTAAAACGTCAGTAATATAGCATGGTCTAGTGACACTTTAAATTATAGGATCGGAGGATCTCTTCTTGGATTATTTAAGCTTTGAGATGCTACTCAAATAACCCAACTCCAATCTCACTTGACGTGTTTAAATTCGAGTACATCTTGCTACAGTAAACCCTCAAGATGCTACTTACACAGCCCAGACTTCAGTCTCACTTGACGAGTCCTTGAATGTCGATTACACTTGAGAACATCTTGCTTAAACTCTAGATCGGAAAATACTCACAACCGAAATAACTCGGCTCCGCAATAATGCCTATTCAGGGGCTAAAGCTTCAAGTCTTAAGGGTGGGTGCGGACAATACACAATGTGCGGCCCGACAACAACTATTCACTTACAATGTGCCCGTTGCTTCCAATTAAGTATTTAAAAGCCTTCAAGAAACTATTTGGGACAAATCCAACGACTCCCCCGCGATCATTGGAGCGAGATAATTCCGTTACTTCGAAAGAAGCTTTTAGTGCTTGTGAAACGTCTCTGTTTTGTTACGCACTTTACACGTAGAAGCCGCTGCCTTTGCGTTTATCCTTGACTTGTAAAAACATCTTTTCCGCGGTCAAATATACGCGCTTGAGATTGCTATTGCGATCCGGGCGGTCAGGTCGCAGTGACCCTGGAGCCTTGAGGTCTTAAAGGGAAAATGTTCTTCTTTAGCAAAATGTCCGGATAACGTCACAAATAGATCGACCGCCTCGCGTCTTCGCGCACAATCTCCGAATTGCATTAGCTTATGCTCGTATCCGTAAACCACTAAACGTCATGCTATATCCATTCGTCTAACTATTAATCAATCGGAAGGGTTTTTAATTTTTATTGAAAGCTTTGCTATTACCATAAAGCTTTACTTAATTTGCAAATACCCGCTTGGAAGTCTGGAGTGACTATTGAAATTGTAGCCTTGCTTGTTAAGTCCGGTAGCTTTAGGTATAAGCCGATTTACGATTTTCATCGGCTGTTCACTTTATAATAACGTTTTATATCTTTTACATTTGGTAGAAATATAACTAATTCTCTTCATTTATAGTGCGCTCATTCAGCTCGAGCAATTAGATCGTTTACAAACGCAAAAGAGCCAATAATCGTTAGTTCTTGTGTGCAATCTATCCAATTAACGTCACTTTACAAATGATATGACTGAATTAATCAAGTTTTTTCCTCGCGATTCGTTTATCTTTGCACCCATGTCTTCCAATCTTGGTGCAAGTAGTTGCTGCGGCTATCAAAGCTCTTATTTTTTTCCACTAAGAATTTTTTCTGCTAAAGCTGCATCCCTTAATATTATCTAATTCAGCTTCGAGTTGTGACAACATCAAGCTAGAAGAAGTTGCTCGAATGTGAAATAAAAACTCACCATGTGGCAGCAGGTTCTTGAACATTGCGAGCACCTAACTGCTCCAACACCAGCACAGCGACAATCGATCGTTGCGCTAATATTGTGAGGCATCATTTGATTGAGAAGTTATTTCCACTCCTTCAGCCTTGCAAAACGATAAACTGCATCGCTAGCCAAAAGACTTCGTATGTATTAATTCTTTGTCGATACGTACACTTATAAGCACCTTGTCAGGTGATTTTCTTTTGCAACAATTTATTTTGCCTCTTATCGCCATCACTACTAAGCTCAACTACTCGTCTTTCAGTCTTTGCGCTTACGCAATTTTAGTTGTGTGCCGTCGACCGCAAGTTTTTTCTTTAAAAACTTTCTTTACACAAGGGTTATGCATTTATCGACACTAAAATACGCATATAAACATTTGAAGCGTCTACTACATTTCATACCAATTCGCGTCCTATCGTTTAAGATCTGGACACAATTCGGTATTTGCCCGCTTTATTTCTATATGCATCAGACGCAGTATTGTTTCAAATTTTTAGATGAGCACGAAGATTACGATACGTCAGTACATACCATAGATTGCTAAGGAAAAGATAAACGCACATACCGCAGCGCGCTCTTTTTCATACTGGGTTTTGTGCAGCCGACATAGCTCATGGCCAGCACGAAGTTCGACTCCGATAATTTTGTCTTGAAGACCGTACTCCCAAAAAAGTAAATTGTCAGCGTATGTTTGTGTCAGGTACTTCTCTATGCTCAGCCTTTTCCACTATGGTGGCGTACAGGAACACGTCAAATATCGGGTGTGGAGTTCGAGAGCCTTACGTCTAATCTCATTGACTGGCTTTACAGCGGAGGAGCCGAAGAAAATTCACAAGCAAATAAGGTGCGAACACTGTAAAGCACAGGGAAATGAAGCTCTGTAAATCATTGATGTTTAGAATGAGCTACAGAAACACCTTCTTGTCATGGAATATACTTCCATCACAAAAAGGTTTTTTTGTGGCTTTGTAATCTAAACATTCAGTTTCGACGAGATCGACTGAACAGCATTCTTTTGCTTGTGCGGAAAGCCACACTCTCAGCAAAAGCTGCACGCGTCACCAAAGCTTGAGGTGTGAGGTCTAGCTTGTCAAGTTTTTGATAAGCCCGCAATTTAATTTCTGCTTTGTGTTAATGCGGTATTTGCAAGGGTTTCGAAAATGCCAAAGCCGCTATGTTTATCTGTGCGGCTGAAGATTCATCGCGATTTTCAAAAGTTCTTTTGTATGCTCCGTGACAAAATCAAATCCATTAGTGCAATCGATCGCACTAATGGATTCGCTTTTTGTCACGAATTGAGCAACTGCATGTCTAAAATTTGCCCACGATACTTTAGCGCTCAGTGAATTTTGTGATCTCATTTTGTCGAGCTGGTTCTTCTACAGCATCGATCAAAGGCTAAATTGTGTCGTCTAGACGAACTTGCTCCTCTTGTTGATTATTTGCGGGATTCTCAGCTGAAGTCTACGTGCCCATATCTTAATTATCAGAGCTCTGTACGGCCGATCGACTAGCAGACCTGTCTTGATTTACTTTTGCCCCTCAAACAAACTTTGAAAGAAGGCACAGTTTTTGTCCGATCCAAAAAATCAATTTGGTCGTTTTTCGTCACGAAATTTAGGTTGATATATACAAGCTTAGGCAGTACCTCCAAATTAATCAAGTTTTTAATTTCAATTAGTCCCGCGTGGATGCAGAGGCAAGCGCCACTGCATATACGAGATTGTCTATAGCAGTGTCATGCATGCTGAAAAACCTTTTTCTCTTGTCTAGATCAAAAACAAGGAAAAGTTATAACATTCTTGTTCTTGAGCTTTGATATAATTAAAATGTAACTAGCTACTGCTGCCGCTAGCTTCAAACCCAAGTATCATTATGAAGCTTTTAGATGCCACAGTGACAAGCAAGCGTTAGAAGATTTCGCTTCAAAAGGTGGCTCTCTTTTTTACTGAGGCACCGAAAAGCTCTTGAAGGCGATAGCTACACTTCAACCGTCTGTATCGTTTCTATCATGGCAGTACTTTAAGTTGAGGAAGACGGTAGAAGCATTCCTAAAATCCAGAGATGGATGGCCTATACAGGGTTTGGTGGATTATGAAACGGTGTTTAACGAGACGTCCACACGCATTGACATAGTTATGGCATTTCTAGTTGTTTTCTCCACCGCGTTTAGATGAATAGAATCGAGATTACAACACGGGGAGAAAAAACACTGCAAAAGCTTAAATGGTCAAATAAGGTTTGCACGAACGGTTTCTGCAAATGTTTTGTAAGTCCTTTTGAGGTGTTCACAGGATCAAATGTGTAGCAATTTATATCATGCGGTGACGTCAGCAGATGCTGTATTTGTGGATTTGATGTTGATGCTTTTTGTCCTGAGTGATAGAAGTGCTTAAAGGCAGTCACATCGCAAAGATTGTTGCTCTTGATCGTACCAACTTTGCGAACGGTGAGGCAATTGACGAAAATTCGCCAATTTATATGTTTGGTGGTTTAATGAAGAACGCCCTTATTGTGCAAAAGCCTCAGCGTGTAGATTTTGAACTACAAGTTTCGATCCATCACGAATGTTGAGCGATAAAAAAGTGCAAGAATTTATGTCGGAACTACCATGTCAACTATCGACTCTATTATTGACTTTGTCCGAGGCGCTCCTGTGCGCCGAGAAGTTATCACTAAAATTGTAGTCAAAAAATGGAAAAATGTTTGCATCAAGGCAATTATGCAAGAGTTCACCAAGGTAGACATCGTGCACAACGAACGGTGAGGCCTAAACGCAAGGTTTGTAGTACAATTATTTGATAATTCTGCTATTGTATAGGAAGATGATATCGATAAAGACTATTTTAAATTATCTGTGGATGGGTGTCGATCGCAAGTTTTTTTATCGCTTTATATTTTTCGTCGTTGTGTTGATTGGTTTACATAACTATATTACTGTCAGGTGGAAGTTTGGTTTGAGCAAAGCATGATTAAACAACGCTTCCACAACACAGGCACACTGTCTAACTTACACATTAATTTATGTGAATAGAGAAGGCATGAAGCGCAAGCGCGCAAGAGTGATGTAATTGCACAAAACAGATAGCATTAAAAGGTGCGATTGCACATTTTTAACGTGAGCTTGATGACATTGTAATCATATTGTGCCGCTCAGGCCTCTAAGAACTAAGAGACATATCTTCGTATAGCTCGGCAACAAAAGGAGATCTGCCATTTGCAAGACTTTAGTCTGCACAAGCGGATGAAATAGGTGTATCTAGGGACCATTCACTTGGCTGAATACTAGATGATAGGTAGAATGACCACTGGCAGAAGTTTTTTATGGGTTTGGGTGCTCACCTTTTTAATAAGAAACCCTAAGGTCATCTCGTTTGGCTTCTAATTGGCTGCAGGGGCTTCTTATTAATAAATCGTTTGAATCTTAAAAATACATCGTTTCCAACGAAAATCATCGCATCCAGCTGAATACCTCCAGCTAACTCAAATTCGCTTTTTGAAGAGAGAAACAAACATGGTTTGATCGAGTGTCCTTAGGCATATATGGAGAAACTAGCGTAATTTACCGCAGCCATTTCCAATACTCCGAGGCCGTGGTGCAAAACTTCGTCATCGGCTTTGACATCGCTATCGGCCTTGACCTTGACAGAGATGTCAAGTTTGAAAGAAGGCTGAGAATGGGAATTAAAACGTCACGGGAATGGCTGTCAATCGTTGTAGTTACCCCGGACATCGAGATTGACCGCTACAGGAACTGTGGGAGGTGCCAATTGCTGTGCCAACGTAGCTGCGAGAGGTTCAGCAGGAGGTCCTGGCATCCTCGTACGGTATGGACAGGCTACCTACATCGTCCGCACTTCCTTTGGAGTCTCATCGAAGCTGTGACAGTCTTGAACTCCAATGGGTTGCACTGTGTTGATGCGAGCGTTAAATTGTCTATCACTTCTCGAGCGGTGTGCAGATTCAACTATGCGCCCTTCAATGTTTTTCAAGCTGTACATTTTAGAGAATAGGGAACTGTAAGATATAAATTTACGTGTAAAGTTTGCAAAATTTAGATTTGTGTGTATACGAAACAGGAACACAATTTAGGGAATCTATGCTTCTGGAGATTGGCGGTCACAACAATAGTCCCAAGTTTTTATTTTTTTTTATTCACTGCAGCCAATCAGAGGCCAAAACGGACGACTTAAGCAATTGTATTTACTGACTTATTCGCACACCAATCGATACTTTTACAGGATTAACGCTCTTTTAATCGTGCTGTTAAACTTTTTCTCTGGATTTGCTATCCGAGCTTCGTCACTTCTGCTCTTCTCCTTAGCCCAGAGCCGTCGCGTGGTGAATCTTGTACTTGGCTGTCACGTCCTCTGTCATCTCTTTATCAGCTCTAAAAGTAAGCACAAACTATACCAGTTCACGATAATAGTATATGCGTGAGTTGAAGCTTTTGTACCTATCGACTCTGAACTGGTGCACTGCAGCTTGCTGAGATAGTAAGCGCAGTGCTATAACTACAGCTACGGAAATAATTGGCCGCCATCAAAACCACAACCTAGATAAATCGGCTATCAAAAAAATAGTACATCAAACCACGTCGTCATATCCATGAGCGGCGCATTTTACGTAATGACTGCGCTTCTCGTCATGAATAGCATTAAGACAGCCGCTGAGCCCAATCAATTTGTACGTCGACAAACGTACTGTGTTTTTGGGTAGAATGGACACTGAGTCATCGCCTTGAAGATTCCTTCGCGGCAGCCGTGATCAACACGACGACTCGGCGCTCAGCGCGGCTGATGAAGAGCGTATGCCGGAAGCCTCCGCGAGAATCGTTGAAAACTCTCTCACTTCAGTAAGCGGGAAGGTGTTCGGTACCATGAGGAAAGCGGCTCATCTAACCTTGGATCTAACTGCTTCATCGGAAGAGACTCCAACGGGTGCATTGGAGACATACGACATTTTACGAAACAAGAATTCTCGCACATATACTGCCGGCCACTTCAAAATTCCCAATAGCTAGTTTAGTAACAAACGCACTGCTCAAGCACTAACGAGTCCGGACAAGGCCTCGGGCTCCGCCATTCCAAAAGTAATTGCAGGCCTTCGATCAAAGAAACCGCGCACAAACGGGCCTTCAGGGGCGATGGGGATACAAAGCAGCAACATCCATGGCAAGATGATACCCACGTCGATTGTCTTGAGCAAAGATGATGTCGGAAATGCTCACATATTGTTTTAAGAAGACCTTCAGCGCAACTTAGCGAAATTTGAACCGACAAGTGATGAGACGATGAGTTTTACTGGTTTGGTTAATTGGTTAAGCGACTTGAGACCTAGCACAAGTTCTGTGTACAAACGTTATACTAGAAAATTGATGAGAATCGATTTGGAAGGTTTGAAAAAGCTGGTTTTCGATATTAAGCCAGTTCTGGACAAGAGTTTGGAGGATATGCTGGAGCTATCTTTGGAAGATTATAAGGAGATGCAGCTTCGCCTTATGCGGTTACTGCGTCTTAAAAGATATATACGCATGTACCGTGAGTTTTTCGACTTTTGTCTTTCCAACCACAAAGTCTTTAGCAATTGCGATGCACAGAAGACGCTTAGGTTAGAGCTTAAATTGATGGAAACGGCTGAACTTAGCGCCAACTTGGATACTAATTTCGCTGCGTTACGGGCAGATAAGGCTAGTCTGACGAAAGTGGAAACTGAAATGGTTGGCAGTGTAGTGGTTGCCGTGAAAGAGGCTAATCTAAGTTTAACTGACAAGAAAGCCTGGTATGAGATTGTCGATAAGATTTACCGAGACGATGACCAACTCACGCCTCCAGATCTTTCTGCTTTCATTGCTGATGCCTCAAACGGAAAGCAACCCACTGCTTTGCCTACTAACGTATTAAAAACTCCGCTAAGACCCGACACTAACGAGTGGTCGAGCCGCAGACAAAAGATTACTGAGCTTCTGGAAGAGGCGACTAAAAATCAAACGAAGAAGCCGAAAAAATTTCTTGGGAAGTTGTATTAGGAGAAGGCGGAAAGGCTTAAGTCACGGCAATTCGCGAGGCTTTTTTCACGGGCTCAAATTTCCACTACGAACTCAAGCTTGTAGTGATGAAGAGGATGTGGTATATGTTCAATTGGAAGGTCTATTCTAACCCACAATTAAGTGTTGAGGCAGGGGATTCTTAAAGATTGTGTGAGTCGTTTGGATCAGACGAAACTGGAGCTCGCATTGAGTGCGGATCGCGTGACAGCAGCTCACCAGTCGGAAGCAGGTTGGAAGAACATCGTGCTAGAACTCCAAACCGAATATCTTGTGCTGCTACTTGATACGTACGGCAAATTTTACGAGTTCTGCACGGATATTCGTATATTGTGCGTAATACCATCTGCTACTAAGCAGAAGAAGACCAGAACACGTATGAGACGGGAACAGCTTCTAGATCGAGCAAAGAACCGCCAAAGTCTTACGTATTCGATACAATTGCGGTTAAGAAAATTAATTGACACTTGCGAAATCGTGAAATTAATACGAAATTACACTTAGCGTCTATTGCACGCAGTTGTCGATTTCTCTTACTGTCTTCGCGTTTTGTGCGTTATTGAATGAGCATTGAAGCATTTGCAACACCTGATACGCTTACGTGCCACTCAAACTTACAGCACTCAAATTTCGATGTTACAGTGTACGTATCGGTTTAACGATCTTACCGTAGACGACTATCCACACTTCCCAGATTTACAAATTCAGAGATAATTGTAATGTATGTGCCTTAGTACACAGGACTTTATACCTCTTGCATATCTTTATCGTATAGTTGTAGAAGGTATAGATACTGAAAAGGTGCCTGTCGTGCAACAAAAGCCACGCTCTTTCTAGCCTAAAAGCTCGGCTTTATGTAACGGCTCGTTATATAGTAATACCTACTTCAAAACATTACGCAATGTTCTGAAACTCTTTCCTGTCAAGACTCTAAATTTTCTAGATATATGCAAGTCAAATTGTTTTTCAATTCTCCGACATCACCGCTGTAACTAGTGCCTCATTATCTTATTATTCCACATACCAATCGATTAGCTCATTTGAATATCGAGATCTTAGGTGACTACCTTGCCGTCCGCACTTTTTGCATCTTGTGGCTGCATATGAATAAATCATACAAAGGCCACAGTTTTCGAGTACTGCGCAGCACAAACTCTCTATCCGAATAATCTACACCCTAAGGTCAATCAAGCCAACTGATAATCCAATACACCCGATCAATCAGCGGCTGGGGGAAGTGCAGGCCTCGGCGCTAAACCATCAACCAGTGCTGATTTGCTTATCCCACATGTCAATTCAACTGTAGCATTCAAGCTTGCCAGAGTAATATAGAAAATGTTTTAGATTGACAACACCCCTCTGATCACCCCGCCAGTATAGTCGACAATCATGCCCCAATGCATAACAGATTGCTCAATCCCATTGTAGATCAGGTCCAAGAATTAGTTTGCTTGTGCGATCGATCAATGTGATTCTACTTAATGCCTTGCGGTTTTATCTGCTTCTTCTGACAGTGGCTCCGAGATTGTTTTGGCTACCCTGTCCCAATCTCGATCTTTTAATTGGTGGTTCGATGTTGCTACATCGGTAGCGTTGCTTTCAGTGTGTCAAAATTGTCAGGCACGAAAATCCTCGGTCGGATCCCTGCTCCACATTGCTGGCCTTACTTTGGACGGCCTCAGTGAGGCCCGAGATGGTCATGAGAAAGCCAATCTAAGCACAAATGGGGATAGTTTAATTTTGCGTCGAAGTGTATCTGCCTCATCAATGGTCTTTGGAATGCAGCTCCAATTCTGTAGACACTTCAACTGCAGCACAACAATCTGTGCAATTGTCTGTTTCAAAGCCATGTTGAATGATTCAGTTCGTCAAGTTTACCGCATTAGGCATTTGCCCTACGGGATTCATTTCCCCGGAAATTAGCTCCTTATAGTCGCTTGTTTATCTCTCCCCAAGCAAATAAAAACTCACTGGTGTTATTAAGCTGTCGCTATGATCTCAACTTATCTAGCAACCATATAAATGGGCTATTCGCCCAGACAATTAGTACTTTAAGTATATCCTTTCGAAAACGCTCAGAAAGGCCGAGTACTGGACAGCATTAGATCACTTATGTTTCTCAAGGAGTTTGACTGTTGTGTCAATCGACTGCGTGGCGACTTTTAAAACAGCCTCGCCGTTTGCTTTACTTTTAAGGCTATCATGGCTAGGTGATAGAATTGTAGAGCCAGGAATCCACGCCACTCAGGGTGATTTCGTTCTTCATTCGGGTTCACGGTTCATTTAATTGTGTCAGTCCTTGCAGACACTCCAAAAGTTATACTGTCAAGTTCATCCCCCGACTTTTTAAGCGACGATTTGACCAGAAAGAGAGCGACAAAAGCCTGGGCTTGAAGCCTTTCGGAATAAAAGTGCTAAATACACGATTTCGTTGCCGAGCCTTCGCGAAAATTGTCTTTCCATAGTTCGAGGCTTCTGCGGTACAAGCGATATAATCACAATGTCATCAAGCTTGCTATAGAAGTGCTAAATTGTGCCTTGTAGGTACAAACTTATCTTATTTAAAATGGAGGCGTCTCTTTTGCGCAAACACTCCATCTTTGTGCGCTGATACAACTCAAGCTTATTGCCTTATCTATTTGTACGGAAAAGTGTATATCTAACTCGCGTAGGCAAGGTCATTTCAACATGGCTTACTCTAGTCAAACAAGCACCTACTAGTGATACTGAATGTTAAGAAAAGAATGCAGTGGCAAAAGTTATGTCGTACTACGACAAATAATTCGATACGGCATAAAGTTTTGATCGACTCGTCAGAAGATAACATAATTTAGTCTCGTCTTCCTCACATAAGTAATATCACCAATTTTCTGGTATTTGACTTTTTTTCTATCGACGTCTCACATGAGTAAAAGAAGCCACTGTTTCGCTCGATGCTAACGCCCGAATGGCGCAGTATTTACCTGGATGAGCTCTCGCAAGAGTTTGTCAGTGCAAGCCTTTCCCCATGCACTGCCTATAAACGAAAAAATATTTCGCAGCACGCGGAAGCGTCTTTGGCAAAGTCATTGACAAAATCATATAACTTCGTCGCTAGTACTTGAACTTTCCTATCTACTATAATCTTAAGGTGTAATTCTAAGTGAAATAGTCTCAATCGAGGTGCAGCACTTATTTTGTTGGAGGAGTTGGTACAAAATCTAACTGCTGATTCTCTGGTGTGTTTAATAAAGGCGAATTATGAATTCACACTAATTTTTACATAAAAAACACTTTCACAGAAAAAGTAAAGAAACTCAACATTATTAATGCATTAAAGTAGCCTTTTCGCGACATCATATGCATTCTTCTGAGGTATAAGTATAGCCCCGTTGCGATGAACTGTTGACCAATAGATTACAATGACCATATTCGGCAAGGCAACTGAGATTATCTTAAGTTGGCTTTCACAAGTTCAATGATCTGTTTAACCCATAATAATGTCATTAAATGTCTAACCCACATTAAACACCAACTCATATTCGACTGGTCTCTGAATATCACCAAGCAGACAACTCATCTTAAAGTCGTAGAATACACTTTTTGGTAAATTGTTCACCACCTCCTTTTACGAATAATATAAATATATATCTTGAATTATGAACAATCGAAATATTGCTATCACTCGCTTGAAGTATCAAATGCTTCTCAGTACCTATGCAAATAATAGGTCGCTTCTTGGAGGTGGTTGTTGATACGAAATCTCCTTGAGTTTGTCGGTACGACGTCTAACGATTTTTTAGTAAGATTTGCAGACTTAAAGCGGGCATTCACTTGCACCAAGCACTCATTGGCTTGATTTTCTTATATTATAAAGCATATCGTAACAAAAATTCATGAATATTTGCCATCAAGCTTAAGCACTACATCCTTTTGATTATTCTCATATCCGTATGTCGTACACTGCAGCTTGCAAAAGAAATTGTGATCAAAAAGCTACTTATAAGAGCAATGCTGTATCGTTTTTTTTATTTACAACCTGACTTGCGCTGTATTTTATATCGTCGAGTTCGATTATTATTAGCTGCTTGCATGATCCTTAAAAGTATCGACGCTCATGACTACGACATTACGGTATATATAAAGCACAAATAATATGTCATGGCACAACAAGAAGAAAATAGTTGCCGACCATTAATAAGCTAAAAACTCTTATTTGTTCACAAATCACTTATTAAAAATTGGCAAATCTACGTCATCCCAGTCAACACCATGCGCGTCACATTATTAGTGACGACTGCGCTTCTCACCACGACTAGCATTAAAGCTGCTGCTGAGTCCAACCAAGCTGTTAACCACGAAAACGTCCCGCCAAGAAGGTGCGGATTGAGTAGTATGGACACTGATCTATCGCTCAGAATATAGCCGTAAGTAACACGACGACTTGACGCTCAATGGGGCTGATGAATAATGTATACCGAAAGCTTCTTAGAGGATCGTCAATATCCTCACGCTTAACTGAGCTAGGAGGCCTTAGAAAAGTTATACACAGAGCCGTAAATTTTAGCAATTTACTGGAAGAGCCTTAATCGGTTGCATTTGATGTATACAAGATTTTCTAGCGCACAAATATTCTAGTTGCGTCTCCAAATTTTCTTTAAATCACAAGAGCTACAAGTCTGTCGCAATTATGCTAAGGAATTTTGAAAAGGGATCGGAGTGCTTAGCGTCATTACCTTAGGATAACTCACTGTTATTTCCTATGCTCGTAGCAACAGCTGTATGTTATTCATTGCAAAAAATGTTGCATTAATTAGCCCCTCTGTCTAATAATTTATGCCTACAGCTTTTAGGCATATAAACGGATTGTAAAACGCTCAGCTTGTTCATATATGAGCCGGGCAAGCATCCAGCCTCAATAACATACTCAGCACTTTGGATAACAGTACCACTGGTAAATGAGATTCTGGATTTTTTTCTCATGATAGCTACCACTTGCACGGCGCACAAAATAAATCGCTCGAGCGGGTAACTTCACTTGCCACAGAATTGACAAGTCAAATCTTACCAACAGTGAATCACTTCTGGCAGTGTTGGCCACATTGATAGCACTATCAATATGCTGTCTGATGATGAGTGGCTCATGAAGCATAGCTTTGGTTGCCCCTGGAAAATTTTTATCCGATATTCGATCGTTTCACCCTGTGCCATTTATTCTGTGCAGATCATCGTCAGATTCTAATATACTTTTATCAAAGTCGATATCGCTTTAAAAGTTGTTACAATGATCCGTACTGGAGGCTTCTACTCAAATGCAGGTCTGACTCGTTGAGCTTGTTCGACATTTTAAATATTTGCTACTCATCAACATTAGCGTCTATTTTTTTGGCGCATCATCGACCAGCAACCAAAGAAATTGTAGCAAATTAAAGCTGCACTGTCTGATCGAGGGCGGCTACGCCGCGAATAACTTTTGAAATGTTAATTCCGATAGAGCAACGACAGAAACCTTTGAATTTGGAACTCGGTGACGCATTATCGTTGGTGGCTCACCGTGGCTCGAATATAATAATTTAGTTACTGTTGCCCAAATACATCAATTTAAGTTCAGACACTTCTCCTTTAGGAGCTTTATGTAATCTTGTCTCTAACGGTTAGTCGATGCGATGCCGGCATTCATGACAGGACTAGCTTATTTCGTGGTACGATATTCACTTGCAGCAACTTTAACGCAACTTCATTAATATTGATGTGATAATCGCTTCAGCATTTTATTATGGGTAGTCTTTGTCGCCTGTAGTCGATGTCGCCTCTTTCAACCCAAGAGACGTAGAAAGCTGATTGGTCGATTTGCATTTGCTCAATGTCTTCAAAGAATAGCCTACATCCTTTCGGCATTGATCAAGGGATCCAATTTGTGGACGCAGTCTGGTTCTTATGGCAGTGTTAATATACCGGTTATTATTAGGCCCTAGAGCTTATAATTTAAGCTGTAGTTCTATCCAATAAGTTCGTTTTGCAAGGCAGGATTACCTGGCCCCAGTCCCTGAATAAGCCTTCTATCATCAATCCCTGATCGCCTAATTGCGTAGGAAGACGAATTTCACCTTGCTGTTACATGAAGTCGATTCATCTTCATCCTGTGTTGTTTTAGATAATTTTTTCAGCATGGGTATTGCCAATTTGTGGATACGAATGGAAATTGCTTGCTAGTCAGCCACTCAATGTATGACAAACACTGCTGATTACTGTGAGATATTAGCGGATCTAGATCATCTAGTTTGAGCTTTCTTATCTGCAAGGCGGCACAAAACACATCCGTACACTGAGTCAGTCGCTTATTTTAGTAGTCAGCGTTTACCAATGCCTCTTTTGCAGCGTCCTCTGCTCCTTCTGACACCGTTCCGCAAGTGGGATAAAACTATTTGCAGGCCGGTTTCTTGCACTTTTGATTTTTTCGTGCCTGTCGTGTCATTTGTACGTACCTGTAACGTTGCCACCCTAAGGCGTTGCGCGCATGCTTTTTCATCCATGTCAAACAAAAAGGTTGTGCATCTCTAGAGGGCTTAAGGTGATCTTAGTTATGACTGCAACAAAGCCTTTGCAATCGGCACCTCATTCACGGTACCCTGTGCTATTATCAAAGAAATGGGTCATATCTGGTAACTGCGTATCTATAATTGCTGGATTTAAACTACTCAGCTCTTGATCAACTTTCCTTTAGGCATCCTGAATTAGCATGTGTCTTCGACGGCCTAGTATTAAACGCCTTTTTTCATGAATCTACGTTCGTGTCTGACAAACGCTTTTGACTTGTTTTGCTTGCTTGCGTCTTGCTCCACAAATTACATGCCGGTACACCATTAAACAAATTGCAAGCCCACGCCAGCTGATTCATTGCCGTGCTACAAAGCTCCAATTTTCTTTCTATAAGCGATGACGGTTTTCCTAATCGATCCAGCTTTTCATAGAGGAAGGCATGGACGACCTCAATCTCGTTTGAGGATTTAAGTAGCTCGAACAACTGTGAGATGCATTAGTAATGCAAACGATCAATAGATTAACATGCACGATTATTGTCATATATAATTATTCCGCGAAGCTTTCTTTCATTCGGCTATACGGAGAGTATTGACAAGATGGAAACGGTTCTATGTCTCGCTCTGCTTCCATACGGAGCGGTTGTGTAGATCGCTTTTTATGAAATAGGTTGCATTTGATCGCAATAGCTGGTCGATCGGACAAGAATGCATGAAAGAGCGAAGCTACTATTAAGCGTCGTCTAGGTGGTGTTTATGGCAACGAGCACTTAGAGAAATCTATAAGCGTGAGGAGGTGCTTAGATAGAAAGCTGTTAAACTTATATCTTTTCCGGACGCAACTTCAAAAAAGTTTCACTTGAAAATGCTACAGCCGTAACGAAAATACGATCAAGTGTTTTTAGGTCCTTTAAATTTCAGATTGCTATTGATACATAGTATCTCGAGCTGCACACCCTTGCTGAAATAGAGAAGCCATAATGTGCACAATAAATATTGCTCTTTGCGTCCATCGTATCGCTGTATCGCAGCAGAAAGTTAAGCCATTCTCATATTTTTGAGCAACACCAATCTATTTCTGCTTCATACATTCTAGTTGTGATGATTTTGTGTAGCACCTTACACAAATGAGCGATTACCCGGTAAGTCAAGTTTACTACGAACGGTTTAATAGAATACAAGTTTGCAATATACTACAATTTACAGCCTGATTCAATATAGAATATTATTGTCTTTTGGTCCTACCTCTAATATCCAAAAACGATTACATTGCAACTGCATTATAAAGCTTAACCTCTTCTTAAATATCGTTTGAGAAACTTCTGTATGAGAAGCGATTTTAAGAAAGAAATACTACGAGCTAGGTTCCACAATAAAAGCCTCGCATTAACAAACGGCCCGTTAGATCTTCTCCCATTATGACTTGGGGTAGTGCTTTGAGGATATTCCCAGCATTATTACTTGCATGATTTAATGAACGAACCTCTTTTGCCTTAGCCCCTAAATTTGTATTATCCGGAGCCGAGACATTCTGGTGGTGAGTCGTCTATAATTAACAGTTTAAATAAGACGTACTCAAATGTAATGGGCATACAGAAACTCGCCAAATTAGATTGGAGTTTGGGTAGTGTAAGTTGCATTTCGAACGTTCATTACGCCTCAAATTTAAGCGTAAGTGAGGACCATACCCAATGTGCGACCAAAATCGGCGACTTAATTCCGATTATAGACTTAAATGGCCTTCAGGCAAGTTTGTCGGGACTAATCTAACGAATCCTCCGTGATCAGTGAAGCCGGATTTTCGCGTCATCTTACAAGATACTCTTAGAGCCTGTAAAAGCTACTCTGTCTGATACGCACTCTGCATGTAAAAGCCACTGCCTTTGCGTTTTTCTTGATTAGGAAAAGCAGCTTCTTTGCGATCAAATATACAGGCTTGAGATTACTCTTGGGGTCGACCCGGGCGGTTAGGTCGCAGCGACCCTGGACCCGCGCCATACATCTATAATGCTTACACTTTCGCTCGTATTCGAGGTGCACTAAAATTGTGCTGGATCCAAACTAATTAACCCCAAACAGAAGGGATACTAGCTTCCATCATAAACATTTACTCAATTTGCTTACGCTCGCTTGAAAGTCCAAATTGACTTGTAATACTGTAGCACTGCTAACTAGGTTTGGTAGCTCGAAAACCAAGCCAATTTACCAGATCCATCGACGGCCCACATTTATAAATTCATTTTGGGTAATGCATAATCGGAAGAAATACTACCAGGTTCATCAAAAGTGCGCTTTTGTAGCACGAGCAACTAGGTCTTTTACAAAAGCAAAAGAGTCGAAGAACGTTGGTTCTTGCGTGGATTCTATCTTATTTAAGTCACTACAAAAAAAGGGTGACTGAACTAAGCAGTTTCTGTTATTTTCGCGACCCATTTATCCCTACATTCACGTCCAGCACAGTGACATTCGAAGATGCCGCTTGTATTGTAAGGCATCATCTTAATGAGCAGTTGTTTTCACGCTTACATTCTAGCAAAAAAATAAACTGCAAAGATAATTATAAAAACTTTATACGTATGAAACTTTTTGTCGACAAGTCCACTAGTCAGCATCTTGTCAAGTCTGGATATGTGATCATCCTAGTTGCTTTAATTTGCTCTTTCCTTAACGCCATCATTTTCAATCGCCTTTGGCCTTCTATATCAACACAATGTATTCTGTCGGTTTTCCTCTGAAGTGTAGCCAGCGCGACTTTTGTCGAGTGCCCTTGACAGCGAATTTTTTTTTCTTAAAACACTTCTTTCTTTCAAGTATTACTTCACATGAACATTATGCCTTTATCGACACGCAATATCGGATATATACATTTGTGTCGTCTGCTACATTTCGGTCCAACTCGCATCAAATCTTGATAAAGCTCCGCTCTATTTCCATATGCCCCAGACGCAGCAAAATTCACTCTTTTCCCATTTAATGAACGAGGACGAAGATTGCGATACGTCAGTACCTACCATAAATTATAAGGAAAAAGAAAATGCACATATCGCAGCGCTTTTTTATACTGAATCTTGTGCTGCCAATATAGTTTCTGGCCTAGACGTGCTTTGAAAGAAAGCAAAACGCAGCGTACGTTAATGCCAGGTACTTCTTTATGCTTGGCACATACTACTTTCCGATACTTCGCCACTTTCAAAAGAATCTGGTCGTGGAGCTGAAAAACGTACAGTTAAAATCACCGACTATCTTGGGAGTGGAAGAATTCGTCAAATGAAAAGTATGCTACAGGTATTAGCTTATTTATGTTGCCGCATGGTACAAGAAAAAGAAGCGCAGACACTGTAAGGCACAGACAAGAGTGAAGCTCTGCAAATCATCACTGCTTAAATGCTACTACATAAGCCGCTTTTGTAGCTAACTAATTGATTAATATAGATTCGACGAGATCGACTGAACAGCGTTGTTTTGCTTGTCCAGAAAGCCATGCTCTCAGCAAAAGCTGCACGTATCCTTAAAGCTTAAGCTGTGAGCTTTAGCTTGTCACCGTTTTTTGAAGCCCGCTTGTAATTTTTTGTTTTGTCTCGAATGCGTCATCGGCAAGCTTTTTGAATATACCGTAGCAACAATGTCAAGCTATGCGACTAAAGGCTCGTCACGATTTATGAAGAAGCTCAACTGTATGCCCCGCGGAGAAATGCGAATCCATTGTGCACTCGATCGATTTAACAAAATTTTGCCTGAACTCTTTTCACGAAACTTTAGCGCCTAGTGATTTTTGTGATATCAAAACGATATCACAATAATCACTAGGCGCTAAAGTTGTTCCTTTTACAGCACCAATTAGAGACCAAGCTGTGGCGTCTTGACGCAAACGCTCCTCTTGATGATTGTTTGCGAGCTTTTCAGCTGAAATCGATGATTCCATCTCGTACGTACCAGAGCTCTGTGCGGCCGATCGATTAGCATACTGCTCTAAATTAATTTTCATCTCTTTAACTGTTCTGTAAAGATGATAAGGTTTTCGTTTGATTTGTTTTCATGATCTCAACCCCAACAGGGTCATGAACAAAAGTAATTGTTGTAAGTCAAGCTGGTACAGCGATCCTGGCTTAGGCAGTAACTTCTAATTTATTAAGCTTCCAATTTGAACAAGTCTCGCGTAGACGCGGATGGAAGCGTCACAAGCGGCAGTTTAAACTACCGATATATGCGCTCTCTTTTTAGGAAGCTTAATTTGCGTGGACTAATTGTTTTTATTCACGACTTCGGTGTATTTTTGTGTAATGTTTTGCATTCGCGCTAGACGCTAAAAGAGGTAAATTCAACAGGTCTCGCGTAGACGTAGATGTAAGCGTCACTGCAGATATGAGATTGATCGTAGCAGTGTCATACAGGTTCTTTATTTAGTTATTTAGCTTATTTTTGGAAAATAAGCTAAATAACAAATGTTTAACATTCTTGATATTGAGCTTTTGATATGGTATAGGTGTAACGAGATAGTGCTGTTGCTCGGTTGAAGCTAGACTTCCATCGGAAAGCTTTTAAATGCCACAGTGACAAGCAAGCGTTAGAATGTTTTGTTCTCGTAAGTGCGTTAATTATTTACTGCGGCAACAAAAAGCGGTTGATGGCGATAGCGGTATTTCAATTGTTTATATCTATTCTATCATAACAGTATCGAAAGACGAACAAAGTGATGGAAGTATTCCTCAAACGTAAAGATGGAAGGTCAATTCAGGGATGAGTTGGATTTAAAATAGTTTTGATATAAGCTCAATGTCCTGACATAATTCTAATTGCTTATCTACCAACTTATGTTAAGCATCTTATCTATTGTTTAACATTTCACCTCGAAAGCATTTGGATGAAAAAATCGTGATTGTTACAAGGGAAAGGAATGCTCTTTGAAAGCTCAAATGGTCAAATAAGATCTGTACAAACTTCTTGTGCAAATGTTGCTATAAAAGTTATTTTAAAGTGTCCACAGGACCAAATGTGTTGCACTTTATCCCACCTAAAACGCCATTGATGTTAAGCGGTTGCAGAGCTTAAAACCTTTAGCCGAAACTTCCATTTCAACTATCACGCTGTCAATGACTCTGTACAAGAAGCTCCTGTGCGCCGAGCTTTTATAATTAATATCTAAGTCAAAGCATGGTAGACCAAGGCAATTATGCATCTTTTGTTAAAGCAAAGCATGATTGAACAACGCTGGAGGCACGCTGACAAACACACAGTCATTTGTGCAAACGGACAAGACAAGAAGCGCAAATGCACAAGAGTGATGTAAGCGCACAAAACAGTTATCATAAAGAGCGCTACAATTCACAAGGTACGACTGTGCACTTCCAAAGTAAGCTTGATGATATTGTAGTCATCCTGCCTAAGCCGCAGACGCCTCCAAGAACTAATAGACACTTTAACTTATAGCTCGGCAACGAGATCAGCATTGCCATTCTGTAAGCCTTCTTTTTTTCTACAACGGGTGTATTCACCAGGCAAGTAAGTTCAATAATTGACGGTGTTACTCCAATACATTTTCATAGATAAGATTAGCTCCTATTCGATGACTCCTTTAATTCTGCATTTCATCCACTCAGCTTGCAACCTGTGATATCGGTCATTGCTGATAGCCATGGCACGCGCCGCGACGACCACCAAGACCAAGAAGAAGCCGGCGGACTTTAAGCAGCCCAAGCGCAAGGTGGGCCGCCGCATTGCACCTGCATCCAACGTCACACAAGTAGGCATTGCATCGCGTCGCATCAACCTGCTAGAGCAGTCAATACTGAAGAGCAAAGTAGATACAGCGCAGCTGACACACCGGCATCTGGCGCTCTCCGAACTGCTACAGCAGGTGGGCCATTATAACGCTCACGTGCGCCAGCGTGCGCTACAGGGAATTAAAGAATTGGCAACACAGAATGCAGCAGATAATATGCGCGCCAACGCATCAGTGCTGCTTGAGCGCTTCTTGCCTACGCTACAGGACGAAGAGGCCGTTGTGCGCGAGACTGCGATCCAAGTGTGGAAAGCCATTCTCCCGGTTCTTCGGACCAACTTGACCCCTTTTGCCACACTCGTTACCACCTACTTGTGCAGCGGCTTGACGCATTTGCAAGTGGGCGTACGACAAGACGCGCTCAAGTCTATCGGTGAGCTTGTAGACGTCGTGCCTGAATTATTTCGAGACAATGCGAGGCAAGATGCTTTGGCTCGATTACTGGAAAACTTTCGAGACTTGATTGCTGCAGTGCAGACGCAAGGGATTACGGTGAAAAACTCGTACAACTTGTTGCAGACCTCGGACCCCAAAAGAGTCTCGAAACGTAAAGACTACAAGACCAAGCAGAAGAGCAAGAATCTTAAAGCGCCTTCTGGCGCTTTGGCACTGCGATTTGCAGCACTCAAGGTGTTGCACAAGTTATTGCTGTCTGTGAGTAGAGGACCAACTCAGGGCGACGCTATGACGGCCCCATCGGCTTGTGTGCCGTCAAGAAAGACCCTGTTGCTGTTTCCGACTCCGCACCTCTTGACAACGAGTTTGTTCGCTGTCTCATATATGACTACTAGTTCTGAAGACAAAGTTGGCGCTTCGTGGCAAGAAAAAGTGCGATTACTGTTGCCTGCACTTTTGGATTTGTGGCTCGAATGTCTGGAAGAAAACTCCGATGCTCTATCTGACGTCCATGTGGAGCATATGAAATACATTGTAGAGTGTACAACTGCTGTGGTTGCTGCTAATACTGAATGGCTGCGTGGTGACGTTGATGAAATGAAGAACGACGAGGTTTTCGTTGCTGCAATAAAACTGCGCGAGGAGCTTCTAGCCCCAGAGAATTTTCCCATGGTACCGAGTGCCAGTGCTTCTCTTGCGGCGTCGGATGGCTCATACGTGCTGTCGAAATGGCACGGTATGAATGTGGCTTTAGCAAAGTTGGCGTGTGTATTTTTAAGCCTACCTGCTTTTGTACCTACTCCTCACAAGAATATTGTACCGAGTAAGGAACTGGAACAACGTGTGTGCTCTTTTGTCGGCACAACTTTTGCCAAATACCAAGAAACAGCTGAGCTTCGTGCTGTAGCCAGTATGCAGAATGTGCTGAATTCACTTTTGGAAGTCGTGACGCTCATGTTAGCGTCTGCGTCGCAACGTAGGCAAACTTTTGAGGAGACGGCTATCGAACGAAGGCTCTTACTGGACGCGGTGACGCGTTTCTACGTGCAATGCACACCAAAGTCCGTTAGTTTTCGCAGTTGCACAGCATTTGTCGTCAAGCAACTCGACATTGCGCTCCGCGGACAGCAGCGTCAAGATCACAAGTTGGCGTGGCCCATGGTCATGCAGTGGGCGGTCTGTTGTGCCGACTTACTCGGTCAACTGGATCTACAGCACATGGAGTTGGGTCGACGTAGTCTGTTTTCCTTGATTGCCGTCTTCAAGCAGCTTCCTGTAGACTTGAAAAGTGGTGATCAGATGGACAGAGTGCTGGCAAACTTGTCTGCATTCTTCGATCTTGCAGCGGTGCCGTCTTCGTCTATGACAGAAGACGAGAAGCAAAGAATGTTGGCGAAGACACGATTTGATGCACTAAATGAAGCAGATCAGATCGCATTTTTGGCACTTGTTTACCACCTTCCACGGTATCCAGTGCCTCTACTGCGTGCATTTGCAAGCTGCTGTAAGAGCTCGCGCATCTATCATGAGGCCAAGAAATATCTAGTGGATATTTTATTCCAGCGTCGCGATGTAATTGATCTTGCTCACATGGTAAGCTTTCTCGTCAGCACAGCGCTCGCTCCTATGAATGATGATGCCATGCAACAGCGTGAGCACCTGCAGCTTGTTGATCACGTGTGCCGCACTTTTGCTGCCATGAATTTGGGGTTTTCGCTTTCAAAAATATTGGCGCCAACATTAGCGAAAGCTCAAGCACGTGAGGGAATGAATGGAATGGAGCTTTACACACTAGCACTGTTGTATCGCACGTGCGTGTCGTCCGCTCTGTCTACGTCCAACAACGAGGTCCAACGCTTAGAAATTCCCTTGGAGATGGAACAAAATGTGGAGAGGTTGTGTTTCCAAATCATGACTTGTCACACTTCATTGTCATTCTCAGAGCAGAAAACAGAGGCTATCGAGGCTCGCGAGCAAGAGCGATTATTGGTTGATGCTTGTGTTTCGATTTTGGTTCTTGGCGAGTCGACCATCTTTCCAAACATTCTCGAAACACTTCTGGAGGCCCAGGAGCAAGCGACTATTCTGGTTCGCCAACTGCGTGTGGTTTTGGCACTCCTACGGACTCCAAATCTAGGAGGAGCATTTCGACGCCACCACAGTCAGATCGAGAAGCTGATACTTACAGTGGACCAGCAACACGCCGACGATGAAGATGTCATGCAGCTTCTTCGACAGCTGCGCGGAGACTTAAAGCTTCTTGCAGTAGGCCAGAGTACTTCAGGTGGGTCAAGTCCTTCGTAAAAGTTCTCAGGGCACTGGTTCACTTCGTCCACTTGCGTCTTCTTTTCTGCCACCTTTCGTGCGGACCGAACTTTTCGTCTTGTCAAAGCTAAAAATCAGTCGAAACAATGGTGGTGCTGGCTGCATGACAATTGGTCCGAAGGATACTTTTCACTCTTCCAAGTGAGGTCTCGGCAAGTAGCTTAGTGATCGTGTTCAAAGATAACCCTTTGGTATGAATAGTGGGGCACGAAGCTGTTTCTTGTTCACTTGTCCATTCCATTTTCTTAACTTTCAGGCTTGCAAATGAGACGTCCGCCCATCTCATTTGGCTTTACCACACACACTTTAGAGTTGCGGTGACGTTGTCGACCATCACTGCAACTTTAAAGAGTGTGTGGTAAAGCCCTAGCGTGACGAACTCGTAGAGGTCATGCATGACTCGAGTATGAGAAGTACCCGTACATAAAATGTTTAAACAAAAACAGTATATCTGGTTAAATTGTATTTACTAATTTTAAGAAAGAATATATTTGGGACGCATAGTACTTCTTAGACCGAAGCATACACGATTATTAGACCTGACAGAGCGATTATAATAAATACATATCGAGACTTCAACAGGTTTCACGCTCTCTTAATTGTGCCTTCTTTGGCTTTGCTCTTCGTTCATTGTCAATTGCGCTCTCTGCCGTAGCCCAGTGAACCTCGTACTTGACGGTTGGCCCGTGTCTGGTACTTCTTTGCTAGCTCTAATATCAAATCCAAACTATTCATAACGGTACCAGTACACAATAATAGTATATGCGTGAAGCAAAGCTTTTATACTCTTTACTGGTGACAGAGCGGAAAACTATACTACTAGTACGCTAGTGACATTGAAGGTACGACGCTACGGTAAGTTAAAAATTGATTGGCCGCCATTAAAAAAAACACAAACCAGATATTTCGGATACTCCCCAACAAGTCAGGTCATCAACTCCATGCGCGGCGCATTCTACGTAACGACTGCGCTTCTCATTACGAACAGCATCCGGACAACTGCCGAGTCCAATCAAACTGGACACCGACCAACGTCCCACCATGACGGTGTGGTACCGGGTAGTATGGAAACTGAGTCATCGCCTAGAAGATTCCTTCGGGGCAGCCGTGAACAACACGATGACTTGGCATTCAACGCGGCCGATGAAGAGCGTATGCCGGAAGCCTCCACGAGGATCATTGGGGATTCTCTCACTTCAGTGAGCGAGGAGGTGCTAGATACCGTGAGGAAAGCTGTCCATCTAAGCTTTGATCTAAATGCTCCACCGGAAGAGATTCCAACGGGTGCATTGGAGGCATACAACATTTTACGAAACAAGGACTCTCGCACGTATACCGCTAGCGATATTGAAGCTCTGAGTAGTCGTCCTAGTAACAAACGCACCGCTGAAGCGCTAACGAATTCGGACAAGGCCTCGGGCTCCGCCATTTCAAATAAAGGTGCAGTTCCTCGACCAAAGAGATTGCGCAAAAGTGCTTATTTAGGGGAAATGGAGGCACAAAGCAGCACCGGTCGTGGCAAGATGACGGCCACGCCGAGTATTTTGAGTGTTGAAGACAGAAAAGTTCACAATTCGTATCTCGAACATCTGAAACGCAAGTCGGCAGGATTTGAACCAACAGAACTAGAGATGAAAAAGTTACTTCGGTTGTTAGGTCGGGTAAACGATTCGAGACCTAACGTCAGTTCGGTGTACAAACGTGAAATCGAGAAGTGGAAGAGAATGGATTTTGAAAATTTGAAAAAGCTCGTGTTCGATTCTACGCCAGTTCCGGGGGAACCTTTGAAGAAAATGCTGACGCTATCTTTGGCGGAGCATAACGAGATACAGCTTTGCTTTTTGCGATTACTGCGTCTTAAACGGTGGGTACGCATGTACCGAGACTTTTTCAGCTTTTGTCTGTCCAACCATCAAGTCTGTGGCAAGTTTGATCCCGAATCGACGCTTCTAGTAGAACTTCGGGTGATGGAAAAGGCCAAATCTGGCACCAAAGTGGGTAAGAAATCCACTAGGTCGCGGTTGAAGAAGACTAAAGTGACGAGCGCAGAAAGGAAACTGTTCATTGCTGTGGTGGTTGCCGTGGAAAAGGCTAATCTAAGTGAGTCTGACAAAATGGCCTGGTACCAGGTTCTCGATCTGGTATATCGAGACGATGCTCAACTCATACCTCCAAATCTTGCTGCTCATATTGCCGAGATCTCAAATGGTCAAAGCGGCGAACAATTGAAGAATCTTGTATTGAAAACACCGCTAAAAACTGATAGGGACGAGTGGTCGAACGACAGACAAAAGATTACCAAACTTCTGGAAGAGGCGACAAAGCGAGTGCAGAAGACGAAAAAGCGACGCAAGAAGGCTGTTAAAGCTGAAGTCGAAGAGTCTACATTCACGGAAATTCGCGAGAATTTTATGAAATATTCAGGCTTTCTTTATGAACCGACGCTTGAAGCGACGCAGAAGATGTGGAATATGGCCCGTTGGAAGGTCAAGCCTAATCCGCAAGCAAATATTAAGGCAGGCTTGACTTTAAAAGAGTATGTGTGTCGTTTGGATCGAGAAAAATTGGAAAAGGCATTGGGCCCGGATCGAGTTCGTGCAGCTCTTCTGTCGGAAGCAGGTCAGAAAGATCCGCTGCTAGAACTCAAGACCGAATATCTTGTGTTGCTGCTTCAGACGTACGACCAGTTTTACTCGTTTTTCATGAAAAATCGTTCAAAGTTACCTAGTATGTGGTTTACTAAGAGCCGTCCAGAGAAAGAGACTAGAACAAGCATCAGACGGGATCAGCTTTTAGACCGAGTGCAAAAACGCCAAAAAACTTCTTAACCGATACATTTGCGCATAGGAAGAAAGACCGACACGCTTTTGAATCCGTAAATCATACATTGTATCTGTTGCACGCACTTATCGCTCTTTCTTACCGTCTTACGCATTTTGCGCTTTACTAACAGATAGTGCAGCAGTTGCAGCAAATAATACGTTTTGTGTGCACCGGAATAGTCGCTGGAAGCTTAAATTTTTCAAGATGATTATTGCTGGCTCCTTATGCTGATAATCAATACCTATTGGTTAGCATCTCTTCATATTCTTGCATAGAACTAACTTGCTTTATAAGTGCAAGACGTCGATGAAAGATTTGCGGATAAACAAAAGACTTAAGTAATAACGCGCATACAGAGGACAAAAGTTTAAGTCGGTGGAAGGCACCGTAGACAATCCCTAGATTTACGTAAATGAGGCATGCAATAGACCCAGGACTTACTATTCAAAGCCAGCCTTTCAAAATTGAAGCTCGACTTTATCTAACGGCCAGTCATTAAGCAATTTCTACTAGTATAATGATCCTCAGGCACGATTTACATTTCTGTTAGCGTTTCAATACCTAATGTTCTTTGTCTTATAAAACTAATGAGCCATAATGTTCATCAAGACTTTGAACTTTCTGAGTATACAAGTCTAAAAAATTCTTGAAACTTGCTGTCCATCGAACATCACGGTAGTGACCAGTGTCACTTTTTTCTTTAAATTTACGCAACATTTGTACAGCAACACAACATTAAGGAAGGCGACAAATACGACACGATTGAAAAGCTTGTTTGAAAATACAATGCCTAGGTCAGCCAACGGTCTCGTTGCCTGCACCTAGCACAGATTCGATATTTGATACAAAACAATCTAACAAATTAAGGTCATGGTGCGCGGAATTCAGCGTAAAAACGCCATGCTATCGTTGACGACTCTTTCGCCCGCAGAAAACACTAATGCCGTGTGCTTTGATCACCGGATGCTTAAATTAATAGAAATATTGGCCTTCCGGTTCATAATGGCTATATAACACTGACATTTGAATAGACAGAAGATTCGTGCTTTTTCTTCGAGGTCCGAACTCTACTTGTGAGCCTGTTGCTATTTCGTTGTGCGATCGATCCCTTGATTTTACGCTACGTGCTTTCCCAATATATACCATATAGTTTAGAGCAAAAGGAATATCTGGCGATCCTCTGCGACAAAGGGAATGATAGCATGGCTGTGCGTGGGAGTGGTGATGTGTTAACGGGTACAGATACGTTAGTAAACGGATATAACTAGGATGTTAAAGATTTGTGGTTGGTTTATACAGTAAAGCAGTGGCAATACACAAGTTGGATAATATAATCGGTCCAGCTTCCAGTCGGCCTTCGATTTGTTGAAAGAAATCACCGCGTCACGCTACGCTTTAGCGAAAAAAATGTTAACAGGGAAAATATTACAGATTTGTGATCTTTGCTTACTGGATCACTCAAGTATAGTCATTTTGGTATGTAGCCCAAACTAGTGTAAAGTGCTTATGCTTAGATTAATTAATTTGACCATGATATTTAGCTCTGTGCCCTGATCTGCTAAAATAACCCCATGTCTTACAAGAGCACGAGCTCAGAGTATGATCCAATCACAACGGGAAATCTGATCAACTATGCGGCTTTACTTCGCGTATTAGACCCACCATGAGACACTTAAGCTAAGATACGGTCTTTATAGCATTTGATCAGCCTTAACCAACATATTTATTGGTAAAAACAACAAATGTAAGCACCGAAAGAGGCAAATTTACTTTAGACTACAAAAGTAGCTGGCTTCTAAGTAGCAAAGAAACCGCAGACACATCACGCTAGAACTCATTGCCTTGCGTCGGCCTAAACTTTGACTTGGTCGGACGACATGATTTTTTATCAACTTCGCGCGTTTATATAAGCAGTTAATCATTAAAATGAAAAGTGGGACTGGCTACGATCTAAATCTTTATACCCACAGCAGACAGTCTTATAGGCTACGTAATTATCGCGCTGTCTGAAGGCCTTTACACTGAAAAAAACTTTCCATCCTATGTTCCTTAAAAGTAAAATCAATTAGCTAAGACAGCTCCACCAATTAAAGAGCCATCAAAGATTGATGCAGCCTCCTGGAATGGTACACTAGATCAGTTACGTAAAAAGTGGCTTGACTCGGCAACCTCGAATACTGGCCGTGATAAATAGCGCAGTAATCACGTAGAATTCGCCATGCAAGGGACTGATAAGCGAGGTGACGTAAGTAGCCGATATTGATGTACTAGTTTCATTGATCATCCAGAGTTTCCTGGCTTATGTACTCAATGGCTGGCTTTAACATCTTCTCAAACGTGTCCTGGAGTATAAGTTCAGTCCAAAGATTACCGTAGCGTCGTTGCCATAAACGCCTTTCTCCTTAAGGATCTTGTCAGCAAATTCCAGTCACCGTTAAAACGATCAAGCAAATTCTTCCGAAGTGATTGCACCCAGGTCAATCTATGTTTGATGCAAAAAGATATCACCGATTGAATTTTTCATTCTCAATATTCTACCAAGCTCACCAACCAATAGCCTTCATTGTCTTAATTATCTATCCACTCCAATCTTATTTTAGTTCGCCTTTCGCTACAGCTATGGAGTGTCTTATATCTTGCAGAGAGAGATTATTTGGATCTTCCTCTTTGCGATGCACGACGTTAAGGAAGATAAAAGTCAAGATACAGCTAATGCATGATTGCGTCGTCTGTACCATGAGCGAACACATGCCACAGCAATGATCTCACCTATGACGAAACTGATCTGTGCCGCGTAAACGCGATATTTTTGCTTTGATAGAGGTTCTGGGATGTGAGTAATTAAGGTTACTTTATAACCTAAAATACTCAGACAAGAAGTTGTCTCCACGATCAAGCACCAGCTACGTCAGTTCAGATGGACGGACTAGTCTTATCGGTGATTTGCCACGCAAAGTGGTGCTGAGCTAAGAAATGATAAATTTCGCATTCTCTGACGCCTACGATACACCGCTTGACGATCGTTTTGGTCGATGAAAGACGTACGGCTCGGTAAGCATACATCTCTGATGGACCAAGTTGGATAGGTAGATGTGCACGCATACAAAAGGTATCAGCACGGTGAGTATGTGGCTTCACCATTGTCAAGTTTGTCTAAGCAATTCCGCTACTGGTAATCCATTTGTTTGGATTTGCTGCCCGGTCTGCCAAAATACCTAAGAGGCGTTGCATGTCAAGTCGCGTTGACCGTTCAGTGAAATTTGCCCGTATGGCGGCTGTGTCAGACGCGATGAATAAATGGGGTAGATACAGCTACATTGTCTCACGATCGTGTCATAAGAAACTTGGACTCTCAGTATCTCTTCACCGACACCAAAATTACTCATTTACGGGCTCACGTTGAAGAATTTTTATGGTGTTTCACCCATGCGTGAACCGTGTGCACAGTATGTCTCAGCACTAGAGCACTATACTCGCAATCGCAGGGTTTGCATTCGTAATGCCGCTCATGCTAAAACAGGCTATACATATTTGTGTAGGAGGGTTGACGTCATATAGGTGTAATCCACAGATAAGTCGTAATCTAAAGTGCCGAAGAGCACGCCAAAGTAAACTAAGTTTGCCTTTTTGTCCTTTTGATTGCATGACTATAAGTCGACAATCTTACAAATATTAAAGCAAACGAAATCTTTTTGGCTAAGCATGTTTGTACAGTCAATGATGTACTGATTCGCATCTTACGCAAGCGAGAAAAAAGATCAAGCATTCACATGCTCAAACGCCATAGCCAGACAGGTCTACTATAAATAAATGCTTCGTCGATCTATTTACACAAACCGCTTCAATGGCGTGCAGGAAGTCAGCATTGAGCGTTAGTATAGAATTTAATCGGTTTTACAAACTACCGTTTTTAAGGTAGATAATGAGAAGACCGTACGAAAAGATCAGAAGTATTTCATAGATATTGCAAATATGCAAAAAACAATCCCTGACATTAGTATTTGAATTCATTCCTGCATTGTATCTTTGTTGTACGTGTGCTAGAGCCCAAGGCTTGTATAACATATAACGCAAGTTTTGTATGCAAATCAAATCATTTGCTGATCTATGCAATGTGCTAGATACTGCGGCTTAGCGGCGTGACTACTAATCAGTCTTAACAGCACGGCCTGCTCTATAGAAGTCACTTTCGATACACACGCTGATGCAGCTGATGCGCTATGGTGTATGTTGTATTGCACTTCATTAAGTCTTAATGCTTGCGTTAAATATCGATACACCAGAAAAGTGCAAGGATATATGGGCTAGACCCCTGGCGAAATATGTTTTAAAATTGCGTTCACCTCAGCACAAGCACAAGCAAAATTTATGCTACTTAAAAAAGTCTTCAGGAAACGGTTTAAGTCATAGAAAGTGCATTAATGACAAAGTCATCACTGATTCGGATTCTTAGAATTGTAATGCACCTACAGTGTTTGGTTGCTATTTTCGAATAGTAAAAATAAAAAAATTAACAAGCTAAAAAAACTATTTTGCAGCACAACACCTTATTTTATTGAAGCTAGATCGCATGTGCTAAGTGTCTGTACAATGTTCAAGAAACGTTGTTGTAGCAAGTCACTCATTATTGTACATATACCGCCTTATGAGCTTGGAAAAGGTTGGGGTGACGCCCTCCTTCCAAGCGCGGGGGCTAAATGCTCGCGCGCTTCGGGCAGGTGCTCTCGGGCATCTGCAGGTCTCTAACGAGTCTCACCCTCGACGCGACGGTCTCCAGCACCGGGCGCCACCTGAGCTCTTACCAAGTCAGAGCTAAGCAAAATTATGGAAGACCCTCACGACCTCGGTGCTGGCTGCACTGCCCGCCGAACGAGACCCGACGTATGCGGACACCACTCTATGCCGTGGACTAGCCAGACTGAGCCTAGCACGTGCATAACTTGGCAACGCGATAACGTAATACAATACAATACAACAATACAATACCGCCTTATGCATGATCTGAAACATTAGGCAGGACAGGCGCATGACGATTAGGCGTTGTGCATCGCTTACGTCTTTCCAAAGTGGGCCGGTCATTAAGTGGACGATAGGAAAAAAAATAAAATGCTTAATTGCTTCAATGGTGAAATTTGTTTCTGGACTACACCGGTCACTGCTAAGGTTTTTGGCCTTACAGTCACCTACCCAGAACCTTACGTTAGTTAGGCTCGGTCAATTAATGTTATCTTTCATTTAAATTTTACTTCTTATTCTATGCGGTCAATAATTAGCCTCATCGATTACGCATCTGACGCGTAGCTTGACTTTTTTACGCGGTGCAAACCTCCCATCCTACGTCCTACAAAGACTAAACTAATTAAAGCAGGCAGCTTCACCAAGTCATGAGATATCAAAAACATAAACAGCTTTGCTGAAGGGTACATAAGGAGAGACCCGGCGGTCGCCAAACAGTCTATCAGGGCGCTAATGATGTCTGGTGTGATCGATTAAAAAAGCTTGGGTCGTCTCTGAAATATACCGTGGGCGTACGCTTCTGAATTTGTTCACCAGGCAGTTAGCCAGATGGTTCAGACGCCACACAAAGCGTCTACTCACTACTCAACAGGTGCGACGAGGAGAAAGAAGAGGTAATACCTATCTAAAACAAGCCATAAGATTATGTTACTGGAAGATTGCAACCTGGACACCCCCTTAATTGAGGCCCTTCATGACCCAATACAGAAAAGCTGTGCTCTTTAAGCAGCCAATCCAAGGCTCAGAACGAATCTATTAATTTTCTATGTAACTCGGACACCACGCACTAAGATGAACGACAGTCTCTCATCTGTATAGCTCTTCATTTTTTCGACTAGATAAGTACTACTCCTTTCCATAGGTCTAAAGGGTCTGGGTCCGTCCCGAAGAATTCGTGGCTTGACCACCAAGGCGGACACCGCCAGTGAGCTCGAGCGCTTACAATTGCGCGAGCAGGAGGTGCTTCTCCTCACGGAGTAGCGCATCCTCTGGCGTCTCGTGGCAGCCAAGATGAGCTGTGCGAAAGATGCGCTTTAACAGGCGCCCTGAGCTTTCGTCAAGTGCTTTGAAATCTCGCTTTTAAAAAATATCGGAGGCCATTTGACACGGCATGTCACACAGTACACCGCTAATGGTTCAAGTGCACTCAATGCTCTAGGACACTTTGGGAATGTTCCATGGGCTAACATCCCTAGCCTTACCCTCTTTTTCGCTTTAAAGGCCGGTAACATCAACGAGGAGAGCATTTCAACGATTCTTTGGCAAGCCTGCTGTGGTCTTCCTTTTTACACGGGTGGAGTTGCCGATGAGGTCCAAAATTTTACAAGCTTATCTCTTGCTGTAGAGCTGCTTTGACGTAACTATCTTCGCTTTAAGGCTTCTTTTCCGGCTTGGCAGAACGAGTGTTCGCTGGAGTGCTCTTTGCACCGATTTCTCTTCATTGTAAGAAGGAAACTATTGTGGCGCGTTTCTTGCCGCGACGGGAAGAGAGGTTTCCTTAGAGTCTTCTTAGACAAGTGGATTTTTGACATACGAACACTCTAGTCGTTGTCGCCCATAGCACAAGAGCAGTCTTTGGCGCAATGGTGTTTCTTTAACGCGTATTGAGTCTTCTCAAGACTTTGATGCTGCCCCCTTTGCTGCATGATTGATTTTTACTCAATCACCAGATTGTCTTATTTGGCTATGCAGCATAAGTGGGAAAATTGGCATAAAAGTCTGTCATGGCTGCAATAACGTATCAAGTTGCTTATCAATAATTAGAGGTAGCAATATATAGCTTGCATTCTATTGCACACTTCGATCCTAGAACCCCCAAAATCCTGCGTATTGTGATTCCCGTCAACGCGAAAATGTATTTATTTTTTTTGTTCTGTGTACGCAAACACCACGAGGCTGATTCTTAAAAACGCGTTATAGTATCTTATCGACGCGCAAGATTCCTTCTTGAGCATTGCCAGTATGAGCGAGAGCGTCTTCACAACAGCGGGCAAGAAGGCCGGATTGGAAGCGTGGCGCATCGAGAACCTCAAACCCGTCCCCGTGTCGAGCGCTGAAGTGTACAAATTATACAGCGGCGATAGCTATATCTTTCTCAAGACTAGCGAAACGACAGGGTACGCGTACCCCGTCTTGCTGATCCAATCGCTCCACTTTCTCCACTAAATTGTTTTCATTTGCATACCTACGCTATGACTAGTGGCTTGACTTGGCATCTCCACTTTTGGCTGGGGAAAGACACGTCTGTCGACGAGAGCGGTGTAGCTGCCTACAAGACTGTTGAAATTGACGATGCGCTAGGCGGTGTGCCCGTGCAGCACCGTGAGTGTCAAGGCTATGAGTCGGTGCGTTCAGTAGCTGAAAACATCATGATTGTCGGCGTTAACGTGTGTCCTTCGGGGATCTTTTGTGCATTGTAGACGCTCTTCTTGTCCTACTTTAAAGCCACAGGTTTGCAGTACCTTGCAGGTGGTGTGGCCAGTGGCTTGAACGAGGTCAAGCGGGACGAATACGTGACGCGTTTGTACCGAATTAAGGGTAAACGCACAATGCATGTGGAGCAAGTCCCGCTGCAGACCTCGTCCCTAAGTGTCGACGATGTCTACGTCCTTGACGCTGGGTTGGAGCTCTACCTACACGCCGGCAAATTGGCCAATCGGTTGGAAAAAGCCAAGGCTTTGGAATTCATCGCCAAGACACGAGAAGAGCGGGGTGGGCGTGCGACCGTCACGTTCCTGGATGAAGAACCCGAGGCTTGTGCCTTCTGGGAAGCTCTTGGTGGTTTCGACACGGTGACGCGCACAAGTGAGACGGATGAATACTATGAGAGTGCTCTGAAGAAAAACACGACGGTCCTTCGCGTCAGTGGATCGATGGATGACACTATCCAGGTCACGGACGTCACACCAACGTCGGGAGTGCTTACTAGAGACATTTTAAAGACTGAAGACGTGTTTATTATTGATGGTGGCAATGAACTATTTGTGTGGGTCGGCAAAATGGCGTCGAAGAGTGAGCGCTCGAATGCCTTGCCAATTGCTGTCCAGTACTTAAAGAAAGAAGGGCGTCCATCGCACACACCAGTTACTCGAGTAGTAGAGGACGGCGAGACGCCGTTGTTTACGACGTTATTCAAAGCATGGACTAAGCCCAAGGTGCTGGAATTTGGCTACCACTCACACCAGGGTGTTGCGAAGATGCAGAAGGACAAATCTGTTGACGTAAGCAAGTTAGTGCAAACCGCGTTGCAGATTGAAGAAGACATTGGCGTAGACCCACACGGTGATGGCAAGCACGAGGTTACGGTTTGGCGCATTGAAAAGCTCGAAAAAGTCCGAGTGCCGAAAGAACTGTACGGCCACTTTTTCGCTGGTGATAGCTACATTGTTCTGCATACGGTGACACCCTTGAGCGGCAAATCGACCCAAGTGATTTACTTTTGGCAGGGACGTTCCTCTTCGACTGACGAAAAAGCTGCTTCGGCTTTGTTGACCACATTCTTGGATGACGAGATGCACGGGTCCCCCATTCAAGTCCGTGTGACACAGGGCAAAGAACCAGCCCATTTCCGTGCACTGTTCAATGGAACGATGATTGTGCACGCTGGTGGAAAGGCCAGTGCCTTTACGAATCGTGACGATGAGGACTCGTACGACATGGATGGAATTTCGCTGTACCAGGTAAAAGGCACCAGCGAGAAGAACACTTTAGCGGTGCAAGTGGATGAAAAGACGTCGAGTCTGACGTCTGGCGACTGCTTTGTGCTGGTGACGCCTACGAAGGTGTACGAGTGGCACGGGAATGGCAGCAGCTCTACGGAGTGCAAGATTGCATCCAAGATTGCGTCGATTCTTAAGAAAAGTCGCGAGCTTGAAGTTCTCAAAGAAGGTAGTGAATCGGACGAGTTTTGGGACTTTCTTGGCGGCAAAGGCGAGTATGCCAAACTCAAGTCATCGTTTGAAGCTCCCCGTGAGCCACGATTGTTCCAGTGCTCAAACGCGTACGGATACTTTGACGCGCGTGAGATCATTGACTTTGCTCAAGACGATTTAAATCCAGATGACGTCTTCCTCTTGGACACTTATACAAGTCTGTATGTGTGGATTGGTACCGGTGCGAACGAGACGGAGAGACGCGAAACCATGACTCTTGCTCAAAAGTACCTGGCTCTTGCCAAGAGCGACGGTCGAGATGCGGGCACACCCATTGTGGCCGTGCACTGTAACAGTGAGCCGCTCATGTTTACAAGCTACTTTCTGGCCTGGGATCACGACTATTTTACAAAAAGGGAATTCTTAGACCCGTACCAGACTCGCCTTCAAAAGTTGAAAGAAGAAAAAGAGAAAAACACTCTCAAGGATCTTACTAGTACGATTCCGAACGTAAATGTTCAACAAAAGGAGCCACCGCGTTCCCTGAAAGCTGCTCCTGCGTCTCCTATTGCTGCTTCAGTGGCTGCAAGAGCTGTTCCTGTTCTGCCGACTGAACCTCCCATTAGTAAGGTTACCCCTGCATCACCAAAGGCCAACCCTGCATCGCCAAATGCCGACCTCGCATCGCCAAAGGCCAACCCTGCATCGCCAAAGGCCGACCTCGCATCGCCAAAGGCCAACCTTGCATCACTCGCGATACCGTCTGCATCGCCAGAGGTCACCCCAGCTCCTGCGCCGACGTCTGCAAAGACCCCAATTTCGCCCGCAGTTCCTGCAAAAGTTGCTCCAGCCTCTGCTCCGGCGTCTGCAAAGGCCGCTCCAGCTCCGACCTCTGCAAAAGCTACCGGTAAGGCTGGCGAGACCTTTTCGTATGAGCAGCTAAAGACTGGCGTTGAAGGTATCGACATTACTCGAAAAGAGGTATGAGTTCCGTTTTGTACTTGTACGACCGATTCTGTGGCGCGCACTTTATATCGTCTGTTGACTTGTTCTTTTTAGACTTACCTCTCGGACGCTGAATTTCAGACAGTCATGGGCTTGAGCAAGGCCGAGTTTGAAAATCTTCCTAAATGGAAGCAGCAGGCTAAGAAGAGAGAGGTGGAATTGTTTTAAAAATGACCCAACACCACGCGTCCGAAAAAGAATGAATTGAAATAGCAATAATACATGCGACAAAAATCCTTGCTTATGGCGCTACAAAATGTCGATTGGGGGGCTAAATAGTAACTTGTTGACTTACAATGTCGACAGTAGGCCCCAAGCTTGCGCCATTCACACCCAGCGGCAACGGAGTGTTGGACCATGCACTGGATCTACTGGCGCTTTCGAGTGACGATGTGCTATTCGATCTGGGCTGCGGCGATGCGCGAATGCTGGTTCTTGCGGCAAAAAAGACGGGCGCCAGGTCAATGCGCGGATCTTTAGCTCGAAAGTTGTGTGAATGACTTAATTAATTGCGTAGAATGATGCATTACACTTTAACGCTACAGGTGTATTGGTGTGGAATACGATAAAGCTTTGGTCCAGCGTGCGCGGGCACGTATCGAGGTGGCAACATGCTGACGATTGGTAGACAAGTTTGCGTCGACTAATGGCAAAGTTTCTAACGCTCAGGAGGATGGAGTAGAGGCACTAGTGGACATTCAGCACGGCGATGCATTAAAGGTAGACCTCGCGCAGGCGACAGCCTTGTTCCTGTATCTTGTGCCACTCGTGAGTTACAATTCGCCCTCTAACGTAGGCAATCGTTGCTTACGGGTCGATTATTTCAGGGAATCTCGATGCTCTTGCCAAAGTGTGACCTGCTTCATGCTTTTGTCAGATAATGGCGCTAAGTGATATAAGTTCGTTCATCAATGCAATTGCTACTGTGATGCATAGGTTGGAAGAAGCGCGACGACGCCATGTACGCATTGTGACCTATGTATTTGCCATTCCAGGCTGGGATTTCGACGATCAGCGCAATTACAAAGGCACCAAAGTACGCTCGTTCCTCGTTAACATTAGCATCAAAAGGCTCACTGTCGAATGGTCATCCCATTGTCAGATTTATTTGTACAATGCTCGAGCAACGATCCCAAATTGTAATTGATCGTCAGCAAGTTTAGATAAACACTGAGAGCGGCCAAGAGCTTTATTTTTCTTGCAATCTGATCGATTCCATGCTTTTGCTTGTCGTCTGAGAAGTTATGTGTAGCGTCAAATCATTAAAATGGGCGCTTCTTTATCTCTTCTTGGATCGCAATGGCTGACGAGTACGAGTTCGCGGCGTAGGTGGCGTAATTCCGATCCTTACTGTGCGAAGTCACAATGTACTGGCGTGGCACCTCTGGGAATCCCTCAGGACTCGTGTACTGGTGGTGGCGATGGAATCCCGCCTTCTTGCGGGCTGGCATGTCATCGTCTAGCCGCCACTTCGCACCTTCGGCCACTTGAGACAAGTGCGTCTACGTCACCGTACAAGAACATGAGTCCCTACAGCATGTTGAGGATAGTTAACACCACTCTTACGTACTACAGCATCTTCCTCGCTCTTGTGCTTAGGTGCCATAAACTTCGCAATGAACTCGCCCACAGGGTTGCTTGCCATGCCTGCAGAACTCTCCCCCTTTCGTAACAAGTAGGACCTTTATGACTTAATACTATGCGTAATTGAATGATAAAGTCTTTTTGGTGTACAACCCACAATGTGGTTCTACCTTAATCCCAAGCAGAGGCGCCACCAAAACCCACAGCTGGCGTGAAGTTGATCTGTGTTAAGTCCACAGGCTTGGACTCGGCGCTCGTGGCCTTCTTGGCTTTTTTAAACTGTTTCACGGCCACCACACCACTGGCAACCTCTTTCGGCTCGCGTTCATTCTTCTTCTTGTCCTTCCGCTTTTTCTCCTTGACAGCCTCCGTGTCCTTCGCGTTGCTTTTTGCAGGTTTCACCTCGCTGATCTTGATTTGTTGCCTGTGGTGCTTCACCGTTTCAGGCTCAGACGTCACGGCAACATCTGTCGTCGGCTTGTCCACTGCAAGCTGCTCACTGTCGTGCTTTTTCTGGGTTTTCTTTTCCTTGGAAGACTTCTTCGCATGCTCGCTAGATGCTTCGGTAGGTGTTGCCTCCCGCTTTTTCTTCTTGGGATAGTCAAACTTCGTGGCACGCTTTCGCTTTTCCGAGCCATTTTTCTTTTCATCGAAACAATTTGGCGTCTTTACCTCTTTAATCGGCGCAACATAGCCGTGTACACGCTTGTCCAGCACGCGAGCGGCATCGCGCACAATTAAATTCGGGAAGAGCCGCTTCATTTTAAAATTGTACTGCTTGTGCTTGGCATCAAGTTTTTTCGCTTCCTTCAACTGCTGTTTCTCCTCCTCGGAACTGTCGAATTTCTTGTCTTTAGATCGTTTCTTCTCTTCTCCACTATTAATTACATTTACTTCGCTGACCTCTTCGTCATCATCAGTGTCACTATTTCCACTCTCGCCCTTTACAGAGCTTGGAACGGCCGCGAGCTTCTTTCCACAGATGGGATTGCCAATCAAATTCAATTGCCGCAAATTTTCGAGCGAGCTCAAAGCTTCAAGACCCGACCAATCGTCGATCTGATTATGACTCAGCTCCAACACCTTAAGATTCTCTATACCATATCAAACCACAAAACTCATCAAAATGCACTTTAGAGGACTTCAAAGCATTGATTGACGTACTCAAGTGCGCTAAATGTGCCGGAATGGTCTTGATGCGATTGTGCGAAAGTCGCAGCTCCGTAATCTCTGACAAGTGACTCAAGTTTGGGATCTCTTTAAGCATGTTGTGTGAGCTACATCCATTGTTAGTGAAAAGTTAAAAAAGTTAGTGTACCAAGTCAAACTTCTCATCAGGAATAAAGTTTCAAAAACTCATACATGGAAATTTTCTTAAGACTCGGGAGACCATCCACGACGCGTTGCGGGATCTGCGTAATGCGATTATTACTTACAATAAGTGAGTTTAGATCTGGAAGCTTTGGTATCCAGTCGATAGCCGAGATGGAATTGTTATTAAGCACGAGCGCCTTGAGTGTACGCACGTTGCGTAGCACCTCGAACGGGATTCGCGTTACGAGATTTTCAGCGGCGTTAAGAATTACCAGTTTTTTAAGATGTTGGATCTCTGCCAGACCGTCACCATTGAGCTTATTGTCGGTAAGCTTCAGCATCGTCACGCGCGGCACCGATTTGAGCTGCGAGAGTTTAGTGAGTTTGTTGTGGCTCAGGTCCAGCTTCGTGGCGGTCTCCAGCCCTTCAAGACTCACAATGCTCTCAATACCACGACCCGTTAGATCAACCTCCTGACCATCACGTTTAACGATCTCGTCACGGAGCTGTTGCAGCTTGTCGGGCGTGAGCTTTTTGATGCGCTTTTTGGTGGCTGTCATTTTAACTTTTTGCAACTAGGTAGAAGTCATTGTAGTGAGGCTACATATTGACACAACGTCCGATAGTTTTAACCCGTACTCGATGGCTAGTCCATGCAACCGAAGGCTCTGAGATTGCGCTATCAAAAGAAACAAATCACGTCATCAAATTCAATTTTTCTATACTCTTACAGTACTTTCCGCGCTGTACTTATCATATTTGCCCCTTACATGGAATAAAATTTAGAGATGAAATACCTATATGCTTTAAGGACACAATTATTCTGGAGGTACAAGCGCGCAGGCAATCGAACTAGTTTGATTTGGCTAGAGTACACGATGTTCCGCACGAGCATGATTGCATGCTGCTTTGAAAGCAGGCTTTCGATTGTGCCCAGGATTGTTTTCACAAGCATAAATTTTATATCGATAGGCGACCTGAGTTAACTCACCTAGTACTATCCCTGAGTTTTTTTTTGTAGATTGGGGATAAAGCTAACATACATTCCCAGTTGCCAACATTAGTTATGAGAGCATCAGCACCAAGACTGGATCGACCACATTTGATTTGAAAACCGACTTTGTTCTTTTCGATACATGTACTATCCATGCATTAGCATTAAGAAACTAAGCGCATTTTTTAGCGGACTATGAGCGGACGTAGATATTTATTTGGATGAGTAGGAGCTGCGAAATTACTCTCGGCCACGTAATGTCTAGCACTGGAAGTTTCATATGTGGTCAGCAAATTAAATTAGCGATTTAAATGACGATTTTGACATGAATTGTAGAAAACCATCTAAAAAGAATGACACGAACGATAGCTATGATAATTGTAAGAAAATAAATGCGGCGAGAACAGAAATAGTTTGTAATCGCTAGCGAAATTAAATGGTAAGGCCTTAAAAGTGTTGATTAAATTGTAGTCAAACTGCTACAATTATATTTCTATGATATTTCCAATAAACATTGCTGTGTCTAGTATCCCATGATCCCGGAAAATCAAGAGCAGAAAATTATTGTGCAAGTTTTTTCTCGAATCTGCCAACAATATATAGCATTATCATATCAATGTTGAACACTTTGGAATCTCGGGCCCGATTGCAGCTCTGATTCCATTATCGACGCAACCCGACAAAGGTAATTTACCTACTAGAAGGGTGTTTGGCGCTCCATTGATTGAGTAGTAAATAACGCAGTGCCAAACATATTTCTGCATTTGACAACCATTCGCCCTGCTGCTTCGTCAGTCCACACTTTGTAATCGTGATTAAATGAGCATTGATTTGATGTATATCTTCGACGCATTTAACTTGCATTTTACGTCGTCTGTCAGGCCTCAACAAACAAAATCGCACTCCACATAATTTCCGGCGTAGCTATTAAATCATTATGTGCTCATGATAAGGAAGAGTAAAGTCTTGTCGGCAGCATTTCGTGTTACGCGTGTTTTATCTCGCCAACCAGCACACAGAAAGTACCGTACGGATCTTTAGTTTTAGAGTCAAGTGTTTATGTTTCTGACATACTTTTGCATTTCACGCGACTTTGCGAGCATTAGATCTAGTTTCGCATCATTGCACAACAAAGAATTAGTCACGACTTCTATTCACATTACTATTAAATTATTGGGTAGTACCGATAGATCGTTGAATGAGGTCTAGGGGCTCTAAAATAATTGGGTAGTACCCTTACATCGTTGAATGAGGTCTAGGGGTGCTTTGTTGAGCGGACAATGAGCGGACGCAAATGACATTCCCGCGATAAAGTAAAATTTGTTTTTCTAGTAAGCGTGCAGGCAATGATAGATCGGGTCGTCAATGTTCGCAAGTACTACGCTCAACAAGTAAGGAAGCTCGCTAACACTGCACCGTTCTTATTGGATTTGTATGCGGACCGTTGTTGAACAACTATCACGTGCCGAACGTACGTACGCGAACACGAAATACGTGCAGTATTCGTCTAGTTGATACACGTTGCAGTCAAGTGAGTGCCTGAAATAACGACCGGATAGGCTGGAGGGGCGAGGGAACGACAAAACCGCACAAAGACGCGTCGTTTGCAAAGCATTTAACGACAAGCACGCAGCAGCATCTTGATTTGAGTCGTTAGGACAGACGCAAGCGACAGTTATAATTTTGCCCAGCGCAAAGACAACTCTTTACTTGATCACCTTACGGGTCTCATTTACCAACTCTCCGGAGTACATTACGAAGTCCTCGACTAAAAGAATGGTCGAGCACTTCCCCACCTCCGTCGTGCGAAGCACGAGCAGCGGCAATTACTACAATGTACCAATAGCAACCGACACCATGTTCAGCTGTGGACTTGACCCCGACATGTCCACGTTTGAGTACAAGACCGTGGCTGCCGCATGGGGCACCACGACCATGCGCCGCTTGCCCGCCGTGGTCAAGTACCGTAACCTCAATGCAGCGCTCGACACCGTCGCGCCTTCTAAAGACCCGCACTCTTTCCAACCAACCTTTGCATTCGACCTCGACCTCCTCGTGGCCTCGCTCACCAAGAGCTCTGGCAACTTAAGCCACAGTTCGTCCAGTACCTCGTCATGCAGCCAAGGCGAGCCCGTCCCCGAGCCGACCCCCGACAACTCGCAGATACCGGTTTTACCGGGAGCTCCTCAACAGCGCGGGCGACGCGGGGCTCTGTCAGGCGTGAAGGAGCTTGCACCTTCGTTTCCGCTGTCAGCTTCTACGACTCCGGAGAACAGTATTATCACATATAGCCTTAACAAGCGCAAACAGAAGCGGCTGGCAGCAAAAGCATTGGCTGCCGCGGCCTTACAAGGCCCTAACTTTGAGGTGGCTAAAGGCAATGAGCCGTACGTGCCACATTATGTAGCCGGATACCAGGCCGACGCAACGACAATGAGCACGTTGCGCCACCGCGAGCCCTCACTGGATCAGCAGAGCTACGCGCTATAGGATGGACGAAGCACTTAGTAACTTTTGTTAACCTGCTAAATAGTCCTTAATTATCAATCCATGTTGAGCCAGACGTGGCATAATGTCCGATGTAAAGAAACCGCGGCACCAACAAGACGAGGCGCAACCCAGCATTATAACTTACCAACGACGCTTGAAGGCCAGTTACCACTCGATTATCGTATACACTTGATGACGGAGAGGAGTCGCATTCCCTTAACCGTATCGGTAAGATGCTTCAGGATAAAGAACACGTGTGCGCATCACTTTGATAAATCTAGTGCTCCTTGCGTTACAAAATCGTGTAGTGGTGGAGAAACCGCCATTTAACGGCAGAGAGAAGTCAAGGGCAAGTCCGTCGTTGCAGCATCGAGACACGTAGCACGCTACTTAACTAGCAACACCATGGGCCAAGGACAGAGCTCGATCCCGACGACAGAAGTCACCGCGCTTGTAGAGTTTTACAACGCGCTGAACGGTGACCGTTGGCGTCGACGCGACGGGTGGAAACAACCCACGCGCGATCCCGAGCAATGGTTTGGCGTCGAAGTGATGATGGGGCACGTCGTGGCGCTCGAATTACCGGCAAACGGGCTCAGTGGATGCCTCCCCGCCACCTGTCTCGCACGGCTGCCGCAACTCCGGGTACTTGACCTGTCAAAAAACCAACTGCACGGTGAATTGCCAGCCGACGTGGGCACGCTCTTGGCTCTTAAACGCCTCGACTTGAGCTGCAATGACCTTACGGGTGCGATTCCGCGCCAAATTGGCGACTGCGACCAGCTGCAGGAACTGAATCTGTACCAGAACTCGCTGACGAAAAGTATTCCGAAAGAATTGGGAAAGCTTCAGCGTCTGCGGACACTACAACTGCAGCACAACAATTTGTGCGAATCCATCCCCCAAAGCCTTTTTGAGCTGAAAGAGCTGGCCAAGTTTAGCGTACGAGGAAATTGCCTTACGGGTTCCATTCCGCCGGAGATTGGCCGCTTACAGTCGCTCGTTTTCCTCTCACTGCGCAACAATGAGCTCACGGGTGTCATTCCCCCGTCGCTCGGATCGTGCAAGGCGCTCGAGTTTCTCAATTTGTCCAGCAACCAGCTTAGTGGACCCATTCCCCAGACCCTAGGAGACTTGGAAGACCTCGAGTATCTCTACCTCTTTGACAACATTCTGGAAGGTCGAGTGCCGGGCAGCATCGCACGACTCAAATTTCTCAAAGAGTCGGACTTTCGCGACAATCGACTGCGTGGTGAACTTCCAAACTTTCTGGACGGCTGCTCTAGTCTCGAGGCTGTCATGACCAAATGGAAACACCGTAAAGCCACGTACCGCCACGCGATTTTGGGTGATCCCATGCCTTGTCCAGAGACACCACCGGCATCATCGCATCAGTTCTTGCAGACACTTGAAAGCCCGCCGTCCAATTCGTCCGCCAATATTCTAAGCCATAGTTTCGACCAAAGAGGGACCGACGAAGGCCTGAGCGAGGAAACCTTACAGAACGACAGGGCTAACAATTCTCATCTAGTGGCCGAGCTTACACGAAACAGCGTCTTTCAAATCTCAGAAGTCTCTGCGGTGCAGGCGAAATGATGACACTGTCATTGAGCTCACTATAGAAGTGTGCAATAAGTTTTATTGTAAGACTTTCCTCTTGTGATTGACGCCCCGTCCCTATAAGAAAATAGACGTTAATTTTTACTTTATCATATTCCTCTATAATAGCAAAATCAGCTAATCTTTTTGGCAATTTACATTCAGTTCTCCATCGAAGTTTAGCAGTCCGCGCGACACGATGACCGCCTCGGTGAACCCTCACATAGTTAGTTGCCTTGGTGCAATCCTCTCTCCATGTTCTTGCCGGTATTTAGCGCACGGTCACTGAGAGCGTGGTCGTAAATACGGTAGTGTCAGCATATGCTTTTAAGCCTAATCAGCACGAGCCCTGAATTGATTGGCGAGCAATGCCATTAATACCAGTCCTTGAATCCCGCGCAACAGGGCTTTGGTGAGTCATGTTCTCACCTATTGTGTAACGGCTCCTTTGAAAGGGAGCTGAGCAAATATACACGCCAGTCCTTCCATCCCGCGTGACAGGGCTTAGATGAGTCATGTTTTCGCCTGTTGTGTTATGGCTGCCTTGAGAGGAAGCCTGGGCGAGTGTACGCCCCACATGAATGTGGAAGGGACTGCTGTTCAGCCGTGACGACGCCTTTTGATAATTTGTTTTCGGAGTCTTGTATGCAGCATTGGCTCTTAAAGACGCTAACGATAGCGTTCTAGATTTGGGTAATGTAGTGCCACAGGCTGCCACAAATTGCGGGTAACATAGGATCTCAAGGTACGGTAATGAGCATACGTAAACCAAGAGCGAGTCGCATAGCTCCGCTAGAAACCAAGAGCGACACAGAGTCTATCTTTGAGTGTACAGAAAGACCTTAATTCACAAGAATAATCGTTAACGGTCGTTGTGTCACGGCAGGTACGCTCTTAATTTAAAGTTACTGAACTTTGAAGAACTAAATGCTTTTGATTTTTGGCTAAACTAAAAGTCGAAACCAAATCAGAGGTGGCCTGGTAAAACCTGTTGAGGGTACCATTACAATCTTCGCATTAGACGAATATGTATGTTTTTTACAAGGAGGTTACTCATAATTGCTGTCCAAAGACCCACCAGCAAAGCCCAGAGTTAGGCACGACATCCTTTTTGTGCCAGGCACGAGCACTGTGCCACCAAGCAATGGCCAATGCCACGAGAAAATGTGAATACAATTTTTTCTTTAATTGGCAAAGAGCGGCATTGTGCAGAATTTAACATTTTTGCGCTCAAATAAGCTGAATAGTGCAGCGGATGTATGTTGTATAGTGCACTGGAAAAAGAATATGGCTACTAGTCGCCTCTCCACGATGAAAGCAGTGTTGTGGAAAGAATGGACTACACTGCACGGCTTTACTTTGTCTACTAATAATCACTTCTAGCCTCGCTCGCGTAAGTTGCTGTCAAGTGCCCAACAATTAAGACCTAACCATCCTAGCTTCTTTTAGGCACTTCCAACGATTATACCCAACTCCACCGCATAAGCCACGATTTAACTCGTTCTACTTTATTACTTTTAGTGCCAGTGTGGCACCTTAAGATTTTTTTCGTCCTTTTTTCTTTGGCGGTGGCGCACCACGCAATCCTTCGACAAGATTATTTTGAACAATTGACAGTGTAAATTCTAACTGAAGTCCAGCGCTGAATGTTTCTGTGTCAAATTAAAATTCTAACTGGTTTCGCCCAAATACTTGCTTTGATGTAGGCTCTCATATCCGCATGCTTATTGCGTCAACACTTGGCAATGTATTCCAATTATTGAACAAAATTTACTTGACACACCACCATGATGCAATACATATCTCACAATTAAAAAGCCTGCCGCGTATCCTGTTATCAAAACGTATTCGATTGAGTTTGAGCAGTCCCAAATCTTTCGTTAAATTTCTGGGTGAGTTTGTTGTCGGCATTTTTGACAAAAATCTCGATTTTCATGCTGCCGACTCGTGTCGTTCAATGTCCAAAAGGCAATCGATCACAGAAAGCATCTTTGCGTTTAGCAGTGACTTGTTTATTGATTTTTTCGTTACTAGACGTCAATCTGCCCCATCAAGGACATGGACTGTACAAAGGCGACCATACTTTAACGATTTTAGTCGGCCATTCAAGTGCTCATTAATTTCTTTCAGCAAAGCGATTAAATTTGGCGTGGAATGCTTTCTTTGTACACACTCTCGCTTTTCCCCGAGCAGAAGACTCGATGACTTTAATTGATTTACGAGAGGGAAACATATATGGTATGCTGGGCCTAAGTGCATATATGGTACAACCAAGCCCGTCGTCTCGGTCCGAGATAATGCAAGCTGGGTCGTAAGGCAAACTGTTGGAAAATAAGTGAAGGACTTTTGTCTGATTTGAATGAATTTCTTCTAGGGCAAGCAACTAACAGTGTCCCACCAATTCCAGTTTTGAGTTTTCAGAAATGCTTCATCGACACTAAGTTCACGCTTCGCGGATTCAACAAACTCTTACATTAGATATGAGCAAACAATTAAACGCAGCGGGATGAAGCGAGACCTGCCAGTTCTTAAGTAACTTTTCTAGTTCTTTAATGTAAGACGCTATGAAGTGATGCTATTTCTCAATATCTCTTAAGAAATATCACCAAAATGCTCTTTCGTGCATTGACGCAATTCTAATATGATGTACCAAGCATAAGTCATTGACTTATATCTCAATTTGCGCGACGGAAACACTTTGTCTGTGAGCAATTTATATTTTCAGATTGATGGAATGCGTACGTTAATTGCTAGCCGTCAAGTGTCGTTGAGCGGCTGTGGTTATTGTGTCTACACCTGTTATCAAACAAGAGCGCGGAAGGGTTTAAAGGCGACATAATTGCCAACTCTCCAGCAAACGGACAAGCACCTTTAGTGCTCACAACTTTGCGTCGCTTGGAATCACTCCTAACAGCTTTGTATGTTCTGTTTATAGCCACACGATTGTTTTGTACTGTAGTCTTAATGGCGCGGAGGCAACGAAGGATTGTATCTTCAGCCCCTCTTTTATCGTCCATGACAGCTTAAGACAATGTTTAAATGACCTTTTGAAGCATATCACAAGTTTAGTCAGTTCCGGAGTTTTAAAGTGTCCTGAGTGTGACGCTGCTCATTTTATACCCCGAAGTCATTCTAATTTATACTGCTCTTTCTTTTTATCTCCTAGCCCCGAATCGATACTTAATCACACTAAGGAAATTTTTTTACCTGACCAAAGCCCTGTGTTTACTAATTGTATCGCTTGTTGCGCGAATGTGTATCGAAATACATAAAGTTGCTTTGATAGATTTGACTTTGTCAACAATATATTGAACTTGGTCACCACGCATTGTCATTAGTCAAACTATATCTTTTATCGACTACACCGTTTTTTCCGGTGTAAATGACGATCGTTTGACGATAGGAGCGAACTTTTGTTGTAATTCTTCGATTGGTTTTCCTTGCTAATTATCCCCCCTTTCCGCCAATCACTTCCCATCTCAATTGATACAAGACACCTAAGCTAAAAGTTTAAAATAAGATTGGTCACAGTGGTATAAAGTCAAGTACCGCAACATAGAATCAAAGAAGATTATACATATAAAATTGCATATTTCGCGCATAACCAATTTTTCTGATGTCGATTCATTTTCCTTACCTCTCCGGTCTCAGTTAGTGTCCAACTCCACGACATCATCTAGCGTTCGTACCAGCCTTTAGTAAAGCTCATGAACTAATCGCAGAATGAGAGTTATATATATGCTTCCAGGAGAACGAACATTGACCAGACGGTAACATCAAAGCCGTTTATCTTGACGGTTCGTGACCTGCCAGCGCAGCAGCGTAAGCGTGTGTGCTAGAGCCGCCTTATAGTCCGTCAGTCTACTTTGACCATTTAAGGAATGCGAGGCAAGCTAGATTTTGTTCATCGTGGTCGAACGACTCAAACACAATCATGAAACCTTTGCGCGTCCTGCCGTACACCTCCACGGTCGTGCTCTCAATACTGATGGTCGACTATAGATTCCAAAGCACTATCGGTCTTGTCTGTCTTCTTTGCGTATTGTCTCGGCAACACGCGTGACAACATTACGGTCAATTTACGCGACGTATGTGAATCCGTGACGCGAACGCCAGCGTTTGGTTGCTGTCAGAGTGCTACTGGCAGTCCTGCTTGATAGACTAGACTAAGTGCGGCATATAGCATTCAACTTGTTGACGAAGGACAGCCGTTCCATCTCCTCGTCGTCCTCCCATCGCCAAAACGTTTATGCTACACTTTCAGCACTCGAAAAGTCTGGTCTTTAGACTCGGTGTACGAAAGCAATTGTCTTGGACTTTTCACCTTGCATGTTGGCGTCACCGCTACAAGCCAAAGCTCGACCGGGGGGTGAGCGGAGACCACTTTTGAGCAGTGAGCCTCCATCAACCTTTTTATCGATAGATAGCAAACGCCTATAAATGCGCTTAAAGGCAAAGTTTCTGACCCTAACAAGCTCCTCTGACGCTGGTGCATCTACCACCAAAGTAGCGCAGGGAACTTGAGTCGTTAGATGTATTAAGGGAGCGCACATAGCAGTGGAACGCCTTAATTTCTGGCGTCAACGGTTTCGATTTACCAGCAGCGACTTATTGCCAAGCAAATGCCTTCCCAAGTCAAGTCGTGGCGTACCTTGAGGGGATATGGCATCATACAAAGTTATAAAGAAGGAATTGTGGTTGCCTTATTGCGTGTGAAGCTACACTTTGGACACACAATGACGTCATGTATGGAGAGCGCGTAATCAGCACTACATAAGTGAATTGCGGTCTCGACGTGTGACATATTGACTGACGGTCAATACAGACTATCGGATGACTTGTTGTGGGCAGCTTGCTGCTATCATACTCATAACCTCCTATGAGCGAGCGGTTACAAATAAGCAGTTCAGTTAGGCTTTTACTTACGTCATGGATAAAAAGTCAAGTACAGTCCTAAAATTAGCACTTAAATAAATTTAGGTAAACTCGCAAACAATATTGGCATCAGGACACGTATAGTTATTGGCGTCAATTGCAGCAAGCTCAACAAGCTGCTCATGTATGTTTAAGGGCCATGCAAAGTAAATTCAATTGTCGGTGGTTTCTAAAGAATCGAGATCGATCTTTGGATAAGCCACAAGGTTGACTACAGCACCGATATTGACATCATCAGCAGAAGCGGGTTGCTGACAACCTCTCCTGTTGTGCCCCACCTGCCCGAAGTTCCCACGTCGCCTTTGCGGTCGTGAAAAAGCCTTCACTAGTTCAAACTGCGATGGATTGCGCTGCGTTAACGAGCTTACTGAGCTAACATAATGTCCCCGATCGCCTGACTGTACAGGATTGAGCACATAGGCAGCAGAAATGGTGCCAAAAAGCTCGAAACTTACTTTATTCCGGTTGATCGATCCGTCTTCGAATTTCTCGCAAGCCATTTCAGGGATTTTTGAAACAAAAATGCTTTCGGAGTAACCTTTGATATTTGTAGTGTCCAAGAGGGTTAAATAGCCACAAACGCGTATTTAGTCGTCGAGGAATAGGCAAATCATTGGTGGTGCTGTTGCAGCTGCTTTCGAAAATGTCCACATCAATTCTGTCTCTGTACAGCACATTATGTAGAACAATCCGTATTTTATCAAATTGCCTCACAATGTGGTATTGTTAAAGTTGCGCACAGAATGTCTATTTTATGTCTAAACGAGAATCCTTCACTCATACTTCATATAAAATCCACTCCGACATAAATTTCTAGTTCAGGTGTTCTGTTATGGGGGGATAATAAGCGGCTCCCTTTATTTAAGTTTTTTTTAACCCTATCATTTAGTAGAAGCACAAAAATCTAACTCTGGCTTACGAGCCGGTACAAATACTGATAAGATGCACACTTCTTTCACCACAAAAGGTCTCGTCCGTTGCAATAAAAACGTACGCTGATAAGTACGACGCATTTAAAAAAAAGTGATTGGCCGTCGTTCACTTTCATAAGCCGAAAGAGTTGGTATCACCATAAACCAACACCGGGTAAACCACGCATGCGCAGCGCATCCTACGTGACGACCGCGCTGCTCATCACGAGCAGCATCCGGACAGGTGCCGAGGCCGATCAATCTGATAGCCGACACTTGTCCCACCATGATGGTTTGGCACCGAGCAGTGTAATTACTAACTCATCGCCCCGAAGATATCTTCGAAGCTTCCGTAAACAACACGACAATTTCTCGCTCGGCGCAGCTGATGAAGAGCGCATGCCGGTAGCTTCCTCGAAGTCCGTTGAAAATGCTTTCACTTCATCAAGCGAGGAAGCTTTGATTGCCATAAGGAAAGCTGCCCATTTAACCTTCGATCTCAATGCTCCACCGGAAGAGCCTGTAACAGGTGCACTAGAGGCATACAACATTGTACGACACGAGGACCCTCGAACTTTTACGGCTAGCAACCCTGGAGTGTCGAGTAGTCACTTGAGTAACAAGCGCGCTGCTAAAGCACTAACGAGTCAGGAAAAGGCTTCGAGCTCTGCCAATCCGAAAAAAACTGTAGGTCGCCAACCCAAGAAACTGCGCACGGGTGCACCTTCAAAGGTGACGAAAGCACAAAGCAGCATTAGCCGTGGCGAAGTGATGCCAGCCCCAAGGACCTTGAGCAAGAACGATGTCCAAAATGTTCATGATTTGTATCTCGAACATCTTAAGCGCAACTCGGCGAGATTTAGACCGACAAAAGACGAGACGAGAGAGATGCTTGACCTGATCAATGGTACAGGCAATTTAGTACCAAGCTTAGCCAAAACGTACGCACAGTACGTTGAGGAATTGATGAAAATGGATTCGGAAAAACTAAAGGAGCTGAGTATAAATTATGAAACAGCTCTGAAGCCAAATTTGAAAGAATTGCTTGAGCAACCTTCGGAAAATTTCAAGGATATCCAATTTTTTCTCTTGCGACTTCTACGGCTTAAAAGGTGGATGCGCATGTACCGTGATTTTTTCGACTTTTGCCTTATTAACTCTGAAGTCTGCAGCAACTTTAGTGCAATGTCTACGCTTCAAATAGAGCTACAGGTACAGAAGAAACTTGCTAAATCCAGCGTCGAAACGGCTTTGACTTCCGCTGTGTCGGGGACTGAGGAGAGTGTTTTAACGAGGGCGGAAAGAACAATGCTCAAAGAAGTGGTGGATGCCGTCAATAGGGCCAATCTCGAAGAGACAGACAAGCAAACCATTTACGAAACCGTCGGCGAGGTTTACCGAGGGGATGACCAACTCACGGCCCCAGACCTATTTGCTCTCATCGCTGGTGCCTCAAGTAGCAAAGCAAGCACTTATTACATGCTAAAAACTCCGTCGAGGCCGGATGAAATTAAGAAATTGCATCTTGGTAGGCCAGATGAGTGGTCGCGCGACAGAACATCGATCACAAAACTTCTTAAAGAGATGACACTTCCAGTGGAGAAGACGACAGGTCAGTTTGCTGAGTCTATTGTGAATGAGGACGAAGTGGCTAAAATTACGACGATACACAAGGCTTTTATCGAAGACTCACAAATTCGTTACGAAGTGACGCTTGAAATGATAAAAAAAATGTGGAAAATTTCAAATTGGAAGAGAGGGACATCAGATCCAAAGTTATCAACTCTTCCAGGCCATTACCTTTCAAGATATGTGCGTCGTTTGAATAAGACGGAATTAGAAACCGCATTAGGCTCGAAATGGGTGGAAGATGTGAAAAAAAATCAGCAAGTGAGTGAAGATAATGAGAACTATCTGCTGGAACTCGAAACTCAATATCTTTTAGTGCTGCTCGAAACGTACGATAAGTTTCTTCCGTTTTGTTTGAAAAATCGATCACTGTGCGGACCGCTAGTTATTGAGAAATCGACTTAGAGTTATCGATTTGCGAGTGCTAGGAAAGGTCGAGGTAACGGCGATGGAAACAAATTTCTTGTCAGATCAAAGATTGCCAAGGGACTTGTAAACAATACTGTTGCGTTGAATAAGAAAGATTTACATCAGTGCACGCAATTGTCGCTTTTCTCTTCTGACTTGTAACTTTGCCGCACATACTTAATGAACACATATTGCTATAGACAAACATCTGTTTAAATTAAAACAAAAGACTAATAAAGCATTCAACATGCTAGCGTGTATGGTTTAGCGTGTGTGAATTGCTTAAGCATTTAGGCTCGAGCCTCTTTTAGGGCTCATCTACCTGTCGCTTATACATGAGCGTGCTTCTGTAGTGTTTGTTCGCGCTCTTAGTATATTGTACGTGTTTTCCAAGTCATTGCAATTCTTAGGATTAAAATGTAGCAACGTAAATATGCAGAAGCATGGCAAAAAAATTACCACGACATAAATACGGTATTTATTTATTTGTATTGTATTACGTTATCGCGTTGCCAAGTTATGCACGTGCTAGGCTCAGTCTGGCTAGTCCACGGCATAGAGTGGTGTCCGCATACGTCGAGTCTCGTTCGGCGGGCAGTGCATCCAGCACCGAGGTCGTGAGGATCTTCCATTATTTTGTTTATTTCTGACTTGGTAAGAGCCCACGTGGCACCCCAACCTTTTCCAAGCCGTATTTATTTATGTATTTATTTATTTATTTATTATGTGCCCAAGCTGTATTTATTCATGTATTTATTTATTTACTTATTATGTGCCCGAGCTTGGAAAAGGTTGGGGTGACGCCCTCCTTCCAAGCGCGGGGGCTAAATGTTCGCGCGCTTCGGGCAGGTGCTCTCGGGCATCTGCAGGTCTCTAACGAGTCTCACCCTCGACGCGACGGTCTCCGGCACCGAGCGCCACCTGGGCTCTTACCAAGTCAGAGCTAAGCAAAATAATGGAAGACCCTGACGACCTCAGTGCTGCACTGCCCGTCGAACGAGACCCGACGTATGCGGACACCACTCTATGCCGTGGACTAGCCAGACTGAGCCTAGCACGTGCATAACTTGGCAACGCGATAACGTGATACATTACAATAAATACGGTATATGGACAGCGCCCATTACAAAGATTCGGTTCTCAAAATGAGCCGAATCTTCGGGAAATGAACCTTGATTTTAAGTGAGAAATTAGCTTATGTAAATCCTTACTAATACTTCGGTGTACATACTAGTGATATGATATATATCAGCCTTAATACGGGACTGAAACGTCAGCTTTATGTATAAGAGCTCAGTCGGGCGTTCGTTTATGACAACAATGCTACGGTACGTTAGTAGCAGCCTTAATTTAGAAATAAAAGTATTGGCTATCATACGCCAGAAAAGTCGGTATCTGGTACCGCCATTGCTTAACACCAGTAAATCACGTCATGCGCGGTGCATTCTACGTAACGACTGCGCTTCTCATCACAAACACCATCCGGACAGCTGCCGAGGCCAGTCGATCGGAATACCGACAAAGGTCTTACCATGTTGGTGTGGCACCAGATAGTATGGACACCAAGTCATCGCCCACAAGATTCCTTCGTGACAGCCATGAACAACACGACGACTTGGCCGTTAGCGCCGCTGATGAAGAGCGTATGCCGGAAGCCTCCGCGAGAATCATTGGAAATTCACTCACTTCAGTGAGCGAGGAGGTGACAGGTACCATGAGAAAAGCAGCACATTTAGACTTTGATCTGAATGCTCCACCAAAAGAGACGGTGACGGGTGCCTTGGAAGCGTACAACATTTTACGAAACAAGGAACCTCGCTCGTATACTGCTGTCAACGCTGAAGTTTCTAATAGCCATCTAAGCAACAAACGCACCGCAGAGGTACTAACGAGTCTGGACAAGGCCTCGGGCTTCGCCATTTCGAAAACACTGTCTGGAGGTCAGCCCAAAAAAAAATTGCGCACGAAAGCGCCTGTAAGAGGGACGAAGGTACAAAGCGGCATTGGTCATGACAAGATGACGCTTGTACCAAGGCCTTTGAGTGAAGATGATGTCCAAAATGTTCACAAATTGTACCTCAAGCACCTCAGCCGAAGTTCGGCGAAATTTGAACCGACAGAAGGAGAGACGAGAAAAATGCTTGGCCTGATCAATGATACAGGCAATGCAAGACCAAGCTTAGCTAAAACGTATGCACCGTATGTTGAGGAGTTGATGAAAATGAATTTGGAAAAAATGAAGGAGCTGGGTTTAGATCCTAAGACGGTTCTAAAGCCAAGTTTAATGGAATTACTGGAGCGACCTTCGGAGGACCTTAGGGAAATACAGCTTTGCCTTTTGAGGTTACTACGTCTCAAAAGATGGATGCGCATGTACCGCAATTTTTTCGACTTCTGCCTTTCCCGTCCTGAAGTCTGCAGCAATCTAAGTGCAGCGTCGACACTTCAGATTGAGCTAAAGTTGATGGCAGAGTACAAGCCCAGCTTCGAAGTGGCTTCTCATGTCGCTGTGTTGGGGCCAGAAGAGATTGAGTCTACGAAGGCGGAAAGAGAAATGTTAAAACGCGTGGCCAGAGCCATTAAAAAGGCCAATTTAAAAGAGACAGCCAAAGCAACCATGTACAAAATTGTCGGAGAGATTTATCGAGACGATGTCCACCTCACGTCTTTGGATCTTTCTGCTTTCAGTGCTGGTACCTTGAATATCAAAACGGGCAAACGGCGCACATATTTGTCTAGTGATGTGCTGAAAACTCCGTCAAGGTTTGGTAGAAACGAGGAATCGCTTTCAGGGGAGCGGTCGCGCGACAGAAAAGCGATCACAAAGCTTATAGAAAAGGCGGTAAACCGAATGGAAACGACAAAACGCTACGATCAGTCTGTCAAAGGTGAGGATGAAGTGGCCAAGCTCACGGCGATTCGCACGGCTTTTATTAAGGACTCACACCTTGGCAACGAACTGACACTTGAAATGATAAGGAAAATGGTGAGATTTTCCAATTGGGTGGAGGGGTCGTCAGATCCATATATTGTTTCTCGGCCAGGCCAAATGCTTAAAGATTATGTGGCTGGTATGAAAATAAAGGATTTGGAGACCGAATTGGGCTCAAATTGGGAAGAGTTCAAGAAAAAAACTCTAGAGCATTTAAGTGCAGTTCAAAAGGAGCCAAAGTTATCGTTGTTAGAACTGCAGACCGATTATCTCTTGATGCTGCTTGAAGCGTACGATAAGTTTTACCCGTTTTGCGTGAGAAATCCCTTCTTGTGCAAGGAGTCAATTACTCAGCGGCTTTAAGAGACGTGGGGCTACAGTTTCATCAAGTAAGTTCGTGAGCGATACTTTAACGCTGAAAATTGCGCAATGTATTTGTTGCACGCAGTTGTCGCTAACTTTACGCTTTTTGTTGTGCTTTAAATTTACGATAGTGTGGCACTCAAGCTAAAGACCAATAGTTGCTCCACTTGAAACAAAACAGTACGATGTAAAACAATGAACATGATAGCGAGTGCGTATCGCTGTAGCTTTTAGCCGCAAGTCTTTGTTGGTGCTCATCAACTTGTCATTTCCGTGCTCGCAGTGTGTACTACCTCAACTGTAACAGATAGTTGCAAACTTGATTATTGTATGGACTATAATAAATTAATGTTTCCATTTGCGGCATTTCAGTGACTCTAACTGACGTGAAAAGTAAGCGACGTAAGAGCACGAGGATAAGTGAAACACAATACATAAATAGCATCCAATAAATACATAATACAATCTTCGTCTTTCTCTACGAAATAATTATCACGTAATTGCTGAGATATCATTATCACGCAATTGCTGAGATATCATTATCACGTAATTGCTGAGATATCATTTTCACGTAAATGATGAGATTACATTGCGACCTTTGAGTGAGTGATTGTTTAATCTTCCTGATCGTAAGAAGGCAATAGCGTACAGTATAAAGACCACTTTAATTGAGACACTGTTCATCCTAGTTTGATCATAGCCTATAATTCGGTGTATGTACCGTCGCCGTATCTTAGCTTTGGAAACACCGAAGTACTCCATGCGCGGCGCATTCTACGTGACGACGGCGCTTCTCATCACAAACAGCATCCGGACAGCTGCCGAGACCCACAGGTCTGGATACCGGCAAACGTCCCTTCATGATGGTGTGGCACCGAGTAGTATGAACACTAACTCATCGCCCAGAAGATTCCTTCATGGCAGTCGTAATCAACACGACGAGGTGGCCGTCAGCGCGGCTGATGAAGAGCGTATGCCGAAAGCTTCCACAAGGGTCATTGAAAATGCTCTGACTTCATCAAGCGAGGAGGCTTTACGTGCCATGAGGAAAGCGGCCCATTTATCCTTCGATCTAAATGCTCCACCGAAAGAGACTGCAACGGGTGCGTTAAAAGCATACCACATTTTACAGAACAAGGACCCTCAATAGTATAGCGCCAATAATATTGAGGTCTCAAGTAGCCATTTTAGAAACAAACGCACCGCTCAAGCACTATCGAGTCGGGACAAGGCCTCGGGCTCCGCCATTTCGAAAACACTGTCTGGTGGTCCACCCAAAAAACTGCGCTCGAGTGCGCGTGTAGGAGCGACGGCGGGACAGAGCAGCACCAGTCGTGACAAGATGACACATATGCCAAGGACTTTGAGTAAGGATGATGTCCAAAATGTTCACAATTTGTACCTCGACCACCTTAAGCGCAACTCGGCGGTATTTGAACCAACAATAGATGAGACGGAAAAGATGCTTGACCTGGCCAATGAGACAGCCAATACGAGACCAAGTGTAGCCAATACATATGCACAGTACGTTGAGGAGTTAAAGAAGATGGAGCCGGAAAAGCTGAAGGAGCTGGGTTTAGATTTCAAGACGTACGTACCAAGTTTAAAGGAAGTACTTGAGCAGCCTTCGAAGAAATACAAGGAGATACAGCTTAGCCTTTTGCGGTTACTACGGCTGAGAAGGTGGATGCGCATGTACCGTAATTTTTTCGACTTCTGTCTATCAAACCATGAAGTCTGCAGTAATTTTGGTGCAATGTCGACACTTCAAATCGAGCTAAAGGTGAAGGCACGCGATAAATTTAACAACGCAGCGGCCTCTACTTCCGCTGTTGTGGAGACAGAAGAGATCAGGTTTACGAAGGCGGAAAGAGAAATGTTAAAGGACGTAATCGATTCTATCAAAAGAGCCGATCTGGAAGAAACAGCCAAAAAGACCTTGCACAATACTGTCGAAGACATTTATCGAGACGATGTCCAGCTTACGTCTTCGGATCTATCCGCTTTCAGTGCTGGTGCCTTTAATATTAAAACCGACAAACGGCGCACTTATTTGTCGTGTGATGTATTAAAAACTCCACCAATGCTCGGTGGAAACAAGGAATCGCTTTCAGGTGGGCAAGGCGGGTGGTCGCGCGACAGAACAGCAATTACAAAGCTTATAGAAGAGGCGGTAAACCGAATGGAAACGACAAAACGCTACGACCAGTCTGTCAAAGGTGAGGATGAAGTGGTCAAGCTCACGGCGATTCGCACGGCTTTTATTAAGGACTCACACCTTGGCAACGAACTGACACTTGAAATGATAAGAAGAATGGTGAGATTTTACAATTGGGTAAGTGAGTTGTCAGATCCAAAAATTGCTACTCGGCCAGGCCGGAAGCTTAAAGATTATGTGGCTGGTATGAATATGGTGGATTTGGAGACCGAATTGGGCTTTTTTTGGGAGACATTCAAGAAAAAAACTTTGGAGCATTTGAGTGCAGTTCATAAGGAGCCGAAGTTGTCGTTGTTAGAACTGCAAACCGATTATCTCTTGATGCTGCTCGAAGCGTACGACAAGTTTTACCCGTTTTGCGTGAAAAATCCCTTATTGTGCAAAGAGTCATACACGTAGCGGCTTCTTGAGACGTGGGTCCAAGATTTTCGCGTCGAGTAAGGAATCACGAAGGAATTCTCTTAGCGACACCATTACGCTGAAGTAGAACGGTCAACACATGCGAAAGTGAAAATCGCACAATGATATTGTTGCACGCAGTTGTCGCTGACTCATACCTTCTTCGCACATATTGTTGTGCTTCTAAATTGCGTTTGCGTGGCACTCAACCTTTTCCTAGTTCTTGCTCCACTTAATACACAACACTTTGGAATAAAGCGAATTGCATACTTGCGTGTGCGTATCGCTATAGCATCAAGTCGCAAGTCTTAGTTACGCTTATCAACTTGTCGTTTTTGCGCTCGCAGTGTGTACTTACTTGAATGTAAAATGTTTTTGCGTGCTTTATTATTGTATGGTCACTTTGTTCTAATTTCTTGTACGTTTCCTTTTGCGGCAAGCTATAGGATGTAACAATAAATGAAAAAAATACAATATAAAATTTCGCGTCCATTTGGTACATCTTTTTTTTAGAAAAGATGTACCAAATGGACGCAAATTTTATTTTACTGTGGATTTCTAAGTCAACTGTAGCAAAAAATGGAATTTTGGGTAGGTGATCGGTGGGGAATGTAAATCGGCAAAAGCGAAACGAAATCGGAATCAGCATCCGCTACGTTGGTGAGGATCTCAGGGATCTCCTCGTAAAAGTTGTGGAGAAATCGGAGCAGTTTTCGTGGAGATATGCGGCCTCGAAGAGGCCATTCGAACCTATGATTGACATGCCTGCCACTTAAAAGATATCATTTTCTCGAGAGTCACCATTAATTTATGCAACATTTGTGTATGACACGTATAATACTGCCTACGAAGAGTCTGCTTCCGTCGATTCCTAAGACTGCTGAACTTTGCCTTGAGCTGACTGTCTGATAGCCCACCCTCACTGTACGTGAAGCGATACTCAGCGAGCGCATGCTTTGGTTTTGTGGTTGGATCACGGTCGAGCAACGATTCGAAGAACGCATCTGCAGCTCTAGGACGCACTGAACTCTGCTCACTTAACGAACTAGGCACAATCGAAGTCGGAGCGCGTGGCTTGACACTCATCCGAAACTTTGCGATTTCTTGTCGGATGTCGTTCTCGCTGGGGAGATCAGATCGGTCTGGATGAAGTTGCTGCAGTATCTCAAGCATTCCTCCAGGCCCAAGCTTATCTGACTGTCGCCGTTCTTCCAGCTGCGCGAGACTCAGCTGCATATCGCCTCCCATGCTTGAACCCTTTCTTCATTCGCATACCCCAGCCCGATTTGAACCCATGCGTGATGATACTGTCACCGATTGCATCCGTCACGAGTGATGCAGTTCTTAAATCACGCACAGTAAGATCATCAATCCGCTGCATCTCGAGTGTACGCAAAACAGCATACGAGACAGCGTCCCGGGCAGATAGGTCGGCATCGGACGAGCCGATCGTTGTTGACGCCTCTGGGGTACGATTCCATCGCCGAGTCCGCTGGCGAATCTGCCCTTGAGTTGCTATCTTTACGCCTGTAAGTGGCCCGAAGTAGACTGCTAAATCGATGACATTGTGTGTCGTCGCTGGCAATATCTCAATGTCCATATCCTCTCATTCGATCCTCTCCCCTTCGTCGGTCCTATCCCCGGGATACTCATCGACATCATCAGGGTTGATGTCATCGTAATCGTTGGGGGCTCGATAGTCTTCTTCAAGTGGGATGGAGTCGCTGGTGCAATCTGATTGCATGGCGAGCTCCTGATCGCTTTCATTTGGGACTACGCTGACCGATTGCTCACTTGGCGTGATGAGCAGCGTTTGTCCACTTTCGATGCCCGAATATTCGTACACCGTCATCGTGAAAGGAGGGCGTACAGCAAACCCATCCGTGGCTGAGCCTAACAGCTCGCCATGCAGAAGATCGAATTGAATGTCGGTCGCGCGCTTTACATATCGCCGCACAGCCTTCTCGATCACTTCCACTGCCTTCGCCAGCTTCTGAAGAGCAACTCGATCATGCGTGACCAACTCAACGACACAGTTGCGTAGCCCACCTCGGCTCGTTAGACCCACGACGGCTTGCGTTGGTGTTTTGCAGTCGTTTCCTTCTCGCACCCACGCCAACAACAATTGCATCGCTCGGGCAAAATGCGCATCCAAGATGCTTTTGCCGTCTTGTGTTTCAGTGTGCACGAAGCGAGTTGCTTAAATCCCGTGAAAGGCCGTCACCAGCGGAAGCAGGAGTAGGATAAACGTGTTTTGGTAGAAAGTAGCATTGTCGGACTGAAACACGATCCTCTTGATGTGCGGCAAGTCAACGTTCAGACGCATCACAATAGCTTCGATCACAAACGCCACAGCTTCTTTGTCTTGCTTTGTGTCAGCCATCGACAAGTGGCCGTAGTACAGCCCTTGGTCGACCGCGGTCTGACTGTTAGGATCCAAAACGAATCATTGAACGAGGGCTCCATGCCAACTCATACCCCTCTTGCCATAATGATCTACCGTCTTCTCACGATGATAGCGAGGCTCCAGCTTCATTTTAAAGTCCACAATGATGAGCGCTTCGTCTGGTGACCCTTGCTGGGTCCACTGTTCCTTCATACCAGCAACAATGTGTGCGATGGCCTGTTGCTGATTTACAACGCGAAGGCGATGCCACAAAAACAACTTGAACTTCTGTGCACAGTCGTCGATTACGGTGAACACCGACGAGCGAACGGCAGCAGCCACGAGATGCGACTTCAACCGTGTGTAGAATTGAAGGATAGACGTGCAGTCCGCGCAGATGTCGGTCGTTCTGTGCTTGGCAGTGGCGGAGTGACCAAACTTGATATCATGAAGCGCACATCGTCGTTCTGCAGTCTTGATGCGTGCGTCGAAGCCGTACTTTAGATAAGCCGCGTTAAACTCCATCTCAACGAGAAGTTTCTCCTTCACACAAGGATCAGTGATCGTTCGCTCAACCATGTACTTGAGAACGTCGAACTGGTCATTTACCAGAATCCCAACGACATAATCGACGGCACTTCGCTCTTAAACGTCACCAGCAGTCCCAGCACTGGCGATGCGATAAAATTTAGAGACCGAGACAATTCCATTTTTGGGATGGCTTGTCAACGACTCGTGTTGATAAGAGTCGAACAACGATGCTCGATTGCGTCTGCGCATGATAGCGGGTAGAACCACTACCACGCCATTTACTAGAACTTTCTTCACACCCCACGAAAGAAATGGCACCTTGTCCGGGTAGAATTTGGAGGCGAGTACCGCATCGACGATGCTTGAAGGAAGGCGCTGGACGGTCCGAGGTGTTCGGTAAAGACTGAGGCCACTGGCAAGCTTCTCGAGATCTTGTCGAGCTCTTGAAAACGACCCTGGGGCCAACGTCAGAACTGGCACAATCTCGCGAAGCTGAAGAATTGTATCGCTTGGAGCACAGGAAAGACACGCCCGCAGGACTCGCTTCTCCGTGGATCCTTTCTTGGCCAATTGATAGCACCGCGCAATTGTTCCTCGAAAAGTGTGACCTGGGCATTGCCCTCAGGGTCCCGCACGCCACCACCAGTAGTTGTGATCCGCCCCCATAATGCACCCCCTGCTTCCTCCTTGCCCCCACACAGCGCCTCGCAGATTTCTTTTGCAGCACGAGCTGCGGTCTTGATGACCAATCGCTTGGACGTGTCAAACTCACCGACCGAAGACGATGAAATCCCGCGAGTCTCAGCTGTGGCTGCGTGCCCATACCAGGATTCGATGGCTTTTGGAGAATCACTAAGAAGCCTCAAAACATCGCTAGGTTTTTCGAGAGACGTGAAAGGGGTGTGGGCGCAGGAAGCGGTACCGGCAAGGAGTCCTTTCCTTTCTGGGCAGGGTTTGGCTTGAGCTTGAGTGGTGACTCCAAGAGGTCGCCATCCACGTAGTCGACACACGAGCGTCTTGGGCACGGACAGTCCGTGTTGGCTTCTCTTCCGCGTCATCTTGATAGCTATAGGGTCGCCGTCGTGGTCGCATTCACAACGCTTGACACGGGGCACCGCCCATTCTTGTGAGTACAGCTGGACGGCGCTATCGCGCTGAGCGGCTTGTCCGCTGTTGCTAAGTCGGAAGAGAAAGTGCGCCACGCACGCGATCCGGGTCAATTCGAATGGCAAATCTCCACACAACCGAAAACTTTTATATAATATGCAGGTTTTTTTAGACTTTTCATGTTGATGAGGCATGTCATCGAGCACCTAGATGTCGCACAAATATGGAGCGATAGCTTCACGTCATCAATGATAACTCGACAACAAAATCAGATTGCGGCGATGTAGAACATGCGTTAGATTCATGAAACGCAGCATCATCCAGTGGTGCATTGATGTGGCGGTTTTAAGCTTTTGCCGATTTTACGAATCGGTGACTACCCCCCGTTTTTGGTACAGCTGACTCAGAAACCCACAGTAAAAAACTCAGGTATACTGTATCGCACTGATTTTAGCACCGTCGCAGTATCTTGGCTATCTTACCGATGTCACAAGAGGGAAATAAACGCCAAAGTCCTCATCAACTCCATGCGCGGCGCATTCTACGTGACGACGGCGCTTTTCATCGCGAACAGCATTCGGACAGCTGCCGAGGCCGATCGATCGGCATACCGACAAAGGTCTTACCATCTCAGTGTGGCACCAGGGATTATGGACGCGACTAACTCATCGCCCAATAGATTTCTACGGGGCAGTCGTGAACAACACGGCGACTTGGCCATCTCCGCGGCTGATGAAGAGCGCATGCCGGAAGCTTCCACGAAGGTGATTGGAAATACCCTCACTTCATCCAGCGAGGAGGCTCTAAGTGCCGTGAGGAAAGCGACCCATTTATCGTTTGATCTAAATGCGCCACCGGAAGAGACTGCAACGGGTGCGATGGAGGCATACAACATTGTACGGAACAAGGGTCCTCAAGCGTATAGTGTCAGCAATTCTGAAGTCTCGAGTAGTCGTTTGAGGAAGAAACGCACTGCTCAGGCACTATCGAGGCTGGATAAGGCTTCGAGCTCTGCCAATCCAAAAAAAAGGTCTGGAGGTCAACCCAAGAAATTGCGCACGAGTGCGCCTCTAGAGGCTACAGAGATACAAAGCAGCATTAGTCGTGACAAGATGGCGCTTGCACCAATAACCCTGAGTGACGATAGTGTCCAGCATGTTCACAATTTGTATCTCGAACACCTAAAGCGCAACTCAGCGGGATTTAAGCCGACAAAAGATGAGACGAGAAAGATGCTCGACCAAGTCAATCAGGCACGAAATGCAAACCCAATCTTATCCAATTCGTACACACAGTACGTCAAGAATTTGATGATCATGCACCTGGAAGCGTTGAAGGAGCTGGGTTTAAACTCTGCAACGATTCTTGAGCCAAATTTGAGAGCATTGCTAGAGCGCACTTCGGAGAATCTAGAGGAGATACAACTTCGCCTTTTGCGATTACTTTGTCTCCGAAGGTGGATGCACATGTACCGTGATTTTTTTTACTTTTGCCTTCTCAACCATGAAATCTGCAGCAATTTTCGTGCAACGTCGACGCTTCAACAAGCGCTACAGTGGAAGGATAAGTTTGCGGAGTTTAGCGTCGAAGTGGCCCCTTCTTTTGCTGTGCTGGGGACAAAAAATACTAGGAGCTCGAAGGCGGAAAGAGACATGTTTAAGGACGTGATGGCTGCCGCGGAAAACGCCAATCTAGAAGAAGAAGACAAAAAACTCGTGTACACAACATTAGAGGAAGTTTCTCGAGACGATTACCAACTCGTGGCTTCAGGCCGTTCTGCTCCTATTGATGGTACCTCAGCTAAACGAAACGGCAGACTACACTACGACGTGCTAAAAACACCGCCAAGCTCCGGTACTAACGAGGAATCGCCTTCAGGTGGGCAAGGACGCAACAGAAAAAAGCTTTTTGAACTTGTGCAAGAAGCGTCAAATCAAGTAAAGAAAACGTTAACACGTTACGATAAATCAATGATGAAAAGGAACGACCGAGTCAAAGTCACACAAATTCTCGACACTTTTATGGAGGAGTCAAAGCTTGACTTCGCACCGACGCATGAAGTTATAAAGAAGATGTGGAGATTATTTAACTGGAGAGGACGATCGCCAAATCCAAGAGAACATAAATATGCAGGCCACAAGTTTATTGAATATGTATGTCGTCTGAATCAGAAAAAATTGGAGACTGTATTGGGCTCAGAACGGGTAAATTTTGTGAAAGCAACTCAGCACACGGAAGCAGGTGATGCAAAGTATCTGCTAGAACTCCGGACCGAATACCTTAAGATGCTGCTTGAAACGTACGACAAGTTTTACCCGTTTTGCCAGAGACATCGTGAATTGTGCAAGATACCAAGTGATAAACTGTTCATCCGGAGCCGTCGCAACAAAAATGCAGACCACGTCTTGGAAGAAACAGCTTGAACGTCGAGTAAGAATTATGGCATAGAGACTTAGCACATGAAGCTGGCGTCGCTCAAAAATGCAAAAAGATTTTAATTCCAAAAAAAATAATGCATAGGTGCTTTTTTCTTTGATTTTTTTGTGACATATTATACAAAAACAGTATTAATATAAATCACCAGAGACTTCGAAATCTTTGCTATAACCTTAAGCACTTGCGAAAGTGCCAAAATACTCATCTTTTGCTGCACGCAATTGTTGCTTTTTCCTACCAATTTGCGCTTTATTGAAATCTAAGTTTTTCACGTGCTACGCGTACACGCTCTGCCCGCGCGCCTTTTTACTCCTGATTGCAAGGATCCGAGTGTATGCCGTATGGTCTCATCATTCTCTCTTCATATTTGCGGTCTTGTGCGTGCAAACATTTGCAGATCGTGCAGCGCGGTGATTGATTCCGCTCCTGTTTTCTATTTGACCGTCCTTTTCTGAAGTTCAATGCGGTGGCTTTACTGGCTACTAGCGCTCATGATGCTGCTGTTGAGCGTGGAATATTCATGGGTGTTTTTTCTGCTGATAGGTGCAATTTGGTGGACGATCGTTCGTATAAAGCTTCCACGAGATTTATCGAAATCGACTTTCTTTAATAAGCGGGAAGACTTTGAATGCGATGAGAAAAGCTGCACATTTAGCCTTAAATCTAAGTGCTCGACTGAAAGAGACTTTTATGGGTGCGCTGCGAGACAAAGACCCTCGAACATATACCGCTAGCAAGCCTGGAGTGTCTAGTAGTTATTACGCACTTGTTAAGCGCTAATGAGCCTGAATAAGCACTCGCTCTCAGCCGTTTAAAAAAAAGCAGGTGGTCTGCCCAAGACACTGCGCACAAGTGCACCTCTACAGTCGATGAATGTACAAAAAACATCAGTCTTGACAAATTCTACGCCAAGGACAAACAACGACATCCAACAAGTTCACAATTTGTAGCTAGAACACCTTAAGCGCAACTCGTGGTATTTAAATCGACAGAACATGAGACAAGGACTTGGTCAAGCTTAGCTAATATGCGCACAGGACTTGATGAAAATGGAGCATAAAAAACGAAGGATCCGGATTTCATTTTACACGGCTTTGAAGTCAAGTTTGAAGATTTATTTGAGCAGCCTTCGAAGAATTTAATTCAATTCAGCTTTGTCTTTTGCGACTACTACGTCTCAAAGGTTGGTTTCACAGAGACCGTGACAATAATTCTTCTGCCTTTCCAACCATTAAGTCAGCAATAACTATAAGTAACGTCAACGCTTCAAATACAGCTACAGATGAAGAAAAAGCCAAATTTAGCGTCAAAGTGGTCTCTAGTTCTGTGGAGTTGAGGACTTATGAGAGTGTTTTATTGAAGACTGAAAGAAAAATGTTAAAATAACACGTTGGATATCATTGCAAAGGGCAATGCAGAAAAGGCGATAAAATGAAGCGTGTACAAAATCGTCGAGGAACCTCATCGAGACGATGAAATACTCAAATTACCAGACCTTTCTGCCCTTACTGCTCAATTCTCAGGTACTTTACCGGTCAAACAACTCCCTATATGGCTAGTATGTGTTAAAAATTCCCATTAAGACTCGATTGGATCGACAAATAGCTGCCAGGTGAGCAAGACCAGTGTCGCGCGGCAAAAAACCGATTACTAAGCCTTTTAAGCGGTGAAAAATCGAACAAAGACGACGGTAAAACCTTACGATAAATTAAAAAAAAAGACGAAGCGGCCAAATCTTTCGGCAATTTACTAAAATCTGTCTGTGACGCAATCATTGCCATCGGCATACCGGCTATTACGCCACATGGTTACACTATCTTTAAGATACACATGTATACGTATTATCAATAGGAATAGAAATTTACATTCTTTCACACCAGAAGCAGGGTCCAGATTTCCATTAACATTTGAAGCTACAAAACCTTACTGGTTGAAGCATTTAGGATTGATAAAAAGCCAGGTTGAGTGAAGAAATATGCTAGCCTATAGAATGGCAGTACTAGATGGCTGGGAGCCACCAGCTAGGCTGAAGCAATACAAGTATTCATGAGAGCTCTTTCTTATTATTACTTCTCAATTTGCTTTTAGCAACTAGCACTCCTCCTCCCTCGCCGACTTTGCCCCGCTTGCCGTTTGACAACCAATTTATACCGACACAACAAGTGCTACTACTTAACACAAATGCTTTGCGACTGTATTTCAAAGTAGCACTTGTTGTGTTAAAGTCAAGAGTTGGAGACATGGTCACATAGTGAGAAGCGATTCATCCTGCAATTGTTGAATCGAGCCACTTAGTGAGAAGTACTAGATAACAAAATAGTCTTTTCAGCACGATCAAAACGCTCATAGTAGTTAGCCAGTGCGGTTGCTCGCTAGCATAGTACCTATATTTGAAGCTTTTTCAGTTGGTCTGTAGCTTAGTGCTTTTGACTTTTGGTAATTTTCTCTCCCGCTTCTAAGATTCGGAGAAAACTTCCAGATGGTTGCCCGCTTGACTTTGCTGGATCTTCTTTTGAAAATGCTAAATTATATCGCTCGACTTCTTTGTATGAGAAAATAAAGGACCCGTGATCTATTAAACTAATTTCAAACAACACTGAATTCTTAACGAGCTGTAACGTGGAGTTCGACAAGCTCTGAAAGGACTTGTGGCTTACGACGGTCAGACCGCTGAAGCTTGTCCAACTTATCCGAGACAAATATTTGGGTTGAAATGATCAAGTGCCAGATACTTAGTGCACGTCGACACTGAAAACTTAAAGCGCCGCATCCAGCAAACCCAAGAACTTTTGGCAGGTTCATTAAACAACTCTTTCTATTTGTACAAAAAACGTAGACTGTACAACAAAATTTAATGGTTTCGTATTTTATTCTTTAATTTCTATTGAAGTCTGCTAGATCATACACAGAGCGCTGAGACGTCAAGTAAGTATGGCCCAACGAAGAGGTTGTACGGCTTAAAGCCCATCTTCAAACCCTAGACCTCGTCAACAGAGCAAATTAAGCGCTTTTGGCGAAATTGAAAATTTAAGATCAACGCAGCGCTTGAGTAAACGAGCATCGACTCCGCCAAGCGGATTTTGCCACTTAGGCTGCTTCAACTCCATCTACAGCAACAAGACAAGACACACTGTCCATGCACTAGCTACTGCTGTATCTCACTCAGCAACGACAGCAATATCAAGCCTGTATGCAAATATAAACGTAAGTGCAAATGCAACAGACGGACGAGCAATTCGTCGAATCAAAAGATGAGCGGAAGAAGAAAGATCCTCCTGATAAGAAAAAATTGACAAATTATTGAGTTATGCATCTTCGCAATGAAACCGTACTACGCCAATAAGGACCACTTGATGAAACAGGGTCGTCAGACTTTGTGACGCTTGAATCGAATAATTAAGGCAAGTCCGGGCTTAATTGATTTTCACTTGTACGTCTCTTCCAGGACCTATTTACCCAAACTGAATTAGAGGTCCGTAAATTAAAGCAGCGGTTTTTGTCCAGAATGGTTCACTAGAAGAGACCGCAAAGAAGATCAAGGAGGAAAGTCGGGGTACTCTTTGGGAGGCCATCAATTTTGCCTTCAGCTTTGAGCTTGCCCATTACTCGGTAGACCGTGTGTTGGCCAAGCCGTTTGAGACGGTTCTTACAGAGTCGGGCTATTATGCGAACAAGTCACGACATCAGAAACCAAAGCATTTGAGGAGAGAAAGAAAATAACGGCTACTGGAATAAGTCGTCAACATGCAACAATTGTGCAGTTTTTGGTCACACTTCGCCTCGATGTACCACTCCTAAACATAAGGAAACAAATCGTTATACATGAGGTGCGCTATATGCTTTCCTCAGAGCAGAAGCTCAAGCATTCAACGATGTTATTCAAGAGAGACCTGTCACCGTCTTTCTCGACAATGAATGTAATTTGTGAAGCAACTTGAGCTAGAAGCGAACAAGGGTGCTTTTATGCAAGTTGACTCTGCTTACGACCAGGTTGTTTTTCATTCTCGACGAACCGTGCACATGAATTTACAGATGCCTGGTTTCTTTCTAACATCGGCAACGTCCCGAGTCATACCTGTTCCTAAACCTCGCAACGCTTTTTCCACCATAGCTGCTTCTACCTGCGCTGTCGAAAGAGGCAAAGACCGTTGATTGCGTGGTGTAGGAGCGAAAAGGCGTTGATAAGTACTTGCTCTTGTGAAGAAAAATTCGGGCTACATTAAAGGTTCTACCTTATCCAGTATCCTATACATCGGTATGATGTGGCTTCGTGAGCGAAATCCAGAAATTAACTGTACACGACGCATGACTCCTCGTATTAACATGGAGAAGACGTGGCAATTGAACTAAAACCACAAAATCTATGCTCCACCAGGTGGATTTCTCGATCAAGCAAGGTTTGCATAAATCGAAGCCGCAAGAAATTTGATTACTATTAATAAAAAGTCCACCATTGCCGTCGGGAAATGGCATCTTCTCACCTGTTTCTGAGAATGGTGCGTCATGACAAAGGCTTTGAATCTGTCTGTCTGTCAACCCGTATATTCTTAGTAGGCTGAGCGCTTCAAGAATAAAAAAAACAATCCCCTAAGGAGAATGCAGCGTATGAAATTACGCAAGTATGCGGTTACAAATTTTTGCACAGAGCTTCCTAGCGAGACACCTCCAGTACGAGAAGGAAGTGAGCACAAATTTAAGTTTAAGCCTGATACATAGCTGATGTTCATCAAACAATGGTGCCAGAGTCCCAAACATCACAGGACAATCAAATAATGAAAAAGGGATGGTCTAAGTGGAAATTAATCCGACTAAGTACGTCTGCCTTTTCGGTACCATTTCTCGTGTCAAGAAGCCTGTAGTCTGGCGCATGGGGCACGACTATCGGCAGCTAGATCTAGCAACAACTTTTGCTGGCTATAGCGATTCCGCGTAAGGCGGACACCTTTGACGCACAGTCGGGAATCATTGGTGTTTGTGCATGGACATACATCGGGGTTGCTATTAGGTAAAATTGCGTAAATTGGGTATTATATTATCCGCTCTTTCAAACCTAGATGATCTATCTCAGTGTCTGAACATATTCGCGGGGCTAGGCAAAAGTCCGGTGCCTTCGATTGACTTTTGCAAAAAGACGCTCGATTTTTGAAGTCGAAAGTCTACTTTGACGACATCTACGATCATACATGAGGATGTGTCGCAGACCACGTTACGCATATAGATTGTGTACCCAACGGCGTGAAAAATAGCTACTTTACGTTATGTTGTCGAATTGTCATTTCTGCGCGGATGAGATTTGATGTCTATAGATCTTTGTCGGACAGAAAGGCGTCACGAATGAACCCCGACAATCTTATGTCTATCGCAAAATGACCTGTGTCCAAGACAAAAGCAGCAATGAGGTGCCTTTCATGCACTACAGTCTAAGTCTCTAGGTTCTGCAAGGACTTTGCGTAGTTTGCAGGACCACTTCACGACCGTATTAGAATAAACGTCCTCGGAAAGCGATCGAGCTCATAGGCAATCAGCTACGGTAACCAAACTTAAGCGTCGCTTGACGCTTGCACCTGCTCTTTGTTTTTCGGTCCTTTCAAAGTTATTTGGTATGGACAGCTTGCAGTACTGTCGAAAGTGACTCTCAGCGCGGAAAGTGGAGAGCTTGGAATATAAAGCATCCGATTTCTCTTATTGGTCGGAAGATGAAGCCAACCGAGCTAAGCTACCTATTTAAGAGCAAGCGCTACTCGTGACCATGCATACGCTAAAAGAATGGTATCTTTCGATCGACAGTTCGCGGTCGAAATGGATCGCAAAAGGATTGAGATGATTCTGTCGCATAAGACTACAAATCGCATACTAGCTATATAACCTAATGAGCTTGCTAATATCGCATACTAGCTGTCTACCCAATGAACTTGCTTATTTTAGCCTTTGCTGATGTTGATTTTCGGCCAAACAAACACCGTGGCTGATGCAATTTCTTTAGATCCGGAATTCGAGAGTAAAGTCATCCAAATTAGTTTGCAAATTATACCGGAAGCGGCTAAGAATCGCAAGATCGTGGCGACAATCAGGTCAAACAAGATTAAAGTTGCTAAATCCGTAAAGACAATGTTTGCGCCGAATAGAGACTTATGATGTATTATCAAGAGGCTGAAAAGAGAAGGGCAAGTGCCAAAGTACATATTGCCGAAGGTACTTTGCATTGCCAAACACGCAAAGATGAGACTTTACGGCTGTATATTCCCGGCGACGAAACCTTAAGGGTCGCCATACAAGAAAACCACAATTCTCTATCGACAGGCCACCCCGAATATTGCAAGATCTGTCTGTCCGAGCGTCAGAAGTACTACTGGCCAAAAATGCCGAATTACATCCAACGTTATGTCAACTCTTGCTAAGTGTGACAGCACAATTAGGCTACGCTGACTAAACTGCCATATTTACTACATTTTTTGAAAGATTTCAATAGGCACATGGGTCGAAACTTTGTTATGGACTTCATCGCGTCTATACCGAAGACCAAAAGTGGTCTTAATGCCGTCATACTGATTGTTGATCGCTTAACAATATTCATCGCTTATTAACGAACGATACTGCTAAAATTGCAAATGTCTCCGTAAAGAAATATATGAAGGACCATGACATACTAAAGACCATTGTGTTTCACCAATACACCAACTTCACATCTAACTTATGGCAAGCAATTGTGTCTACTGGAAAACGAAACACAATCTGGCTTTGGGTTTTAAATTACAAACGGATGGTCAAACAGTAAGAGCTAAATTTTCTAATGGACTCTACCTCCGATGTCAACACAGAATGATCTGAATACCTTCCTTATTTGGCTGAGATAGCCTATTATTGATGCGTACACTCTAAGATTGGAATGTCACCCTTCGAAGCGATCTAGGAAATGTTCCTTATGTGCCGAATAATGTGGCATCAGAGTTTTAATTTAGCAAGCTGGAAAAATCAGCACAAGAGTTTCTTTCGTGTCAAGATACTTTATTTAAGGTCGCACAAGGCCGGAAGAACGAAACACAAGAATGCATAAAAAACTATTACGACAAGAAATGACTATCCAAGACTTTAAGGTTAGCACTATAATGCTTTTAATCGGCAAGAATCTGGACATCAATCGCAAAGGTTTTGCTCAATCAAAGGAACTCATATATTGGCCCATTCCCGATCGTGCAGAAAGATTGCAATACCTCTATGAATTTGGATCATGGAAGTGATTGAAGCTTCCTGCAGTGCTCCACACTTCATTGTCAAAGCCGTATCTCAAGGACCACGAGCGTTGGCAAAATATTAATAAGGTCATAATGGCCGATGGCTCCAAGGGACAGTTCGGTGGGAAACATGAGGCAAGAAGGAAGCCAAGAAGGAAGCTTTATGAGAGATCGTGGAGAATCTGAAGTAGGTTGCCGAACTCACCGGCCACTATTGGGTTAAAAAAAGAACTCTCTTTATAAAGAAAGGCATCTTGTAAAAATGACGATACCATCGAACAGGATTGCCGGTGACAGCCATTACGCCATATAGTCACACTATTCCCAAAATATATAGACATTGATACTATCCATAGGAATAGGCGATCGCACAGTTCTAGACCAGAAGCAAGGTCCGGCTGTCCCGTAATTAATAAGAGCCAATAGACCTTAATAACTAAAAATAGTCCAGGATACGTACAAAAGTCAGATAGAACAAAGAAGAATGATAGGATGGCTGGGAGCCAAAGCTTAGAGGACAAGACTCCGTAAGAGCTCTCAATTTAGTATTTTTCCAATCTGCTTCAAGCAACTACCACTCTTCCTCCCTCGCCGACTTCACCTCGCTCGCCGCCCAAATCTCGTCCAACAACCGATCTCTAGAGGACCTTCCTACGTGATTGTGTTATATTTTTAGGCATTCAAAGCTTCGCTACCATCTGACGCTTGAAGCGGTGCAGGATGTATGGAAAATATACAATTGTGAGGGCAAGGCGTCAAATCCAACAACTTCGATTCTTCCAGGCCTTTCTCTTTTGCAAAAGGTGTTTGGTCTAAATAAAATGGAGGTGGAGGTCGCATGAGGCTCGAATCATGTTAATCTCTTGGAAAGAGCTCAACAGCCGGTAGCGGGTAGTGAGAAAATCACGGTAGAATTCCAAACTGGATATCTTTTGATATTGCTTAAATCCTACAATAATTTCTGTCCGTTTTGCGTTAAAAGTCGCTCTTTGTGCGAGCTACCGCTTTTTATGCAGGCTACGAATCCCAAATTACGTTTAAGATGAGAATAGATTCCAAGTCGTAAAAAGAATCGCCAAAAAATTTTTAAATAATACTATAACATGAGAGAAGAATGCTTACAATTGCGAAAGCGTAAAGAATTGCATTTGATTACACTTTTCAATTTACACTTGCGAAATGTTCGTGAAGCAATTCTTTATCCGGTCAACGCGCCCTATTGTACTTAGTGAATAGGAGCTGACAAACAGAATCTTTAAAGAAGTCTCAACATTTTGTGAAAATAATTGCTAGATGGAGGTGTAATCCCTCTCGTCACTTAACGTTTTCATCGAAGAATTTGAAAAAGCTTAGGACGAAATTGCTTAAAGGGTGTCATCTACAAGATTTATGTGGTTGTTAATTTTTGTTGACGTTCTATATACTGCACGTCGCAATAATTTAATGTCGTAAGGATTAAGTCCTAAATATTAATGAGTTGCCGCAAATAGAGATGCGCTAGGAATATATTAAGAATTCAATCAAGTACAATCGAAGCACGAGCTTAAGTGCTGCAGCAATCTGCACTTGCTAGCATGTACATGTTTTCCTGCGAAAGATCTTTGTATAAAGTGAACCAAGCATTCATCCTGTACAAGACAAGCTTGAGTGGCATCATGTGAGAGCACCGAATGTGTGGCGAAATTACAAGTTAGAAGGGATAAGCGACAAGTTAGTTTAACAATGCCTTCTGGTGTACGAATCTGTAATTTAGGCAGGAATTTATCATTCCTCAGCCAATATAAATTGAAGGCTCCTTTTACCAAAAACTCAGCTTTTACCACAAAAGGTCGCCTTTATCAAACGGTAATGATACAATCGACAGAAAAAAAATGGCAGGCCGTTATTGAATACCACATTCGAATATAATAACACACATCTTTGCTCATTAACGTCATGCGCGGCGCATTCTACGTGACGACTGCACTTCTCATCACAAACAGCATCCGGACAGCCGCCGAGGCCGGTCAACTAAGACGTCGACAAACGTCAAACGATGATGGTGTGGCATTAGATATAATGGACACTGAGCCATCGCCTAAAAGGTTTTTTCAGGGCAGTCGTGAGCAACACGGCGACGTGGCAGTCAGCGCGGCTGATGAAGAGCGCATGCCGGAACCTTCTACAAGGATCATTGAAAATGCTCTCGCTTCATCGAGCGAGGAGGCTCTGAGTGCCATGAGAAATGCTGCCCATATAGCCTTCGATCTGAATGCTCCACCGGGAGAGACTGTGACGGGTGCGTTGGAGGCGTCCAACATTATACGAAACAAGGACCCTCAAACGCATACGGCTAGAAATTCTGAAGTGCCAAGTAATCACTTAAGTAACAAACGCACGACTCAGGCACTAACGAGTCTGGACAAGGCCTCGGGCTTCGTCATTCCGAAAACACTGTCTGGTGGTCAACCCAAGAAACTGCGTACGGGTGCGCCTTCAAAGGCAAGGAAGATACAAAGTAGCATTAGTCGTGACAAGATGACGCCTGCACCAAGGCCATTGAGTGATGATGATGTCCGACAAGTTCACAAGTTGTATCTTGAACACCTTGAGCGTAACTCGGCGGTATTCAAACCGACTGAGAATGAGACAGGAAAGATGCTTGGCTTGCTCAATGGTGCCGACAATTTAATACCAAGTAAAGTTAAAACGTACGCACAGTACGTTGAGGAGTTGATGAAAATGGACCTTAAAGAGCTGAATTTAGATTCTAAATTGATTCTAAAGCCGAGTTTGAAAGAATTACTAGAGCAACCTTCGGAGGAGTGCAAGGAGATACAGCTTTACCTTTTGCGATTACTACATCTCAAAAGATGGATGCGCATGTACCGTGACTTTTTCGACTTCTGCCTTATCAACCATCAAGTCTGCAGCAACTTAAGTGCAACGTCGACGCTTCAAATTGAGCTACGGATGAAGAAGGTTCCCGAATCCAGTGTCGAACTGGCTTCAAATTCTGCTGTGTTGGGGACTACAGGAAAGATTTTAATGCAGGCGGAAAGAAAAATGTTAAAGGACGTGGTGGATGCCGTTGAGGGGGCTAATCTAAAAGAAGCGATAAAAAAGGCCATGTATAAAACCGTCGAAGAGGTATATCGAGATTATGACCAACTCACGTCCCCAGACCTTTCTACTCTAATTGCTGGTTCCTTCCATACTGTACCAAGCAAACGACTCTCTTATATGGCCACTGGTGTGTTAAAAACTCCGTCAAGGCCCGGTGGAATCGATGAATCGCTATCGGGTGGGCAAGACGAATGGCCGCGCGATAGAAAATCGGTTACTAAGCTTCTAATAGAGATGAGAAATCAAGCAAAGCCGACGGAAAGACATTACGATATCTCTATTAAAAATGAGGACGAAGCGGCCAAGTTTAAGGCAATTCGCGAAGACTTTATCAAGCACTCCAATCTTCGCTACAAATTGACACTTGAAGAGGTGCAGAAGATGTGGAGAATATTCGATTGGGGGGGCAGGACGTCAAATCCAACAACTTCGACTCTTCCAGGCCTTGCACTTTCGAAATACGTGCGTCGACTGAATAAAGAGGAATTGGAGGCCGCATTGGGCTTGAATCAGGTGAGTATCTTGGAAAAAGCTCGACAACCAGAAGCAAGTGATGAGGAAAACTTGCTGGAACTCCAAACTGAATATCTGTTGATATTGCTTAAAGCCTACGATAAGTTCTACCCATTTTGCGTGAAAAATCCCTCACTGTGCGAATTGCCGGTTGCTATGCAGACTAAGATTTCCCAAAAGCATTCAAAAAAGAAACAATTTCCGCGTCGTTTGAAGAATCGCCAAGAAACTCGTGAATGATACTGTTATATACTTTTCCGTAAGAGAAGAGTGATCTACATTTGCGGAAGCGCCGGAAAAGACTTGTTTCTCTGTTGCTTTTGACGGTCGTTTTCTTTTCTTATTTGCGTCTTCGCCGGACATTTTGTGCTTCATTGAATGGACTCGTGATGTCGCTCAGGCTTATGCTGTAAAAGACAAATACTTGGTCCACTTGATGCAAACGTCTTTCGCATAGAAACAAGTACATGCTAGCAAGTGCAGATCGCTGTAGCATTTAGACTCGTGTCTCCATTAGTGCTCATGCTACCTTTACTGTTAAAAGTATATGCGTACTTGTCTAATATTTTGTCACCTAGCGCATTTGGCGATTCATTAAAATTTAGGTTTTAAGTCTTCACGACGTAATCATGAAGTGACGTACGCATGTAGCATGACAAAATGTGGTCGACACCCACCACGCAACTTCATCCCTATCATTCTTGTCTTTTTTATGACAGCATTGTCCTTTGCAGTGATAGGAGGGATCACGCCGCACCGAGCAAGACGACCGATCGTTCGATTAACAACTAAGTATGCAATAGCGTGCAATTTTAGAGCTGATTTGTTTACATCCCTATTTGCAATAATTAAGGTACACGCTTTGTAATTTTGGGAGGAATTCATTACTACTCAGCTAATATTTAATACCAATAGGGTAACCAACCCTATAAAAGAAAAGTCAGCTTTAAGGTCGCCTTTATGAATAATAATGGTATATTAGATTTTTGAGTATCAAGAAATGATTGGCCGCTATTAAATTCCTGTAAAAACATTTAAAACCAAGCATCATTGCTCATCGCCTCCATGCGCGGCGCATTCTACGTAACGACTGCTCTTTTCATCGCGAACAGCACCCGGACAGCTGCCGAGGCCAATCGATCTGAGGTCCGACAAACGCGTTACCATGTTGGTGTGGTACCAGGTACTATGAACACTAAGTCATCGCCCCGAGGATTCCTTAGAGGCAGCCGTGAACAACACGACGACTTGGCTGTCAGCGCGGCTGGCGAAGAGCGCATGCCGGAAACTTCCACAAGGATCATTGAAAATGCCGTCACTTCATTAGGCGAGGAGGTGTTTGAAACCATGAGGAAAGCAGCCCATTTAACTTTTGATCTAAATGCTCCGCCGGAAGAGACTGACACGGGTGCGTTGGAGGCATACAACATTTTTCGGAACAAGGACCCTCAAACGTATATGGCTAGCACCTCTGAAGTGCCAAGTAGTCAATTAAGTAACAAACGCACGGCTCAGACACTAACGAGTCTGGACAAGGCCTCGGGCTCCACCAATCCGAAAAAATGGTCCGGTGGTCAACTCAAGAAGTTGCGCACGAGTGCGCCTTCAAAGGCTACGGAGGTACAAAGCAGCACCAGTCGGGATATGATGACACCCACGCCAAGGACTTTGAGTGAAAATAATGTCCAAAATGTTCACAATTTGTATCTCGGACACCTTAAGCGCAACTCGGTGGGATTCAAACCGACAAAAGGTGAGACGAGAAAGATGCTTGGCCAAGTCAATCAGGCAACGAATGCAAATCCAATGTTAGCTAAAACGTACACACCATACGTTAAGGGTTTGATGAATTTGGATCTGAACACTCTGAAAAAGATGGGTCTAACATTTAAGTCGATTCTCAAGCCGAGTTTAAAGACATTGCTGAAGCAAACTTCGGAGGACCTTAAGGAAGTACAGGTTTGCCTTTTGCGGTTACTGTGTCTAAGAAGGTGGATGTACATGTACCGTGACTTTTTTTACTTCTGCCTTCACAATCACGAAATCTGCAGCACTTTTAGTGCAACGTCGACGCTTCAACTAGCGCTACAGAGGAAGGAAAAGTTTGCGGAGCTAAGCGTCGAAGTGGCTCCTCCTTTTACTGTGCTGGGGACGAAAAAGACGAGGAACACGAAGGAAGAAAAAAACATGTTCAATAACCTGATGGCTGCCGTGAAAAACGCCAATCTAGAAGAAGCAGACAAAAAGGTCGTGAGGAGGATCCTAAAAAAGGTTTCCCAAGATGATTACCATCTCGTGGCTTCAGGCCGTCCTGCCCTTAATGCAAAGACCAAAAAAGACAGGCAACTCTACGACGTTTTAAAAACACCGCCAAGCTTCGATATTGACAAAGAATCGCTTTTTGGTGGGCAGGGCAAGGGGTCGCGCGATAGAAAAAAGATTTTTAAGCTTGTGCAAGAAGCGACAAATCGAGCGAGGAAGACCGAAACACGTCACAATACGTTTGTTGTGAAAGACGACGTACGAGTTATAGTCACGCAAATTCTCGGCGAATTTATGATGAAGTCACAGCTTGACTACGCACCGACGCTTGAAATGATAGAGAAGATGTGGAGAATGTTCAATTGGAAAAAAAAGAAATTGGCAGATCCAAGAAAATCTACTCTCGCAGGTCAGTCTCTTATAGACTATGTGTTACGTTTGAATCAAATGAAATTGGAGACCGTATTGGGCTCGGAACGGGTACATTTTATGAAAGCAACTCAGCACACGGAAGTAGGTGATGCAAATTATTTACATGAACTCCGAACTGAATATCTTAGGATGCTGCTTGAAACGTACGACAAGTTTTTCCCGTTTTGCGAGAAACATCGTTCAATTTGCGAAATTGAGTCATCAGCTAGTCACGTGGAACCATCGCAATAAGAAACCAGAACAAGTCTGAACAGAGAATTTTTTTCGAGTAATACATCACTAAAAGCATTGTAAACGATGCTACTACGTCGGAGAAACAAAAAAGGGCTTGTTGTGATTATTGCATGAAGTTGCCGTTTTTCGACTTGAAACATTTTGTGCTTTCTTGTATACACGTGGCACTCAAGCTTACCCGTTTCAAGACAACTACTTGAAATGAAAGACTTATATAAAACAATCAACATGCTAGAGTGTGTATGCACATCGCTAAAGCTTTTTGCCTCGGGTCTTAGTTCGCACTCATCAACTTGTTGTCGCAGTGTGTACTACCTCGGCTGTACATATTATTTGCGTACGAGATTATTGTCTGATCACTTTCTAATCAGTTCCTAGAACGTTTTCATTTGCACAAGTCATGGACATAAATTGATTATAACTTTTACGGCCTTTCACCACAAAAGGTCAGCTTAATAAATTGGCCTGATATATTATTGTAACACAGTCGCGGATGAAGCTGATCAAGTCAGCCGTCGGACGGGGCTAAAGCGTGGACGAGATAAAGTTGTTGAAGAAAGCAAATTGAGAAGTGATATTAAATAAAGAGCTTCAACGACTTTAATTTTTGCTTTACAGCCTGACTAGTGGCTCTCAACCATCTAATGCTACTGTCTTAAAAGCCATATAATTCTTGATTCCATCTGGCTTTCTACACATCCTAAATTTCTTTAGCCAATAAGGTCTCTTAGTTTCCAATGATTATGGGACATCTGAAATTCGGAAACTGAAAAACGCCTATTCCTATGGATAGTACTAATGCATATATATTAAGAACGTATTTATTATTATTTGGCGTAATAGCCGTTACTGGCAAAATTGCCGCTGACGACGGTTACGCCACATGACATTCGCTCAAGAAGATCTGTAAGTAAAGGTCCTAAGTAAGGTCGATGAGTCTGGAAACTTTCTTTAATTCCCCACGGGCTTCTGGCAATCTCTGTCCCAATCCCATCGGTCTCTCGTTTCACTATTTTAGCTTGACCAAGACACCAAACTTTTATACTGTAAGTTGTACTTACGATACCCAGTTTCGGCTTCAACGAGTTGTCCCTGAAGCCATCGGCCAACATGATCTCATTCTTCTTTTTCCGACGCATGGGGTCCTTGTGATATGGCTTCAACACTGAAGTGTGAAACACAATATGCAGCTTCAATCCCTTCTAAAACTCGCGAAGCTCTCTTCACGTTTCCATTCAACAGTCCTAACTCATGGAAATCTCGCGAAACTCTTTCCACGATCAGGAATGGGCCAGTATATCTTGGCGCGAGTTTTTTCGACTGAGTAAAGCCCTTAAGACGGACATCCAAATTTTTGCCGTCCAAAGCATCATATCGCCAATTTGGAAGTCTTGGACAAGCCTATTCTTGTCAAAATAATACTTTGTGCTTCGCTTACTCGGTCCTGTGCAACTTTAAGCAACTTTTCTTGACGTCGCAGAAACCCTTGCGCTAATTTTCCAACTTATGGAATTCTGGGTCTGATGCCACATCATCCGTCATATATGGAACATATCACAGATTCGCTTCGTACGGTGACATTCCAATTGTAGAATGTACGCGTCGATTATTGGCTATTTCAGCCAAATGCAAAAAGCCATCCCAATCATTTTGTGCTAACTCTACGACACCTCGGAGATAGTCTTCAGTGGAATGATCACATCTTTTTTAATGTCCATCGGTTTGCGGCCTAGAAATCGAAGCCAAGTTCCGTTGCGTTCCCACAGCAGACACGATTGATTTCCATAACTTGGATGTGAACTTGGTATGTCGGCTGGACATAATGGTCTTAAGTATGTCGTTGGTCTCTCATATATTCCTGCACGGGGCCATTTGCAATTTCTGCGGTATCGTCTGTTGTCTTCGCAGCTATGAGCATTACATTTTCTGTTGAGCGATCGACGGTCACAATGACGGTATTGAAGCCACTTTTGGTCTCTGGTAAAGACACGATAAACTTCACTAAATTTTCGATCCACCTGCCTCTTGAAATATCCAATGACTGTACTAATCCTGGCGTTTGAGTCTACCTACCCTTGTTGCGCTGACACATTTCGTATGTGCTGACATAGCGCTGGACCTGGATGTGCTTCGTCAGTTTTGGCCAGTATTACTTTCGACGCACGGCCAGATTCGTCTTGTAAAATTTTGGGTGGACTGCCGATACAAAATTACGGTTCTAACAGATGGCGCGATTTTTTTGTCTTCGTCGTCTGGTTTATACAATCGTGGCGTTTCATCTTCGCCAGATTGCTAGTACGAAATACCATCCTGCAACAAGTGGCACATTATCTCATTTCTTTTCAATTTTTATGATGTACAGTAGGTCTGTTCTACACATAAATCGTCTTTTCAGATTGAGCAACTGTGACCTTGTTCGTCCTGAATGTCGCCTCAATCTGGCGTTTAGCCGCTTCCAGATGCTCTTGCAAGCTAATTTGGATTGCGTGACGGTGCATCAGCTACGGTGTTGGTTTCACAAGAAATCCACTTGAACAAAGGTTGAAATTGAGCAAGATCATTGAGCCATCGAGCCACTCTGCGATTTGTCGTCTTAGCGTCAGGATCATTTCAATAGTTTCGTGATCCCTTTCGACAGATTGGGAAGATACTTACGCCATACTTTCAGCGCATGCACAATTGCAAGTAGCTATTGCTTACGAACAGGGTACTACAACTCGGCTGGCTTCATCTCCCGACCAACTAAGGCAATTGGATGCTCTTGCTCTTCCTCCTTTAAAAAGTAAGACTCTCGCAAACGTGAAAGTGAGGCGTCCATTCGTATACCAAATGGCTTCAAAAAGTTCGAAAGACTTAAAACGGACACGACTTAAAACGGACACGATCATTTTTCGCATAAAAACAAGTCCATGCTAGCGCAGAAGCACTCAGGCTAGTGTCTCCATTAGTGCTCATGCTAACTTTACTGTACCAATTGTTTGCGAACTTGTTTAATAATTTCCTAGCGTTCTATTTGCGGCTAAAATCTTTGTGACGTAATCATGGAGTGACGTATGCATATCGCATGACAAAATGTTGTTGACACCCAACACGCAACTTTATCCTTATTATTACTTAAATAGGAAATCAAACGAAGTGACAGGAATTTTCACACCATACCGACTAAGATGAACGATTGTTCGGTTGACATGTTGAGTGTGCAATAGCGCGCATACGCATTAGTCGACTCTGTACTTTAGGCAGGAATCCAATATCCTCAGCCATTAATACCGATAAGGCGCCCGCCTCAAGGTCGCCTTTATGAATTGATAATGGTACAATCAATTTATAAGCTCGAAGTTGTGATTGGCCGCGCTTGAATACCATAATCAGTATCACCATTTAATAACATCGGAAAAACCACGCATTTTTGCTAATCAACTCCATGTGCGGCGCATTCTCCGTGACAAATGCTCTTCTCATCGTGCACAGCATTCAGACAGCTGCCGAAGCCAATCGATCTGAGTTCCGACAAACGCCATACCATGTTGGTGTAGCACCAGATATCATGGACAATAAGTCATCGCCCAGAACAATTCTTGGAGACAATCGTGTACAACACGACGACTTGGTTGTCAGCGCAGCCGATGAAGAGCGTATGCCGGAAGGTTTCACGAGAATCATTGAAAATGCCGTCACTTCATTTAGCGAGGAGGTGTTGGAAACCATGAGGAAAGCAGCCCATTTAACTTTTGATCTAAATGCTCCGCCGGAAGAGACTGACACGGGTGCGTTGGAGGCATACAACATTTTTCGGAACAAGGACCCTCAAACGTATATGGCTAGCACCTCTAAAGTGCCAAGTAGTCAATTAAGTAACAAACGCACGGCTCAGACACTAACGAGTCTGGACAAGGCCTCGGGCTCCACCAATCCGAAAAAATGGTCCGGTATTCAACTCAAGAAGTTGCGCACGAGTGCGCCTTTAAAAGCTACGGAGGTACAAAGCAGCACCAGTCGGGATATGATGACACCCACGCCAAGGACTTTGAGTGAAAATAATGTCCAAAACGTTCACAATTTGTATCTCGGACACCTTAAGCGCAACTCGGCGGGATTCAAACCGACAAAAGGTGAGACGAGAGAGATGCTTGGCCAAGTCAATCAGGCAACAAATGCAAATCCAATGTTAGCTAAAACGTACACACCATACGTTAAGGATTTGATGAATTTGGATCTGAACACTCTGAAAAAGATGGGTCTAACATTTAAATCGATTCTCAAGCCGAGTTTAAAGACATTGCTGAAGCAAACTTCGGAGGACCTTAAGGAAATACAGGTTTGCCTTTTGCGGTTACTGTGTCTTAGAAGGTGGATGTACATGTACCGTGACTTTTTTTACTTCTGCCTTCTCCATCACGAAATCTGCAGCACTTTTAGTGCAACGTCGACGCTTCAACTAGCGCTACAGAGGAAGGAAAAGTTTGCGGAGTTAAGCGTCGAGGTGGCTCCTCCTTTTGCGTTGCTGGGGACGAAAAAGACGAGGAAAACGAAGGAAGAAAAAAGCATGTTTAAGAACTTGATGGCAGCCGTGAAAAACGCCAATCTAGAAGAAGCAGACAGAAAGGTCGTAAACAAGATCTTCAAAGAGGTTTCTCGAGACGATTACCAACTCGTGTCTACAGGCCGTCTTGCACTTACTGTCGAAGCTTCAGACACTCGAAACAGCAGGCAATTGTATGACGTGTTAAAAACACCGCCAAGCTCCGGTACTAGCAAAGAAATTCTTTCAGGTCGGCAAGGCGAGGACTCGCGCGATAGAGAAAAGATTTTTGAGCTTGTTCAACAAGCGACAATTCGAGTGAGGAAAACAGAAACACGTTACAATGAGTTTGTTGTAAAAGACAATGAACGGGTCTTAGTCTCGCAAATCTTCGACGCTTTTAAAAAGTACTCAGAGCCTGAGTTCGAACCGACACTTGAAATGATAAAAAAGATGTGGAGAATGTTTAATTGGAAAGAAGGCTCATCAGATCCACGAAAATTTAGAAGTGCAGGCCGTTCTTTTTTAGACTATGTGTGTTGTCGGGACCGGATGGAAATAGAGACCGCACTGGGCTCGGAACGGGTAAATTTCGTGAGAGCAACTCAGAACACGGAAGAAGGTGGTGAAAACTATCTGCTCGAACTTCGAACCGAATATCTTATGATGCTGCTGAAAACGTACGACAAGTTTTATCCGTTTTGCGAGAAACATCGTTCAATTTGCGACTTTCAGTCATCAGCTGTTCACGTGGAATTATCAGACTACGTCTAGGACGAAAACTGCTTTTTTTTCGAGTAAAAAATTACCAAGAACTTTTATAGATGATGCTACTGCGTCATCTATAACTCTTGCAAAAGACTTATTGTATTTCTTGCACGCAATTGCCGCTTTTTCCTACTGACTCATAACATTTTGTGCTTCATTAATACGCGTGGCACTGAAGGTTATCTTATGTAAGAAAAATACTTGCTTTACTCAGACCAAAAGATTTCAAAACTAAACAATAAATATGCTTGAGTGTGCATACCGCTGTAGCTTTTTGTCTCGAGTCTTAATTCGTACTCATCAACTTGTCGTCGCAGGGTGTACTTCCTCAAATGCACATGTATTTTTGCATACTTCATTATTGGATAATTAATTTGTGGACAATTCCTAACACGTTTCCATTTGAGGACACTAATTGATTAAAATCTTTCTAACGAAATGAACCAGCACCCATTACATTATGTTATCTTTATTATGCTCGTCCTTCTTCATTCAAAGATTGTCTTGACGGCGTCACACAGCATCGAGACGTGCGGGTAAATAATACATTAGTATCCTTCTTCTTAAGGGTGCAATAGCGTGGAGTTTAGATACAAACGAATTTAATTGATATACTATTTATCCTACTTTCACCTAACCTCTGTGCACTAAACTTGCCTCTATAATTCAAATTAACATTTCAACACCCCTTTTCTTTAAATTTACCGATAGAAGCCATTCAGGCCTTTCACCACAAGAGGTCGGAATAATACATTCCTGCCTAAATTACAGATTCGTACACCGAAACGCATTGTTGAACTAACTTGTCGCTTATCCCTTCTAACTTGTAATTCGCCACACATTCGGTGCTCTCACATGATGCCTTTTAAGTTTGTCTTGTAAAGGATGCCTTTTAAGTTTGTCATGTAAAGGATGGATGCTTGGTTCACTTTATACAAAAATCTTTCGCAGGGTACATGTATATGCTTGCAAGTGCAGATTGCTGCAGCACTTAAGCTCGTGCTTTGATTAGTGCTCATGCTACTTTACTGTGTTGATTATTTGCGTACTTGATTGAATTTTTAATATATTCCTAGCGCATCTCTATTTGCGGCAACTCATTAATATTTAGGACTTAATCCTTACGACATTAAATTATTGCGACATGCAGTACATAGAACGTCAAGAAAAATTAACAACCACATTAATCTAGTAGATGACACCCTTTAAGCAATTTCGTCCTTAGCTTTTTCAAATTTTTCGCGCCTGACAAATAAACGTTATCCCGTCGAATGTTATTAACCGTGGAAGTCCGCATAACTTTGAATTAAAAATTATCTTGCTCATCACCTCTATGCACGGCGCATTCTACGTGACGACTGCGCTTCTCATCACAGACAACATCTGGACAGCTGCCAAGCCAATCAATCGGAATACCGGCGAAGTCTTACCTTGTACAAAACCGTCAAAGAGATTTATCGAGACGATGACCGAATCTTGTTCCCAGACCTTTTTGCTCCCATTGCCGGTTCCTCAAAAATTGTACCGAGCAAACGACTTCCTTACATGGCCAGTGATGTGTTAAAAACTCCGCCAAGGACCGTTGGAATCGACGAATCGCAATCAGGTGGGCAAGTCGAGTGGTCGCGCGACAGAAATTCGATTGCTAAGTTCCTTGAAGAACTGGGGAATCGAGAAAAGACGACGAAAAACGTTACGATATATCTAAAAAAAATTGAGATCAAAGCGGCCAAATCCATGGCAATTCACAATACTTTGTTCGCACTAAGCTTCACTACAAGTAGACACCTAAAAGGCACAGAAGATGCGGAAATATGCAATTGGGAGGGCAAGGCAGCAAATCCAACAACTTCGACACTTCAGGCCGTTTTCGAAATACGAGCGTCGTCTAAATAAAATGAAATTGGAGGACGCATTGGGCACAAATCAGGTTCCTCATTTGAATAGACCTCAATAGCCAAAAGCGATTAGTGAGGGTTTCCTGCTGGAATTCAGACTGAATGTCTTTTGATACTGCTTATAGCGTACGATAAGTTCTACCCACTTTGCGTAAAAATTCGCTCACTGTGCGCACTCTCAGTTGCTATGCAGGCTTCGACACATTCGAGACGGAAACAGCTTCTGCGTCGTGTAAAGAATCGCCAATAAACTTCGTTAATAAATCCATCACATCAAACAAGAAGCGCCAGAAAATACACGTTATATTCATTGTTTTCAACTTTAAATTTTCTTCTCTTATTTGTAACTTCGCCGTACATTTTGTGCTCCCCCATGATTGCCACATACAAATTCCTTTCGCATAAAATTGAAATCACGCTAGCAAGAGCATGATCGCAGTAGCATTTAGGCTTGTGTCTCCATTAGTGACATTGTGCTGCCTTTAGTGTAAAGATTATCTGCGTACTTGGTTGATATTTTGTAACTTTTGATTGATACCTTGTGCCTGCGGTAATTTATTAAAATTGAGGACTTAAATCTTTACGACGTAATTACAAAGTGACGAATGCATATCGCATGAAAAAATGTGGATGACACCTAAGACGCAATTACAACCTTCAATAAAAAAATTATCATTTGAAGTGACGGGAGGGATCACACCACACAACTAAGAAAATCGATCGTTCGGTTAATATGTTGGGTGTGTAGTAGCGAGCAACTTAAAATGTATTGTTTACGTCCCTATTCGCAATTAGGTATACGCACTAGTCAACTCTGTAATTTAGGCAGGTTTTATACCGGCCAACCTTTTTAAGGCTCCAAGGTCGCCTTTTTGTAACACATTCGATTTATAAGTTTGAAGCTTGTATAAAGAAATGATTGGCCGCCCTTACATACCATAATCCGTATCGACATCGATAAAATCAAGTAATCGACTCCATGCGCGGCGCATTCTACGCGACGACACCGACCCTGTGGCTCGAGCGGTTAGCCGTTCGGCCCAGGACCGGGAGGTTCCTGGCTCGATACCCATAGGATCCGAATCAAAACAGCCGGAGATAGGTCACTAAAGTGGACGTGCCATCACACCCGAGTGTATGACTGCCCTACCAACTCGCACCCGATTGGGTAGGTTAGTTGGGGGACGCCCCACTGACCGAAAAAGCCCCATCGTGTAATAAGGAGTACGGAACCCGGTCTCAATATGAGTCGGATTGCTACCAGCATCACGCGATAGAGACAGCTTAGTCCTAGCGCGTGTGTTCCGTAGCTTAAATCTCTACGTGACGATCGCTCTTCTCAGCGCAAACAGCATCCGGACAGCTGCCAAGGCCAATCGATCTGAGTACCGACAAACGTCATACCATGAGGTCATTGCCCAGACGATTCCTTTAGGGCATCCTTGAACCACACGACAACTTGGCGGACACCGTGGCTGATGAAGAGTGTATGCCAAAACCTTCCACAAAAATCACTGCTTTATTGAGCGACGAGGCATCCAATTCACCTATGATTTAAATGTTCCACCGGAAGAGACTTCTACGGGTATGGTGAAGGCATACCAAATTTTACGAAAGAAGGACCCTCGTACGTATACCACTAGCCACCCTAAACGCACCGCACAAGCGCTAACAAGTCTGGATAAGGCCTCGGGCTACGCCATTTTGAAATATCGTGCAGGTGGTCAACACAAGAAGCTGCGCACGGGTGCGCGTGCAAAGACAAAGCAGGCACAAAGCAGCATCAGTCGTGACAAGATGACGCTTGCACCAAGTATCATGAGTGACAAATTGTGAACAATTTGTATCTCGAACACCTCAAACGAACTCGGCGGAATTCAACCGACAGGAGTTGAGACGAGAAAGATGCTTGGCCAAGTGAATCAGGCAAGGAATGCAAATCCAATATTAGCTAATACGTACATACAGTATGTTACAGATTTGATGGAAATGGATCTGGAAGGTCTAAAGAAGCCGATTTTTAAATTCTGATACGATTCTGAAGCCAAGTTTGAGAACATTACTAGAGCGAACTTCGGAGGCATCTTCTTTTGCTGGGCTGGGAACGAAAAAGGCTAGGAACACGAAGACGAAAAAAACATGTTTGAGGACCTGATGGCTGCCGTGAAAAACGCCAATTTAAAAGAAGCAGAAAGAAAGATCGCGTACACGACATAAAGGAGGTTTCTCGAGACGATTACCAACTCGTTGCTTCTGGCCGTCCTTTTCTTACTGTCGATACTCGTAATGGCAGACAACGCTACGACGTGTTAAAAACACCGCCATGCTCCGGTACTAACGAGGATTTGTTTCAGGTGGACAAGGCAAGGGGTTGCGCAACAGAAAAAAGATTTTTGAACTTGTGGAAGAAGCGACGAATCGAGCGAGAAAAACAGGAATACATTACAATAAATTTGGTGTTAAAGACAACGAACGAGTTATAGTCACGCGATTAATCGACGCTTTTAAAAAGGACTCAGAGCCTGAGTTCGCACCGACACCTGAATGATAAAATGATGTGAAGAATGTTCAATTAAAAAGAAGACTCATCAGATCCAAGAAAATTTAAATATGCAGGCCGTTCGTTTTTAGACTACGTGTGTCGTCTGGATCAGATGGAATTAGAGACCGTATTGGTCTCGGCACAGGTGGATTCAATGAGAGCGACTCAGCACATGGAAAAAGGTGATGCAAAGTATCTGCTCGAACTTCGAACCGAATATCTCATGATGCTGCTCAAGACAAACGGCAAGTTTTACCCGTTTGCGAGAAACATCGGATATTGTGTGAATTTAAATGGCATCTGTTCATTTACCCAAAGGCATCACATTAAGACTCTAAGGAGTGAACAGCTTTTTCTATGAGTTAAAACGTCACCAAAAAACGTAAAAGATGCTACTACTTGAATACAAGGTTTTACATGCAAAAGTGCTTATTGCATTCATTGCCGCTCTTCCCTTTTGACTACTAACATTTGTGCTTCATGATATATATTGCGCTCAATATTATCCTATCGAGTCTTAGTTCGTACTCACCAATTTGTCGTCGCAATGTTTACTTCCTCGGCTGTTCAGATCAGTTGCGTAATTGATTTATTTCTTGAAGAATTCTAAACACGTTTCCATTTGTAGCAAGTCATGGGCACTATTTGATTAAAATCCTTTTGACGTAATAGTACGACGTAACATTTAACAAAATTAGTCGGCACCCAATATATAATGTAAGCTTTGGTGAAAGGACAAGCATGACGGAATCACTCAGCACCGAGGCGTGCAGGAAGATACACGATCTTTGAATGAATGATTGTTCAATACCCCTACCATGAGATGCAGTTTAAATAAAAGGAATCGCTTACCAGCCCCCCTTTCCATTCATCCCCTTGAAGCCATTGATTTATTAATGGCCTTTAACCTCAAAAACTGATACATCGATCTATTGCGTTGAAAATTACAAACCACGGAAGTCCGTTTCACCATATCAAAAAGAAATTTACGTCACCTTGCTTACCACCTTCATGCGCGGCGCAATCTACGTGACGACTGCGCTTCTCATCACAGACAACATCTGGACAGCAGCCAAGACTAATCGATCTGATAACCGACAAACGTCTTGCCTTTACTAGACCGTCGAAGAGACTTATCGAGATGATGATCAGCTCGAGATGATGATCAGCTCTTGTCTCCAGACCTTTCTGCTCCCATCGCCGGTTTCTCGTGTACCGAGCAAACGACTCCCTTTTTTGGCCAGTGATGTGTTAAGAACTCCGCCAAGGACCGGTGGATTCGCCGAATCGCTATAAGGTGGCAAGTCGAGTGGTCGCGCGACAGATAATCAATTACTAAGTTTCGAGAAGAATTGTGAAATCGAGGAAAGACGACGGAAAAACGATACGATATAACTATAAAAATGAGGATAACGTGGCCAAATCGTGACAACTTCGACACTTCCAGACCTTTCACTTTACAATTACGTGCGTCGTCTAAATAAATCGAAATTGGAGGCAGCGTTGGGCTCGAACCGGGTGACTCTCTCGGACATATCTGAACAGCCGGAAGCTGGTGAGAATTTCCTGCTGGAACTTCAGACTGATTTTTTTATACTGCTTAAAATGTACGATACGTTCTACTCAATTTGCGTGAAAATACGCTCACTGTGCGAACTACTAGTTGCTATTCGGGCTTCAACACGTTCAAAAGATAACGATTCCCGCGTCGTGTAAAGACTCGACAAGAACTTCGTTATGGATTCTGTTACATTAGAGAAGAATGATCTACATTGCGGAAGCGCTGGAAAATACACGTTGAATTTATTGCTTTCTATTGTCCTTTTTCTTTTTAATTTTTATCGTCGCCGCACAATTTGTGCTCTCACATGACGCCACTCAAGTTTATGCTGTAGAGACAAATAATTGGTCCACCCCGCCACAAATATCTTTCGCTTAAAAACAAGTTCATGTTAGCAAGTGCAGATCGCAGTAGCAACTAGGCGCGTAGTGGCATTATTGCCTTAACTGTAGAGTTTATTTGCGTACTTGTTGAATTGATTCCTAGCGCGTTTCTATTATCGGCAATTTATTAGAATTTAGGACTTAAATCTTTACGACGTAATTATGAAGTGACTTATGCATATCGCATGACAAAATGTGGATGACACCCAAGACGCAATTGCATCCTTATTCTTTTCGTCTATTCCGAAAAAAGTATTATCCTTTGAAGTGACAGGAGGGATCACACCACATCAAGCAAAATAAACGATCGTTCGGTCAACATGTTTAGCGTGTAATTGCAAAGCTTATTTGTTTACGTCCCTTTTTGCAATTAGGTATACGCACAAGTCAACTCTGCATTTTGGGCAGAAGTCCATTATCCTTAGTCAAATAAAATATATAATAACGAAAGCGTGCCCAGCCTCTAAGGCTCCTTCTAACGGTAAGTCAGCTTCAAGGTCGCAACGATAACGGTACATTCAAATTATAAGTTTCGAAGCTTGTATAAAGAAATTATTGGCCGCCCGTAAACGCTATAATCAGTATCACCATACAATAACATTGATAAAACCACGCATCTTTGCTAATCAACTCCATGCGCGGCGCATTCTACGTGACGACTGCTCTTCTCATCGCGAACAGCATCCGGACAGCTGCTGAGGCCAATCGATCTGAGTTCCGACAAACGCCTTATTATGTTGGTGTGGCACTAGGTATCATGGACACTACTAAGTCATCGCCCAGAAGATTCCTTGGAGGCGGTCGTGAACACCACGACGACTCGGTCGTCAGCGCAGCTGATGAAGAGCGTATGCCGGAAGCTTCCTCAAGTATCATTGAAAATGCCGTCACTTCATCAAGCCAGGAGGCTTTAGGTGCCATGAGGAAAGCGGCACATTTAACCATGGATCTAAACGCTTCACCGAAAGAGACTGCATTGGGTGCGTTGGAAGCATACCACATTTTGCAAAGCAAAAACACTCAAACGTATAGCGCGAGTAATCTTGAAGTCTCTAGAAGTCATGTAAGTAACAAACGCACCGCTCAGGCATTAACGAGTCCGGACAAGGCTTCGGGCTCCGCCATTCCGAACACACTGCCTGATGGTCAACACAAGAAGCTGCGCACGGGTGCGCGTTCAAAGGCAAGGCAGGTCCACAGCAGCATCAGTCGTGACAGTATGACGCTTAAACCAAGGACCCTGAATGACATTGACGTACAAAATGTTCACAATTTGTACCTCAAATACCTTACACGCAACTCGGCGGGATTTAAACCGACAGAAGATGAGACGAGAAAGATGCTTGGCCAAGTTAATCGGGCAAGGAATGCAAATCCAATCTTAGCTAATACGTACACACAGTATGTAACGGATTTGATGGAAATGGATCTGGGAGGTCTAAAGAAGCTGGGTTTAAATTCTGACACAATTCTGAAGCCAAGTTTGAGAACACTACTAGAGCGAACTTCGGAGGACATAAAGGAGATACAGATTTGCCTTTTGCGGTTACTTTGTCTGCGAAGGTGGATGCGTATGAACCGTGACTTTTTCTACTTTTGCCTGCAAAACCATGAAATCTGCAGCAACTTTCGTACAACGTCGACGCTCCAAAAAGCGCTACAGAGGAAGGATAAGTTTGCGGAGTTTAGCGTCGAAGTGGCTCCTTCTTTTGCTGTGCTGGGGACAAAAATGACTAGGATCACGACGATGGAAAAAGTCATGTTTAGGGACCTGATGGCTGCCGTGAAAAACGCCAATCTAGAAGAAGCAGACAGTAAGTTTGTGTACACGACATTAGAAGAAGTATCTCGAGACGATTGTCAACTCGTTGCTTCAGGTCGTCAAGCTTTTACTGCCGACACTCGTAAAGACAGACAACGCTACGACGTGTTAAAAACACCGCCAAGCTCCGGTACTAACGAGGTATTGTTTCAAGGTGGACAAGGTAAGGGGACGCGCGACAGAAAGAAGATTCTTGAGCTTGTGGATGAAGCGACAAATCGAGCGATAAAAGTTGGAATATATTACAATGAGTTTGCTGTTAAAGACAACGAACGAGTTATTGTCGCGCGAATATTCGAGGCCTTTAAAAAGGACTCAGAGCCTGAGTTCGCACCGACACCTGAAATGATAAAGAAGATGTGGAGAATGTTTAATTGGAAAAAAGACTCATCAGATCCAAGAAAATTTAAATATGCAGGCCGTTCGTTTTTAGACTACGTGTGTCGTCTGGATCAGATGGAATTAGAGACCGTATTGGGCTCGAAACGGGTGAATTCAATGAGAGCGACTCAGCACATGGAAGAAGGTGATGCAAACTATCTGCATGAGCTCCGAACCGAGTATCTCATGAACCTTCTTGAAACGTACGACAAGTTTTACCCGTTTTGCGAGAGACATCGTATATTGTGTGAATTTAAGGAACAGCTGTTCGATCATCCAGAGCCATCGCAATAAGACACGAGAATACGTCTGAGAAGTAAACAGCTTTTTCTACAAGTAAAAAACGTCACCAAAAAACGTTGTAAAAGATGTATCTGCTTTAAATACAAGGTTACACATGCAAAAGTGCTTTTTGTATTCATTGCCGCTTTTCCCTATTGACTACTACCATTTTGTGCTTTATATAGACATGGCGCTCAAGCTTATCCTATCGAGTCTTAGATCTTACTCACCAATTTGTCGTCGCAGTGTGTACTTCCTCGGCTGTTCAGATCAGTTGCGTATTTGATGTTTGTATGGTCCCTTCTTAATGAATTCTTAACACATTTCCATTTGCAGCAAGTCATGAACACTAATTGATTGTAATCTTTTTTACGCAATAGCACGACAAAACATTTAACAAAATAAAGCGGCACCCATTACATAATGTAAGCTTTATTATGCTTATTTTCTTGATGAAAAAAAGATAAAGCATGACGGAATCACACAGCACCGAGACGTGCAGGAAGAAACACGATCTTTGAATGAATGATTGTTCAATACCCCTAGCCTGGAATGCAGTTTAATTAAAAGGAACTCCTTCTTTTCTATAATCCCCCTGAAGCCATTGATTTATTAACGGTCTTTAACCCCAAAAGGTCAACTTGATACATTAACCTATTGCGTTGAAAATTACAAACCACGGACGTCTGTTTCACCATATCAAGAAGAAATTCACGTCACCTTGCACACCACCTCCATGCGCGGTGCATTCTACGTGACGACTGCGCTTCTGTTAAATTTACACCGCTGAATGCATGTTGAACAGGCGGATGGCGTCACAGTATTTACAAGTACGTCACAGATAGTAATTACATATGGTAGCCGTTTATTGGTCTAGATAAATATATTCACTTCGTTTTTTACTTTCTACTTAACAGGTTAACAGCCGCAACAAGCCTTCCTTCTCAAGCAACGTTCTCGCCCAATATGAACAAGCGCACCGAAGTCCTCCTAGGAAGTGGTACTATTACCACTGGGAGTTCAACATGAGGATGACCCTGGCGCGGAAGGATCTCCTGGGACACATCATGGCCGTCATGGAAGAGAAGGACGTCACGGAGGCGTGGCTTCTTAATGATGCCAAGGCGCTAGGCATCATTGCTCAAGGCGTTGAGATCCAGCACCAGACCAAGATTCGGTCGGCTAAGCGTGCTATGGAGGTGTGAGGAACCCTCCGCGATTTCTACAATCGCTCGACTCTTCACAATCGTGTTGTGATGACTCGTCGACTACATGAGTTCAAGATGGAAAGTGGAATGCATTGCAGAGCATCTGGACTCTTTTGACGAGCTAGTAGTGGGACTACAGACTGCGGGAGAGCAAACTGATGAGTCACGCCAGCTGGTGGTACTTCTCAGCAGTGTACCTTCGGAGTACGACCTGATTTCGTCGATTGTGGAAAATGCAAGGGACATTTCGTCGATAGAAGTCAAGGAGAAGCTGCTCAAAGAATCAGAGAAGCTGCAGAGGAAAGAAGCTACAGAGAAAGCGTTTCGCGTAAATGGAATTGCTAGATGATTCAAAGGTGGACGGGTCAATGGGCGAAAGAGTGGTCCTCCACGCAATAACGGCGGATTCAAGGGCAAGTGCTTCAACTGTGATCAGTTTGGACACATGAAGCGGAACTGCCCGGCCGGTTAAAGATTCAACAGCGACGACACATTGTTTGCTGTTGGTGAAGGGAAGTCATCAGGATGGCTGATTGACAGTGGAGCAACTTCCCACATGACCCCACACAGGAAGGACGTGTTTGATTTAAATGCCTAGAAGCTAGCATCGAAGTTACCATTGCACGTTTGCTTGTCAAAGGAGCCGACACGGTACAATTGACTGGTTTGAACGGAATGAAGATTCGCATTGTTGAAGTTTTGCACATTCCCGGACTCGACAGAAGGTTGCTGTCAGTTGGCAAGCTGGCAGAGCGTGGCATGAGTGTGGAATTTTCGCGTTCGTCATGTGTCATTTGGAACAAGAAGCAAGCAATTGCGTCGGGCACAAAAGTTGGAAAGTCGTATTTTCTTGACTGTGGACAAGAAGAAGCATGTCTCGTTGAATATTCCGGGGCTGACAATCAGTGGGAGCTTTGGCATGCACGCATGGGGCACCCCAGCGAGAATGCGCTGATCAGGACACAGCGATTGACTAATGGTATCCCAATTATCAAGCAAAGTGTGGAAATATTGTGTGCCGGGTGTTTGAAGGGCAAGCAGACGGTCACGGTGTTTCCGTCTAGTTCAATGACAAAGACGACACGTGTGTTGGAGCGTGTTCACACAGATGTCATTGGGCCAATGAGAACTATCTCGAAGGGTGGCGCCAAATACATTCTCACATGATTTTTCACGATATGTTGCACTTTTTCTGGTCAAGAGCAAGAGTGAAGCGGCTGGCAAGTTCAAGGAATCTGTGACGTTATACGAAAACCAGTGGGGTGCACGACTAAGATGTTTGCGATTCGACAACGGAACCGAGTTCGTTAACAAGAAAATGGCTGGAAAATGTCAAGAGAACGGCATTGTACACCAGCGCTCCGTCCTAAACAGCCCGCAGCAGAACGGAGTGGCGGAGCGTATGAACAGGACTATTTTGGAGAAAGCCCGCAGTATGTTACACTACAAGAGCGTTTCGACGGAATGGTGGGCAGAAGCGGTGAATACAGTGGTTTATTTAATCAATCGCTCCAGCAATACGGTCCATCCTGACTATCACGATGAAGCCTCGAATGATCCCTGCGTGTGTTTGGTTCGCAAGGCTACGCTGACGAAAACTGGAATTAAGAGCTTCGAGTGTATGTTTCTTGGCTACGCAGAGAATGTCAAGGGCTATCGCGTGTTTGACTTGGAGAATGCCAAGATTAAAGTGACCCGCTCTGTAAAGTTGGATGAGCGTGAGTTGGGCGGCATCTACGATACGCAAGAGCTTAAGCCGGAAACAATTATTTAAGTAGTCAAGGATGGTGATGAAGTCAATGTTCAGCATCAAGTGGATCGACAGTCAGTTCCGGACGATCCCATGGGTGCTGTCGAAGAGACAGTCGAGGATGTCGATATGGATGATGTGGATCGTACGCCAAGTGCCGTTGTACAGCGGCTAATGCCTTCTGAGAGCCCTGTACGAAACAGTCTTGAGCTAACGGAGTATCATCAACCTTCCCAAGTGCAACAAGAAGATCGTTTGGTGTTTCGGCCTGAAGTGGAGCGAACACGAATAAGACGTGAGCCAGTGCTAATCGTAAGAAACGGCTCGGATGGTGGAGAGTCAACAGAAGGCAGTGAGGGCCCAACGACTCCAAAGCGTGCTAGGATTGACGAAGATGGACTAATTGCGGAAGCCTTTCTTGCCTACGCCGTGAATATGGACGATGATACGGACTCACCGACTACTTGAATATAAGCAATGGCAAGCGACGATGAAATGAAATGGCGTGAAGCAATGGATGCTAAGCTTCGCTCTCACGAAGAGATAATAAATCGTGGACATTGCAGCCACAAGGAAAGATTGGACGCACAATTTGATCACGATGGGTTTTTGCCAAGAAGCGTGATCGGAATGGCGCTATCGTGCGATACAAGGCACGACTGGTCACGAAAGGTTTCAAGCAGAAGTTGGCGTTGACTTTTTCGAGACATATTCTCCGATTGCCAACATGAATTCGATCCGAATAATTCTCGCAGTATGTGCTGAATGTGGCTATCAAATGGAACAGCTGGACGTCGACACGGCTTTTCTCAATAGCGTGTTGACGAACAACGGTTTTATCGAAGTTCCGCTTGGTGTCGAGAATGCTCAAGGATACATATGTCAACTAAACAAGGCTATTTACGGACTGAAGCAAGCAGCGAGTGCCTGGAACAAGACAATACATTGTGTCTTCGTCAGGAATGGCTTTCAGAGTTGCGTAGCAAATCAATGTGTTTATGTCAAGAGCACTAAAGAAGATTTTGCTTACGTTGGACTATATGTGGACGACATGATTATCGCAGCAAGAAGCAGCAAAGAATTAAATCAAGTAAAGAGAGTACTTAAGAATGCTTTCAAAATAAAGGAGCTTGGTCAGGCGGAATTTATTTTGGGTATGGAAATTGATCACTACAGATCAGCTGGAATATTGATGATCAAACAGACTCGCTACATTGACGACATGGTCAAGCGATTCGGTCAACAAGATGCCAAGAGTGTCGCAAACCCATGCGTATCGGGATTGAAGCTGTTGTCAAAGCAGTCACCCACAACGGAAGAGGGGCGGTCGACAATGCGATCAAAGCCTTATCGCTCTTTGATTGGATGCTTGCTGTGCATAACGACATGCACTAGGCCTGATATTGCTTTCGTGGTGACACAGCTATCACGTTTTCTGGAGAACCCAGGACTACAACATTGGAGCGCAGCAATTCGAATAGTATGGTATCTGAAGACCACGCGTCAAATCGGTATCGTCTACCGAGGAAGTGGAAGCGTTGCGGTCAAAGCATACTCGGATGCAGATCGGGGCAGCAACACGGTAACAGACGCTCGGTCTCGGGAATTATGGTCATGATTGCAAGCGCACCAGTGGTTACGTCGAAGTACCAGCGGACAGTTGCGCTTATCTCAGCGGAAGCTGAGTATATGGCTCTCAGTTTATACACACAAGAAGGTCTTTGGACGCGGGCAATGCTAAAGGACATGGGTCACGAGCAAGTTGAAGGCACACAGGTTTGGAAAGACAACCAAGGTGCTATTTCGTTGGCCAATAACGCCGGATATCATGCTAGGACGAAGCATGTGGGCATCAAGCACCACTTTATTCGTGAGAACGTGCAAGAAGGACTGTTGAAGATCGAATATAACGACACGAAGAGTCAGCCTGCAGATATGCTGACGAAGGCAGTTCAAACTAAGATGCTGAAGTATCTACGCGAAGCCTCCGGAATCAAGACCAAGTCAGCAACAAAGGACACACAGCATTAGCGGTGAGTGGGAATGTTAGATTTACACCGCTGAATGCATGTTGAACAGGCGAATGGCGTCACAGTATTTACAAGTACGTCACAGTTAGTAATTACATATGGTAGCCGTTCATTGGTCTAGATAAATATATACCCTTCGATTTTTACTTTCCACTTAGCAGCTTCTCATCACTGACAACATCTGGACAGCTGCCAAGACCAATCAATCTGAATACCGACAAACGTCTTACCTTGTACTAGACCGTCAAAGAGGTTTATCGAGACGATGACCAACTCTTGTCCCCAGACCTTTCTGCTCTCATTGCCGGTTCCTCGAATATTGTACCGAGCAAAAGACTCCCTGATATGACCAGTGATGTGTCAAAAACTCCGCCAAGGACCGGTGGATTCGACATATTGTTATAAGGTGGGCAAGTCGAGTGGTCGCGCGACAGAAAATCAATTACTTTATTTCTAGAAGAATTGTGAAATCGAGGAAAGACGACGGAAAAACGATACGATATAACTATAAATTGAGGATAACGCGGCCAAATTCGTGACAACTTCGACACTTAAAGACCTTTCTTTTTACAGTTACGTGCGCCGTCTAAATAAAACGAAATTGGAGGCAGCATTGGGCTCGAACCGTGTGACTCTCTCGGACATATCTGAACAGCCGGAAGCTGGTGAGGATTTCCTGCTGAAACTTCAGACTGAATTTTTTTATACTGCTTAAAGCTTATGATTTGCGTGAAAATTCGCTCACTGTGCGAACTACCAGTTGCTATTCAGGCTACAACACGTTCAAGACGATAACGAATTTCGCGTCGTGTAAAGACTCGACAAGACGCTTCGTATTTGATTCTGTTACATTAGAGAGGAAGGATCTACATTGTGGAAGCGCTGGAAACTACACGTCAAATTTATTGCTTTCAATTGTCCTTTTCCTTTTAATTTTGTAACGTCGCCGCACACTTTGTGCTCTCACATGACGCCACTCAAGTTTATGCTGTAGAAGACAAATAATTGGTTTACCCCGCCAAAAATTTCTTTCGCATAAAACAAGTTCATGCTAGCAAGTGAAGCCAAGTTTGAGAACATTACTAGAGCGAACTTCGGAGGATATAAAGGAGATACAGGTTTGCCTTTTGCGGTTACTTTGTCTGCAAAGGTGGATGCGTATGAACCGTGACTTTTCTACTTTTGCCTGCATAACCATGAAATCTGCAGCAACTTTTGTACAACGTCGACGCTTCAACAAGCGCTACAGAGAAAGGATAAGTTTGCGGGGTTTAGCGTTGAAGTGGCTCCTTCTTTTGCTGTGCTGAAGACAAGAAAGACTAGGATCACGACGATGGAAAAAGTCATGTTTAAGGACCTGATGGCCGCCGTGAAAAACGCCAACCTAGGAGAAGCAGACAGAAAGATCGTTTACACGACATTGGAAGAGGTATCTCGAGACGATTATCAACTCGTTGCTTCAGGTCGTCTAGCTTTTTCTGCTTACACTCGTAAAGACAGACAACGCTACGACGTGTTAAAAAACACCGCCAAGCTCCGGTACTAACGAAAATCTGTTTCCAGGTGGACAAGGCAAGGAGTCGCGCGACAGAAAAAAGATTTTTGAATTTGTGGATGAAGCGACAAATCGAGCGAGGAAGACAGAAATTTATTACAATGAGTTTGCTGTTAAAGACAACGAACGAGTTATCGTCACGCGAATATTCGAGGCTTTTACGATCGACTCAGAGCCTGAGTTCGAACCGACACATGAAATGATAAAGAAGATGTGGAGAATGTTCAATTGAAAAAAAAACTTATCAGATCCAAGAAAATTTAAATATGCAGGCCGTTTTTTTTTTAGACTATGTGTGTCGTCTGGATCAGATGGAAATAGAGACCGCATTGGGCTCGACACGGGTGGACTCAACGAGAGCGACTCAGCACATGGAAGAAGATGATGCAAATTATCTGCATGAGCTCCAAACCGAATATCTCATGAACCTGCTTGAAACGTACGACAAGTTTTACCCGTTTTGCGAGAGACATCGTTCATTGTGTGAATTTAAGGAACAGCTGTTCGATCACCCAGAGCCATCGCAATAAGAGACCAGAACACGTCTATGATGGATACAACTTTCTCTTCCAGGGAAAAAAGCTCACTAAGAAACTTTGTAAACGATGCTACTACTTTGAATTTAAGGTTACACATGCAAAAAAGCTAATTGTATTTATTGCCGCTTTTCCCTATCGACTTATAGCATCTTTGTGCTTTGTGATATATACATGGCACTCAAGCTTATCCTATCGAGGCTTAGATCGTACTCACCAACTTGTCGCAGTGCGTACTCCCTCGGTTGTTCATACTTAATCATTGTTTGTTCACTTTTTAACCAATTTTTAACACGTTTCCATTTGCAGCAAGTCATAAAAACTACTAATTGATTAAAATCTTCATGACGTGATAGCACGACGTAACATAATAAAACGGTACCCATTACATAATGTAATGTATTTTGTGCTCATTCTCTCGATGAAAGGAAAAGCATGACGGGATCACACAGCACCGAGACGTGCAGGAAGATACACGATCGTTGGATGAATGATCGTTCAATATTCCTGGCCTCAAATGCAGTTAAAATAAAGGGAGCCGCTCTACCAGCCCCTCCCCTTAATGCAGTACCCGTAAGCTATAATAATGATCTAGGATTGGATGTTCTGTAGAGCAAAAAGACTTTGCAAACTTCCTCCAATCATCGATCTTCCATTTCTTCAATTATAAGTCAAGTAGAATCCATCGTTAATACTACTTACGCATCGTTAAACGAGGCTCGCTTGACAGTCACCCTTTAACGCAGGATGAGGGCTTCATATTTACGTGCAAAAGGACAAGGAGAGTTGGACTTCGATGAGACGGTGATATCAAAGCTTTATGTCTTAAATGCTTAACAACAGAAGACGGTGCAATGAACCTGTTGATATTAACGTTGATGCCGTTGCGGCTCGCACACAGATCAACCTTGATGTTCTGGGTACTGTCGATAATTGAGGACACTCTGCTCAGTCTCCCAGTACTTAGTTTAATTGATCGTTTATGCCAATCTTATTATTGTAGACCTGCTACTTAGAACAATGATCTTCTGTCGCGATCGTAATTAGATTATCAGCTTCCATGCGTGCAAATTTGCAAGGTTTGCATTGCGAATGCTGCACATCCTACAGAACATTTCCCAATGGTATTCGCTCCAGCCAATTATAGATCATTGCGATAGCTAAGGGGTATTGCATAGAGTATAGTCCACTAGATGTTCTAGCCTGCAATTTGGTATATGCTTCTACAATTTAAGCAGGGAATCTTTCTATTTCAATATCCCTCAGAATACAATCCGGTAAATGGTGCACGGGGAGCCAGCCATTAATTTATTAACGGCCTTTTACCACAAAAGGTCAACTTGATAAATTAACCTGATATATTATCGCGTTAAATATTATAAACCACGGAAGTCCCATACTACTATAATTAAAAATCAGGTCACCTTGCCCATCACCTCCATGCGCGGCGCTTTCTACGTGACGACTGCGCTTCTCATCACAAACAGCATCCGGACAGCTGCCGAGGCCAATCGATCTGAATACCGTCAAACGTCGCACCATGATGGTGTGGCACCAGGTAGTATGGACACTGCTAAGTCATTGCCCAGACGATCCCTTCAGGGCAGCCATGAACCACACGACAACTTGGCGGTCACCACGGCTGATGAAGAGCGTATGCCGGAACCATCCACGAGAATCACTGCTTTATTGAGCGAAGAGGCGTTAGATACCATGAGAAAAGCGGTCCAATCCACCTATGATCTAAATGCTCCACCGGAAGAGACTTCTACGGGTATGGTTGAGGCATATCAACTTTTACGAAAGAAGGACCCTCGTACGGTTACCGCTAGCCACTTTAAACGCACCACACAAGCGCTAACGAGTCTAGACGAGGCCTCGGGCTTCGCCATTCCGACAAATCGTGCAGATGGTCAATCTAAGAAACTGCGCACAAGTGTCTCTTTAGAGGCGACGGAGGTACAGAACCACATCAGTCGTGACAAGATGACGCTTGCATCACGGTTCTTGAGTAATGATGAAGTCCAAAGTGTTCACAGCTTGTATCTACAACATCTTAGGCGCAACTCGGCGGTCTTTGAACCGACAGAAGATGAGACGAGAAGGATGCTTGGTCTGATTCTAGAACCAGAGAATTGGACACCAAACTTGGATCAAACGCACGCCCCGTACGCTAAAGAGTTAATGGAAATGAAGCCGGAATCTCTGAAGGAGCTGGGTTTAGATTCTAAGACGGCTCTGAAGCCAAGTTTGCGGGAATTACTCGAGCATTCTTCAAAAGATTACGAGGAAATTCAGCTTTGCCTTTTGCGATTACTGCGTCTCAAAAGGTGGAAGCACATGTACCCTGACTTTTTCAGCTTTTGCCACATCAATCATAAAATTCGCAACGACTTGAGTGCAGCGTCGACACTTCAACTAGCGATACAGACGAAAAATAAGTTTGCAGTGTCTAGCGCCGAAGTGGCTGTTTATTCTGCTGTTCTGGAGAAAGAAAAGACGAGGAACACGAAGGCGGAAAGAGTCATGATTAAGGACTTAAAGGATGCTGTAAAAAACGCCAATTTAGAATGGGCAGACAAGAGGTTCGTGATCAAGACATTAGAAGGAATTTCTCGAGACGATTACCAATTCGTTGCTTCAGGCCGTCCCATTCTTGATTTTGATACCCGTAAAGACAGACAGCGCTACGACGTGTTAAAAACACCGCCAAGCTCCGGCATCAACGGGAATTCGTTTCCTGGTGGACAAGGCAAGGGGTCGCGCGACAGAAAAAAGATTTTTGAGCTTGTGGATGAAGCGACAAATTGAGCGAGGAAGACAGGAATAAATTACAATGAGTTTGCTGTTAAAGACGACGAACGAGTTATCGTCACGCGAATATTCAAGACCTTTATGATAGACTCAGAGCCTGTGTTCGCACCGACACTTGAAATGATCAAGAAGATGTGGAGAATGTTCAATTGGAAAGAAAACTTGTCAGATCCAAGAAACTCTCGATATGCAGGGCATACTTTTTTAGACTATGTGTGTCGTCTGGATCAGCTGCAATTAAAGACCGAATTGGGCACTGAACGGGTAAATTCAATGAGAGCAACTCAGCACATGGAAAAAGGTGATGCAAACTATCTGCTCGAACTTCGAACCGAATATCTCATGATGCTGCTTGAAACGTATGACAAGTTTTACCCGTTTTGCGAGAGATATTCTTTATTGTGTAGATTTGAGAGACAGCTATCGCAATAAGAAACGAGAATGCTAATAAATGTTAAGAAACGTTGTGAATGATGCCCTTACTTTGAAAATAATATTTACACTCGCAAAAGTGCTTATTGTTTATATTGCACGCAGTTGCCGCTTTTCCCTACTGCCTTATACCACTTTGTGCTTTATAATATATACGAGGCACTAAAGACAAATACTTGTTTTACTCAAAACGAAAGATATATAATAAAACAAGTAACATGCTAGAGTGTGCGTATCGCTGTAGCTTTTATTTTGCCTCGAGTCTTAATTTGTATTCATCAACTTGTCGTCGCTGTGTGGCTGTACAGTCATTTGCGTACTTGGTAATTGGATGATAACCAATTAATTAAGATGCTATTGACGTAAAATGGGGCGACGTAAAATAGCAATAGCACGACAAAACATTTGATAGAATGAAGCTGTACCCATTGCATAATGTGATTTGTATTATGCTCGTGTTTCTTGATAGAAAGATTGTCATGACGGGGTCATGCAGCACCGAGACGTGTGGGAAGATACACGACCTGCGGGTGAATGATAGTTTAGTATCCCTCGTTTTAAGTGTGCAATACCTAGCCGATAGTTCTCCTCACCTGGGAGTTTTTGCTATCCCTTAGTATGCAGTCTGGTAAATTTACCGACAGGAACGCCGGGAGCCATTAATTCTCAAACGGCCTAAATAAATTACCCTAATACTTTATCGCGTTAAATATTATAAACCACGGAAGTCTCGTATTACTATAATTAAAAATCACGTCACCTTGCCCATCACCTCCATGCGCGGCGCTTTCTACGTGACGACTGCTCTTCTCATCACGAACAGCATCCGGACAGCTGCCGGGGCCAATCGATCTGAATACCGTCAAACGTCGCACCATGATGGTGTGGCACCAGGTAGTATGGACACTGCTAAGTCATTGCCCAGACGATCCCTTCAGGGCAGCCATGAACCACACGACAACTTGGTGGTCACCGCGGCTGAGGAAGAGCGTATGCCGGAACCATCCATGAGAATCACTGCTTTATTGAGCGAAGAGGCGTTAGATACCATGAGAAAAGCGGTCCAATCCACCTATGATCTAAATGCTCCACCGGAAGAGACTTCTACGGGTATGGTTGAGGCATATCAACTTTTACGAAAGAAGGACCCTCGTACGGTTACCGCTAGCCACTTTAAACGCACCACACAAGCGCTAACGAGTCTAGACGAGGCCTCGGGCTTCGCCGTTCCGACAAATCGTGCAGATGGTCAATCTAAGAAACTGCGCACAAGTGTCTCTTTAGAGGCGACGGAGGTACAGAACCACATCAGTCGTGACAAGATGACGCTTGCATCAAGGTTCTTGAGTAATGATGAAGTTCAAAGTGTTCACAGCTTGTATCTACAACATCTTAGGCGCAACTCGGCGGTCTTTGAACCGACAGAAGATGAGACGAGAAGGATGCTTGGTCTGATTCTAGACACAGAGAATTGGATACCAAACTTGGATCAAACGTACGCCCCGTACGCTAAAGAGTTGATGGAAATGAAGCCGGAATCTCTGAAGGAGCTGGGTTTAGATTCTAAGACGGCTCTGGAGCCAAGTTTGCGGGAAATACTCGAGCATTCTTCGGAGGATTACGAGGAAATCCAGCTTTGCCTTTTGCGATTACTGCGTCTCAAAAGGTGGAAGCACATGTACCCTGATTTTTTCAGCTTTTGCCATTCCAATCTTGAAATCCGCAACAACTTGAGTGCAGCGTCGACACTCCAACGAGCGATACAGACGAAAAATAAGTTTGCAGTGTCTAGCGCCGAAGTGGCTGTTTATTCTGCTGTTCTGGAGAAGGAAAAGACGAGGAACACGAAGGCGGAAAGAGTCATGATTAAGGACTTGAAGGATGCTGTGAAAAACGCCGACATAGAATGGGCAGACAAGAGGTTCGTGTTCAAGACATTAAAAGGGATTTCTCAAGACGATAACAAATTCGTTGCTTCAGACCGCTCTACTCTTGTTGCCGATGCTTTAATTTTTCGAGCCGACGGTCCAAACTTCGACGTGCTTAAAACACCGCCAAGCTCCGGTGCCAACGGAATATCGCTTCCAGGAGGGCAAGGCAAGGGTTCGCGCGACAGAAAACAGATTTTTGAACTTGTGGACCGAGCGAAGAAGCGGCAACCACTTAAAAATAAGTTTATTGTTGAAGAGAACGAGCGAAGTATAGTCATGATTATTCGCGACAAATTTATGATGGAATCAAAGCCTGATTTTGCACCGACGCCTGAACTGATAAAAAGGATGCAGAGAATGTTCAATTGGAAAGAAGACTCATCAGACCCAAGAAAATTTAGGTATGCAGGCCATTACCTTTTGGACCATGTATGTCGTCTGGACCAGATAAAATTAAAGACCGTATTGGGCCCGGAACGGATACGTCTTGTAAACGCAACTCAGCACACGAAAGAAGGTGATGCGAAGTTTCTCGAAGAACTTCGAACCGAGTATCTAATGATCTTGCTTGAAACTTACGACAAGTTTTACCCATTTTGCGAGAGACATCGTGAATTGTGTACATTTGAGGAACTGCTGTTCGATCACCCAGAGCCATCGCATTAAGAAACCCGAACACGTCTACGACGGAAACAACTTTTTCTTCTAGTAAAAAAATGCACCAGAAACTTTGTAAACGATGCTACTACGTCAAGGGAAAGCTTTACACATGCAAAAGTGCTTTTTGTATCTTTTGCGTGCAGTTGCCGCTTTTCCCTTCTGACTTAAACATTTCGTGCTTTTATTATGTGGCACTCTAGCTTATCCTATACACGACAAATACTTGTTTCACATATAACGATCAACTTTAAATTGAAATAATCAACATGCTTAGAGTGTGCATGCATGTCGCCGTAGCTTTTTGCCTAGCTTCCTAATTCGTACTCACCCAATTTGTCGTCGCACTGTGTACTACCTCGGCTGTACAAATTATTTGCGTACTCGATTATTGTATGGTCACTTCGTAATCAATTTTTAGCACGTTTTTATTTGCGGCAAGTCATGGACACGTACTAATTGATGAGAATCTTATTGACGTAAAATGTGGCGACGTAAATATGCAATAGCACGACGAAACATTCGACAAAGTAAAGCGACACCTATTACAAAATTTGAGCTTTATTGTCTTTCTTGAAGAACGGATTGTCATGACAGGGTCACACAGCACTGAGACGTGCAGGAAGATACACGACCTTCGGGTGAATGATTGTTCAATATCCCTAGGCTTCAGGCTGGTCAGCCCAAGAAACTGCGCACTAGTGCGTCTTCGGATGTCACGGAGGCACAACCTGGCATCAGTCGTGACAAGAAGACGCTTGCACCAAGGACTTTGAGTAACGGTGATATTCAGAATGTTTACAGCTTGTATTTACAACATCTTTAGCGCAACTCGGCGGTTTCTGAACCGACAAAACATGAGACGAGAAAGATGCTTGGTATGATCAAAGATGATGACAATTGGATACCATGCTTAGAACAGACGTACACTCAGTACAGTGAAAAGTTGATGCAAATGAAGCTACAATCGCTGAAGGAGCTGGGTTTAAATTCCAACACGATTCTGAATCCAAGGTTGCGGGAATTACTAGAGCAATTTTCGAAGAATCTAGAGGAGATCCAACTTTGCCTTTTGCGGTTACTATGTCTCAGAAGGTGGATGCACATGTACCGTGATTTTTTTATGTTCTTCCATTCCAACCATAAATTCCGCAGCAACTTTAGTGTAGCGTCGAGACTTCAAGTAGCGCTACAGATGAAGAGTAGAATTGCAAAGTCTAGCGTCGAAGTGGCTCCTTATTTTGCTGCGCTGCGGACGAAAAAGATGAGAAATACGAAGGTCGAAAAAAGCATGTTTAAGGACGTAGAGAATGCCGTGAAAAACGCCAATTTAAAGCGGGCAGACAAAAAAGTTGTGAACAAGATCTTCAACGAAGTTTCTCGAGACGATGACCAACTCGCGGCTTCAGGCCACTTTCCTCGTATTGCCGATACCTATACTATTCGAAACGGCAAACAACGTTTCAATGTGTTGAAAACACCGCCAAGCTCCGGTCTTAACGAAGACTCGCTTCCAGGTGGGCAAGGCAAAGGGTTGCGCGACAGGAATCAGATTTTTGAGCTTGTGGACGAAGAGACAAATCGAGGGAAGGAGACGTTACGAAAAGTCTGTTGTAAAAAGAACGAACAAAGCAAAGTCATTCTCATGCTTGACGAGTTTGTAGAGGACTCAAAGCCTGATTTTGCACCAACGCCTGGAATGATTAAAATGATGTGGAGAATGTTCAATTGGAAAGCAAACTCTCCTTATGAAAATGCAAATATGCAGGCCATTATTTAAAAGGCTATGTATGTCGTCTAGATCGGATGGAATTAGAGACCGCATTGGGCTTGGAACGAGTAAATACAATGAGAGCGACTGAGCACATGGAAGCAGGTGATGTAAACTATCTGATTGAACTCCGAACCGAATATCTCATGAAGCTGCTTGAAACGTACGACAAGTTTTACCCGTTTGGCGAGAGACACCGCTTTCTGTGCGAAAAAGAGTCACTAGCTGTTCACCCAAAGCCATCGCAATAAGAATCAAAATTCGAAAACCGCATTCTTTCCGAGTAAAATAATCACCAAGGCACTTTATGAGCAAGGCTACTACGTTAAATATAAGATTTTTACGAGAAAAAGTGTTTATTGTATATGTTGCGCGCAATTGTCCCTTTTCCCTTCTGACTTATAACAATGTGTGCTTTCTTGAATGCACGTGGCACTCACGCTTATCATTTTAAAGATGAGTACTTGCTCCACTTGGAACAAGAGATTTTGAAATAAAACAAGCGACATGCTAGCGTGTGCATATCGCTGTAGGTTTAGCCGCGTGCGAATACTGCTATAGATGAGTCTTGAGTTGAACAAATTTCATTACACTTCTATCCAGCAAATTCCTAGCTACTGTTGTAAAATCTAGAAGTATACCAAAGTAGGTTAAAACTGTAAATCGAGGATGGCAGGCATACAAACTTTCAGTCACAAAGGGAGCCGAAAAATCATCGAGAGTAAGCACTGGTTCCGTTGTTTTCATAAAGGGTTTTTTGGTGCAGTGGTTTAAATACCTCTGCTCCAAGTCGGTATCGAGTCCCACCGTGGACGAAAACTGACAGGTGATGCTTTTTGGGGGGATTACAATTGGGGAGTCGAAAAGCTGAAAGCTTGCGATAAATGCCGAAGGCACTGTCGTGAGGGAGTCGTTACAACGCCTAGCCATAAGACGTCGGTATGCGCTAATTAGGGGTAGACAACACCTTGGCGAAGCCCAATGCAAATTGGGAGAGACGGTAATACTGGGTGGCGGAAAGCTGCAAGGATCGCTAACTTGACAGTAGTCCCACCGAATCCGTATGTAAGATGTGACGTAGATTGAGTCAACCGTGACCTCAAAAAGGCGCAATTAGCATATCGGCTACAACTACTTCTAGAAATAAAAAACCCTTACAGGACGAAAGGCCAAAAATGCCAAATTGTTCGAAAGGTGCTAAGGCCGGAATAACGAAAGGCCGAAAGCAAGCTTGAAAACAGCATTTTTGTGTTGAGCCACTCTTTTTTTTGCAAAGGAGCTAAGAGGGTCATCCTCTCAGCTAGAATAGGACCCAATTGTGGCGGCTGCTAAAATTAACGTTGAGGGCACAATAAGCAATACTGCTCCGAGTTCATTTCCATCGTAAAGAGAACGTGCCGAAGCGTTATTTAGCTGCACTGAGTCTTCATTGTGGAATTACAGCCGTAAATTGCTGGTGGATTTTAGTCTGGCTAGCAACTCAAGTAATTGCCGCATTATGGCACTGGAATGGCTTAGACGTTTGCAGTATAAGTCTCGATAGAAGTGTTGTATGTGAAGCACTATAGCAGCCTCGACTTGAGCGATAACATCGATGGTGTTGGCTTGAATCTCGTGAAAGCGAATATCATTCCTGTGCATCCACAAGCAACGTAGAACCACTACTCGAACAATGTGGAAAATCACACCACGTAGAACCACTACTCGAACAATGTGGAAAATTACAACCGTAACGTGATTTGGCATGTTCGGTTGGTTCAAGTTTAAGGAATAGAATTGACTCCCATTTTAGTGGGGCCCGAAAAAAGCCTCGAAAAGCATTGAGCCATTTAGACCAAACTTGAGTCGCAAAATCGCAATAACAAAACAAGTGTGGGGTAGTCTCCAGAATTCCACAGCCATGATGGCAGGTTGAAATTGCAGCAGTGAGATGCCGAAGACGATAACCGAGGAGCCGATAAACAAGGTCGAAGTAGACTGGCAAGACATGTCGACCCAGTTTGTAGTCACGGGCCCACATAGTCGTATCAGGTCTACCTGAGACGTCGAGTCGAGAAAGGGGCAATGCTGGTGAATTAAATTCCATTAAAACTTCTCGAATTTTTGTCACACCTAGCTCGGATATTTCATAAGTATCAAAAGTCCAGGTGTGATGTGCGGCGTAAAATTTTGGCACTTGACTAGGCCCTATTGGATAAGGGTCTAATGAACGCAGCAGAGAGCCGGCTTTGTCCAAGATATTGTTGCATGAAATCGCGCTGACAATTCACCCCGAGCCAAATTGGCTTAAGAATCGGGAAAGGTTTGTAGCCGTAATAGGTACAGTGATAGAAGGTTTTGTCGTAATGGCTCATTTTCCGCAGTCCAAGGTTGAAAGGGAAGAATTACTTGGTGAAGGTGATGCTGTGGCTATGTGTAATATGTATGTTTTTGCATGTGTAGGTATTCCGGTAAGGTACCGGTAGGGTACCAGTAGGTGACGTCAGACGATAACGTAAGACGATGACGTCAGACGATGACGTAAGACGATGACGTCAGACAATGACGTCAGAAGCTTCTAGAAGGTTCTAAGCTTAGATGTAGCAGTAGTGCGAACTAAGTCTTAATGATTCACTTTTGATTTTGCCTTTTCGATCACAAGCCGTCTTCACCTGAATCCTCTGCGTCCTATTCCTTAAAAGGTTATGAGCCCAAGTACGGACGCGATACCCAAGATGGAGCCGTTCGACGGATCAAACTACGCGCTATGGGCGTTCAAGATGAAGATGTACCTCATGTCCAAGGGACTGTGGGAAGCGGTTCTCAATACAGCTAGCGTCACGGCGGCGAAAGAGCAGCAAGCGCACGCGGCGATCGTGCTCAACCTGAAGAACGCTCAGCTGGTACATGTCATGAATGCTACCTGTGCTAAGGAAACCTGGGAAGCGCTGGAGAGGTTCCACCGAACTCAGGACATGACAAGCCGGCTATGGCTCCAGGAGAAGTTCGCGTCGTTCAAGTACACGACGACGGACATGAGCGCACACGTAATGGAGCTGGAGCAACTGGTGCTGCAGATGAGAAGCGCGAATTGCGGGCCAAATGAAGAGGACGTATGCGCGACAATGCTGCGCAGCCTGCCAGAGTCGTACGAGAGCTTGGTGCAGGCAGTCCGCATGAGTGTGACTAAGTTCAATTTCAGCGATCTCGTGACCAAGCTCATTGCTGAGGAAGTGCGCAAGAAAGAGTCATGCCGCACCGAAAATGTAACGGCGCTGCACGTAAGCAAGCATCGTAAAAAGCGCCAGTTTGGCAAGAAGAGTGGCGGTCAGCGCAAGAAGGGAGCGGGTGTTCAGTGCTTTAACTGTGGAAAGTGCGGGCACTACGCGCGCGACTGCTGGGCAAAGGCTAACGACAACAGTGGGAGCGGAAGCCGATATGAAGATCACTCGAACGTGGCGTTCAGCGTCAGCGAAGGAAGTGAAGGCGACTGCTGGGTCATGGACAGCGGCGCCACAGCGCATATGTGCAAGGAGCGCAAAGCTTTTTCAGAGTACGTAGAAGCAACGACGGCACGTATTGTATCGAGCGCGAAAAGCAGCGCGCAATTGAAGGTGCTTGGACAAGGCACAGTGATGCTGCGGGTCTGGAATGGCACGGGGTGGACGAATGCGCGGCTTGAGAACGCGCTACACGTACAAGATCTCACGAAGAACTTGTTTTCATTGACTGCGGCAGCAGCGCGCGGGATGAAAGTTGAGATCTCCCACAACGGCTGCGTCGTGAGTCGAGACGGACGGACTGTCGCGACTGGATCGCGGCGTGGCATGCTAATGATGCTGGACGTCGAGCCAAACGCCGAGTGCCATACACTTCAGAATGAAGCCGAACTGTGGCATCGCCGGCTCGGGCACGTGTCCTATTCGACAGTGAGCAAACTGATAAAGGGCGGCCACATCGATGGCGACTGCGTCGACGCGAGTGTTGTATGCGATGTGTGCGCGACAGCCAAACAAGTACGAAAAACGTTTAAGAGCACCGAAGTGGACTCTTCTGCAAGAGAAAGCCTTAGTGCGGACAGTTTTGTGTGCTCGGATGTGCTAGGACCGATCTCGCCGGAGTCTCAGTCGGGATACCGCTACGTTGTGAGTTTCATTGCCATGCGGAGTCGCTTTGCGACCATTTATCCGCTGCGCAGGAAGAGCGAGGTGCCGGAGGCATTCATTAAATACTACCACGACATAAAGATTGAGTGCGGCATTGACGTAAAGGTTCTGCGTAGCGACAATGGCGGTGAATATCGTAACGCGAAATTGGAGAGTACTGGAAGAAAAATGGAATCAAACAAAAATTCACTGTGCCACACAACCCGGAACAAAACGGCATGGCAGAGCGCATGAATCGCACGCTGACCGAGATGACTCGCTGCATGCTGAGCGAGGCCAAGATGAGTAAGGTCTACTGGTGTGAGGCTATGATGACCGCCGTGGACATCCGCAACGTGCTACCAAACTCATCGAGTCCAAACGCGAGCCCGTTTGAGCTCGTGTTCAAGCGCAAGCCACGCATTCATCATATGCGCGTGTTTGGCAGCCAGTGCTATGCGCATGTGGCCAAGGCAACGCGAGGGAAGCTCGACAACTCAGGCATGCGCTGTCTGATGCTTGGCTACTCAAAGCAACACAAAGCGTATCGACTGTTAGATGCAAGCACGAGCGCGATCGTAATCTCGCGCAGCTTGACATTTGTGGAGCTCGCGCCAGCAATGGTAGCGCGCAAACAAAGTGCGCCAAGTGTGATCAACATAGCGGGTAACGAGGAGCCCGATCACGAACCGTGCAATGTCACTGCAAGGGGGAGTTACCAAACTCCACCAATGGAACCGAGTGTGACGCCAGAACACGTTGTACAAGAGATGACCGAGCGACCGGAAGGTGCCGTGCCGCCACAAAGATCAAGCACGCCTGGACGTGACGGTGAGAACGAGTCGCATGTGCGACCGGTGCGGAAGAAGCAAGCGATAACACGTTACGAGCAGGGATATCCAAACATGCGGCGCGGCTAGTTCAACCTGGACGACTACGAAGCTGAGTACGATGCGCTGTACTGCTTTAACGCTGAAGATGACGGCGAGAATGCATCGTCTTTCAATCATGTACTGCAAAGCAAGCACAAAGATGAGTGGCTACACGCGATGGAAAGTGAGATTCAATCACTGGCAAAGCACGAGACGTGGACGCTTGTGTATCTACTGAGCGACAAAAAGGCGATTGGGTGTAAGTGGGTCTTCCGCATCAAGCGTGAGCCAAGTGGCAAGATCGCCAAATTCAAGGCGCGACTCGTGGCCAAGGGTTTCACTCAGCGACCAGGAGTGGATTACTTTGAGACGTCTGCGCCGGTCGCGCGCAAGGAGTCAATCAATGTAGCATTGGCGCTCGCGGTCGAGCAGGACCTGGTAATAGAGAACGTCGATGTCGACACAGCATTCCTGTATGGCGAAGTCAAGGAGGCGATCTACATGGATCAGCCTGACGGCTTCGAGGATATGCGGCAACCAAGCAAAAAGTGTCTATTGCGCAAGGCGCTTTACGGCACAAAGCAGGCTGCTCGCGAATGGAACAATCGACTCAACGCACACCTTCAAGAACAAGGATTTGATCGTACAGCGGCCGACCTGTGCGTTTGCGTGAGACGCTTACAGCGTGATTTCAGCATTGTCATCATCCACGTTGATGACCTGATTCTCTTTGCGCGGATGCAAGAACACATCGACGCTATCAAGAACGCGCTCAAGAGCGAGTTCAGCATCAAAGAGTTGGGACCGCTCAAGTACTGTCTTGGGATTGAGGTGCGGCGGGACACGGTATATAAGAGCATCCGCATCGACCAGCGCGCGTACTTCAAACGGCTGGCCGAAAAATATGGCGTCGACAAGTGAAGGAGGTGCACACACCGGCGAACGAGAGTGAGAAGCTCATCAAACTTCGAGATGACGACGTGTTTGTGCCAAAGTGGCCGTACCGTGAGCTTGTCGGTGCATTGATGTATGTTGCAACGTGCACGCGACCAGACGTTGCCCACGCAGTGGGCGAAGTGGCCAAGCACTGCGAGCGCCATGGAATGCAACATTGGATCGCGGCCAAGCGCATACTGAAGTACTTGAAGACGACTGCAGACTACAGTATTGTGTTTAGCGGAAAGAACAAGGAAGAGCTACAGGGTTATGCGGATGCGTCATGGGCAAGCAACTTAGACTCACGCCGCTCCACTGTTAATAATAATAAACACGGGATCGGAATGTTAATAAAAATAAACTCAGTAAGTTGTATTTGTGCGTTCATCCTTGTCCTACTCTTTGCTGTCTCTCTTGCTGGCCATTCATTCCTTTCGCGCACGATAGCCATTCAATCGCATTGACCAATCACTGGTCATAGTAACGTCCGCCTTTCTTCGATCAGCACATCAATCTTTAACACTCTCCCTTGATGTGCGCGCGAAGTGAGCATCCTACGCTGCCATCCGTAGACCCGTAAGAAACTTGCTGTGCTTGTCCCTTGCAAGTGCCTTCGTAAATCCGTCCGCGACCATGTCTTCCGTCGGCTTGTATTCAAGTGTGATTTCCTCGCGTTCCACTTTCTCGCGCAGGAAATGAAACTTGATGTCGATGTGCTTCGTCCGCGAGTGATGAACAGGATTCTTGGCCAGTGCGATGCAACCTTGATTATCTTGATAAATCGTTGTTGCCGAATCGACACCGTACTTCATGTCCTTGAGCAGACTTCGGAACCAAATAGCCTCTTGCGTCACACTGTACAAACTCATGTACTCTGCTTCCGTGCTTGATGTTGCGACCGTCGGCTGACGCTTGGAATTCCACGAAACGGCACTTCCATTCAAGAAGAATACATACCCTGTTGTTGAACGTCGCGTGTCGAGGTCTCCTGCCCAGTTTGCATCAGCATACGCAATCAGCTCTCCCTTGCTCGAGCCGTCAAACACAATGCTGATATCTAGTGTCGTCTTCAAGTACTTCAGAATTCGCTTGGCCGCCGCCCAGTGTGCCTTGCCGTAACGCTCGCAAAATTTGGCAACTTCACCAACAGCATATGCTATGTCCGGGCGCGTACATGTTGCTATGTACATCAAAGCCCCCACCAGTTCGCGATATGGGTACTTCGGCGCAAACGCTTCCTCTTCGGGCAACTTCGACAACTTGGAGTTACTGTCCGCTGGTGTGTGCACGTCCTTGCATTGATCAACACCAAATTTCTCCGCGAGTCGCTTGATATACGCTTGTTGGTTTATCTTGATCACATGGTCGTCACGCTTGCGGTGTATCTCGATCCCCAGGCAATACTTGAGCTCTCCGAGTTCTTTGATGCTGAACTCTTCCTTCAGCGCACTCTTGATGTCCTCAATATGATCCATGGTTTTGCAGAACAGCATCAAGTCATCCACGTAAATGATGATGATGCTGTACTCGTTTCTCGAAACACGAACGAACACACATGGGTCTGCCGAGGTACCCTTGAAACCTTGATTCTCCAGATGCTTGGTGAGCTTGCTGTTCCACTGTCGCGCAGCTTGCTTCGTCCCGTAAAGTGCTTTTTGAAGTAAGCACTTCTTTGCCGGGTTTTCTTCATCTTCGAAGCCATCTGGCTGGTCCATGTAATCTCCTCTTCAACTTCGCCATACAGGAATGCTGTATCAACGTCGACATTTTCAGCTTCTAAGTCTTCAGCCGCTGCGATCGCCAACACCGCATTAATCGACTCTTTGCGTGCGACTGGCGCAAACGTCTCATTGTAGTCAATTCCAGGGCGCTGCGTAAACCCCTTTGCGACTAAGCGTGCCTTGAACTTCACAATATTGCCACTCGGATCACGCTTGATACGGAAGACCCACTTGCACCCAACAGCCTTCTTATGCTGTGGCATGTCCAATAGCTTCCATGTGTTGTGATCTTCAAGTGACTTCATCTCGCTCTTCATCGCTTCCAGCCACTGATCCTTGTATTCGCTCTTCATTACTTCTTCGTAGGTGGAAGCTTGTTCCCCACTGCTCTCCGCGACCAAACAGTGGTGAGAGTCGAACTCTCCCTCGAAGTCGTCCAGATTGAATTCACTGCGGCGTATGTTCGTGAATTCTTTGTCGTAGCGCACCAGACCACGCTTCTTCCGAACAGGTCGCACCATCCACTCTTCTTCGCCATCTCGGCCAGGTGTGCTCGATGCACGAGTTGGAACTTGAACGACCACGTTATCTTGCCCGTCGTTCCTCGGCTCCTGGCGTGTTCGCATCGGTGGTGTCCTCAAAACTTCCTCTTCAAACGGTGCTTCCGTCTCTTCTTCGTCTTCAATCACGTCGACGATCACATTTCTTCTCTTCTCCAGTACCTTCGAGACGGGATGCTCAGCGAACGTCACACTTCTTGAAATCTTGATTGATCCGTCGTCCGCGTCAAGAAGTCGATACGCCTTGTGTTTCTTTGCATATCCAAGGAAGAAACACTTCACGCCTGAATCATCCAGTTTCTTGCGTCCCGCCTTCGTCACATGCGCGTAACACTGCGCACCAAATACGCGCATGTGGTCGATACGCGGTTTCCGCTTAAACACCATCTCGTATGGACTTGATCTCTTGTTCGACGCGTTTGGAAGCACGTTCCGGATGTCTGTCGCTGTCATGAGAGCTTCACACCAGTATGACTTGTCGAGTCCACTGTCCTTGATCATGCAGCGTGTCATCTCGATCAGTGTCCGGTTCATGCGCTCTGCCATACCGTTCTGTTCAGGGTTGAACGGTACCGTGAACTCTTGTTTGATAAACTTTGCCTTGCAAAAGTTGTCCATCGCCGCGTTCCGGTACTCCCCACCGTTGTCACTTCGAAGAACCTTGACCTTTGTCCCAGACAGCGTCTTGATCTCTCGGTAAAACCTTGTGAACGCGCTTGTTACTTCGCTCTTCTTCCGCAACGGGAAGACCGTCGTGTACCGGTTTTTCATCATGATGAAGCTGACAATGTACTTGTGGCCGGACTTTGAGAGTGGCGTGATTGGCCCGAGTACGTCAGAACACACCACTTCATCGAAACGCGCAGCCTCCCTGAGCTCTGCGTCTTCCTCACTTGTATTGAAAGACTTTCGCACTTGCTTGGATGTTGCGCACACATCGCATACAAAGTCCATCTTCATCTCTTCTCCCTTGATTCTTCCATCCTTGACCAGAGCGTTTACCGTGCCATACGATGCGTGACCCAGTCTTCGGTGCCATAGCTCTGCTTCTGTCTCTGCAACATGGCACTCCGCATCAGCTTCGATGTTGAGGTACATCAGGAAACCCTGTTTCCTTCCCGTGGCAACCGGTGTTCCGCCACGCTTCACCACGCACTCGTCGCGGGTAATCTCGATCGTCATTCCTCGTGCTGCTGCAGCCGTGAGCGAGAACAAATTCTTCGTCAGTTCTTAAACGTGCAGAGTATTTTCCAGCGTGGCATCGCTCCACGCATGCCCGGTCCAAACCCGAAGCTTGACCGTTCCGTAGCCGATGACTTGAGCTTCACATCGTTCTTCGCGCTTGAAACACTGCGCGGCTGTTCAACTATCTTGTAGTCCACGAAGGATCCTCGATCCTTGCACATATGCGCCGATGCTCCGCTGTCCATGACCCAGCAGTTGCTCGCGTAGCCCTCACTGGCATTGAACGCGATGTTGGACTGGTCATGGTTTGCTTCTCTTGGAATCCGACTTGAACGGCAATCTCTAGCATAGTGGCCGACCTTGCCACAATTGTAGCACACCCCCGACGGTCCTTTGGGACGTCGTCCTTGTTGCTTCTTCGGGTGCTGCTTGACGCTTCGCTTGTTTGTGTAGAGAGCCGTTGCTTCCTCTACTCGTGCCGCCTCCTTCTGGCGCACTTCTTCAGCAATCAGCTTACTCACGAGACTGCTGAATTCGAAGCTGGTGATCGACATCCGGAACGCCTGCACTAAGCTCTCGTAGCTTGCAGGAAGGCTCCTTAGCATGACTGCGCATATGTCTTCTTCACTTGGAGCACAATTTGCACTTCTCATCTTCATCACCAGGTCTTCAAGCTCCATCACATGTCCACTCATGTTCGACGCCGTGTACTTGAACGAAGCGAACTTCTGCTTCAGCCAAAGCCGATTCGCCATGTCTTGAGTGTGATGAAACCTTGCCAGTCTTCCCCACGCTTCGGTCGCTGACGTTGCGTCGATCACGTGCATCAGCTGAGAGTCACTCAAGTTGAGCGCGATCGCAGCGTGTGCTTGCTGCTCCTTGACCGCATTGGGTGCGCCTTCGCCAGAGACGGCTCCCCACAATCCTTTGGACATCAAAGACATCTTCATCTTGTAGCTCCATAACGCGTAGTTGGATCCGTCGAATGGCTCGATCTTGACAACGGAGTCGTTACTTGGGCTCATAACCTGTTAATAATAATAAACACGGGATCGGAATGTTAATAAAAATAAACTCAGTAAGTAGTATTTGTGCGTTCATCCTTGTCCTACTCTTTGCTGTCTCTCTTGCTGGCCATTCATTCCTTTCGCGCACGATAGCCATTCAATCGCATTGACCAATCACTGGTCATAGTAACGTCCGCCTTTCTTCGATCAGCACATCAATCTTTAACATCCACGACAGGCTACGCTTTCTTCCTTAATGGCAGCGTAGTATCATGGAAGTCTAAAAGGCAACCTACTGTGGCAACATCAAGTACCGAGGCGGAGTATATGGTCTTATACTCTGCGACGCAAGCGGCAGTGTGGCTGCGTCTGCTTTTGAGTGATATGGGCTGTGTATTGGAAGGGCCTTCGATGATCTACCAAGACAACCAAGGCTGCATTGCGTTAGCAAAGAACCCAATCTTTCATGCGCGAACCAAGCACATTGACATCAAATACCACTTCTTACGTGAGAAAGTGGAAGAAGGTGTCATAACACTGGAGTACAAGCCGACGGATGAGATGGTAGCGGATGGACTGACGAAGGTACTCGGGCGAATCAAGCATAAAAGTTTCGTCTTTGATCTATGCCTAAGCGACGGAAAGTAGCCGAACACACGCACACATCAAGGGAGAGTGTTGAAGGTGATGCTGTGGCTATGTGTAATATGTATGTTTTTGCATGTGTAGGTATTCCGGTATGGTACCGGTAGGGTACCAGTAGGTGACGTCAGACGATAACGTAAGACGATGACGTCAGACAATGACGTCAGAAGCTTCTAGAAGGTTCTAAGCTTAGATGTAGCAGTAGTGCGAACTAAGTCTTAATGATTCACTTTTGATTTTGCCTTTTCGATCACAAGCCGTCTTCACCTGAAACCTCTGCGTCCTATTCTTTAAAATTACTGTCTTAGCCGTATTTAGACTCATCCCAAAGGCCTCACGAATATTCCCTACCAATTTTAAAAAGTAATTGGTATGGCGTGAATCATAAAGGAGTTCGGTGCAGTCATCAGCAAAGCTAATAACTGTATGGGTCGAATCATTGAAAGATTTAGAGTCATAAATTGAGTGAGTACCACTAATTGAGTGAGTGGCCGATTTACTTTGAAGACCATAATTTTTTGAAGACGAACTCGAAGGAAATTAAGCTAAGGCTCAATAAAGAGCACAAATAATGCCGGCAATAATGGATCCCCTTGTTGGACCCCCGCACCTAGTTCCAATGGGTCAAGTGGTTGGCCATTGGACATCAGGGTAGTTAGGGTACCCGGGAAGAGGATTCGTATCCAGCAGCGGAATTGGTCCCCAAATCCATAGTGCATTGGAACCATATCGAGTGCGTCCCATACGACACTATCAAAGGCTTTAGCGAAATCTAGTAGAACGGCGCCAGCCGGAGAATTGCCACCCCCAAGTAATTGGGTCAAAGCTTGAAACCGTAAATGTGGCGAATATCCCGGCCCGGTACAAATCCAAATTGGTCCGGGTGAAGTAATATTCCCCGAGCCTATGGGCCAAAATTTTGGGCCCGATTTTGTTAATAAAAATAAACTCGGGATCGGAATGTTAATAAAAATAAACTCAGTAAGTAGTATTTGTGCGTTCATCCTTGTCCTACTCTTTGCTGTCTCTCTTGCTGGCCATTCATTCCTTTCGCGCACGATAGCCATTCAATCGCATTGACCAATCACTGGTCATAGTAACGTCCGCCTTTCTTCGATCAGCACATCAATCTTTAACACTCTCCCTTGATGTGCGCGCGAAGTGAGCATCCTACGCTGCCATCCGTAGACCCGTAAGAAACTTGCTGTGCTTGTCCCTTGCAAGTGCCTTCGTAAATCCGTCCGCGACCATGTCTTCCGTCGGCTTGTATTCAAGTGTGATTTCCTCGCGTTCCACTTTCTCGCGCAGGAAATGAAACTTGATGTCGATGTGCTTCGTCCGCGAGTGATAAACAGGATTCTTGGCCAGTGCGATGCAACCTTGATTATCTTGATAAATCGTTGTTGCCGAATCGACACCGTACTTCATGTCCTTGAGCAGACTTCGGAACCAAATAGCCTCTTGCGTCACACTGTACAAACTCATGTACTCTGCTTCCGTGCTTGATGTTGCGACCGTCGGCTGACGCTTGGAATTCCACGAAACGGCACTTCCATTCAAGAAGAATACATACCCTGTTGTTGAACGTCGCGTGTCGAGGTCTCCTGCCCAGTTTGCATCAGCATACGCAATCAGCTCTCCCTTGCTCGAGCCGTCAAACACAATGCTGATATCTAGTGTCGTCTTCAAGTACTTCAGAATTCGCTTGGCCGCCGCCCAGTGTGCCTTGCCGTAACGCTCGCAAAACTTGGCAACTTCACCAACAGCATATGCTATGTCCGGGCGCGTACATGTTGCTATGTACATCAAAGCCCCCACCAGTTCGCGATATGGGTACTTCGGCGCAAACGCTTCCTCTTCGGGCAACTTCGACAACTTGGAGTTACTGTCCGCTGGTGTGTGCACGTCCTTGCATTGATCAACACCAAATTTCTCCGCGAGTCGCTTGATATACGCTTGTTGGTTTATCTTGATCACATGGTCGTCACGCTTGCGGTGTATCTCGATCCCCAGGCAATACTTGAGCTCTCCGAGTTCTTTGATGCTGAACTCTTCCTTCAGCGCACTCTTGATGTCCTCAATATGATCCATGGTTTTGCAGAACAGCATCAAGTCATCCACGTAAATGATGATGATGCTGTACTCGTTTCTCGAAACACGAACGAACACACATGGGTCTGCCGAGGTACCCTTGAAACCTTGATTCTCCAGATGCTTGGTGAGCTTGCTGTTCCACTGTCGCGCAGCTTGCTTCGTCCCGTAAAGTGCTTTTTGAAGTAAGCACTTCTTTGCCGGGTTTTCTTCATCTTCGAAGCCATCTGGCTGGTCCATGTAAATCTCCTCTTCAACTTCGCCATACAGGAATGCTGTATCAACGTCGACATTTTCAGCTTCTAAGTCTTCAGCCGCTGCGATCGCCAACACCGCATTAATCGACTCTTTGCGTGCGACTGGCGCAAACGTCTCATTGTAGTCAATTCCAGGGCGCTGCGTAAACCCCTTTGCGACTAAGCGTGCCTTGAACTTCACAATATTGCCACTCGGATCACGCTTGATACGGAAGACCCACTTGCACCCAACAGCCTTCTTATGCTGTGGCATGTCCAATAGCTTCCATGTGTTGTGATCTTCAAGTGACTTCATCTCGCTCTTCATCGCTTCCAGCCACTGATCCTTGTATTCGCTCTTCATTACTTCTTCGTAGGTGGAAGCTTGTTCCCCACTGCTCTCCGCGACCAAACAGTGGTGAGAGTCGTACTCTCCCTCGAAGTCGTCCAGATTGAATTCACCGCGGCGTATGTTCGTGAATTCTTTGTCGTAGCGCACCAGACCACGCTTCTTCCGAACAGGTCGCACCATCCACTCTTCTTCGCCATCTCGGCCAGGTGTGCTCGATGCACGAGTTGGAACTTGAACGACCACGTTATCTTGCCCGTCGTTCCCCGGCTCCTGGCGTGTTCGCATCGGTGGTGTCCTCAAAACTTCCTCTTCAAACGGTGCCTCCGTCTCTTCTTCGTCTTCAATCACGTCGACGATCACATTTCTTCTCTTCTCCAGTACCTTCGAGACGGGATGCTCAGCGAACGTCACACTTCTTGAAATCTTGATTGATCCGTCGTCCGCGTCAAGAAGTCGATACGCCTTGTGTTTCTTTGCATATCCAAGGAAGAAACACTTCACGCCTGAATCATCCAGTTTCTTGCGTCCCGCCTTCGTCACATGCGCGTAACACTGCGCACCAAATACGCGCATGTGGTCGATACGCGGTTTCCGCTTAAACACCATCTCGTATGGACTTGATCTCTTGTTCGACGCGTTTGGAAGCACGTTCCGGATGTCTGTCGCTGTCATGAGAGCTTCACACCAGTATGACTTGTCGAGTCCACTGTCCTTGATCATGCAGCGTGTCATCTCGATCAGTGTCCGGTTCATGCGCTCTGCCATACCGTTCTGTTCAGGGTTGAACGGTACCGTGAACTCTTGTTTGATAAACTTTGCCTTGCAAAAGTTGTCCATCGCCGCGTTCCGGTACTCCCCACCGTTGTCACTTCGAAGAACCTTGACCTTTGTCCCAGACAGCGTCTTGATCTCTCGGTAAAACCTTGTGAACGCGCTTGTTACTTCGCTCTTCTTCCGCAACGGGAAGACCGTCGTGTACCGGTTTTTCATCATGATGAAGCTGACAATGTACTTGTGGCCGGACTTTGAGAGTGGCGTGATTGGCCCGAGTACGTCAGAACACACCACTTCATCGGAACGCGCAGCCTCCCTGAGCTCTGCGTCTTCCTCACTTGTATTGAAAGACTTTCGCACTTGCTTGGATGTTGCGCACACATCGCATACAAAGTCCATCTTCATCTCTTCTCCCTTGATTCTTCCATCCTTGACCAGAGCGTTTACCGTGCCATACGATGCGTGACCCAGTCTTCGGTGCCATAGCTCTGCTTCTGTCTCTGCAACATGGCACTCCGCATCAGCTCGATGTTGAGGTACATCAGGAAACCCTGTTTCCTTCCCGTGGCAACCGGTGTTCCGCCACGCTTCACCACGCACTCGTCGCGGGTAATCTCGATCGTCATTCCTCGTGCTGCTGCAGCCGTAAGCGAGAACAAATTCTTCGTCAGTTCTTGAACGTGCAGAGTATTTTCCAGCGTGGCATCGCTCCACGCATGCCCGGTCCAAACCCGAAGCTTGACCGTTCCGTAGCCGATGAACTTGAGCTTCACATCGTTCTTCGCGCTTGAAACACTGCGCGGCTGTTCAACTATCTTGTAGTCCACGAAGGATCCTCGATCCTTGCACATATGCGCCGATGCTCCGCTGTCCATGACCCAGCAGTTGCTCGCGTAGCCCTCACTGGCATTGAACGCGATGTTGGACTGGTCATGGTTTGCTTCTCTTGGAATCCGACTTGAACGGCAATCTCTAGCATAGTGGCCGACCTTGCCACAATTGTAGCACACCCCCGACGGTCCTTTGGGACGTCGTCCTTGTTGCTTCTTCGGGTGCTGCTTGACGCTTCGCTTGTTTGTGTAGAGAGCCGTTGCTTCCTCTACTCGTGCCGCCTCCTTCTGGCGCACTTCTTCAGCAATCAGCTTACTCACGAGACTGCTGAATTCGAAGCTGGTGATCGACATCCGGAACGCCTGCACTAAGCTCTCGTAGCTTGCAGGAAGGCTCCTTAGCATGACTGCGCATATGTCTTCTTCACTTGGAGCACAATTTGCACTTCTCATCTTCATCACCAGGTCTTCAAGCTCCATCACATGTCCACTCATGTTCGACGCCGTGTACTTGAACGAAGCGAACTTCTCCTTCAGCCAAAGCCGATTCGCCATGTCTTGAGTGTGATGAAACCTTGCCAGTCTTCCCCACGCTTCGGTCGCTGACGTTGCGTCGATCACGTGCATCAGCTGAGAGTCACTCAAGTTGAGCGCGATCGCAGCGTGTGCTTGCTGCTCCTTGACCGCATTGGGTGCGCCTTCGCCAGAGACGGCTCCCCACAATCCTTTGGACATCAAAGACATCTTCATCTTGTAGCTCCATAACGCGTAGTTGGATCCGTCGAATGGCTCGATCTTGACAACGGAGTCGTTACTTGGGCTCATAACCTGTTAATAATAATAAACACGGGATCGGAATGTTAATAAAAATAAACTCAGTAAGTAGTATTTGTGCGTTCATCCTTGTCCTACTCTTTGCTGTCTCTCTTGCTGGCCATTCATTCCTTTCGCGCACGATAGCCATTCAATCGCATTGACCAATCACTGGTCATAGTAACGTCCGCCTTTCTTCGATCAGCACATCAATCTTTAACATCCACGACAGGCTACGCTTTCTTCCTTAATGGCAGCGTAGTATCATGGAAGTCTAAAAGGCAACCTACTGTGGCAACATCAAGTACCGAGGCGGAGTATATGGTCTTATACTCTGCGACGCAAGCGGCAGTGTGGCTGCGTCTGCTTTTGAGTGATATGGGCTGTGTATTGGAAGGGCCTTCGATGATCTACCAAGACAACCAAGGCTGCATTGCGTTAGCAAAGAACCCAATCTTTCATGCGCGAACCAAGCACATTGACATCAAATACCACTTCTTACGTGAGAAAGTGGAAGAAGGTGTCATAACACTGGAGTACAAGCCGACGGATGAGATGGTAGCGGATGGACTGACGAAGGTACTCGGGCGAATCAAGCATAAAAGTTTCGTCTTTGATCTATGCCTAAGCGACGGAAAGTAGCCGAACACACGCACACATCAAGGGAGAGTGTTGAAGGTGATGCTGTGGCTATGTGTAATATGTATGTTTTTGCATGTGTAGGTATTCCGGTATGGTACCGGTAGGGTACCAGTAGGTGACGTCAGACGATAACGTAAGACGATGACGTCAGACAATGACGTCAGAAGCTTCTAGAAGGTTCTAAGCTTAGATGTAGCAGTAGTGCGAACTAAGTCTTAATGATTCACTTTTGATTTTGCCTTTTCGATCACAAGCCGTCTTCACCTGAAACCTCTGCGTCCTATTCTTTAAAATTACTGTCTTAGCCGTATTTAGACTCATCCCAAAGGCCTCACGAATATTCCCTACCAATTTTAAAAAGTAATTGGTATGGCGTGAATCATAAAGGAGTTCGGTGCAGTCATCAGCAAAGCTAATAACTGTATGGGTCGAATCATTGAAAGATTTAGAGTCATAAATTGAGTGAGTACCACTAATTGAGTGAGTGGCCGATTTACTTTGAAGACCATAATTTTTTGAAGACGAACTCGAAGGAAATTAAGCTAAGGCTCAATAAAGAGCACAAATAATGCCGGCAATAATGGATCCCCTTGTTGGACCCCCGCACCTAGTTCCAATGGGTCAAGTGGTTGGCCATTGGACATCAGGGTAGTTAGGGTACCCGGGAAGAGGATTCGTATCCAGCAGCGGAATTGGTCCCCAAATCCATAGTGCATTGGAACCATATCGAGTGCGTCCCATACGACACTATCAAAGGCTTTAGCGAAATCTAGTAGAACGGCGCCAGCCGGAGAATTGCCACCCCCAAGTAATTGGGTCAAAGCTTGAAACCGTAAATGTGGCGAATATCCCGGCCCGGTACAAATCCAAATTGGTCCGGGTGAAGTAATATTCCCCGAGCCTATGGGCCAAAATTTTGGGCCCGATTTTGTTAATAAAAATAAACTCGGGATCGGAATGTTAATAAAAATAAACTCAGTAAGTAGTATTTGTGCGTTCATCCTTGTCCTACTCTTTGCTGTCTCTCTTGCTGGCCATTCATTCCTTTCGCGCACGATAGCCATTCAATCGCATTGACCAATCACTGGTCATAGTAACGTCCGCCTTTCTTCGATCAGCACATCAATCTTTAACACTCTCCCTTGATGTGCGCGCGAAGTGAGCATCCTACGCTGCCATCCGTAGACCCGTAAGAAACTTGCTGTGCTTGTCCCTTGCAAGTGCCTTCGTAAATCCGTCCGCGACCATGTCTTCCGTCGGCTTGTATTCAAGTGTGATTTCCTCGCGTTCCACTTTCTCGCGCAGGAAATGAAACTTGATGTCGATGTGCTTCGTCCGCGAGTGATAAACAGGATTCTTGGCCAGTGCGATGCAACCTTGATTATCTTGATAAATCGTTGTTGCCGAATCGACACCGTACTTCATGTCCTTGAGCAGACTTCGGAACCAAATAGCCTCTTGCGTCACACTGTACAAACTCATGTACTCTGCTTCCGTGCTTGATGTTGCGACCGTCGGCTGACGCTTGGAATTCCACGAAACGGCACTTCCATTCAAGAAGAATACATACCCTGTTGTTGAACGTCGCGTGTCGAGGTCTCCTGCCCAGTTTGCATCAGCATACGCAATCAGCTCTCCCTTGCTCGAGCCGTCAAACACAATGCTGATATCTAGTGTCGTCTTCAAGTACTTCAGAATTCGCTTGGCCGCCGCCCAGTGTGCCTTGCCGTAACGCTCGCAAAACTTGGCAACTTCACCAACAGCATATGCTATGTCCGGGCGCGTACATGTTGCTATGTACATCAAAGCCCCCACCAGTTCGCGATATGGGTACTTCGGCGCAAACGCTTCCTCTTCGGGCAACTTCGACAACTTGGAGTTACTGTCCGCTGGTGTGTGCACGTCCTTGCATTGATCAACACCAAATTTCTCCGCGAGTCGCTTGATATACGCTTGTTGGTTTATCTTGATCACATGGTCGTCACGCTTGCGGTGTATCTCGATCCCCAGGCAATACTTGAGCTCTCCGAGTTCTTTGATGCTGAACTCTTCCTTCAGCGCACTCTTGATGTCCTCAATATGATCCATGGTTTTGCAGAACAGCATCAAGTCATCCACGTAAATGATGATGATGCTGTACTCGTTTCTCGAAACACGAACGAACACACATGGGTCTGCCGAGGTACCCTTGAAACCTTGATTCTCCAGATGCTTGGTGAGCTTGCTGTTCCACTGTCGCGCAGCTTGCTTCGTCCCGTAAAGTGCTTTTTGAAGTAAGCACTTCTTTGCCGGATTTTCTTCATCTTCGAAGCCATCTGGCTGGTCCATGTAAATCTCCTCTTCAACTTCGCCATACAGGAATGCTGTATCAACGTCGACATTTTCAGCTTCTAAGTCTTCAGCCGCTGCGATCGCCAACACCGCATTAATCGACTCTTTGCGTGCGACTGGCGCAAACGTCTCATTGTAGTCAATTCCAGGGCGCTGCGTAAACCCCTTTGCGACTAAGCGTGCCTTGAACTTCACAATATTGCCACTCGGATCACGCTTGATACGGAAGACCCACTTGCACCCAACAGCCTTCTTATGCTGTGGCATGTCCAATAGCTTCCATGTGTTGTGATCTTCAAGTGACTTCATCTCGCTCTTCATCGCTTCCAGCCACTGATCCTTGTATTCGCTCTTCATTACTTCTTCGTAGGTGGAAGCTTGTTCCCCACTGCTCTCCGCGACCAAACAGTGGTGAGAGTCGTACTCTCCCTCGAAGTCGTCCAGATTGAATTCACCGCGGCGTATGTTCGTGAATTCTTTGTCGTAGCGCACCAGACCACGCTTCTTCCGAACAGGTCGCACCATCCACTCTTCTTCGCCATCTCGGCCAGGTGTGCTCGATGCACGAGTTGGAACTTGAACGACCACGTTATCTTGCCCGTCGTTCCCCGGCTCCTGGCGTGTTCGCATCGGTGGTGTCCTCAAAACTTCCTCTTCAAACGGTGCCTCCGTCTCTTCTTCGTCTTCAATCACGTCGACGATCACATTTCTTCTCTTCTCCAGTACCTTCGAGACGGGATGCTCAGCGAACGTCACACTTCTTGAAATCTTGATTGATCCGTCGTCCGCGTCAAGAAGTCGATACGCCTTGTGTTTCTTCGCATATCCAAGGAAGAAACACTTCACGCCTGAATCATCCAGTTTCTTGCGTCCCGCCTTCGCCACATGCGCGTAACACTGCGCACCAAATACGCGCATGTGGTCGATACGCGGTTTCCGCTTAAACACCATCTCGTATGGACTTGATCTCTTGTTCGACGCGTTTGGAAGCACGTTCCGGATGTCTGTCGCTGTCATGAGAGCTTCACACCAGTATGACTTGTCGAGTCCACTGTCCTTGATCATGCAGCGTGTCATCTCGATCAGTGTCCGGTTCATGCGCTCTGCCATACCGTTCTGTTCAGGGTTGAACGGTACCGTGAACTCTTGTTTGATAAACTTTGCCTTGCAAAAGTTGTCCATCGCCGCGTTCCGGTACTCCCCACCGTTGTCACTTCGAAGAACCTTGACCTTTGTCCCAGACAGCGTCTTGATCTCTCGGTAAAACCTTGTGAACGCGCTTGTTACTTCGCTCTTCTTCCGCAACGGGAAGACCGTCGTGTACCGGTTTTTCATCATGATGAAGCTGACAATGTACTTGTAGCCGGACTTTGAGAGTGGCGTGATTGGCCCGAGTACGTCAGAACACACCACTTCATCGGAACGCGCAGCCTCCCTGAGCTCTGCGTCTTCCTCACTTGTATTGAAAGACTTTCGCACTTGCTTGGATGTTGCGCACACATCGCATACAAAGTCCATCTTCATCTCTTCTCCCTTGATTCTTCCATCCTTGACCAGAGCGTTTACCGTGCCATACGATGCGTGACCCAGTCTTCGGTGCCATAGCTCTGCTTCTGTCTCTGCAACATGGCACTCCGCATCAGCTCGATGTTGAGGTACATCAGGAAACCCTGTTTCCTTCCCGTGGCAACCGGTGTGCCGCCACGCTTCACCACGCACTCGTCGCGGGTAATCTCGATCGTCATTCCTCGTGCTGCTGCAGCCGTAAGCGAGAACAAATTCTTCGTCAGTTCTTGAACGTGCAGAGTATTTTCCAGCGTGGCATCGATCCACGCATGCCCGGTCCAAACCCGAAGCTTGACCGTTCCGTAGCCGATGACTTGAGCTTCACATCGTTCTTCGCGCTTGAAACACTGCGCGGCTGTTCAACTATCTTGTAGTCCACGAAGGATCCTCGATCCTTGCACATATGCGCCGATGCTCCGCTGTCCATGACCCAGCAGTTGCTCGCGTAGCCCTCACTGGCATTGAACGCGATGTTGGACTGGTCATGGTTTGCTTCTCTTGGAATCCGACTTGAACGGCAATCTCTAGCATAGTGGCCGACCTTGCCACAATTGTAGCACACCCCCGACGGTCCTTTGGGACGTCGTCCTTGTTGCTTCTTCGGGTGCTGCTTGACGCTTCGCTTGTTTGTGTAGAGAGCCGTTGCTTCCTCTACTCGTGCCGCCTCCTTCTGGCGCACTTCTTCAGCAATCAGCTTACTCACGAGACTGCTGAATTCGAAGCTGGTGATCGACATCCGGAACGCCTGCACTAAGCTCTCGTAGCTTGCAGGAAGGCTCCTTAGCATGACTGCGCATATGTCTTCTTCACTTGGAGCACAATTTGCACTTCTCATCTTCATCACCAGGTCTTCAAGCTCCATCACATGTCCACTCATGTTCGACGCCGTGTACTTGAACGAAGCGAACTTCTCCTTCAGCCAAAGCCGATTCGCCATGTCTTGAGTGTGATGAAACCTTGCCAGTCTTCCCCACGCTTCGGTCGCTGACGTTGCGTCGATCACGTGCATCAGCTGAGAGTCACTCAAGTTGAGCGCGATCGCAGCGTGTGCTTGCTGCTCCTTGACCGCATTGGGTGCGCCTTCGCCAGAGACGGCTCCCCACAATCCTTTGGACATCAAAGACATCTTCATCTTGTAGCTCCATAACGCGTAGTTGGATCCGTCGAATGGCTCGATCTTGACAACGGAGTCGTTACTTGGGCTCATAACCTGTTAATAATAATAAACACGGGATCGGAATGTTAATAAAAATAAACTCAGTAAGTAGTATTTGTGCGTTCATCCTTGTCCTACTCTTTGCTGTCTCTCTTGCTGGCCATTCATTCCTTTCGCGCACGATAGCCATTCAATCGCATTGACCAATCACTGGTCATAGTAACGTCCGCCTTTCTTCGATCAGCACATCAATCTTTAACATCCACGACAGGCTACGCTTTCTTCCTTAATGGCAGCGTAGTATCATGGAAGTCTAAAAGGCAACCTACTGTGGCAACATCAAGTACCGAGGCGGAGTATATGGTCTTATACTCTGCGACGCAAGCGGCAGTGTGGCTGCGTCTGCTTTTGAGTGATATGGGCTGTGTATTGGAAGGGCCTTCGATGATCTACCAAGACAACCAAGGCTGCATTGCGTTAGCAAAGAACCCAATCTTTCATGCGCGAACCAAGCACATTGACATCAAATACCACTTCTTACGTGAGAAAGTGGAAGAAGGTGTCATAACACTGGAGTACAAGCCGACGGATGAGATGGTAGCGGATGGACTGACGAAGGTACTCGGGCGAATCAAGCATAAAAGTTTCGTCTTTGATCTATGCCTAAGCGACGGAAAGTAGCCGAACACACGCACACATCAAGGGAGAGTGTTGAAGGTGATGCTGTGGCTATGTGTAATATGTATGTTTTTGCATGTGTAGGTATTCCGGTAAGGTACCGGTAGGGTACCAGTAGGTGACGTCAGACGATAACGTAAGACGATGACGTCAGACAATGACGTCAGAAGCTTCTAGAAGGTTCTAAGCTTAGATGTAGCAGTAGTGCGAACTAAGTCTTAATGATTCACTTTTGATTTTGCCTTTTCGATCACAAGCCGTCTTCACCTGAAACCTCTGCGTCCTATTCTTTAAAATTACTGTCTTAGCCGTATTTAGACTCATCCCAAAGGCCTCACGAATATTCCCTACCAATTTTAAAAAGTAATTGGTATGGCGTGAATCATAAAGGAGTTCGGTGCAGTCATCAGCAAAGCTAATAACTGTATGGGTCGAATCATTGAAAGATTTAGAGTCATAAATTGAGTGAGTACCACTAATTGAGTGAGTGGCCGATTTACTTTGAAGACCATAATTTTTTGAAGACGAACTCGAAGGAAATTAAGCTAAGGCTCAATAAAGAGCACAAATAATGCCGGCAATAATGGGTCCCCTTGTTGGACCCCCGCACCTAGTTCCAATGGGTCAAGTGGTTGGCCATTGGACATCAGGGTAGTTAGGGTACCCGGGAAGAGGATTCGTATCCAGCAGCGGAATTGGTCCCCAAATCCATAGTGCATTGGAACCATATCGAGTGCGTCCCATACGACACTATCAAAGGCTTTAGCGAAATCTAGTAGAACGGCGCCAGCCGGAGAATTGCCACCCCCAAGTAATTGGGTCAAAGCTTGAAACCGTAAATGTGGCGAATATCCCGGCCCGGTACAAATCCAAATTGGTCCGGGTGAAGTAATATTCCCCGAGCCTATGGGCCAAAATTTTGGGCCCGATTTTGTTAATAAAAATAAACTCGGGATCGGAATGTTAATAAAAATAAACTCAGTAAGTAGTATTTGTGCGTTCATCCTTGTCCTACTCTTTGCTGTCTCTCTTGCTGGCCATTCATTCCTTTCGCGCACGATAGCCATTCAATCGCATTGACCAATCACTGGTCATAGTAACGTCCGCCTTTCTTCGATCAGCACATCAATCTTTAACACTCTCCCTTGATGTGCGCGCGAAGTGAGCATCCTACGCTGCCATCCGTAGACCCGTAAGAAACTTGCTGTGCTTGTCCCTTGCAAGTGCCTTCGTAAATCCGTCCGCGACCATGTCTTCCGTCGGCTTGTATTCAAGTGTGATTTCCTCGCGTTCCACTTTCTCGCGCAGGAAATGAAACTTGATGTCGATGTGCTTCGTCCGCGAGTGATAAACAGGATTCTTGGCCAGTGCGATGCAACCTTGATTATCTTGATAAATCGTTGTTGCCGAATCGACACCGTACTTCATGTCCTTGAGCAGACTTCGGAACCAAATAGCCTCTTGCGTCACACTGTACAAACTCATGTACTCTGCTTCCGTGCTTGATGTTGCGACCGTCGGCTGACGCTTGGAATTCCACGAAACGGCACTTCCATTCAAGAAGAATACATACCCTGTTGTTGAACGTCGCGTGTCGAGGTCTCCTGCCCAGTTTGCATCAGCATACGCAATCAGCTCTCCCTTGCTCGAGCCGTCAAACACAATGCTGATATCTAGTGTCGTCTTCAAGTACTTCAGAATTCGCTTGGCCGCCGCCCAGTGTGCCTTGCCGTAACGCTCGCAAAACTTGGCAACTTCACCAACAGCATATGCTATGTCCGGGCGCGTACATGTTGCTATGTACATCAAAGCCCCCACCAGTTCGCGATATGGGTACTTCGGCGCAAACGCTTCCTCTTCGGGCAACTTCGACAACTTGGAGTTACTGTCCGCTGGTGTGTGCACGTCCTTGCATTGATCAACACCAAATTTCTCCGCGAGTCGCTTGATATACGCTTGTTGGTTTATCTTGATCACATGGTCGTCACGCTTGCGGTGTATCTCGATCCCCAGGCAATACTTGAGCTCTCCGAGTTCTTTGATGCTGAACTCTTCCTTCAGCGCACTCTTGATGTCCTCAATATGATCCATGGTTTTGCAGAACAGCATCAAGTCATCCACGTAAATGATGATGATGCTGTACTCGTTTCTCGAAACACGAACGAACACACATGGGTCTGCCGAGGTACCCTTGAAACCTTGATTCTCCAGATGCTTGGTGAGCTTGCTGTTCCACTGTCGCGCAGCTTGCTTCGTCCCGTAAAGTGCTTTTTGAAGTAAGCTCTTCTTTGCCGGATTTTCTTCGAAGCCATCTGGCTGGTCCATGTAAATCTCCTCTTCAACTTCGCCATACAGGAATGCTGTATCAACGTCGACATTTTCAGCTTCTAAGTCTTCAGCCGCTGCGATCGCCAACACCGCATTAATCGACTCTTTGCGTGCGACTGGCGCAAACGTCTCATTGTAGTCAATTCCAGGGCGCTGCGTAAACCCCTTTGCGACTAAGCGTGCCTTGAACTTCACAATATTGCCACTCGGATCACGCTTGATACGGAAGACCCACTTGCACCCAACAGCCTTCTTATGCTGTGGCATGTCCAATAGCTTCCATGTGTTGTGATCTTCAAGTGACTTCATCTCGCTCTTCATCGCTTCCAGCCACTGATCCTTGTATTCGCTCTTCATTACTTCTTCGTAGGTGGAAGCTTGTTCCCCACTGCTCTCCGCGACCAAACAGTGGTGAGAGTCGTACTCTCCCTCGAAGTCGTCCAGATTGAATTCACCGCGGCGTATGTTCGTGAATTCTTTGTCGTAGCGCACCAGACCACGCTTCTTCCGAACAGGTCGCACCATCCACTCTTCTTCGCCATCTCGGCCAGGTGTGCTCGATGCACGAGTTGGAACTTGAACGACCACGTTATCTTGCCCGTCGTTCCCCGGCTCCTGGCGTGTTCGCATCGGTGGTGTCCTCAAAACTTCCTCTTCAAACGGTGCCTCCGTCTCTTCTTCGTCTTCAATCACGTCGACGATCACATTTCTTCTCTTCTCCAGTACCTTCGAGACGGGATGCTCAGCGAACGTCACACTTCTTGAAATCTTGATTGATCCGTCGTCCGCGTCAAGAAGTCGATACGCCTTGTGTTTCTTTGCATATCCAAGGAAGAAACACTTCACGCCTGAATCATCCAGTTTCTTGCGTCCCGCCTTCGTCACATGCGCGTAACACTGCGCACCAAATACGCGCATGTGGTCGATACGCGGTTTCCGCTTAAACACCATCTCGTATGGACTTGATCTCTTGTTCGACGCGTTTGGAAGCACGTTCCGGATGTCTGTCGCTGTCATGAGAGCTTCACACCAGTATGACTTGTCGAGTCCACTGTCCTTGATCATGCAGCGTGTCATCTCGATCAGTGTCCGGTTCATGCGCTCTGCCATACCGTTCTGTTCAGGGTTGAACGGTACCGTGAACTCTTGTTTGATAAACTTTGCCTTGCAAAAGTTGTCCATCGCCGCGTTCCGGTACTCCCCACCGTTGTCACTTCGAAGAACCTTGACCTTTGTCCCAGACAGCGTCTTGATCTCTCGGTAAAACCTTGTGAACGCGCTTGTTACTTCGCTCTTCTTCCGCAACGGGAAGACCGTCGTGTACCGGTTTTTCATCATGATGAAGCTGACAATGTACTTGTGGCCGGACTTTGAGAGTGGCGTGATTGGCCCGAGTACGTCAGAACACACCACTTCATCGGAACGCGCAGCCTCCCTGAGCTCTGCGTCTTCCTCACTTGTATTGAAAGACTTTCGCACTTGCTTGGATGTTGCGCACACATCGCATACAAAGTCCATCTTCATCTCTTCTCCCTTGATTCTTCCATCCTTGACCAGAGCGTTTACCGTGCCATACGATGCGTGACCCAGTCTTCGGTGCCATAGCTCTGCTTCTGTCTCTGCAACATGGCACTCCGCATCAGCTCGATGTTGAGGTACATCAGGAAACCCTGTTTCCTTCCCGTGGCAACCGGTGTTCCGCCACGCTTCACCACGCACTCGTCGCGGGTAATCTCGATCGTCATTCCTCGTGCTGCTGCAGCCGTAAGCGAGAACAAATTCTTCGTCAGTTCTTGAACGTGCAGAGTATTTTCCAGCGTGGCATCGCTCCACGCATGCCCGGTCCAAACCCGAAGCTTGACCGTTCCGTAGCCGATGAACTTGAGCTTCACATCGTTCTTCGCGCTTGAAACACTGCGCGGCTGTTCAACTATCTTGTAGTCCACGAAGGATCCTCGATCCTTGCACATATGCGCCGATGCTCCGCTGTCCATGACCCAGCAGTTGCTCGCGTAGCCCTCACTGGCATTGAACGCGATGTTGGACTGGTCATGGTTTGCTTCTCTTGGAATCCGACTTGAACGGCAATCTCTAGCATAGTGGCCGACCTTGCCACAATTGTAGCACACCCCCGACGGTCCTTTGGGACGTCGTCCTTGTTGCTTCTTCGGGTGCTGCTTGACGCTTCGCTTGTTTGTGTAGAGAGCCGTTGCTTCCTCTACTCGTGCCGCCTCCTTCTGGCGCACTTCTTCAGCAATCAGCTTACTCACGAGACTGCTGAATTCGAAGCTGGTGATCGACATCCGGAACGCCTGCACTAAGCTCTCGTAGCTTGCAGGAAGGCTCCTTAGCATGACTGCGCATATGTCTTCTTCACTTGGAGCACAATTTGCACTTCTCATCTTCATCACCAGGTCTTCAAGCTCCATCACATGTCCACTCATGTTCGACGCCGTGTACTTGAACGAAGCGAACTTCTCCTTCAGCCAAAGCCGATTCGCCATGTCTTGAGTGTGATGAAACCTTGCCAGTCTTCCCCACGCTTCGGTCGCTGACGTTGCGTCGATCACGTGCATCAGCTGAGAGTCACTCAAGTTGAGCGCGATCGCAGCGTGTGCTTGCTGCTCCTTGACCGCATTGGGTGCGCCTTCGCCAGAGACGGCTCCCCACAATCCTTTGGACATCAAAGACATCTTCATCTTGTAGCTCCATAACGCGTAGTTGGATCCGTCGAATGGCTCGATCTTGACAACGGAGTCGTTACTTGGGCTCATAACCTGTTAATAATAATAAACACGGGATCGGAATGTTAATAAAAATAAACTCAGTAAGTAGTATTTGTGCGTTCATCCTTGTCCTACTCTTTGCTGTCTCTCTTGCTGGCCATTCATTCCTTTCGCGCACGATAGCCATTCAATCGCATTGACCAATCACTGGTCATAGTAACGTCCGCCTTTCTTCGATCAGCACATCAATCTTTAACATCCACGACAGGCTACGCTTTCTTCCTTAATGGCAGCGTAGTATCATGGAAGTCTAAAAGGCAACCTACTGTGGCAACATCAAGTACCGAGGCGGAGTATATGGTCTTATACTCTGCGACGCAAGCGGCAGTGTGGCTGCGTCTGCTTTTGAGTGATATGGGCTGTGTATTGGAAGGGCCTTCGATGATCTACCAAGACAACCAAGGCTGCATTGCGTTAGCAAAGAACCCAATCTTTCATGCGCGAACCAAGCACATTGACATCAAATACCACTTCTTACGTGAGAAAGTGGAAGAAGGTGTCATAACACTGGAGTACAAGCCGACGGATGAGATGGTAGCGGATGGACTGACGAAGGTACTCGGGCGAATCAAGCATAAAAGTTTCGTCTTTGATCTATGCCTAAGCGACGGAAAGTAGCCGAACACACGCACACATCAAGGGAGAGTGTTGAAGGTGATGCTGTGGCTATGTGTAATATGTATGTTTTTGCATGTGTAGGTATTCCGGTAGGTACCGGTAGGGTACCAGTAGGTGACGTCAGACGATAACGTAAGACGATGACGTCAGACAATGACGTCAGAAGCTTCTAGAAGGTTCTAAGCTTAGATGTAGCAGTAGTGCGAACTAAGTCTTAATGATTCACTTTTGATTTTGCCTTTTCGATCACAAGCCGTCTTCACCTGAAACCTCTGCGTCCTATTCTTTAAAATTACTGTCTTAGCCGTATTTAGACTCATCCCAAAGGCCTCACGAATATTCCCTACCAATTTTAAAAAGTAATTGGTATGGCGTGAATCATAAAGGAGTTCGGTGCAGTCATCAGCAAAGCTAATAACTGTATGGGTCGAATCATTGAAAGATTTAGAGTCATAAATTGAGTGAGTACCACTAATTGAGTGAGTGGCCGATTTACTTTGAAGACCATAATTTTTTGAAGACGAACTCGAAGGAAATTAAGCTAAGGCTCAATAAAGAGCACAAATAATGCCGGCAATAATGGTCCCCTTGTTGGACCCCCGCACCTAGTTCCAATGGGTCAAGTGGTTGGCCATTGGACATCAGGGTAGTTAGGGTACCCGGGAAGAGGATTCGTATCCAGCAGCGGAATTGGTCCCCAAATCCATAGTGCATTGGAACCATATCGAGTGCGTCCCATACGACACTATCAAAGGCTTTAGCGAAATCTAGTAGAACGGCGCCAGCCGGAGAATTGCCACCCCCAAGTAATTGGGTCAAAGCTTGAAACCGTAAATGTGGCGAATATCCCGGCCCGGTACAAATCCAAATTGGTCCGGGTGAAGTAATATTCCCCGAGCCTATGGGCCAAAATTTTGGGCCCGATTTTGTTAATAAAAATAAACTCGGGATCGGAATGTTAATAAAAATAAACTCAGTAAGTAGTATTTGTGCGTTCATCCTTGTCCTACTCTTTGCTGTCTCTCTTGCTGGCCATTCATTCCTTTCGCGCACGATAGCCATTCAATCGCATTGACCAATCACTGGTCATAGTAACGTCCGCCTTTCTTCGATCAGCACATCAATCTTTAACACTCTCCCTTGATGTGCGCGCGAAGTGAGCATCCTACGCTGCCATCCGTAGACCCGTAAGAAACTTGCTGTGCTTGTCCCTTGCAAGTGCCTTCGTAAATCCGTCCGCGACCATGTCTTCCGTCGGCTTGTATTCAAGTGTGATTTCCTCGCGTTCCACTTTCTCGCGCAGGAAATGAAACTTGATGTCGATGTGCTTCGTCCGCGAGTGATAAACAGGATTCTTGGCCAGTGCGATGCAACCTTGATTATCTTGATAAATCGTTGTTGCCGAATCGACACCGTACTTCATGTCCTTGAGCAGACTTCGGAACCAAATAGCCTCTTGCGTCACACTGTACAAACTCATGTACTCTGCTTCCGTGCTTGATGTTGCGACCGTCGGCTGACGCTTGGAATTCCACGAAACGGCACTTCCATTCAAGAAGAATACATACCATGTTGTTGAACGTCGCGTGTCGAGGTCTCCTGCCCAGTTTGCATCAGCATACGCAATCAGCTCTCCCTTGCTCGAGCCGTCAAACACAATGCTGATATCTAGTGTCGTCTTCAAGTACTTCAGAATTCGCTTGGCCGCCGCCCAGTGTGCCTTGCCGTAACGCTCGCAAAACTTGGCAACTTCACCAACAGCATATGCTATGTCCGGGCGCGTACATGTTGCTATGTACATCAAAGCCCCCACCAGTTCGCGATATGGGTACTTCGGCGCAAACGCTTCCTCTTCGGGCAACTTCGACAACTTGGAGTTACTGTCCGCTGGTGTGTGCACGTCCTTGCATTGATCAACACCAAATTTCTCCGCGAGTCGCTTGATATACGCTTGTTGGTTTATCTTGATCACATGGTCGTCACGCTTGCGGTGTATCTCGATCCCCAGGCAATACTTGAGCTCTCCGAGTTCTTTGATGCTGAACTCTTCCTTCAGCGCACTCTTGATGTCCTCAATATGATCCATGGTTTTGCAGAACAGCATCAAGTCATCCACGTAAATGATGATGATGCTGTACTCGTTTCTCGAAACACGAACGAACACACATGGGTCTGCCGAGGTACCCTTGAAACCTTGATTCTCCAGATGCTTGGTGAGCTTGCTGTTCCACTGTCGCGCAGCTTGCTTCGTCCCGTAAAGTGCTTTTTGAAGTAAGCACTTCTTTGCCGGATTTTCTTCATCTTCGAAGCCATCTGGCTGGTCCATGTAAATCTCCTCTTCAACTTCGCCATACAGGAATGCTGTATCAACGTCGACATTTTCAGCTTCTAAGTCTTCAGCCGCTGCGATCGCCAACACCGCATTAATCGACTCTTTGCGTGCGACTGGCGCAAACGTCTCATTGTAGTCAATTCCAGGGCGCTGCGTAAACCCCTTTGCGACTAAGCGTGCCTTGAACTTCACAATATTGCCACTCGGATCACGCTTGATACGGAAGACCCACTTGCACCCAACAGCCTTCTTATGCTGTGGCATGTCCAATAGCTTCCATGTGTTGTGATCTTCAAGTGACTTCATCTCGCTCTTCATCGCTTCCAGCCACTGATCCTTGTATTCGCTCTTCATTACTTCTTCGTAGGTGGAAGCTTGTTCCCCACTGCTCTCCGCGACCAAACAGTGGTGAGAGTCGTACTCTCCCTCGAAGTCGTCCAGATTGAATTCACCGCGGCGTATGTTCGTGAATTCTTTGTCGTAGCGCACCAGACCACGCTTCTTCCGAACAGGTCGCACCATCCACTCTTCTTCGCCATCTCGGCCAGGTGTGCTCGATGCACGAGTTGGAACTTGAACGACCACGTTATCTTGCCCGTCGTTCCCCGGCTCCTGGCGTGTTCGCATCGGTGGTGTCCTCAAAACTTCCTCTTCAAACGGTGCCTCCGTCTCTTCTTCGTCTTCAATCACGTCGACGATCACATTTCTTCTCTTCTCCAGTACCTTCGAGACGGGATGCTCAGCGAACGTCACACTTCTTGAAATCTTGATTGATCCGTCGTCCGCGTCAAGAAGTCGATACGCCTTGTGTTTCTTTGCATATCCAAGGAAGAAACACTTCACGCCTGAATCATCCAGTTTCTTGCGTCCCGCCTTCGTCACATGCGCGTAACACTGCGCACCAAATACGCGCATGTGGTCGATACGCGGTTTCCGCTTAAACACCATCTCGTATGGACTTGATCTCTTGTTCGACGCGTTTGGAAGCACGTTCCGGATGTCTGTCGCTGTCATGAGAGCTTCATGCGCTCTGCCATACCGTTCTGTTCAGGGTTGAACGGTACCGTGAACTCTTGTTTGATAAACTTTGCCTTGCAAAAGTTGTCCATCGCCGCGTTCCGGTACTCCCCACCGTTGTCACTTCGAAGAACCTTGACCTTTGTCCCAGACAGCGTCTTGATCTCTCGGTAAAACCTTGTGAACGCGCTTGTTACTTCGCTCTTCTTCCGCAACGGGAAGACCGTCGTGTACCGGTTTTTCATCATGATGAAGCTGACAATGTACTTGTGGCCGGACTTTGAGAGTGGCGTGATTGGCCCGAGTACGTCAGAACACACCACTTCATCGGAACGCGCAGCCTCCCTGAGCTCTGCGTCTTCCTCACTTGTATTGAAAGACTTTCGCACTTGCTTGGATGTTGCGCACACATCGCATACAAAGTCCATCTTCATCTCTTCTCCCTTGATTCTTCCATCCTTGACCAGAGCGTTTACCGTGCCATACGATGCGTGACCCAGTCTTCGGTGCCATAGCTCTGCTTCTGTCTCTGCAACATGGCACTCCGCATCAGCTTCGATGTTGAGGTACATCAGGAAACCCTGTTTCCTTCCCGTGGCAACCGGTGTTCCGCCACGCTTCACCACGCACTCGTCGCGGGTAATCTCGATCGTCATTCCTCGTGCTGCTGCAGCCGTGAGCGAGAACAAATTCTTCGTCAGTTCTTAAACGTGCAGAGTATTTTCCAGCGTGGCATCGCTCCACGCATGCCCGGTCCAAACCCGAAGCTTGACCGTTCCGTAGCCGATGAACTTGAGCTTCACATCGTTCTTCGCGCTTGAAACACTGCGCGGCTGTTCAACTATCTTGTAGTCCACGAAGGATCCTCGATCCTTGCACATATGCGCCGATGCTCCGCTGTCCATGACCCAGCAGTTGCTCGCGTAGCCCTCACTGGCATTGAACGCGATGTTGGACTGGTCATGGTTTGCTTCTCTTGGAATCCGACTTGAACGGCAATCTCTAGCATAGTGGCCGACCTTGCCACAATTGTAGCACACCCCCGACGGTCCTTTGGGACGTCGTCCTTGTTGCTTCTTCGGGTGCTGCTTGACGCTTCGCTTGTTTGTGTAGAGAGCCGTTGCTTCCTCTACTCGTGCCGCCTCCTTCTGGCGCACTTCTTCAGCAATCAGCTTACTCACGAGACTGCTGAATTCGAAGCTGGTGATCGACATCCGGAACGCCTGCACTAAGCTCTCGTAGCTTGCAGGAAGGCTCCTTAGCATGACTGCGCATATGTCTTCTTCACTTGGAGCACAATTTGCACTTCTCATCTTCATCACCAGGTCTTCAAGCTCCATCACATGTCCACTCATGTTCGACGCCGTGTACTTGAACGAAGCGAACTTCTGCTTCAGCCAAAGCCGATTCCCCATGTCTTGAGTGTGATGAAACCTTGCCAGTCTTCCCCACGCTTCGGTCGCTGACGTTGCGTCGATCACGTGCATCAGCTGAGAGTCACTCAAGTTGAGCGCGATCGCAGCGTGTGCTTGCTGCTCCTTGACCGCATTGGGTGCGCCTTCGCCAGAGACGGCTCCCCACAATCCTTTGGACATCAAAGACATCTTCATCTTGTAGCTCCATAACGCGTAGTTGGATCCGTCGAATGGCTCGATCTTGACAACGGAGTCGTTACTTGGGCTCATAACCTGTTAATAATAATAAACACGGGATCGGAATGTTAATAAAAATAAACTCAGTAAGTAGTATTTGTGCGTTCATCCTTGTCCTACTCTTTGCTGTCTCTCTTGCTGGCCATTCATTCCTTTCGCGCACGATAGCCATTCAATCGCATTGACCAATCACTGGTCATAGTAACGTCCGCCTTTCTTCGATCAGCACATCAATCTTTAACATCCACGACAGGCTACGCTTTCTTCCTTAATGGCAGCGTAGTATCATGGAAGTCTAAAAGGCAACCTACTGTGGCAACATCAAGTACCGAGGCGGAGTATATGGTCTTATACTCTGCGACGCAAGCGGCAGTGTGGCTGCGTCTGCTTTTGAGTGATATGGGCTGTGTATTGGAAGGGCCTTCGATGATCTACCAAGACAACCAAGGCTGCATTGCGTTAGCAAAGAACCCAATCTTTCATGCGCGAACCAAGCACATTGACATCAAATACCACTTCTTACGTGAGAAAGTGGAAGAAGGTGTCATAACACTGGAGTACAAGCCGACGGATGAGATGGTAGCGGATGGACTGACGAAGGTACTCGGGCGAATCAAGCATAAAAGTTTCGTCTTTGATCTATGCCTAAGCGACGGAAAGTAGCCGAACACACGCACACATCAAGGGAGAGTGTTGAAGGTGATGCTGTGGCTATGTGTAATATGTATGTTTTTGCATGTGTAGGTATTCCGGTATGGTACCGGTAGGGTACCAGTAGGTGACGTCAGACGATAACGTAAGACGATGACGTCAGACAATGACGTCAGAAGCTTCTAGAAGGTTCTAAGCTTAGATGTAGCAGTAGTGCGAACTAAGTCTTAATGATTCACTTTTGATTTTGCCTTTTCGATCACAAGCCGTCTTCACCTGAAACCTCTGCGTCCTATTCTTTAAAATTACTGTCTTAGCCGTATTTAGACTCATCCCAAAGGCCTCACGAATATTCCCTACCAATTTTAAAAAGTAATTGGTATGGCGTGAATCATAAAGGAGTTCGGTGCAGTCATCAGCAAAGCTAATAACTGTATGGGTCGAATCATTGAAAGATTTAGAGTCATAAATTGAGTGAGTACCACTAATTGAGTGAGTGGCCGATTTACTTTGAAGACCATAATTTTTTGAAGACGAACTCGAAGGAAATTAAGCTAAGGCTCAATAAAGAGCACAAATAATGCCGGCAATAATGGATCCCCTTGTTGGACCCCCGCACCTAGTTCCAATGGGTCAAGTGGTTGGCCATTGGACATCAGGGTAGTTAGGGTACCCGGGAAGAGGATTCGTATCCAGCAGCGGAATTGGTCCCCAAATCCATAGTGCATTGGAACCATATCGAGTGCGTCCCATACGACACTATCAAAGGCTTTAGCGAAATCTAGTAGAACGGCGCCAGCCGGAGAATTGCCACCCCCAAGTAATTGGGTCAAAGCTTGAAACCGTAAATGTGGCGAATATCCCGGCCCGGTACAAATCCAAATTGGTCCGGGTGAAGTAATATTCCCCGAGCCTATGGGCCAAAATTTTGGGCCCGATTTTGTTAATAAAAATAAACTCGGGATCGGAATGTTAATAAAAATAAACTCAGTAAGTAGTATTTGTGCGTTCATCCTTGTCCTACTCTTTGCTGTCTCTCTTGCTGGCCATTCATTCCTTTCGCGCACGATAGCCATTCAATCGCATTGACCAATCACTGGTCATAGTAACGTCCGCCTTTCTTCGATCAGCACATCAATCTTTAACACTCTCCCTTGATGTGCGCGCGAAGTGAGCATCCTACGCTGCCATCCGTAGACCCGTAAGAAACTTGCTGTGCTTGTCCCTTGCAAGTGCCTTCGTAAATCCGTCCGCGACCATGTCTTCCGTCGGCTTGTATTCAAGTGTGATTTCCTCGCGTTCCACTTTCTCGCGCAGGAAATGAAACTTGACGTCGATGTGCTTCGTCCGCGAGTGATAAACAGGATTCTTGGCCAGTGCGATGCAACCTTGATTATCTTGATAAATCGTTGTTGCCGAATCGACACCGTACTTCATGTCCTTGAGCAGACTTCGGAACCAAATAGCCTCTTGCGTCACACTGTACAAACTCATGTACTCTGCTTCCGTGCTTGATGTTGCGACCGTCGGCTGACGCTTGGAATTCCACGAAACGGCACTTCCATTCAAGAAGAATACATACCCTGTTGTTGAACGTCGCGTGTCGAGGTCTCCTGCCCAGTTTGCATCAGCATACGCAATCAGCTCTCCCTTGCTCGAGCCGTCAAACACAATGCTGATATCTAGTGTCGTCTTCAAGTACTTCAGAATTCGCTTGGCCGCCGCCCAGTGTGCCTTGCCGTAACGCTCGCAAAACTTGGCAACTTCACCAACAGCATATGCTATGTCCGGGCGCGTACATGTTGCTATGTACATCAAAGCCCCCACCAGTTCGCGATATGGGTACTTCGGCGCAAACGCTTCCTCTTCGGGCAACTTCGACAACTTGGAGTTACTGTCCGCTGGTGTGTGCACGTCCTTGCATTGATCAACACCAAATTTCTCCGCGAGTCGCTTGATATACGCTTGTTGGTTTATCTTGATCACATGGTCGTCACGCTTGCGGTGTATCTCGATCCCCAGGCAATACTTGAGCTCTCCGAGTTCTTTGATGCTGAACTCTTCCTTCAGCGCACTCTTGATGTCCTCAATATGATCCATGGTTTTGCAGAACAGCATCAAGTCATCCACGTAAATGATGATGATGCTGTACTCGTTTCTCGAAACACGAACGAACACACATGGGTCTGCCGAGGTACCCTTGAAACCTTGATTCTCCAGATGCTTGGTGAGCTTGCTGTTCCACTGTCGCGCAGCTTGCTTCGTCCCGTAAAGTGCTTTTTGAAGTAAGCACTTCTTTGCCGGATTTTCTTCATCTTCGAAGCCATCTGGCTGGTCCATGTAAATCTCCTCTTCAACTTCGCCATACAGGAATGCTGTATCAACGTCGACATTTTCAGCTTCTAAGTCTTCAGCCGCTGCGATCGCCAACACCGCATTAATCGACTCTTTGCGTGCGACTGGCGCAAACGTCTCATTGTAGTCAATTCCAGGGCGCTGCGTAAACCCCTTTGCGACTAAGCGTGCCTTGAACTTCACAATATTGCCACTCGGATCACGCTTGATACGGAAGACCCACTTGCACCCAACAGCCTTCTTATGCTGTGGCATGTCCAATAGCTTCCATGTGTTGTGATCTTCAAGTGACTTCATCTCGCTCTTCATCGCTTCCAGCCACTGATCCTTGTATTCGCTCTTCATTACTTCTTCGTAGGTGGAAGCTTGTTCCCCACTGCTCTCCGCGACCAAACAGTGGTGAGAGTCGAACTCTCCCTCGAAGTCGTCCAGATTGAATTCACTGCGGCGTATGTTCGTGAATTCTTTGTCGTAGCGCACCAGACCACGCTTCTTCCGAACAGGTCGCACCATCCACTCTTCTTCGCCATCTCGGCCAGGTGTGCTCGATGCACGAGTTGGAACTTGAACGACCACGTTATCTTGCCCGTCGTTCCTCGGCTCCTGGCGTGTTCGCATCGGTGGTGTCCTCAAAACTTCCTCTTCAAACGGTGCCTCCGTCTCTTCTTCGTCTTCAACCACGTCGACGATCACATTTCTTTTCTTCTCCAGTACCTTCGAGACGGGATGCTCAGCGAACGTCACACTTCTTGAAATCTTGATTGATCCGTCGTCCGCGTCAAGAAGTCGATACGCCTTGTGTTTCTTCGCATATCCAAGGAAGAAACACTTCACGCCTGAATCATCCAGTTTCTTGCGTCCCGCCTTCGCCACATGCGCGTAACACTGCGCACCAAATACGCGCATGTGGTCGATACGCGGTTTCCGCTTAAACACCATCTCGTATGGACTTGATCTCTTGTTCGACGCGTTTGGAAGCACGTTCCGGATGTCTGTCGCTGTCATGAGAGCTTCACACCAGTATGACTTGTCGAGTCCACTGTCCTTGATCATGCAGCGTGTCATCTCGATCAGTGTCCGGTTCATGCGCTCTGCCATACCGTTCTGTTCAGGGTTGAACGGTACCGTGAACTCTTGTTTGATAAACTTTGCCTTGCAAAAGTTGTCCATCGCCGCGTTCCGGTACTCCCCACCGTTGTCACTTCGAAGAACCTTGACCTTTGTCCCAGACAGCGTCTTGATCTCTCGGTAAAACCTTGTGAACGCGCTTGTTACTTCGCTCTTCTTCCGCAACGGGAAGACCGTCGTGTACCGGTTTTTCATCATGATGAAGCTGACAATGTACTTGTAGCCGGACTTTGAGAGTGGCGTGATTGGCCCGAGTACGTCAGAACACACCACTTCATCGGAACGCGCAGCCTCCCTGAGTTCTGCGTCTTCCTCACTTGTATTGAAAGACTTTCGCACTTGCTTGGATGTTGCGCACACATCGCATACAAAGTCCATCTTCATCTCTTCTCCCTTAATTCTTCCATCCTTGACCAGAGCGTTTACCGTGCCATACGATGCGTGACCCAGTCTTCGGTGCCATAGCTCTGCTTCTGTCTCTGCAACATGGCACTCCGCATCAGCCTCGATGTTGAGGTACATCAGGAAACCCTGTTTCCTTCCCGTGGCAACCGGTGTGCCGCCACGCTTCACCACGCACTCGTCGCGGGTAATCTCGATCGTCATTCCTCGTGCTGCTGCAGCCGTAAGCGAGAACAAATTCTTCGACAGTTCTTGAACGTGCAGAGTATTTTCCAGCGTGGCATCGATCCACGCATGCCCGGTCCAAACCCGAAGCTTGACCGTTCCGTAGCCGATGACCTTGAGCTTCACATCGTTCTTCGCGCTTGAAACACTGCGCGGCTGTTCAACTATCTTGTAGTCCACGAAGGATCCTCGATCCTTGCACATATGCGCCGATGCTCCGCTGTCCATGACCCAGCAGTTGCTCGCGTAGCCCTCACTGGCATTGAACGCGATGTTGGACTGGTCATGGTTTGCTTCTCTTGGAATCCGACTTGAACGGCAATCTCTAGCATAGTGGCCGACCTTGCCACAATTGTAGCACACCCCCGACGGTCCTTTGGGACGTCGTCCTTGTTGCTTCTTCGGGTGCTGCTTGACGCTTCGCTTGTTTGTGTAGAGAGCCGTTGCTTCCTCTACTCGTGCCGCCTCCTTCTGGCGCACTTCTTCAGCAATCAGCTTACTCACGAGACTGCTGAATTCGAAGCTGGTGATCGACATCCGGAACGCCTGCACTAAGCTCTCGTAGCTTGCAGGAAGGCTCCTTAGCATGACTGCGCATATGTCTTCTTCACTTGGAGCACAGTTTGCACTTCTCATCTTCATCACCAGGTCTTCAAGCTCCATCACATGTCCACTCATGTTCGACGCCGTGTACTTGAACGAAGCGAACTTCTCCTTCAGCCAAAGCCGATTCGCCATGTCTTGAGTGTGATGAAACCTTGCCAGTCTTCCCCACGCTTCGGTCGCTGACGTTGCGTCGATCACGTGCATCAGCTGAGAGTCACTCAAATTGAGCGCGATCGCAGCGTGTGCTTGCTGCTCCTTGACCGCATTGGGTGCGCCTTCGCCAGAGACGGCTCCCCACAATCCCTTGGACATCAAAGACATCTTCATCTTGTAGCTCCATAACGCGTAGTTGGATCCGTCGAATGGCTCGATCTTGACACCGGAGTCGTTACTTGGGCTCATAACCTGTTAATTAAAATAAACTCGGGATCGGAATGTTAATAAAAATAAACTCAGTAAGTAGTATTTGTGCGTTCATCCTTGTCCTACTCTTTGCTGTCTCTCTTGCTGGCCATTCATTCCTTTCGCGCACGATAGCCATTCAATCGCATTGACCAATCACTGGTCATAGTAACGTCCGCCTTTCTTCGATCAGCACATCAATCTTTAACAGATTTTAGCGTCCACATAAAGTAATGAAATTGGTCGATAATTGCTGGAAAGTTCCCGATCGCCTTTTTTATAAAGAAGCAAGACATGAACCCTCCACTGAAATTTTGTCATTTTTCCCTTTTGGAATTGAGCAGCATATATAACTTCGAATATTTTGCTCCAAAGGGGTAGATCTGTCTTATAATATTCAACAGGAAGGCCGTCCGGTCCCGGAGTTTTTCCAATTGCCGTGTGTGTTAGCGCCCAATAAAACTCAAGAGCTGTGAAGGGGTCTTCGATTGAATCGACTGGGATGGGCGTCTTGTGGAGAATGGCTGGCGGTCTAATATATTTTTAAGAGCAAGCTTTTCTTAAGGCTGGGTTTTTGCAATAGTAATACGGTCAGGATGGACACTAGATGGTTCCTGAGCGTGCAGATGCTGAGGTTCGTTGACTTAACGACACGGCAATCGAATTCGTCTTCAAGGGCGCAATGAATTGCTTGACTGGATGAGTTCAATCAGTCTGGTCGACTCTTGGCGACTTCAAAACCCCCATATCCAACAAATTACAAGCCCCAACTCAACTTCAAGAATTGACTATATTTTAGTCAGCTCTCAACTTTTTCACACGGATTTTCAGGATATTCACCACGATTTTAAAAACTTGGCAGGAATTGGCGACCATACTGGAATTTCGTTTCGACTTGGATGTTCAATCTTCAGACCGTCAAAAAAGGCCCCATGGAAATGCCCAGTTTGGGTAATCCAGTTGCCTGAAGCCCAAGAGTATTTGCACAAAACCTTAAATGAGTAAGCAGACTCTTTCTGGGCTCCTAATAAAACTTCCTATAATCCGGGATTCCTTTTAGATGAACACAAACGAAACGATTCTATTTTTCTGCGTGAGTTGTTCCTGAAAAATAATATGAACGCATGCGGGTGCTTGAAAATCTTTACCATGCCTGATCTAGTTGACTGAAATGACGGTATTAAAGTCCCCCAGGACATTACAAAGACTGTTTTCCTCAAAATGACGTGGCAAATTTCCGAAAAAATCAGCCCGGTGTCCCGGCTGAACTGGGGCGTATAGTACGTGAATGTATATTATAGCCGATTCAATAATTCCACGGATCAGGAGATAACGGGAGAGGATATCCATAGAAGTGACGTGCCGGCGCGTAACGTCTTGAAGATTGCGGATAGGGCAAGTAGGTGTTAATAACAAACCAACACCAGCTTGACCTGTAAAAGTGTTCATATTATCGTGAGACCAAAAACTGGTGTTGAGCTGGGAAGCTGTTTTCCAGTGAAATAGGGCTCTTTTAAAGCTTTTGTTCCCCGTAAATTTTGTTTCTTGAATTCCCACCATGTGAAAATAGTTTGAGAAGTAATTTAGGGTTCGTTGTGATATATCGTTTATTCCATTCGCATTAGTTGAGTATCCCTTTAGAGTCCATTGTACTTTAGGGGTAAATGGAGACCTGGGGGCCCACTAAAGTGGCCTGCTTGCGCAGATACTCAAAAGTTTTGCGTAATTCATAGAGAAGTGGCCCAGCCAAAATTCTTTTCATCAAGGGAGTTTTCATTATGGCGGACAGATTTGAATTGTCCCACGATAACCACAACGAGTGGGGCAGTGACGATGCTGCCTTCTCGAAAACCGCACTCAATTTATGTGGGTCCATATAGATGCTAGGTGCGATAATTTGCAGAGCTAGATTGGCCTCAGCCAGTTTTAATTTTAACCAGAATTGGGTCTGTTCAGGGCTTAATTGACCCAAAAGTGACTGGAAGTCGTCTGGTTTGGGTAAAGTGCTGAGACGCGGCCTGATATTGACCCATCGGCTGACGAAGGGTAATCACGTGAGCCCAACTCTCGGAGGACCGCGTGACCAAAAGCCTTAGACCGAAGGTGGTGGAAATTGGCATCCACTTCCGAATCGAGTAAAACTCGGTGAAGGCTTGGTTGTGCTTGGACCGTTGTTAGTAGTATGTCCGGGTCAGTAATCTGGGTAAAAGATCCCAAGAATTCCTCAATCACCGCGCAGAGTTGAGAAAGGGTTAATTCTTCAACATTGCCTTGGTAAACGGCCCCATTCAATATTTCTTCGCTCACCCTCGAGACTGTTACAAAAGACGCCACAGACTGAGGTGGATCCACATTTGTGTCTCAGAGAATGATATTTTGGTCCGGCGAATTGGGTCCTTCCGAGCCTTCACGAAGCCATTCGTAAGAGTTTATAAAGAAAATAGGCGGATATTCCCGTTGCGAGGGAGGTGAACGCCGCAAATCCACAGTCGGGGTGGCAACAGTACTAAAGATCAATTGTTTTGCCCGAAGAATGCGCGCAGGTGAAAACCAGCCGTTGTAATTGATCCCACCGAAAATTTTGGCTCGCCTTCACTTGGCCAGACCGATTTTGATCTAGCCATAGTTGTAGCCTCAATGTCTTCCATTGAGGAAATTGGACCGAGTTCTGAATCATAGTGATCCCCACTATGCGGCTCACATGCCAACCCAGAATCGTCACTCATTGCCGAATGGTCTTTTGAGTCACTCTCATTGTCATCCGCTGGTGGAATGCTTCCAGCAGCATCTGATATGCGACTTGGTGGCTCAGATTTGTGAATTTGGCTTTTTTCTCAATTCCTCAATAAAGGGAGAGGCCACGTTATTGTAGGCCCTGTTACGGTGGTGAACCACCGAAAAGCCGTGACCTGAAAGGTGGATTTGTCGAAGCGGGCTCCGCTTATCCAGCATAATTGAGACCGGAGGCTTTTCTTTGTTAAAATACACCTGGCGGCTGCGTGAACGAAGACCACCAACAACATGGGCCGGTGTAAAAAACACCGGAGGTGTACCTTTTTGGGCATAATAGTCATAAATGAGGCCATCCGATGCGTCATCTGAAGGCGCTGAAGTTCCACATAATACCAGTGACTGTACTTGGAATAAGGTTGAACTTTAAATTTGCGACCGCAAATGGTCACAGTTTCACTACCCAATTCTCTGCACACCTCCTGATCGGTGCACTGAAAACTAATTCCAGCATTACGAATAGCCTTAAAGTCACGAAGATGGGTCAAATTAGACGACCACAACGGTGTCTGCGGCGTTGAACCGAGTGAGGTCATTATTTCCGTATCAGAAAAAGTAGACGTGAGCTCTCTAGCCGGAATCCACATTGGAAGGCATAGTTCGGGAGAGACCTGCTGGGGTACTCCAGCTAAAGCGGCGCAACGCTTGTCGTGTGGGTCACGCTCCGGGTTCAACAAAGCAGCTTTCGCCTTTTCAAAAACAGCGTCAGCCGGACGTGGAAATTCGGCTCTTGGTGCAGCATTTTGCCATGTCTGGCGCCATTTTTTGTCCCTTTGGGGACCCGTCATGATTTAACAGGTAAAAATTCCCATGTTTGTGCTACTTCTTCTTTTTTATTTTAGTTTTGTCGTTTGGCACGGTTGAACCTACAGTTAAATACTGTAAGCGCCTAATTGTCAAGTTGACGTAAACTTTGGTGACTGTTTAGCTCGGCACGACTTGTTAAACGGGGGGGCGGAGCGAGAGCGATTTGACGGCTAAAAAAGTGGGTGAGCAAGCTTGGGCCTGTCTCTGTCCACTTTCGGTGTAGTTGGCAAATTGCGGAATAGTCTTGAGTCTGTATTCGTACTCATCAACTTGTCGGTCACGAGATCGCAGTGAGTACTTACCACCTTTACTGTACTGTAAAAATTATTTGCGTACATATTTATTGTTTGGTCACTTTCTTCAAAATTCCAAAACGTTTCCATTTGCGGCAAGTCATGCGATAGCACGACGAAAGTTTGACATAATAAGCAGCGTTAGAGTAATCTCTATTATACTCGTCTTTCTTGATGAAAGTATTTGACTTGAAGTGGGTCACACAGCACCCGAGTCGTGCAGGAAGATACACGACCTTCGGGTGAATGATTCTAATATTCCTGGTCTCTGGTGTGCAATACCTAATTTAATAAATTTACCTTCTGCAATTTCCATTTCGGTATCCCTCAGTATGCGAGCCGGTAGATGTACCGATAGGTGCACGGGGAGCCATCAATTTCTTAACGGTTTCTTACCACCTTTATAAAATTTATAGATAAAACCTGATATATTGCCGCATTAAATATTATAAATCTCGGCAGTCCGTAAACCATAATTGAAAACCACATCACCCTGCTCATCAAGGCCATGCGCGGCGCATTCTACGTGACGACTGCGCTTCTCATCACAAACTGCATCCGAGCAGCTGCCGAGGCCAATCGATCTGAGTACCGACAAACGTCTTACCATGATGGAGTTGTAACAGGTAGTATGGGCACCAAATCAACGCCCAGAAGATTCCATCAAGGCAGCCATGAACCACACGACAACTTTGCCGTCAGCGCGACTAATGAAGAGCGTATGCCGGAAGCTCCCACGAGAATCACGGCTTCATTAGGCGAAGAGGCTTTGGATACCGTAAGAAAAGCGACCCATTTCACCTTTGATTTAAATGCTCCACCGGAAGAGACTTCTACGGGTGCGTTGGAGGCATACCACATTTTACGTGACCAGGATCCTCGCACATATACGGCTAGCAGCCTTGACGTGTCACGTAGTCATTTAAGCAACAAACGCACCGCTCAAGCGCTAACGAGTCCGGGACAGGCTTCAGGATTCGCCACTCCGAAAAAATTGTCAGGTGGTCAGCCCAAGAAACCGCGCACTAGTGCGTCTTTAAAGGATACGGAGGTACAAAGCATCATCAGTCGTGACAAGATAACGTTTGCACCAAGGGGCTTGAGTAACGATGATGTACAAATTGTTCACAGCTTGTATTTACAACACCTTAAGCACAACTCGGCGGTCTTCGCACCGAAAGAAGATGAGACGAGAAAGATGCTTGGTATGATAAAAATAAATGACAATTGGGTACCAAGCTCAGATCAAACGTACACTCAGTACAGTATAGAGTTGATGCAAATGAATCTGCAATCGCTGAAGGAGCTGGGTTTAAGTTCCAACACGGTTCTATATCCAAAGTTGCAGGAATTTCTAGAGCAATCTTCGAAGGATTTGGAGGAGATCCAGCTTTGCCTTTTGCGGCTGCTATGTCTTAGGAGGTGGATGCACATGTACCGTGATTTTTTCAGCTTTTGTCATTCCAACCCTAAAATTCGCAGCAACTTTAGTGCAGCGTCGAGACTTCAAGTAGCGCTGCAGATGAGTAAGGCTAAGGTTGCAGAGTCTAGCGTTGAAGTGGCTCCTTATTTTGCTGCCTTGGGGACGAAAGAGACAAGGAACACAAACGTAGAAATTAACATGTTTAAGGACGTGGAGACTGCCGTGAAAAAGGCCAATATAAAATGGGCAGACAAGATGAACGTGTACAAGCTCTTGGAAGATGTTCCTCTAGACAAGAACCAACTCGCGGCTTCAGGACACTTTACTCCTATTGCCAAAACCTTTAAATTTCGGACCGGCAAGAAACGCTTTGACATTTTCAAAACACCGTTAAGTCCCAGTCCCAATGAAGAATCGCTACCAGGTGGGCCAGGCAAGGGGTCGCGCGACAGAAATCAGATTTTTGAGCTTGTGGACGAAGCGACAAATCGAGCGACGGAGACGACAATACGTTACAAGAAGGCTGTTGTGAAACCGTATGAACAATCTAAATTCTTGCAACTTCGCGACGTTTTTAAAAAGGACTCAGAGCCTGATTTCGCACCGACACTTGAAATGATAAAGATGATGTGGAGATTGTTCAATTGGAAACGAAAGAAATCAGATCCGAGAAAATATAAATATGCAGGCCATTATCTTAGAGGCCATGTATGTCGTCTGGATCAGATGGAATTAGAGACCGCATTGGGCTTAAAACGGGTGAATTTACTGAGAGCAACTCAGCACATGGAAGAGGGTGATGAAAACTATCTGCTTCAACTCCGAACCGAATATCTCATGAAGCTGCTGGAAATGTACGACAAGTTTTACCCGTTTTGCGTGAAATACCGCTACATGTGCAAGAAAGAGTCAATAGCTGTTCACTCAGAGCCATCGCAATAAGAAACGAGAATACGTCCGAAATGTAATCAGCATTTTCTCCGAGTAAAATAATGACCAGGGAACTTTACTACGTTAAAGGTTTACACGAGAAAAAGTGCTGATTAAATATGTTGGGCGCTGTTGTCGTTCTTCCTACTGGCGTATAACAATGCATGCCATCTTGAATACAGGTGGCACTCAAGCCTATCTTTGAAAGACATCTACTAGCTCCACTTGGAACGAAAGACTTTAAATAAACAAGCAACATGCTAGCGCGTGCATATCGTGAGTCTGTCTTCGTTCTCATCAGCTTGTCGTTTTCGAGCTCGAAGTTTGTACTGTTCCTAAGTGTAAAAATTAATTGCGTACTTAATTATTGTTGGTTCACTTTTTAATAACTTCCTAACACATTTCCTTTTGCGGCAAGTCATGCACATTAGTTGACTAGAACCTTACTGATATAAAAGGTAGCGCTACATCAAAAACCGGCCGTCTTTCTTGATAAAAGCATTATTACCTAAAGTGACGGGATCACAAAGCAAGGGTATTGATTGTTTCATATCTCCGGTCTTCGCAATACCATACAAAATACTGATTTACTACAGCCTGGAATCCGGTGTTTACGGTCTTTCCATTTCGGTATCCCTCAGTATGCAAACCGGTAGATGTGCCGATAAGTGCACAGACACGTTATCGCGCTCAATCACACCATAAAAAACATCGGAAGATCACGTCACCTTGCTCACCACGTCCATGCGCGGCGCATTCTACGTGACGACTGCGCTTCTCATCACAAACAGCATCCGGACAGCTGCCGAGGCCGATCAATCAGGACGCCAACCAATGTCCCACCATGATGGCGTGGTACCAGGTAATCATCACCCAGACGATTCCTTCAGGGCAGCCATGAACCGCACGAATACTTTGCCGTCAGCGCGACTAATGAAGAGCGTATACCGGAAGTTCCCACGAGAATCACGGCTTCATTAAGTGAAGAGGCTCTAGATATTGTAAGAATAGCGACCCATTTCACCTTTGATTTAAATGCTCCACCGGAAGAGACTTCTAAGGGTATGTTGGAGGCATACCACATTTTACATGACTAGGACCCTCGCACGTATACGGCTAGCAACCTTGACGTGTCACGTAGTCATTTAAGCAACAAACGCACCGCTCAAGCGCTAACGAGTCCGGACCAGGCTTCAGGCTCCGCCACTCCGAAAATATTGTCAAGTGGTCAGCCCAAGAAACTGCGCACTAGTGCGTCTTTAGAGATCACGGAGGCACAACCTGGCATCAGTCGTGACAAGAAGACGCTTGCACCAAGGACCTTGAGTAACGATGATGCTCAAAATGTTTACAGCTTGTATTTACAACATCTAAAGCGCAACTCGGCGGTTTTTGAACCGACAAAACATGAGACGAGAAAGATGCTTGGTATGATCAAAGATGATGACAATTGGATACCATGCTTAGATCAAACGTACTTTCAGTACAGTGGAAAGCTGATGCAAATGAAACTACAATCGCTGAAGGAGCTGGGTTTAAATTTCAACACGGTTTTGAATCCAAGGTTGCGGGAATTACAAGAGCAATCTTTAAAGAATCTAGAGGAAATCCAGCTTTGCCTTTTGCGGCCACTATGTCTTAGGAGGTGGATGCACATTATCGTGAATTTTTCAGCTTTTGTCATTCCAACCATAAATTCCGCAGCAACTTTAGTGTAGCGTCGAGACTTCAAGTAGCGCTACAGATGAAGAGTGGAATTGCAAAGTCTAGCGTCGAAGTGGCTCCTTATTTTGCTGCGCTGGGGACGAAAGAGACGAGAAACACGAAGGTTGAAAAAAAACATGTTTAAGGACGTAAAGAATGCCGTGAAAACCGCCAATTTAAAATGGGCAGACAAAAAAGCTGTGAACAAGATCTTTGAGGAAGTTTCTCGAGGCGATGACCAACTCGCGGCATCAGGCCACTTTCCCGTATTGCCGATACCTATACTATTCAAAGCGGCAAACAACGTTTCAATGTGTTGAAAACACCGCCAAGCTCCGGTCTTAACGAAGAATCGCTTCCAGGTGGGCAAGGCAAAGGGTCGCGCGACAGATCTCAGATTTTTGAGGACGAAGAGACAAATCGAGCGAAGGAGACGATATCACGTTACGAAAAGGCTGTTCTGGAAAAGAACGAACAAAGCAAAGTCATGCTAATGCTAATGCTTGACGAGTTTGTAGAGAACTCAAAGCCTGATTTTGCACCGACGCCTGGAATGGTTAAATTGATGTGGAGAATGTTCAATTGGAGAGCAAACTCACCAGATCCGAGAAAATGTAAACATGCAGGCCATTATTCAAAAGGCTATGTATGTCTTCTAGATCGGATGGAACTAGAGACCGCATTGGGCTTGGAACGGGTAAATACAATGAGAGCGACTGAGCACATGGAAGCAGGTGATGTAAACTATCTGATTGAACTCCGAACCGAATATCTCATGAAGCTGCTTGAAACGTACGACAAGTTTTACCCGTTTGGCGAGAGACACCGCTTTCTGTGCGAAAAAGAGTCACTAGCTGTTCACCCAAAGCCATCGCAATAAGAATTAAAATTCGAAACTGCATTCTTTCCGAGTAAAAAAATCACCAAGGCACTTCGTGAACAAGGCTACTACGTTGAATATAAGATTTTTACGAGAAAAAGTGTTTATTGTATATGTTGCGCGCAATTGTCCCTTTTTCCACTTGGAACAAGAGATTTTGAAAGAAAACAAGCGACATGCTAGCGTGTGCATATCGCTGTAGGTTTAGCCGCGTGTGAATACTGCTATAGGTGAGACTTGAATTGAACAAATTTAATTACACTTCTATCCAGCAAATTGCCTAGCTACTGTTGTAAAATCTAGAAGTATACCAAAGTAGGTTAAAACTGTAAATCGAGGATGGCAGGCATACAAACTTTCAGTCACATAGGGAGCCGAAAAATCATCCAGAGTAAGCACTGAAAATTCCGTTGTTTTCATAAAGGGTTTTTTGGTGCAGTGGTTTAAATACCTCTGCTCCAAGTCGGTATCGAGTCCCACCGTGGACGAAAACTGACAGGTGATGCTATTTGGGGGATTACAATTGGGGGGTCGAAAAGCTGATAGCTTGCGATAAATGCCGAAGGCACTGTCGTGAGGGAGTCGTTACAACGCCTAGCCATAAGACGTCGGTATGCGCTAATTAGGGGTAGACAACACCTTGGCGAAGCCCAATGCAAATTGGGAGAGACGGTAATACTGGGTGGCGGAAAGCTGCAAGGATCGCCAACTTGACAGTAGTCCCACCGAATCCGTATGTAAGATGTGACGTAGATTGAGTCAACCCGTGACCTCAAAAAGGCGCAATTAGCATATCGGCTACAACTACTTTCAAAAATAAAAAACCCTTACAGGTCGAAAGGCCAAAAATGCCAAATTGTTCAAAAGGTGCTAAGGCCGGAATAACGAAAGGCCGAAAGCAAGCTTGAAAACAGCATTTTTGTGTTGAGCCACTCTTTTTTTTGCAAAGGAGCTAAGAGGGTCATCCTCTCAGCTAGAATACGACCCAATTGTGGCGGCTGCTAAAATTAACGTTGAGGGCACAATAAGCAATACTGCTCCGAGTTCATTTCCATCGTAAAGAGAACGTGCCGAAGCGTTATTTAGCTGCACTGAGTCTTCATTGTGGAATTACAGCCGTAAATTGCTGGTGGATTTTAGTCTGGCTAGCAACTCAAGTAATTGCCGCATTATGGCACTGGAATGGCTTAGACGTTTGCAGTATAAGTCTCGATAGAAGTGTTGTATGTGAAGCACTATAGCAGCCTCGACTTGAGCGATAACTTTGATGGTGTTGGCTTGAATCTCGTGAAAGCGAATATCATTCCTGTGCATCCACAAGCAACGTAGAACCACTACTCGAACAATGTGGAAAATCACAAATAAAGTACAACCGTAACGTGACTTGGCATGTTCGGTTGGTTCAAGTTTAAGGAATAGAATTGACTCCCATTTTAGTGGGGCCCGAAAAAAGCCTCGAAAAGCATTGAGCCATTTAGACCAAACTTGAGTCGCAAAATCGCAATAACAAAACAAGTGTGGGGTAGTCTCCAGAATTCCACAGCCATGATGGCAGGTTGAAATTGCAGCAGTGAGATGCTGAAGACGATAACCGAGGAGCCGATAAAGAAGGTCGAAGTAGACTGGCAAGACATGTCGACCCAGTTTGTAGTCACGGGCCCACATAGTCGTATCAGGTCTACTGAGACGCCGAGTCGAGAAAGGGGCAATGCTGGTGAATTAAATTCCATTAAAACTTTTCGAATTTTTGTCACACCTAGCTCGGATATTTCATAAGTATCAAAAGTCCAGGTGTGATGTGCGGCGTAGAATTTTGGCACTTGACTAGGCCCTATTGGATAAGGGTCTAGTGAACGCAGCAGAGAGCCGGCTTTGTCCAAGATATTGTTGCATGAAATCGCGCTGACAATTCACCCCGAGCCAAATTGGCTTAAGAAACGGAAAAGGTTTGTAGCCGTAATAGGTACAGTGATAGAAGGTTTTGTCGTAATGGCTCATTTTCCGCAGTCCAAGGTTGAAAGGGAAGGATTACTTGGTGAAGGTGATGCTGTGGCTATGTGTAATATGTATGTTTTTGCATGTGTAGGTATTCCGGTAAGGTACCGGTAGGGTACCAGTAGGTGACGTCAGACGATAACGTAAGACGATGACGTCAGACGATGACGTAAGACGATGACGTCAGACAATGACGTCAGAAGCTTCTAGAAGTATCTAAGCTTAGATGTAGCAGTAGTGCGAACTAAGTCTTAATGATTCACTTTTGATTTTGCCTTTTCTATCACAAGCCGTCTTCATTTGAATCCTCTGCGTCCTATTCTTTAAAAGGTTATGAGCCCAAGTACGGACGCGATACCCAAGATGGAGCCGTTCGACGGATCAAACTACGCGCTATGGGCGCTCAAGATGAAGATGTACCTCATGTCCAAGGGACTGTGGGAAGCGGTTCTCAATACAGCTAGCGTCACGGCGGCGAAAGAGCAGCAAGCGCACGCGGCGATCGTGCTCAACCTGAAGGACGCTCGGCTGGTACATGTCATGAATGCTACCAGTGCTAAGGAAACCTGGGAAGCGCTGGAGAGGTTCCACCAAACTCAGGACATGACAAGCCGACTATGGCTCAAGGAGAAGTTCGCGTCGTTCAAGTACACGACGATGGACATGAGCGCACACGTAATGGAGCTGGAGCAACTGGTGCTGCAGATGAGAAGCGCGAATTGCGGGCCAAATGAAGAGGACGTATGCGCAACAATGCTGCGCAGCCTGCCAGAGTCGTACGAGAGCTTGGTGCAGGCATTCCGCATGAGTGTGACTCAGTTCAATTTCAGCGATCTCGTGACCAAGCTCATTGCTGAGGAAGTGCGCAAGAAAGAGTCATGCCGCACCGAAAATGTAACGGCGCTGCACGTAAGCAAGCATCGTAAAAAGCGCCAGTTTGGCAAGAAGAGTGGCGGTCAGCGCAAGAAGGGAGCGGGTGTTCAGTGCTTTAACTGTGGAAAGCGCGGGCACTACGCGCGCGACTGCTGGGCAAAGGCTAACGACAACAGTGGGAGCGGAAGCCGATATGAAGATCACTCGAACGTGGCGTTCAGCGTCAGCGAAGGAAGTGAAGGCGACTGCTGGGTCATGGACAGCGGCGCCACAGCGCATATGTGCAAGGAGCGCAAAGCTTTTTCAGAGTACGTAGAAGCAACGACGGCACGTATTGTATCGAGCGCGAAAAGCAGCGCGCAATTGAAGGTGTTTGGACAAGGCACAGTGATGCTGCGGGTCTGGAATGGCACGGGGTGGACGAATGCGCGGCTTGAGAACGCGCTACACGTACAAGATCTCACGAAGAACTTGTTTTCATTGACTGCGGCAGCAGCGCGCGGGATGAAAGTTGAGATCTCCCACAACGGCTGCGTCGTGAGTCGACTCGGCGTCTCAGGTAGACCTGATACGACTATGTGGGCCCGTGACTACAAACTGGGTCGACATGTCTTGCCAGTCTACTCCGACCTTCTTTATCGGCTCCAGCACAACGCTTTATTTATCGGTTATCGTCTTCAGCATCTCACTGCTGCAGTTTCAACCTGCCATCATGGCTGTGGAATTTCGGAGACTACCCCACACTTGTTTGGTATTGCGATTTTGCGACTCAAGTTTGGTCTGAATGGCTCAATGCTTATCGAGGCTTTTTTCGGGCCCCACTAAAATGGGAGTCAATTCTATTCCTTAAACTTGAACCAACCGAACATGCCAAGTCACGTTACGGTTATATTTTATTTGTGATTTTCCACATTGTTCGAGTAGTGGTTCTACGTTGCTTGTGGATGCACAGGAATGATATTCGCTTTGATGAGATTCAAGCCAACACCATCGAAGTTATCGCTCAAGTCGAGGCTGCTATAGTGCTTCACATACAACACTTCTATCGAGACTTATACTGCAAAAGTCTAAGCCATTCCAGTGCCATAATGCGGCAATTACTTGAGTTGCTGGACAGACTTAAATCCACCAGCAATTTACGGCTGAAATTCCACAATGAAGACTCAGTGCAGCTAAATAACGCTTCGGCACGTTCTCTCTACGATGGAAATGAACTCGGAGCAGTATTGCTTATTGTGCCCTCAACGTTAATTTTAGCAGCCGCCACAATTGGGTCCTATTCTAGCTGAAAGGATAACCCACTTAGCTCCTTTGCAAAAAAAAAGAGTGGCTCAACACAAAAATGCTGTTTTCAAGATTGCTTTCGGCCTTTCGTTATTCCGGCCTTAGCACCTTTTGAACAATTTGGCATTTTTGGCTTTTCGTCCTGTAAGGGTTTTTTATTTCTGGTATTAGTTGTAGCCGTTATGCTAATTGCGCCTTTTTGAGGTCACGGGTTGACTCAATCTACGTCACATCTTACATACGGATTCGGTGGGACTACTGTCAAGTAAGCGATCCTTGCAGCTTTCCGCCACCCAGTATTACCGTCTCTCCCAATTTGCATTGGGCTTCGCCAAGGTGTTGTCTACCCCTAATAAGCGGATACCGACGCCTTATGGCTAGGCGTTGTAACGACTCCCTCACGACAGTGCCTTCGGCATTTATCGCAAGCTATCAGCTTTTCGACTCCCCAATTGTAATCCCCCCCAAATAGCATCACCTGTCAGTTTTCGTCCACGGTGGGACTCGATACCGACTTGGAGCAGAGGTATTTAAACCACTGCACCAAAAAAACCCGTTATGAAAACAACGAAATTTTCAGTGCTTACTCTGGATGATTTTTCGGCTCCCTATGTGACTGAAAGTTTGTATGCCTGCCATCCTCAATTTACAGTTTTAACCTACTTTTGGTATACTTCCAGATACTACAACAGTAGCTAGGCAATTTGCTGGATAAAAGTGTAATGAAATTTGTTCAATTCAAGACTCACCTATAGCAGTATTCGCACGCGGCTAAATCTACAGCGATATGCACAAGCTAGCATGTCGCTTGTTTTCTTTCAAAATCTTTTGTTCCAAGTGGAGCAAGTACGCATCTTTAAAATGATAAGCGTGAGTGCCACGTGCATTCAAGAAAGCACACATTGTTATAAGTCGGAAGGGAAAAGGGACAATTGCGCGCAACATATACAATAAACACTTTTCCTCGTAAAAATCTTATATTTAACGTAGTAGCCTTGTTCACGAAGTGCCTTGGTGATTATTTTACTCGGAGAGAATGCGGTTTTCAAATATTGTTTCTTATTGCGATGGGTCTGGGTGAACAGCTAGTGACTCTTTTTCGCACAGAAAGCGGTGTCTCTCGCAAAACGGGTAAAACTTGTCGTACGTTTTAAGCAGCTTCATGAGATATTCGGTTCGGAGTTCAATCAGATAGTTTACATCACCTGCTTCCATGTGCTCAGTCGCTCTCATTGTATTTACTCGCTCCAAGCCCAATGCGGTCTCTAATTCCATCCGATCTAGACGACATACATAGCCGTTTAAATAATGGCCTGCATATTTACATTTTCTCGGATCTGGTGAGTTTGCTTTCCAATTGAACATTCTCCACATCATTTTAATCATTCCAGGCGTCGGTGCAAAATCAGGCTTTGAGTTCTCTACAAACTTGTCAAGCATTAGCATGACTTTGCTTTGTTCGTTCTTTTCCAGAACAGACTTTTCGTAATGTGATATCGTCTCCTTCGCTCGATTTGTCTCTTCGTCCACAAGCTCAAAAATCTGAGATCTGTCGCGCGACCCTTTGCCTTGCCCACCTGGAAGCAAGTCTTCGTTAAGACCGGAGCTTGGCGGTGTTTTCAACACATTGAAACGTTGTTTGCCGCTTTGAATAGTATAGGTATCGGCAATACGGGGAAAGTGGCCTGATGCCGCGAGTTGGTCATCGCCTCGAGAAACTTCCTCAAAGATCTTGTTCACAGCTTTTTTGTCTGCCCATTTTAAATTGGCGGTTTTCACGGCATTCTTTACGTCCTTAAACATGTTTTTTTTCAACCTTCGTGTTTCTCGTCTCTTTCGTCCCCAGCGCAGCAAAATAAGGAGCCACTTCGACGCTAGACTTTGCAATTCTACTCTTCATCTGTAGCGCTACTTGAAGTCTCGACGCTACACTAAAGTTGCTGCGGAATTTTAGGGTTGGAATGACAAAAGCTGAAAAAAATCACGGTATATGCGCATCCACCTCCTAAGACATAGTGGCCGCAAAAGGCAAAGCTGGATCTCCTCTAAATTCTTTAAAGATTGCTCTTGTAATTCCCGCAACCTTGGATTCAAAACCGTGTTGGAATTTAAACCCAGCTCCTTCAGCGATTGTAGTTTCATTTGCATCAGCATTCCACTGTACTGAGTGTACGTTTGATCTAATCATGGTATCCAATTGTCATCATCTTTGATCATGCCAAGCATCTTTCTCGTCTCATGTTTTGTCGGTTCAAAAACCGCCGAGTTGCGCTTAAGATGTTGTAAATACAAGCTGCAAACATTTTGAACATCATCGTTACTCAAGGTCCTTGGTGCAAGCGTCTTCTTGTCACGACTGATGCCAGGTTGTGCCTCCGTGATCTCTAAAGACGCACTAGTGCGCAGTTTCTTGGGCTGACCACCTGACAACTTTTTCGGAGTGGCGGAACCTGAAGCCTGTCCCGGACTCGTTAGCGCTTGAGCGGTGCGTTTGTTGCTTAAATGACTACGTGACACGTCAAGGTTGCTAGCCGAATACGTGCGAGGGTCCTAGTCATGTAAAATGTGGTATGCCTCCAACGCACCCGTAGAAGTCTCTTCCGGTGGAGCATTTAAATCAAAGGTGAAATGGGTCGCTTTTCTTACGGTATCCAAAGCCTCTTCGCCGGATGAAGCCGTGATTCTCGTGGGAGCTTCCGGTATACGCTCTTCATCAGCCGCGGTGACCGCCAAGTTGTCGTGTGGTTCATGGCTGCCTTGAAGGAATGTTCTGGGCGATGATTTGGTGCCCATACTACCTGGTATCACTCCATCATGGTAAGACGTTTGTCGGTATTCAGATCGATTGGCCTCGGCAGCTGCTCGGATGCTGTTTGTGATGAGAAGCGCAGTCGTCACGTAGAATGCGCCGCGCATGGCCTTGATGAGCAGGGTGATGTGGTTTTCAATTATGGTTTCGGACTGCCGAGATTTATAATATTTAATGCGGCAATATATCAGGTTTTATCTATAAATTTTATAAAGGTGGTAAGAAACCGTTAAGAAATTGATGGCTCCCCGTGCACCTATCGGTACATCTACCGGCTCGCATACTGAGGGATACCGAAATGGAAATTGCAGAAGGTAAATTTATTAAATTAGGTATTGCACACCAGAGACCAGGAATATTAGAATCATTCACCCGAAGGTCGTGTATCTTCCTGCACGACTCGGGTGCTGTGTGACCCACTTCAAGTCAAATACTTTCATCAAGAAAGACGAGTATAATAGAGATTACTCTAACGCTGCTTATTATGTCAAACTTTTGTCGTGCTATCGCATGACTTGCCGCAAATGGAAACGTTTTGGAATTTTGAAGAAAGTGACCAAACAATAAATATGTACGCAAATAATTTTTACAGTACAGTAAAGGTGGTAAGTACTCACTGCGATCTCGTGACCGACAAGTTAATGAGTACGAATACAGACTCAAGACTATTCCGCAATTTTCCAACTACACCGAAAGTGGACAGAGACAGGCCCAAGCTTGCTCACCCACTTTTTCAGCCGTCAAATCGCTCTCGCTCCGCCCCCCCCGTTTAGCAAGTCGTGCCGAGCTAAACAGTCACCAAAGTTTACGTCAACTTGACAATTAGGCGCTTACAGTATTTAACTGTAGGTTCAACCGTGCCAAACGACAAAACTAAAATAAAAAAGAAGAAGTAGCACAAAAATGGGAATTTTTACCTGTTAAATCATGACGGGTCCCCAAAGGGACAAAAAATGGCGCCAGACATGGCAAAATGCTGCACCAAGAGCCGAATTTCCACGTCCGGCTGACGCTGTTTTTTGAAAAGGCGGAAGCTGCTTTGTTGAATCCGGAGCGTGACCCACACGACAAGCGTTGCGCCGCTTTAGCTGAAGTACCCCATCAGGTCTCTCCCGAACTATGCCTTCCAATGTGGATTCCGGCTAGAGAGCTCACGTCTACTTTTTCTGATACGGAAATAATGACCTCACTCGGTTCAACGCCGTAGACACCGTTGTGGTCGTCTAATTTGGCCCATCTTCGTGACTTTAAGGCTATTCGTAATGCTGGAATTAGTTTTCAGTGCACCGATCAGGAGGTGTGCAGAGAATTGGGTGGTGAAACTGTGACCATTTGCGGTCGCAAATTTAAAGTTCAACCTTATTCCAAGTACAGTCACTGGTATTATGTGGAACTTCAGCGCCTTCGGATGACGCATCGGATGGCCTTATTTATGACTATTATGCCCAAAAAGGTGCACCTCCGGTGTTTTTTACACCGGCCCATGTTGTTGGTGGTCTTCGTTCACGCAGCCGCCAGGTGTATTTTAACAAAAAAAAGCCTCCGGTCTCAATTATGCTGGATAAGCGGAGCCCGCTTCGACAAATCCACCTTTCAGGTCACGGCTTTTCGGTGGTTCACCACCGTAACAGGGCCTACAATAACGTGGTCCCTCCCTTTATTGAGGAATTGAGAAAAAGCCAAATTCGCAAATCTGAGCCACCAAGTCGCATATCAGATGCTGCTGGAAGCATTCCACCAGCGGATGACAATGAGAGTGACTCAAAAGACCATTCGGCAATGAGTGACGATTCTGGGTTGGCATGTGAGCCGCATAGTGGGGATCACTATGATTCAGAACTCGGTCCAATTTCCTCAATGGAAGACATTGAGCCTACAATTATGGCTAGATCAAAATCGGTCTGGCCAAGTGAAGGCGAGCCAAAATTTTCGGTGGGATCAATTACAACGGCTGGTTTTTCGCCTGCGCGCATTCTTCGGGCAAAACAATTGGTCTTTAGTACCGTTGCCACCCCGACTGTGGATTTGCGGCGTTCACCTCCCTCGCAACGGGAATATCCGCCTATTTTCTTTATAAACTCTTACGAATGGCTTCGTGAAGGCTCGGAAGGACCCAATTCGCCGGACCAAAATATCATTCTCTGGGACACAAATATGGACCCACCTCAGTCTGTGGCGTCTTTTGTAACAGTCTCGAGGGTGAGCGAAGAAATATTGAATGGGGCCGTTTACCAAGGCAATGTTGAAGAATTAACCCTTTCTCAACTCTGCGCGGTGATTGAGGATTTCTTGGGATCTTTTACCCAGATTACTGACCCGGACATACTAACAACGGTCCAAGCACAACCAAGCCTTCACCGAGTTTTACTCGATTCGGAAGTGGATGCCAATTTCCACCACATTCGGTCTAAGGCTTTTGGTCACGCGGTCCTCCGAAGTTGGGCTCACGTGATTACCCTTCGTCAGCCGATGGGTCAATATCAGGCCGCGTCTCAGCACTTTACCCAAACCAGACGACTTCCAGTCACTTTTGGGTCAATTATGCCCTAAGCAGACCCAATTCTAATTAAAATTAAAACTGGCTGAGGCCAATCTAGCTCTGCAAATTATTGCACCTAGCATCTATATGGACCCACTTAAATTGAGTTCGGTTCTCGAGAAGGCAGCATCGTCACTGCCCCACTCGTTGTGGTTATTATGGGACAATTCAACTCTGTCCGCCATAATGAATTCTCCCTTGATGAAAAGAATTTTGGCTGGGCCACTTCCCTATGAATTACGCAAACCTTTTGAGTATCTGCGCAAGCAGGCCACTTTAGTGGACCCCCAGGTCTCCATTTACCCCTAAAGTACAATGGACTCTAAAGGGATACTCAATTTATGCGAATGGAATAAACGATATATCACAACGAACCCTAAATTACTTCTCAAACAATTTTCACATGGTGGGAATTCAAGAAACAAAATTTACGGGGAACAAAAGCTTTCAAAGAGCCCTATTTCACTGGAAAACAGCTTCCCAGCTCAACACCAGTTTTTGGTCTCACGATAATATGAACACTTTTACAGGTCAAGCTGGTGTTGGTTTGTTATTAACACCTACTTGCCCTATCCGCAATCTTCAAGACGTTACGCGCCGGCACGTCACTTCTATGGATATCCTCTCCCGTTATCTCCTGATCCGTGGAAATATTGAATCGGCTATGATATACATTCACGTGCTATACGCCCCAGTTCAGCCGGGACACCGGGCTGATTTTTTCGGAAATTTGCCACGTCATTTTGAGGAAAACAGTCTTTGTAATGTCCTGGGGGACTTTAATACCGTCATTTCCAGTCAACTAGATCAGGCATGGTAAAGATTTTCAAGCACCCGCATGCGTTCATATTATTTTTCAGGAACAACTCACGCAGAAAAATAGAATCGTTTCGTTTGTGTTCATCTAAAAGGAATCCCGGATTATAGGAAGTTTTATTAGGAGCCCAGAAAGAGTCTGCTTACTCATTTAAGGTTTTGTGCAAATACTCTTGGGCTTCAGGCAACTGGATTACCCAAACTGGGCATTTCCATGGGGCCTTTTTTGACGGTCTGAAGATTGAACATCCAAGTCGAAACGAAATTCCAGTATGGTCGCCAATTCCTGCCAAGTTTTTAAAATCGTGGTGAATATCCTGAAAATCCGTGTGAAAAAGTTGAGTGCTGACTAAAATATAGTCAATTCTTGAAGTTGAGTTGGGGCTTGTAATTTGTTGGAGATGGGGGTTTTGAAGTCGCCAAGAGTCGACCAGACTGATTGAACTCATCCAGTCAAGCAATTCATTGCGCCCTTGAAGACGAATTCGATTGCCGTGTCGTTAAGTCAACGAACTTCAGCATCTGCACGCTCAGGAACCATCTAGTGTCCATCCTGACCGTATTACTATTGCAAAACCCCAGCTTTAAGAAAAACTTGCTCTTAAAAATATTTTAGACCGCCAGCCATTCTCCACAAGACGCCCATCCCAGTCGATTCACGAAGACCCCTTCACAACTTTTGAGTTTTATTGGGCGCTAACACACACGGCAATTGGAAAAACTCCGGGACCGGACGGCCTTCCTGTTGAATATTATAAGACAGATCTACCCCTTTGGAGCAAAATATTCGAAGTTATATATGCTGCTAAATTCCAAAAGGGAAAAATAAAAAAATTTCAGTGGGGGGTTCATGTCTCGCTTCTATATAAAAAAGGCGATCGGGAACTTTCCAGCAATTATCGACCAATTTCATTACTTTATGTGGACGCTAAAATCGGGCCCAAAATTTTGGCCCATAGGCTCGGGGAATATTACTTCACCCGGACCAATTTGGATTTGTACCGGGCCGGGATATTCGCCACGCACATTTACGGTTTCAAGCTTTGACCCAATTACTTGGGGGTGGCAATTCTCCGGCTGGCGCCGTTCTACTAGATTTCGCTAAAGCCTTTGATAGTGTCGTATGGGACGCACTCGATATGGTTCCAATGCACTATGGATTTCGGGACCAATTCCGCTGCTGGATACGAATCCTCTTCCCGGGTACCCTAACTACCCTGATGTCCAATGGCCAACCACTTGACCCATTTGAACTAGGTGCGGGGGTCCAACAAGGGGACCCATTATCGCCGGCATTATTTGTGCTCTTGATTGAGCCTTTGCTTAATTTCCTTCGAGTTCGTCTTCAAAATTATGGTCTTCAAAGTAAATCGGCCACTCACTCAATTAGTGGTACTCACTCAATTTGTGACTCTAAATCTTTAAATGATTCGACCCATACAGTTATTAGCTTTGCTGATGACTGCACCGAACTCCTTTATGATTCACGCCATACCAATTACTTTTTAAAATTGGTAGGGAATATTCGTGAGGCCTTTGGGATGAGTCTAAATACGGCTAAGACAGTAATTTTTAAGAATAGGACGCAGAGGATTCAGGTGAAGACGGCTTGTGATCGAAAAGGCAAAATCAAAAGTGAATCATTAAGACTTAGTTCGCACTACTGCTACATCTAAGCTTAGAACCTTCTAGAAGCTTCTGACGTCATTGTCTGACGTCATCGTCTTACGTCATCGTCTGACGTCATCGTCTTACGTTATCGTCTGACGTCACCTACTGGTACCCTACCGGTACCTTACCGGAATACCCACACATGCAAAAACATACATATTACACATAGCCACAGCATCACCTTCAACACTCTCTCTTGATGTGTGCGTGTGTTCGGCTACTTTCCGTCGCTTAGGCATAGATCAAAGACGAAACTTTCATGCTTGATTCGCCCGAGTACCTTCGTCAGTCCATCCGCTACCATCTCATCCGTCGGCTTGTACTCCAGTGTTATGACACCTTCTTCCACTTTCTCACGTAAGAAACGGTATTTGATGTCAATGTGCTTGGTTCGCGCATGGAAGATTGGGTTCTTTGCTTACGCAATGCAGCCTTGGTTGTCTTGGTAGATCATCGTAGGCCCTTCCAATACACAGCCCATATCACTCAAAAGCAGACGCAGCCACACTGCCGCTTGAGTCGCAGAGTATAAGACCATATACTCCGCCTCGGTACTTGATGTTGCCACAGTAGGTTGCCTTTTAGACTTCCATGATACTACGCTGCCATTAAGGAAGAAAGCGTAGCCTGTCGTGGAGCGGCGTGAGTCTAAGTCGCTTGCCCATGACGCATCCGCATAACCCTGTAGCTCTTCCTTGTTCTTTCCGCTAACCACAATACTGTAGTCTGCAGTCGTCTTCAAGTACTTCAGTATGCGCTTGGCCGCGATCCAATGTTGCATTCCATGGCGCTCGCAGTGCTTGGCCACTTCGCCCACTGCGTGGGCAACGTCTGGTCGCGTGCACGTTGCAACATACATCAATGCACCGACAAGCTCACGGTACGGCCACTTTGGCACAAACACGTCGTCATCTCGAAGTTTGATGAGCTTCTCACTCTCGTTCGCCGGTGTGTGCACCTCCTTCACTTGTCGACGCCATATTTTTCGGCCAGCCGTTTGATGTACGCGCGCTGGTCGATGCGGATGCTCTTATATACCGTGTCCCGCCGCACTTCAATCCCAAGACAGTACTTGAGCGGTCCCAACTCTTTGATGCTGAACTCGCTCTTGAGCGCGTTCTTGATAGCGTCGATGTGTTCTTGCATCCGCGCAAAGAGAATCAGGTCATCAACGTGGATGATGACAATGCTGAAATCACGCTGTGAGCGTCTCACGTAAACGCACAGGTCGGCCGCTGTACGATCAAATCCTTGTTCTTAAAGGTGTGCGTTGAGTCGATTGTTCCATTCGCGAGCAGCCTGCTTTGTGCCGTAAAGCGCCTTGCGCAATAGACACTTTTTGCTTGGTTGCCGCATATGCTTGAGGCCGTCAGGCTGATCCATGTAGATCGCCTCCTTGACTTCGCCATACAGGAATGCTGTGTCGACATCGACGTTCTCTATCACCAGGTCCTGTTCGACCGCGAGCGCTAACGCTTCATTGATTGACTCCTTGCGCGCGACCGGCGCAGACGTCTCAAAGTAATCCACTCCTGGTCGCTGATTGAAGCCCTTGGCCACGAGTCGCGCCTTGAATTTGGCAATCTTGCCACTTGGCTCACGCTTGATGCGGAAGACCCACTTACACCCAATCGCCTTTTTGTCGCTCGGTAGATCCACAAGCGTCTGTTAAAGATTGATGTGCTGATCGAAGAAAGGCGGACGTTACTATGACCAGTGATTGGTCAATGCGATTGAATGGCTATCGTGCGCGAAAGGAATGAATGGCCAGCAAGAGAGACAGCAAAGAGTAGGACAAGGATGAACGCACAAATACTACTTACTGAGTTTATTTTTATTAACATTCCGATCCCGAGTTTATTTTTATTAACAGGTTATGAGCCCAAGTAACGACTCCGGTGTCAAGATCGAGCCATTCGACGGATCCAACTACGCGTTATGGAGCTACAAGATGAAGATGTCTTTGATGTCCAAGGGATTGTGGGGAGCCGTCTCTGGCGAAGGCGCACCCAATGCGGTCAAGGAGCAGCAAGCACACGCTGCGATCGCGCTCAACTTGAGTGACTCTCAGCTGATGCACGTGATCGACGCAACGTCAGCGACCGAAGCGTGGGGAAGACTGGCAAGGTTTCACCACACTCAAGACATGGCGAATCGGCTTTGGCTGAAGGAGAAGTTCGCTTCGTTCAAGTACACGGCGTCGAACATGAGTGGACATGTGATGGAGCTTGAAGACCTGGTGATGAAGATGAGAAGTGCAAACTGTGCTCCAAGTGAAGAAGACATATGCGCAGTCATGCTAAGGAGCCTTCCTGCAAGCTACGAGAGCTTAGTGCAGGCGTTCCGGATGTCGATCACCAGCTTCGAATTCAGCAGTCTCGTGAGTAAGCTGATTGCTGAAGAAGTGCGCCAGAAGGAGGCGGCACGAGTAGAGGAAGCAACGGCTCTCTACACAAACAAGCGAAGCGTCAAGCAGCACCCGAAGAAGCAACAAGGACGACGTCCCAAAGGACCGTCGGGGGTGTGCTACAATTGTGGCAAGGTCGGCCACTATGCTAGAGATTGCCGTTCAAGTCGGATTCCAAGAGAAGCAAACCATGACCAGTCCAACATCGCGTTCAATGCCAGTGAGGGCTACGCGAGCAACTGCTGGGTCATGGACAGCGGAGCATCGGCGCATATGTGCAAGGATCGAGGATCCTTCGTGGACTACAAGATAGTTGAACAGCCGCGCAGTGTTTCAAGCGCGAAGAACGATGTGAAGCTCAAGGTCATCGGCTACGGAACGGTCAAGCTTCGGGTTTGGACCGGGCATGCGTGGATCGATGCCACGCTGGAAAATACTCTGCACGTTCAAGAACTGTCGAAGAATTTGTTCTCGCTTACGGCTGCAGCAGCACGAGGAATGACGATCGAGATTACCCGCGACGAGTGCGTGGTGAAGCGTGGCGGCACACCGGTTGCCACGGGAAGGAAACAGGGTTTCCTGATGTACCTCAACATCGAGGCTGATGCGGAGTGCCATGTTGCAGAGACAGAAGCAGAGCTATGGCACCGAAGACTGGGTCACGCATCGTATGGCACGGTAAACGCTCTGGTCAAGGATGGAAGAATCAAGGGAGAAGAGATGAAGATGGACTTTGTATGCGATGTGTGCGCAACATCCAAGCAAGTGCGAAAGTCTTTCAATACAAGTGAGGAAGACGCAGAGCTCAGGGAGGCTGCGCGTTCCGATGAAGTGGTGTGTTCTGACGTACTCGGGCCAATCACGCCACTCTCAAAGTCCGGCTACAAGTACATTGTCAGCTTCATCATGATGAAAAACCGGTACACGACGGTCTTCCCGTTGCGGAAGAAGAGCGAAGTAACAAGCGCGTTCACAAGGTTTTACCGAGAGATCAAGACGCTGTCTGGGACAAAGGTCAAGGTTCTTCGAAGTGACAACGGTGGGGAGTACCGGAACGCGGCGATGGACAACTTTTGCAAGGCAAAGTTTATCAAACAAGAGTTCACGGTACCGTTCAACCCTGAACAGAACGGTATGGCAGAGCGCATGAACCGGACACTGATCGAGATGACACGCTGCATGATCAAGGACAGTGGACTCGACAAGTCATACTGGTGTGAAGCTCTCATGACAGCGACAGACATCCGGAACGTGCTTCCAAACGCGTCGAACAAGAGATCAAGTCCATACGAGATGGTGTTTAAGCGGAAACCGCGTATCGACCACATGCGCGTATTTGGTGCGCAGTGTTACGCGCATGTGGCGAAGGCGGGACGCAAGAAACTGGATGATTCAGGCGTGAAGTGTTTCTTCCTTGGATATGCGAAGAAACACAAGGCGTATCGACTTCTTGACGCGGACGACGGATCAATCAAGATTTCAAGAAGTGTGACGTTCGCTGAGCATCCCGTCTCGAAGGTACTGGAGAAGAAAAGAAATGTGATCGTCGACGTGATTGAAGACGAAGAAGAGACGGAGGCACCGTTTGAAGAGGAAGTTTTGAGGACACCACCGATGCGAACACGCCAGGAGCCGGGGAACGACGGGCAAGATAACGTGGTCGTTCAAGTTCCAACTCGTGCATCGAGCACACCTGGCCGAGATGGCGAAGAAGAGTGGATGGTGCGACCTGTTCGGAAGAAGCGTGGTCTGGTGCGCTACGACAAAGAATTCACGAACATACGCCGCGGTGAATTCAATCTGGACGACTTCGAGGGAGAGTTCGACTCTCACCACTGTTTGGTCGCGGAGAGCAGTGGGGAACAAGCTTCCACCTACGAAGAAGTAATGAAGAGCGAATACAAGGATCAGTGGCTGGAAGCGATGAAGAGCGAGATGAAGTCACTTGAAGATCACAACACATGGAAGCTATTGGACATGCCACAGCATAAGAAGGCTGTTGGGTGCAAGTGGGTCTTCCGTATCAAGCGTGATCCGAGTGGCAATATTGTGAAGTTCAAGGCACGCTTAGTCGCAAAGGGGTTTACGCAGCGCCCTGGAATTGACTACAATGAGACGTTTGCGCCAGTCGCACGCAAAGAGTCGATTAATGCGGTGTTGGCGATCGCAGCGGCTGAAGACTTAGAAGCTGAAAATGTCGACGTTGATACAGCATTCCTGTATGGCGAAGTTGAAGAGGAGATCTACATGGACCAGCCAGATGGCTTCGAAGATGAAGAAAATCCGGCAAAGAAGTGCTTACTTCAAAAAGCACTTTACGGGACGAAGCAAGCTGCGCGACAGTGGAACAGCAAGCTCACCAAGCATCTGGAGAATCAAGGTTACAAGGGTACCTCGGCAGACCCATGTGTGTTCGTTCGTGTTTCGAGAAACGAGTACAGCATCATCATCATTTACGTGGATGACTTGATGCTGTTCTGCAAAACCATGGATCATATTGAGGACATCAAGAATGCGCTGAAGGAAGAGTTCAGCATCAAAGAACTCGGAGAGCTCAAGTATTGCCTGGGGATCGAGATACACCGCAAGCGTGACGACCATGTGATCAAGATAAACCAACAAGCGTATATCAAGCGACTCGCGGAGAAATTTGGTGTTGATCAATGCAAGGACGTGCACACACCAACGGATAGTAACTCCAAGTTGTCGAAGTTGCCCGAAGAGGAAGCGTTTGCGCCGAAGTACCCATATCGCGAACTGGTGGGGGCTTTGATGTACATAGCAACATGTACGCGCCCGGACATAGCATATGCTGTTGGTGAAGTTGCCAAGTCTTGCGAGCGTTACGGCAAGGCACACTGGGCGGCGGCCAAGCGAATTCTGAAGTACTTGAAGACGACACTAGATATCAGCATTGTGTTTGACGGCTCGAGCAAGGGAGAGCTGATTGCGTATGCTGATGCAAACTGGGCAGGAGACCTCGACACGCGACGTTCAACAACAGGGTATGTATTCTTCTTGAATGGAAGTGCCGTTTCGTGGAATTCCAAGCGTCAGCCGACGGTCGCAACATCAAGCACGGAAGCAGAGTACATGAGTTTGTACAGTGTGACGCAAGAGGCTATTTGGTTCCGAAGTCTGCTCAAGGACATGAAGTACGGTGTCGATTCGGCAACAACGATTTATCAAGATAATCAAGGTTGCATCGCACTGGCCAAGAATCCTGTTTATCACTCGCGGACGAAGCACATCGACATCAAGTTTCATTTCCTGCGCGAGAAAGTGGAACGCGAGGAAATCACACTTGAATACAAGCCGACGGAAGACATGGTCGCGGACGGATTTACGAAGGCACTTGCAAGGGACAAGCACAGCAAGTTTCTTACGGGTCTACGGATGGCAGCGTAGGATGCTCACTTCGCGCGCACATCAAGGGAGAGTGTTAAAGATTGATGTACTGATCGAAGAAAGGCGGACGTTACTATGACCAGTGATTGGTCAATGCGATTGAATGGCTATCGTGCGCGAAAGGAATGAATGGCCAGCAAGAGAGACAGCAAAGAGTAGGACAAGGATGAACGCACAAATACTACTTACTGAGTTTATTTTTATTAACATTCCGATCCCGAGTTTATTTTTATTAACAGCGTCCACGTCTCGTGCTTCGCCAGTGATTGAATCTCACTTTCCATCGCGCGTAGCCACTCATCTTTGTGCTTGCTTTGCAAAACATGATTGAAAGACGATGCATTCTCGCCGTCATCTTCAGCGTTAAAGCAGTACAGCGCATCGTACTCAGCTTCGTAGTCGTCCAGGTTGAACTCGCCGCGCCGCATGGTTGGATATTCCTGCTCGTAACGTGTTATCGCTTGCTTCTTACGCACCGGTCGCACATGCGACTCGTTCTCACCGTCACGTCCAGGCGTGCTTGATCTTTGTGTCGGCACGGCACCTTCCGGTCGCTCGGTCATCTCTTGTACAACGTGTTCTGGCGTCACACTCGGTTCCATTGGTGGAGTTTGGTAACTCCCCCTTGCAGTGACATTGCACGGTTCGTGATCGTGCTCCTCGTCACCCGCTATGTCGATCACACTTGGCGCACTTTGTTTGCGCGCTACCATTGCTGGCGCGAGCTCCACAAATGTCACGCTGCGCGAGATTACGATCGCGCCCGTGCTTGCATCTAACAGTCGATACGCTTTGTGTTGCTTTGAGTAGCCAAGCATCAGACAGCGCATGCCTGAGTTGTCGAGCTTCCCTCGCGTTGCCTTGGCCACATGCGCATAGCACTGGCTGCCAAACACGCGCATATGATGAATGCGTGGCTTGCGCTTGAACACGAGCTCAAACGAGCTCGCGTTTGGACTCGATGAGTTTGGTAGCACGTTGCGGATGTCCACGGCGGTCATCATAGCCTCACACCAGTAGACCTTACTCATCTTGGCCTCGCTCAGCATGCAGCGAGTCATCTCGGTCAGCGTGCGATTCATGCGCTCTGCCACGCCGTTTTGATCCGGGTTGTGTGGCACAGTGAATTCTTGTTTGATTCCATTTTTCTTGCAGTACTCTCCAATTTCGCGTTACGATATCCACCGCCATTGTCGCTACGCAGAACCTTTACGTCAATGCCGCACTCAATCTTTATGTCGTGGTAGTATTTAATGAATGCCTCCGGCACCTCGCTCTTCCTGCGCAGCGGATAAATGGTCGCAAAGCGACTCCGCATGGCAATGAAACTCACAACGTAGCGGTATCCTGACTGAGACTCCGGCGAGATCGGTCCTAGCACATCCGAGCACACAAAACTGTCCGCACGAAGGCTTTCTCTTGCAGAAGAGTCCGCTTCGGTGCTCTTAAACGTTTTTCGTACTTGTTTGGCTGTCGCGCACACATCGCATACAACACTCGCGTCGACGCAGTCGCCATCGATGTGGCCGCCCTTTATCAGTTTGTTCACTGTCGAATAGGACACGTGCCCGAGCCGGCGATGCCACAGTTCGGCTTCATTTTGAAGTGTATGGCACTCGGCGTTTGGCTCGACGTCCAGCATCATTAGCATGCCACGCCGCGATCCAGTCGCGACTCGAGAAAGGGGCAATGCTGGTGAATTAAATTTCATTAAAACTTTTCGAATTTTTGTCACACCCAGCTCGGATATTTCATAAGTATCAAAAGTCCAGGTGTGATGTGCGGCGTAAAATTTTGGCACTTGACTTAGGGTCTAGTGAACGCAGCAGAGAGCCGGCTTTGTCCAAGATATTGTTGCATGAAATCGCGCTGACAATCCACCCCGAGCCAAATTGGCTTAATTATGGGAAAGGTTTGAAGCCGTAATAGGTATTGGGCAAGCCTTGTATAGTTGCGCCGGCTTAAAAATTCCTTGGGCAGCTAATAATTTTACTAACCCCAGTGGCCTTGTAGCTAGAGTTCTACCACAGTTGCCGAAGGTAATATCCACATTATTTAGAATGGGCATGGTTAGCCTGTCAAATTTGACCAGAAGCCTTGTAAGTTTTTTGCGAAATTGAGTATGCCATGTAAGAAGTACGAAGTGCCAATACGACCCGAGACTTGTCCAGCGATGGAAACGGTGTGATACCACGTGGTCCGGGCCAATAGAAATGGGGGCGTAAAGAATATTATAGTCTTGCCCACAAGGCGAAACTGCTTCATCGAAAAGTCGAATGATTAGGTCCGCCCAAGACGGTAAATTAGCCGGCCTCCTGCCAGCTAAAATCACTTAACATAGCATGTGAAGTTGAAGACTTTTCCTGGAGTCTAAGAAAGGTCTTAAGCCTAATCCACCTTGACTTTTAGGGAGGAACCACCACTCGCGGGCCAGAGCGTTAAAAGACTTAAATCGACACATGAAGCGTAGAATTAGTCGTGAAAGTTGATCTTGAAAGCCAGTGGACGGAATATAACAAACACTGGCCGTGTACCATGGGACAGATAGAATTATTTGCTGGAGAATAACAATTTGACCCCGTAAAGTCCTTGCGCGGTGAAGCCATAGCGAACACCGGTTTTCCATTTCCACGATAAGATGCTGGAGTCGATCAGAGTCCGAACAAGTTGGTCCGTAATAAATACCCAAGAATTTGGTGCAGGCATTACTGTCTGCCTCAACAACTCCCAGTGATAAAAGGTTTTGTCGCAATGGCTCATTTTCCGCAGTCCAAGGTTGAAAGGGAAGGATTCCCGTCTTAGCCGTATTTAGACTCATCCCAAAGGCCTCACAAAAATTCCCTACCAATTTTAAAAAGTTATTGGTATGGCGTAAATCATAAAGGAGTTCGGTGCAGTCATCAGCAAAGCTAATAACTGTATGGGACGAATCATTAAGTGATTTGGAGTCACAAATTGAGTGAGTACCACTAATTGAGTGAGTGGCCGATTTACTTTGAGGACCATAATTTTGAAGATGAACTCGAAGGAAATTAAGCAAAGGCTCAATAAAGAGCACAAATAATGCCGGCGATAATGGGTCCCCTTGTTGGACCCCCGCACCTAGTTCAAATGGGTCAAGTGGTTGGTCATTGAACATCAGGGTAGTTAGGGTGCCCGGGAAGAGGATTCGTATCCAGCGGCGGAATTGGTCCCCAAATCCATAGTGCATTGGAACCATATCGAGTGCGTCCCATATGACACTATCAAAGGCTTTAGCGAAATCTAGTAGAACGGCGCCAGCCGGAGAATTGCCACCCCAAATAATTGGGTCAAAGCTTGAAACCGTAAATGTGCGTGGCGAATATCCCGGCCCGGTACAAATCCAAATTGGTCCGGGTGAAGTAATTTTCCCCGAGCCTATGGGCCAAATATTTGGGCCCGATTTTAGCGTCTACATAAAGTAATGAAATTGGTCGATAATTGCTGGAAAGTTCCCGATCGCCTTTTTTATAAAGAAGCGAGACTTGAACCCTCCGCTGAAATTTAGTCATATCCCTTTGGAATTGAGCAGCATATATAACTTCGCGCTTGGAAAAGGTTGGGGTGACGCCCTCCTTCCAAGCGCGGGGGCTAAATGCTCGCGCGCTTCGGGCAGGTGCTCTCGGGCATCTGCAGGTCTCTTACGAGTCTCACCCTCGACGCGACGGTCTCCAGCACCGGGCGCCACCTGGGCTCTTACTAAGTCAGAGCTAAGCAAAATAATGGAAGACCCTCACGACCTCGGTGCTGGCTGCACTGCCCGCCGAACGAGACCCGACGTATGCGGACACCACTCTATGCCGTGGACTAGCCAGACGGAGCCTAGCACGTGCATAACTTGGCAACGCGATAACGTAATACATTACATATAACTTCGAATATTTTGCTTCAAAGGGGTAGATCTGTCTTATAATACTCAACAGGAAGGCCGTCCGGTCCCGGAGTTTTTCCAATTGCCGTGTGTGTTAGCGCCCAATAAAACTCAAAAGCTGTGAAGGGGTCTTCGATTGAATCGACTGGGGTGGGCGTCTTGTGGAGAATGGCTGGCGGTCTAAAATATTTTTAAGAGCAAGCTTTTCTTTAAGCTGGGTTTTTGCAATAGTAATACGGTCAGGATGGACACTAAATGGTTCCTGAGCGTGCAGATGCTGAAGTTCGTTGACTTTACGACACGGCGATCGAATTCGTCTTCAAGGGCGCAATGAATTGCTTGACTGGATGAGTTCAATCAATCTGGTCGACTCTTGGCGACTTCAAAACCCCCATCTCCAACACATTACAAGCCCCAACTCAGCTTCAAGAATTGACTATATTTTAGTCACCACTCAACTTTTTCACACGGATTTTCAGGATATTCATCACGATTTTAAAAACTTGGCAGGAATTGGCGACCATACTGGAATTTCGTTTCGACTTGGATGTTCAATCTTCAGACCGTCAAAAAAGGCCCCATGGAAATGCCCAGTTTGGGTAATCCAGTTGCCCGAAGCCCAATAGTATTTGCACAAAACCTTAATTGAGTAAGCAGACTCTTTCTGGGCTCCTAATAAAACTTCCTATAATCCGGGATTCCTTTTAGATGAACACAAACGAAACGATTCTATTTTTCTGCGTGAGTTGTTCCTGAAAAATAATATGAACGCATGCGGGTGCTTGAAAATCTTCACCATGCCTGATCTAGTTGACTGGAAATGACGGTATTAAAGTCCCCCAGGACATTACAAAGACTGTTTTCCTCAAAATGACGTGGCAAATTTCCGAAAAAATCAGCCCGGTGTCCCGGCTGAACTGGGGCGTATAGTACGTGAATGTATATTATAGCCGATTCAATATTTCCAAGGATCAGGAGATAACGGGAGAGGATATCCATAGAAGTGACGTGCCGGCGCGTAACGTCTTGAAGATTGCGGATAGGGCAAGTAGGTGTTAATAACAAACCAACACCAGCTTGACCTGTAAAAGTGTTCATATTATCGTGAGACCAAAAACTGGTGTTGAGCTGGGAAGCTGTTTTCCAGTGAAATAGGGCTCTTTTAAAGCTTTTGTTCCCCGTAAATTTTGTTTCTTGAATTCCCACCATGTGAAAATAGTTTGAGAAGTAATTTAGGGTTCGTTGTGATATATCGTTTATTCCATTCGCATTAATTGAGTATCCCTTTAGAGTCCATTGTACTTTAGGGGTAAATGGAGACCTGGGGGTCCACTAAAGTGGCCTGCTTGCGCAGATACTCAAAAGGTTTGCGTAATTCATAGGGAAGTGGCCCAGCCAAAATTCTTTTCATCAAGGGAGAATTCATTATGGCGGACAGAGTCGAATTGTCCCATAATAACCACAACGAGTGGGGCAGTGACGATGCTGCCTTCTCGAAAACCGCACTCAATTTATGTGGGTCCATATAGATGCTAGGTGCGATAATTTGCAGAGCTAGATCGGCCTCAGCCAGTTTTGATTTTAACCAGAATTGGGTCTGTTCAGGGCTTAATTGACCCAAAAGTGACTGGAAGTCGTCTGGTTTGGGTAAAGTGCTGAGACGCGGCCTGATATTGACCCATCGGCTGACGAAGGGTAATCACGTGAGCCCAACTCTCGGAAGACCGTGTGACCAAAAGCCTTAGACCGAAGGTGGTAAAAAGTGGCATCCACCTCCGAATCGAGGCTTGGTTGTGCTTGGACCGTTGATAGTAGTATGTCCGGGTCAGTAATTTGGGTTAAAGATCCCAAGAATTCCTCAATCACCGCGCAGAGTTGAAAAGGGCTAATTCTTCAGCATTGCCTTGGTATACGGCCCCTTTCAATATTTATTCGCTCACCCTCGAGACTGTTACAAAAGACGCCACAGACTGAGGTGGGTCCATATTTGTGTCCTAGAGAATGTATTTTGGTCCGGCGAAATGGGTCCTTCCGAGCCTTCGCGAAGCCATTCGTAAGAGTCTATAAAGGAAAATAGGCGGATATTCCCGTTGCGAGGGAGGTGAACGCCGCAAATCCACAGTCGGGGTGGCAACGGTACTGAAGACCAATTGTTTTGCCCGAAGAATGCACGCAGGCGAAATATCAGCCGTTGTAATTGATCCCACCGGAAAATTTTGGCTCGCCTTCATTTGGCCAGACCGATTTTGATCTAGCCATAATTGTAGGCTCAATGTCTTCCATTGAGGAAACTGGACCGAGTTGTGAATCAGAGTGATCCCCACTATGCGGCTCACATGCCAACCCAGAATCGTCACTCATTGCCGAATGGTCTTTTGAGTCACTCTCATTGTCATCCGCTGGTGGAATGCTTCCAGCAGCATCTGATATGCGACTTGGTGGCTCAGATTTGCGAATTTTGGCTTTTTTCTCAATTCCTCAATAAAGGGAGGGACCACGTTATTGTAGGCCCTGTTACGGTGGTTAACCACCGAAAAGCTGTGACGTGAAAGGTGGCTTCGTCGAAGCGGGGTCCGCTTATCCTGCATAATTGAGACCGGAGGCATTTTTTGCTAAAATACACCTGGTGGCTGCGTAAACGAAGACCACCAACAACATGGGCCGGTGTAAAAAACACCGGAGGTGTACCTTTTTGGGCAAAATAGTCATAAATGAGGCCATCCGATGCGTCATCTGGTAGGCGCTGAAGGTCCACATAATACCAGTGACTGTACTTGGAATAAGGTTGAACTTTAAATTTGCGACCGCAAATGGTCACAGTTTCACCACCCAATTTTCTGCACACCTCCCGATCGGTGCACTGAAAACTAATCCCAGCATTGCGAATAGCCTCAAAGTCACGAAGATGGGCCAAATTAGACGACCACAACGGTGTCTGCGGCGTTGAACCGAGTGAGGTCATTATTTCCGTATCAGAAAAAGTAGACGTGAGCTCTCTAGCCGGAATCCACATTGGAAGGCATACTTCGGGAGAGACCTGCTGGGGTACTCCAGCTAAAGCGGCGCAACGCTTATCTTGTGGGTCACGCTCCGGATCCAACAAAGCCGCTTCCGCCTATTCAAAAACAGCGTCAGCCGGACGCGGAAATTCGGCTCTTGGTGCAGCATTTTGCCATGTCTGGCGCCATTTTTTGTCCCTTTGGAGACCCGTCATGTTTTAACAGGTAAAAATTCATTTTTTGTGCTTGTTCTTCTTTTTTATTTCAGTTTTGTCGTTTGGCAGGGTTGAACCTACAGTGAATTACTGTAAGCGCCTAACTGTCAAGTTGACGTAAACTTCGGTAACTGTTTAGCTCGGAACGACCCGTTAGATGGGGGGGGGGCGGAGCGAGAGCGATCTGACGGCTGAAAAAGTGGGTGAGCAAGCTTGGGCTTGTCTCTGTCCACTTTCGGTGTAGCTGGCAAATTGCGGAATAGGTGAGCCTTCCGTCCGTATTCGTACTCATCAATTTGTCGATTACGAGCTCGCAGTGAGTACTTGTAACCTTAACTGTACTGTAAAAATTATTTGCGTACTTAATTATTGTTTGGTCACTTTCTTTAAAATTCCAAAACGTTCCTATTTGCGGCAAGTCATACGATAGCACGACAAAAGTTTGACATAATAAGCAGCGTTAGAGTAATCTCCATTATCCACGTCTTTCTTTATGAAGCATTTGACTTGAAGTGACAGGGTCACACAGCACCGAGTCGTGCAGGAAGATACACGACCTTCGGGTGAATGATTGTCTAATATTCCTGGTCTCTGGTGTGCAATACCTAATTTAATAAATTTACCATCTGCAATTTCCATTTCGGTATCCCTCAGTATGCAAGCCGGTAGATGTACCGACAGGTGCACGGGGAGCCATCAATTTCTTAACGGCATTTTACCACCTTTATAAAATTCATAAATAAACCTGATATATTGCCGCGTTAAATATAATAAATCTCGGCAGTCCGCACACCATAATTAAAAACCACATCACCCTGCTCATCAAGGCCATGCGCGGCGCATTCTACGTGACGACTGCGCTTCTCATCACAAACAGCATCCGGGCAGCTGCCGAGGCCAATCGATCTGATTACCGACAAAAATCTTACCATGATGGAGTTGTAGCAGGTAGTATGGGCACCAAGTCAACGCCCAGAAGATTCCATCAAGGCAGCCATGAACCACACGACAACTTTGCCGTCAGCGCGACTAATGAAGAGCGTATGCCGGAAGCTCCCACGAGAATCACGGCTTCATTAGGTGAAGAGGCTTTGGATTCCGTAAGAAAAGCGACCCATTCCACCTTCGGTCTAAATGCTCCACCGGAAGAGACTTCTACGGGTATGTTGGAGGCATACCACATACTACGTGACCAGGACCCTCGCACGTATACGGCTAGCAACCTTGACGTGTCACGTAGTCATTTAAGCAACAAACGCACCGCTCAAGCGCTAACGAGTCCGGGGGCCTCAGGCTCCGCCACTCCGAACAAGTTGTCAGGTGGTCAGCCCAAAAAACTGCGCACTAGTGCGTCTTTAGAGGATACGCAGGTACAAAGCATCATCAGTCGTGACAAGATAACGTTTGCACCAAGGGGCTTGAGTAACGATGATGTCCAAATCGTTCACAGCTTGTATCTACAACACCTTAAGCACAACTCGGCGGTCTTCGCACCGAAAGAAGATGAGACGAGAAAGATGCTTGGTATGATAAAAAAAAATGACGATTGGGTTCCAAGCTCAGATCAAACGTACACTCAGTACAGTATAGAGTTGATGCGAATGAATCTGCAATCGCTGAAGGAGCTGGGTTTGAATTCCAACACGGTTTTAAATCCAAAGCTGCAGGAATTTCTAGAGCAATCTTCGAAGGATTTGGAGGAGATCCAGCTTTGCCTTTTGCGGTTACTATGTCTTAGAAGGTGGATGCACATGTACCGTGATTTTTTCAGCTTTTGTCATTCCAACCCTAGAATCCGCAGCAACTTTAGTGCAGCGTCGAGACTTCAAGTAGCGCTACAGATGAGTAAGGCTAAGGTTGCAGAGTCTAGCGTCGAAGTGGCTCCTTATTTTGCTGTGCTGGGGACGAAAGAGACGAGGAACACGAAGGTAGAAATAAACATGTTTAAGGACGTAAAGACTGCCGTGAAAAAGGCCAATATAAAATGGGCAGACAAGATGAACGTGTACAAGCTTTTGGAAGATGTTTCTCTAGACGAGAACCAACTTGCGGCTTCAGAACACTTTACTCCTATTGCCAAAACATTCAAAACTCGGGCTGGCAAGGAACGCTTCAACGTGTTCAAAACACCGTTAAGTTCCAGTCCCAATGATGAATCGCTTCCAGGTGCGCCAGGCAAGGGGTCGCGCGACAGAAATCAGATTTTTGAGCTTGTGGACGAAGCGACAAATCGAGCGACGGAGACGACAAAACGTTACAAGAAGGCTGTTGTGAAACCGTATGAACAATCTAAATTCTTGCAAATTCGCGACGATTTTGAAAAGGACTCAGAGCCTGAATTCGCACCGACACTTGAAATGATAAAGATGATGTGGAGATTGTTCAATCGGAAAGAAAAGAAATCAGATCCAAGAAAGCATAAATATGCAGGCCATCATTTTATGGATTATGTATGTCGTCTAGGTCAGATGGAATTAGAGACCGCATTGGGCTTAAAACGGGTGAATTTACTGAGAGCAACTCAGCACATGGAAGAGGGTAATGAAAACTATCTGCTTCAACTCCGGACCGAATATCTCATGAAGCTGCTGGAAACGTACGACAAGTTTTACCCGTTTTGCGTGAGACACCGCGACTTGTGCGAGAAAGAGTCATGAGCTGTTCACTCAGAGCCATCGCAATAAGAAACGAGAATACGTCCAAAATGTAATCAGCATTTTCTCCGAGTAAAATAATGATCAGGAACTTTACTGCGTTTAAGGTTTACACGAGAAAAAGTGCTGATTGGATATGTTGGGCGCTGTTGTCGCTATTCCTACTGGCGTATAACAATGCATGCCATCTTGAATACACGTGGCACTCCAGCCTATCTTTGAAAGACATTTACTAGCTCCACTTGGAACGAAAGACTTTAAATAAAACAAGCAACATGCTAGCGTGTGCATATCGTGAGTCTGTCTTCGTTCTCACCAGCTTGTCGTTTACGAGCTCGGAGTTTGTACTGTTCCTAGTGTAAAAATTAATTGCGTACTTAATTATTGTCGGTTCACTTTTTGATAACTTCCTAACACATTTCCTTTTGCGGCAAGTCATGCACATTAATTGACTAGAATTTTACTGACGTAACAGGTAGCGCTACATCAAAAACCGGCCGTCTTTCTTGATAAAAGCATTAATACCTAAAGTGACGGGATCACAAAGCAAAGGTATTGATTGTTTCATATCTCCGGTCTTCGCAATACCATACAAAAGACTGATTTACTACAGCCTGGAATCCGGTGTTTACGGTCTTTCCATTTCGGTATCCCTCAGTATGCAAACCGGTAGATGTGCCGATAAGTGCACAGACACGTTATCGCGCTGAATACCATCAATCACACCATAAAAAAACATCGCAAGATCCCGTCACCTTGCTCATCACGTCCATGCGCGGCGCATTCTACGTGGCGACTGCGCTTCTCATCACAAACAGCATCCGGACTGCTGCCGAGGCCGATCAACCAGGACGCCAACCAATGTCCTACCATGATGGCGTGGTACCAGGGAAGTCATCGCCCAGACGATTCCTTCTGGGCAGCCATGAACCACACGACAAGTTTGCCGTCAGCGCGGCTAATGAAGAGCGTATGCCGGAACCCTCTGCGAAAATCACTGCTTCATTGAGCGAAGAGGCTTTAGATACCGTGAGAAAAGCGGCCCATTTCACCTTCGACCTAAATGCTCCACCGGAAGAGACTCCTACGGGTATGGTGGAGGCATACCAAGTTTTACGACAGAAGGACCCTCGTACGGTTACCGCTAGCCACCCTAAACGCACCGCAGAAGCGCTAACGAGTCTAGACGAGGCCTTGGGCTACGCCAATCCAAAATATAGTGCGGGTGGTCAATCTAAGAAACTGCGCACGAGTGTCTCTTTTAAGGCGACGGAGGTACGTAACAGCATCAGTCGTGACAGGATGACGCCCACGCCAAGAACCTTGAGCGATGACGATGTCCAAAATGTTCACAAATTGTATATGGAACACCTTGAGCGTAACTTGGCGGTATTCGCACCGACAGTAGGGGAGACGAGAATGATGCTTGGGCTGGTTAATGATAAAGGCAGTTTACGACCAAGCTTAGGTAAGACGTACGCACAGTACGTTAGGGAGTTGATGAATATGAATTTGAAAGCTCTGAAGGAGCTGGGTTTAGATCCCAAGACGGTTCTAAAGCCAAATTTGCAGAAATTACTCGAGCAAAACTCGAAGGATCTCGAGGACATCCAGCTTTCCCTTTTGCGATTATTGCGTCTCAAACGGTGGAAGCACATGTACCGTGATTTTTTCGACTTCTGCATCTCTAATCATGGAGTCTGCAGCAACTCAAGTCCAACGTCGACGCTTCGAATCGAGCTACAGGTGAGAAAAAAGGCTGCCGAGTCTAGCATCGAAGTGGCTCCTTATTTTGCTGTGCTGGGGTCGAAAAAGACCATGGCGGAAAGAAATTTGTACGACGAAGTGAAGGCTGCCGTGACAAGAGCCAATCTAGTGTCGACAGATAAAAAGTTCGCGTATGCGCTCGCCAAAGAGGTTTTTCTAGACGATTATCTGCAATGAGGCCGTTCTGCTCCTGTTGCCGATCCCTCAATTAATTGAATCGGTAGACTACGCTACGAGACACTTGAATGAAACGCATCTTCGTCAACTTCAGTCCGAAAACACCGCCAGATTCCATTACCGACGCAAATTCGCTTTCACTTGGGCATCGCGCGACTTTGAAATTAAATTTGGAAAATATTGCTAAAGACTCTAAATAAATGCTGAGATGTTTCTTGTGTCAATTGTATGGACTTTGCATAGCTTGTGGTAGAGGCGACAAATCGAGCTGAGAAGATAGGTACTCGTAGCAATATGTCTGTTTGCTCAATCACGCAACTTTTATGGTGGACTCAAAGCTTGATTACGCACCGAAGCTTGAAATGATCTAAAAGATGTGGAGAACGTTCAATCGGTAAGAAATTTTGTCAGGCTCAAGATTGTTGCAGGCCATGCTCTTGAAAGAATTGTGTCGCATCCGGACCAGACAAAATTCATAACAGTATTGGGCTCGAAACGGGTAAGTTCTGAAAGAGCAACTTGGCACATGGAAGCAGGTGATGCGAGTTGTCTGCTTGAACTTCGAAACGAATATTTTAAAAAGCTGCTTGAAACGTGCGACAAGGTAATTCGTTTTGAAAGAAATACTGGTCACTGTGCGATGTACCAAATGCTAAGATGTTCACCCAAAGCCATCGCACTACGAAGTTAAAACATGTCTCGAATGGAACAATTTTTTTTTGTCGAGAAAAAATCACCAAGTTTGTAGACGATGCTATTACGTTAAAAAAAGTTTGAAGTGCCAAACCCTCACATTGTATTAACTGCACGCAGTTGTCGCTTTTCCCTACAGACCTGTAGCATTTTGTTCTTGATTGAATGAACACATAATACGTTTACGTGCCACTCGAGCTCATCCTATTACTTGTCCCGCCCAAAACGAAAGACTTTTGGAAGCAACTATTGACGTTTTGCTGTAGCTGGTAGACCCGAGTATCCGATGCTCATCCACTTGTCATTCACGAGGTCGCAGGTCTGTCTTAAAAGTCATTTGCCTACTTAATTGATTTGTAGATTCTTAGCGCTGCCTGAATTTAGGAAGCTGCAATGTCGTCGCCACACGGATATTTATCCTTTATAAGATTTTTATTGCAATATTTTACTATACATATCCACCAAGGACTCCTTTTTGACAAAAAAGTAGTCCTTTAATTTACAAAAACAAACTTTATGTAGCAATTTCTGTCCTGTAAGGCAGGCTTGACAATTAGTCCGCTTTCGTGCTTGGCGTCGATTGAAAGTCTGCCAGTCAATCGTCACAGCCTCGACCACTCGAACTCGTCATTCAGCGAGTGCTTGCAGTAGTGCGATACCGCTTAAAACTATGACGAGATACAGACAGCACTAAACGGTCATGCTTTATTTGACAAGGCTAGGGCCAGCGCCTGTAATAGGCCTTTCTTAACTTTGTCAAACTTTTATTCCTGGTATTTCCAGACCCATTCCGTGTCCTTTTTAATGAAGATGGAGCAGTGTCCTAGCCACTTGTGACTTATGCGTATCTTACACTACATTTATGGAAGTGATTGGCAAAGCCAAATTTAACGGCCAATATCTGATTATTTTGAGCTTGGTGAGATCTTTGTGGGAGCAATAAAAGCTCTCTCCGCGCCCAAATTGTACTTATAAACATAAGCATAAAGCATGTTTGTGCGTGTGCACTTGATTACAGCTCGCGACTTTACAATACGGTTTTCTACGTCCGAATATCCATGCTAATCATAACTACGAGCAAGAGTGCAACTTTGCATTCGTCATGTGGGGACGTCACCTGACGAGTAAACGTTGCAAGTGCAAAAGTCTTTGGGGCATAAGTGACCAGAGCTTTTGAGGTACTGACCACTGTCATTAGTGTGTGAATTTGGTTGCATGATATATTGAAATTGACCGTCGACGAAGTCAATGTTGCGCATTCCACCATGTTGTTATCAATAATTTCTCTTTTGAAGTTGGCTATTGTGTCGAGACTGTGACTTATAATACGCGTGTGCGATGAGATATATCTTATGACACATTATGTCGGCGTAGAATGAGAGAATTTACTCCTCTAAACCAGTCCCGCCTTGTGCCTAGAGCGAAATTGACGTCATGCTTTTCCTGTTAAAAAGGCTACTGCCCTGTCACGCAGTACCTAGCTTCCGATTTAAGTCAATTCTATGACGCATACCCTTATCGGTAGCAACGTTGACGGCAGATCTTGTAAAACCACATCTATGTACTCCCTTACAAAGGGTCATTCTAATTTCCAAGGTCATTTATTGATCCACTACACGCAGTAAGTGTCATCAAATTACGCTTTTTTCAATAGGGATAAGAACTTGTCCTTTTTCAGTCGTACGACCATTACCGCGACTATACTGTCGGCTTAAAAACCCTCTTTACTGAAGAAATACGCCTAGGCTTAACTGGCTTTTACCGTATCAAAGTATAGGTATTCAGCCGAGGGCTTTTGTCATCTACCAACTTGTCTACCTCAGATTCTTTCCGTTCAAGGAAAGTTTTTTGGCGCTGGTCAATGTAAGTCATGCGTGGCCGTCTTTTCTATGACAAGCCTGGCGGTCTCAAAGAGACGCTTTCTGCCGTATGTGTTTTTCTGAGATGCTGTGCGGCCACAGATCCGTCCTATCTATCTTTCTGGACGTGCACAGACGCAACAAAGCCACAAAAATTGTAATTTGACTCTTTTGAAGCGTTGAGATGCTGTACGGCCATAGATCCGTCCTGTCTGTCTTTCTGGCCCGTGCACATACGCAATAAAGCCCAAATTATGCATTTAATGGCTCTTGTGAACCGATTAGACGCTGCACGGCCACGAAGCCGTTCTTTCTATCTTTCCAGACGTGAACAGACGCAAAAGAGCCACAACAAAGCGTACGCTTACGCTTTCGAAGCACTGAGACGCTGTTTAGCCACAGATCCGTCCTGTCCATATTTTTAAACATATACAGACGTATTGGAACCACAACTAAGTGTAAAGCAATTGTTTGGAAGCGCTGAAACGCTGTACAGTCACAGACTCGCCCTGTTTATCATTCTAGACAGACGCAATAGAGCCACAACTAAGCGTATACTCACTTTTTTGAAGCGCTACGATGTAAACAAACACGCACCTGTCTTGAGTATCGTTTGAGACATGCACAGAGGCAATGAAGCCACAAATTAGCGTATATTCACGACGCGACTGCAATGACGTACTTGTTGACTTCAGCAAAGAGCTGTACTCTTTAGAATCCCGTATCAAAAGGACATCATCGCGAATACCTAGACCTTGAGCTTTTGAACATTCGGATTAGCTGTCTACGACAAACATTGCTCGGTGGACTGCGCGTGCACCTTCAGGGCCTTGCGCTTCGATACTTTGGCCTACTACCAGCCATATTATAAAAGCAATAACTACGACGAGCGTTGCTCAGCAACATACGTGCCAATTGAAGTGCATCATTCTTGCTTTCTTGACTTTTAAGGCTAGCCACACCCCTCATGGCATGCAGTGAGATCTGTCCCTAACGATCTCGCCTATTCCAATGCCGCTGATTACAAGTGGCAACTGCTGTGTCTCAAAAAAATTGCTTAGTAAAGTACGTGTCGCTCCACGCGCAATGATGGCGCCTCGTTCATAACGCCTAGGCTTAGCGCCATCACAGCAACATCTGCAGTCAGCATTTGCTACTTCCTACGAGCATTACTCAGTGATCTATGAGCCACTTCACGCTCTGACCCACATTAGTGATGTCGATTTCGAATATCTGATTGTCCAGCACATTGTCCTATATCCGCGCCACTAGCACTTGAGCTTCCCAACAGAGGTGGGTTATGACTCAACGAAGCATCGTAAGCAGCAAAGCGATTGGCATACAAGAGTTTGAACTTCAATCAGCCCATAATTATGGGTGTTTTGACCACATCATAAGTTATAGGTCTAAGTCGTAACAGCGATCGGCGCTATAATGTCCAAGGACCTATACACTTGAATCGACCCAATTCCTAGAGCAATACTCTTTCTCCGTGTCACAAAGCAAGCAGAAGAATGTCAAGTTGATGTGCTCGTAGAGCCTTATCATATGGCTGACTTACTGTTAATTGACGATCAAACATTATTGCCTGACTCTTTCTCCTTGACTAAGATGTTTCAGGGTGTACTGAATCCCTCCGTGGCTGCCTCGCGAATTGGCAAGACAGGCCTGCAAGCATAGTCCGATTATAGCTTGAAGCGCTTCGAGTTGTAGTCCTGTCGTTTTTAGAGTTCTCACTAAAGCTCACCAGAACTTAATGCTATCGCGGTTGGCCATCCCAAGTTTACTGAGTGATATAACTTTCCACAGTCTAGCTCAGAAGACAAAGTAATAACCGATATAGCTTTGGAGTGTGCCTAAATGCAGATCAACAGCTTAAGGTATGATCCTCTTTATCGATATAGCAAAGATTTATAAAGATTTAGTCTTCTGATCCGCAAGCCCTGTCACTTGAATGTTTATCTCACGACTTAGATGATCTTTTTGAAGAAGTTAAGTGCGCGCGAAACACATCCGATGAGTCGCGCCCACATGGTATCCATCCATAAATTGCCCTTTAAGAAAGGGCAACAAGCCATCCTAGCCAGTAGAGTGTGAAACTTTTGTTCCACAAAGTTCGTCTTGCCCTGGAAATTGCAGAAAATTGTGATAGCACATAATACGCAAAGTTGTGTATCAACGATGCTTGCATCAGCTAACGCCTCGGCTCATCTCAGGTTGAAAGCACCGCCTCACTGGATGTATCACACATAAGTACCCATAAGCGTTCTTTGCCTTGAAAATTCAAGATAGCAGAGATATTCGCTGATGACCTGTCCGCAACAAGGCGCCGCTTTTACTTCAATTACTAAGGAAGGAGACTTTCGCCTTCCCGCCCTTTGAAGGTCTTTACGCTTATCATGAGCAATTACGGATTAAGTTGGCATTCTCCTCATGCGCTGATGTCATCGACGCAGACTGCTCTAAAATTCGCTGCAAGAAATACTCCAGCAGAGCTCTAATACAACTAGAGAACCTCTTTAGACGTTATCTGGTCGTGTCAGTTTCTTTAGCAAAAAAATCTTCCACACTCTTAAGGCCAAACAGAAGTGGCAGCTTTTCCGTAATGTCTTGCACGACCTAAGGAATTTGAGCATACTGCTCTATCCACACATAGAATGAGTCTCAATAACTTTGCTGCAGAGTAGCTACGAGTGCATCCAGCACCGCAGCTATATGCTTAGGGATATAGCTTAAGTATGTGTCGTTGTTCTTTGCTATTCTTTTGGAGCCAATACAAGCACTATGTATTTTGAGACAGGGAAAAAATATAATTGAACCTGCCGTCAGAAAATGCAGGTAAAGAAAACGTTACACGGGCTTACGCAACCGAGTGTGTCACACTAGCTGGTATGATAACCTTATTGTGTGACATTAGGCACGATATGTTACACACATCATAATCAAGGCAGTACTTAGTGCTAGAACAAGTATTACGTGCACTTTTTATATCATAATAGCTACGATAGACAGTATTATAAGATACATACTATACGAAAGATTATACCGATAACCATGCGAAAAGTTTAGCTCACATTCGTGATTATAAGTGTTACATTAAGCGTAGATATACCCGAAGGATACTAACTATTACTGTCAAGCAGTTAGCAATATGCGAATTCTATTCGCTTTAAAATGAAGGACGGAGACCTGATTTCATTAATACTGATAGCATACAGCCACAGCAGTCTTAATGCACCTAGTAGCACTTGCAAACAGTCAACACTGAGCCGTTGAGCTGTTCCTCTACGAGGAAAGAGCAGTGTGCTTATTTTCTTTGAGGCGTGCAAGACAGACTGGTTAAGCTAGCGGACGTTCTTGGCCATAAGAGGTTACAGTAGTCGGCTGCACAAGGACCCTGCGCGGTCAGTGCGCGTCTGAGAGCGTTTGTTAATTAGCTTTTAGTCGGTGTAATTATACAAAAGATGACAGAGCCATCTGCGTCGGTGACGTCAGTGCATGTGGCAAGTGCCCCGCCCAAGTGGGAAGACCTTCGAAGAGATGAAGGGGGAAAATTTCTGCTCTGGATCACCAAGTTCACAATGGCCATGATAATAGCATTGTTGCGGACAAATGAACAGAGAGTAGCTCTGCCATTCTCGAAGCTCCACGGCAGAGCATGGAAATGGGCACTTCAAGCGATGTTTTAAATGATGTGACGTACACCCCTTGAGATGGTTTTGTAAGATCGACCTAATGCAGGTACTTACTATGCATATCATGTGCGTTGCTGTTTCCTGCAGCCCCCCAAGGTAAAATGGATTCGAAAGACTTTGTCTAAAAGTTACGAACTATTTTAGCTGGGATGGTCAGTTACCATCTCTTAGAAATGGTTGCAGCTACCGACTTCATGGACAGACCGCGAACGGCTAAGGTATTCCGTGTACGTTTAATCTCTTTCGTGGAGATCTCGAAAGAAGTTTCTAGTTTTGACGCTTAAAAGGACTCAAAAGCAGGCGGTTCAGCTCACATTAATTTTAGCTGTACAAATGTTGATGATGCATGCATACAAGCTTTTGGTCATCTTTTGGTAATATATCTTGAAGGATACCCTTTAGGCTGTATCCCGTGCTAAGCGTCAAGATTTAAAGAGGAAAAGTCCAATGATCAGCCAATTGTCCACTATATCACGGAATGATGAATACATCGAGTAATTTTGAGATGACCTACTAAGCTATGCTATGTTGAGTCTCATATAGGATTTGAAAGACAAAAGCATTTTGCCCCTAGACGCTTCGACTATAAATCAGATCGTGCTTGTAAGTCTGGCTTGTTGATTATTGAGGCAGCCGTGGAAGGTTTAGGTAAACACATACTGTCCTTGCCGTACGCGGGAGCGTCAGGCTATCATATTTGATCGTCAATCGCTTAGCCACACGGTATGGTCCTACGAGTACATCAACGTGACACTATTACTGTTTGTAAAGTGAGGTCACTGTTACTAGACATCGGTGGATGAAGGATCATACACTTCGTTGTGGCTGTATTGCATGTGCACATATCTAGAGCGATAGAAAGGACGTATAAGTGGCCGTACAGCGTCTCGGCGCTCCAAAGGATTGATTTGGTATAATATTTCTCGACGTTTACGTCGTTTGGCCATGTGATGTATGAGCTTTTTTAAGTTTGGTGTGGCAGAAGCTCAATTGATTAAAGATCAAACACACTACATTCCACCCGCTTTACTCTTACTGGAGTTTTGATGCCATTTCTGTTAGAAAACGTGAATGGTATTGGTGCAGACACTGGAGTTATCGCCCCGTGCTTTAGTTAATTCAGCCAAAGCCACTGACTACTTAAATTGGGAAGACAACCAGAGCCATTCTTCGTTGCTTCGACTAAAGCAAGGCAACCACCATGGCCATATAGACCTCTTTCTAAAGCATAGAAAGTGACTTTTCTCTTTTCTCCGAATGTCCTCACGCTTACTGTGGGTGGCTTTGGTTTGAGTGGGATATCTACCCTACGCGCCGGCGTCCATCGACGCAGACGACTCAGTCATCGTCTAATGAAGATTCCTAGCTGATAGCTCTTACGAAGATCGCCACCTAACGCGTAATGAACGCGTCCGGGCTCCGAGCAATTAAACGTTGCGCCTTTCTGGGGCCAAGCAGGGCTGTCAGCTTATTCTCCCTTTTGCATTCGAGCTAAGGCATATGGGTATACTACTCTTTCCGCACAGAGAATCCAGTCTTTACGACGCAGGTGTAGATTGACTACAAGTGCTAATTGATACGGCGGGGCGGCCTCAGCTGCTTGCCGAGCGGAAGCGTAAATTCACTCTTTGACCTTCTCTTAATACAAAAAGCCACTTTATGTCGCTGACCAGACCTTAGTAGTTGGTAGTAGTCGTAGTTAGTATTAGTCCTAATACTAAATATCTTACAACATAAATCGCGAGCTAGCTATATCTAGACTTATATTAAAAAATACTTAAATAGGTAATTTGTTACAACTATTGTAATTTCTAACAAATATATGCTAAGGAGCTTACAGCCTTCTTAAATTGCATTCAACAGGCCAGTTGCTTTCTACTCTTACGATTTTTTTAAAAAAAAAGTCGGTTTTGACATGGCGACGACCGAACAGGCAGCAAAGTAGGCTGCCAATTGGGGTCATTTTGCGATAAAGTCGAGAAGTTTCTTAGCCACCCAAGAGTACGTCCGCACTTATCAAATCACTACGAAGCCTAGGCTTAAGCGCAGGCCGGTAATTTCAATGCAAATCTAACAAGTGGAATCAAACGGCCAGCGCCTTAATTATACAGCAGACGTATGCGCAACTCGTCTTCGACGACGCAAATAATCTTTTCTCTATTTAATCTTCGATTCGCTTAGAATATTTGCCAGCCTAAACGCACCTTCTCAGAAGAAAGCTTGCCTAGTCTGAGACAATTTGATGTGTCTAAAGGTACAATGAATAGCGTTGCTTTTCCGACAGTGTTCATCGCAACCGACACAGCCGTTAAGTAAACAATTGTGCTCAAGCGGTTCGCAAAGACCACAATATCAGTGTCGTCGGCGAAATCTTTCGAAAGGGTAGACGCAAAGTATGTACTAATGGACTGCCGGAATTGTGGATAGACCCCAGTGAGCTTGCCAGATCAGCAAAGCCAAAGACAAATGCCAAGCCAAGATCGTACGATCAGAATATTTAATAATGCGATTAGGATCCACAGAAGAGCCAAGGCCACATGTATTTCACACTTAAGTTCGGCCTCATGTATTGCTGGTAATTGCTTCTGATAGAATACGTATCATTATACTCTTTGTAATTACTACCTATTGGAATGCTATAATCCATAAGTGGACGAATTAGTTCTATTATATTAAAAGCTTGAGTCGAAAGAGTAGATAAAAGGAAGTCGACGCCAGCGTTACCAAACAATAATGTTGGAGTGCAAAAGGCGGTAGACTTGAAAAGCCGTGTGATGTACAGAGCGCGCGGAGACGCAGGTATAGATTGGTGAGTAGCGTGAAATCGGAAAATGGGAAATCATTCGTCAAAAAATGAATATGAATTTTGATTGAAGTTTTGTTAGCATTCATCACTGAATGCTTTTAGCTGTGGCTCGAATTGGATGTGGCCGTTTGTACGGGGGTGGATCATCACTTGATGTAGTCGTTGATAATGGAGACGAATCATCGTCAAACACTGGTGGAACGTTCCTTCAGCGGTGTGTTGAAGATTGTTTTGCTGCGATTCAGCTATAGTGTGCGCAAAATAACGCAGCGAACAGCGTTAAATAAGCGAATTGGCGTAAGTGTACCAAAAGTAGCTTGATGCTCATCGGGAACAACCAACTGTTGAAGGAACAAACCGTGTAGCCGATTTATGGTAATGCCGAACATTCATGGGAACGCGGGAAGAAAGCGTCGCCATAAAAATTGGGCCATGTGGCAGTCCCATAGTAAACGAAGTGGAATCTCAGTTGTGTCGCATTCATGTAAAGATTGTACACGTTGGTATGCCAGCGATACTTGTATCAAAAACCAAGCCCAATATGGTGAAGTCGAAAGACAAAGCCACCATAAGGGGGAAGGGGATCGCGTTGAAGACGACGCTCAAAAGACCAGTGGTGTGGCTGGAGATGAACGTCAGGGATTGAAAGCTGACAAGCGGCGGTGGATCTTGTGCCATAAGAAAGTCCTTGATCAAATTTTGGAGGCGTAAATGATATCTTGGCTAGCGAATGTCCAATTGTGCAGCGCGTTGATCATGACTTCGGGTGGTTGTGAAAATATAAAGAGTATTGGTAGTATCGAGGAACGTCAATGCGTGAGGCGAGTTTTCGAATGACCGTTGCGAGAGACCGACCTTATTTAATAAAAGAGCCGGTCAAGGCCGTGCATAAATTATCTTGGTCTAGAAAAGCTATATACACAGTACAAAATGTTAAAAGTCTTAAAATTACTTGATGGCTGAAGAAGCAGGAAGCCTTCCGATGAAGCATTGCCAAAGGGAGGTTTGCTTTCGTAAGACGAAGAAAAAATTAATTCAGAGTGGCCATGTGAGTCGTGTAAGAACAGAGTTCTCATTGTGAAGTTTAACCATAATCTTGGAACTCCAGACTGCGATGGCATCTCTATAATAAGCAGGATTGATGTGCCAGCGGGAAGTCTGTGCCATTTGAGAAAGTGTTTTGTAAATGAGGTCCAATAATGAAATTTGACCTTTAAAAGCAGCATCACTAACCGATTGTGCCAAATAAATTACTGTGGAGGAGCTAAAGACTGGCTGCGGCAGTGATCAATCAGCTGACGGATGAGGTTGACTTGAAGAAACTCAACAAATTATGCGACCAAAGGTAAATCGATCCCGCCCGAGTTCTTATCCACAGAAAACCACTTGCTGGATAGGTAGCGACATCAGCAATTGTTGTCAATGGAGTGTTATTGACAAAGTTGCGCATGAGTGGAGTGATTTGCAGCAATTCTTGTTTCGAAACCGAAACTGTACTCAGAAAACGCCAAAGTGCTGATAAAATCGTCGTCTTTAGTAGAAGCACTCGACCGCGAAGAGTCCGCGCTCGCCATCGCCAAGGAACACACAGCGTCTGAAACTGAACGAGAAGAGAGCTGAGCTGATGGCTGGGTGTGACAGGAGGTCAAACAGCAATGCCCAAAAGAAAAGTGTGCTCGTGGTTTTGCAAAAACACGCGAGCTCCCAAGTGTTCGAGTTGATTGTAAATTCTAGTATCTTCGACAGACCAGAAACGAGAAGGAAAGATGACTATCTTATCCTTATTAAACCGCATATCCGTGGCAGCACAAAAGGATTGTACTCGAGACGATTGGGGCGCGTGTGAGAGTTTCGACAGTCACATCATCACATACTGAGCTTTGTCGATGATGTCACTGGAGTTATCAACAGAGTCATCGCCCGCAGGTAGCAAAGAAGCGGCTCAATAACAAGCACGAACAAACCGGGATAAAGTGGATCACCTTGTTGAACGCCGGCTCCCAAACTTGAGAAAAATTGAGCGTGAAGATTTAATAATAATTTGGACTGATGTCCCCTTGAAAAATGTCGTGACCCAATGTCGAAATTTAAGTCCAAACCCCTAATGCTGTAGTTCATGATCAAGTGCCTCCCAGTCGACACTATCGAATACATTGGCAAAGTCGAGGCAAATTGCATCGGCCGGATCACGGAATTTTTCGCCGACAATAGGCTTGAAGATCGTGAAAGTGTCGAAGCGCATGGCGTATATTACGTTTAGGAACAAAGCCAAACTGATTAACTCTCGATAAGTTAAATAAAACTTGGTCGAGGCTATAGGCTAACGCCTTGGGCATCTTAATTCAGCAACGTCAAAGGCCGGTAGTTCTTGAGGTCCAAGCGAGATTTGTTCTGAAGAGCAATGAGAAATAACCACGTCGTTGAAAATTTGCCATTCGACCCTTCCGAAATTGAGCCGCATAAAAAAAAGTATTAAAACGTGAGCGAAAATTTTTAATAATAACTCGCAGGAAGTCCATCTGGGCTTGGGGAATTCCCGCGGGCAGTGTACCTAATAGCATGAAAGAAATAATTTGCCGTAAGCGAAGCATCGAGCATAGCAGCGTGAGTTGACGATATCTTCCGAGTGCTATGGTGAAGAATGTCTTGAAGTTTTTGTGGGTCAAAGTGCTGACGTTCGACAATCAGATTATGAGAATCCGACCAAAAACCCAAAATTGACGATGAGTTGATAGAATTGTGGCGGGATCTTTGAACAAGCCCAATGGCGTGTCAAATGATAAAATGAGAGCTTCAATTGTGGTGCCATAGGAGACCGAAAAAATATCTTGATGACTGCTCACCGGACGTGATATCTATGACAAGCGTAGAAACACTATGCTGGTCACGACTTGCCGTTGAAAAATTCAAATAGGCTTGGCAGGATAAGTCACCCTGCTGCCTATTATAGTCACTTGTGCCTACTAATAAGATTTTACAATCACGAGAAGCCGAAAGGAGGCTCCGAAGGTGAGCAGTAGTATCTCCTTTACGTCGTACATATTCCCGGCAGAGAAAAATACGGTCCCTCACGTCTCTATTGAGTTTTTAGCGTCTTCCGCTGAAATACTTTCAGCAGACTCGCTCCCGTTCAAATTCCCACCCTGGCTGCTTCGATGTAGCTCTATTAGAGATTAACTTTAACGCAATCTTGAACGCCTTGCAGCTTCCCTCTACCCAAAGCGGAATCCGGGATGTTTACTCGACGAGCATAGACAAAGGACCCGATGTTCCATACTTGTGTCCCAATAAGAGCCCACTGGAGCGAATAAATTTGTCATAGAAGTCAACGCTAGCGAGACAATAAACAATTCGATTTTTAGACTTTGGGCCCGTAATTTTACGCAAAACCGAATTATCAAGGCGCCAAAAATCAATCAGGCTAAGGCTAATTCTATAATCGAACAGCTCAGCGCGGCCTCTGTCATGGAAAAATGCACCAGGTGTAGCTTGGTCTACATCGGGATCCATAGTCATATTAAAATCGCCTAAAAACGAGGTGTACAGCAGAATAATTAAATTGTCGTGGTTGAGCCTAGAAGAAATATGCCGATCTTTTATGCAAAACGTACCGTAAACCACGTAAAAAAATGCGAATTTCACCCAAGTTTGCGGACACGGCCAAATGTCGATTCGTCAGTAAGGTTGAGTCTGTAAGAAGAGTTGTTTCGTCACAGATATATTGAAAAGGGTGACTTCCATTGAACAATAGAGCAACACCATTGCGGCCACAATACCCAGTAGAGGGTGATTGTGACCAGATTGAACGAGCATGTACGTCTGCAGCATGGAGAGAGCAGTCGATGTTTTCAACCGACTGCTGACTTGATAGCTTGGTTTCTTTTAAATCGATGAGTTGGTAATTTGAAAGGAGATCTTTAAATAAGTGAAAGTGTGGCTTATTCAGCCCGTTCACATTGAGTGAAGTTGCCTTAACGGCCCACACTCTTGGTCGAGAAGTGAAGGCGAGGTATTAATGATCCAGTCGCATCAGGTTTCAAAGCTTGGACGGCTCCGACCAAAGTTTTTAAAAAGTCGGGCACTGTCTCGTACTGCAATAGGTCTTTTACAAAAGAGCTAAAACCCATCAGGAGTCCGAAAGAAGCGGAATCGCCAAGTTGACGAGAATTTCAGGATTCCTATCGGTAAAAATAAAAATCTTGCGTGGTTCGTGATAGACGGTAGGTGCCATAATACAAAGGACTAAATTCCAGCTTGAAAGTACAAATTGGCCCTTCGTGGTTTGCTCCAAAATAGACGGAACATGGCTGAGAAGAAGTTTAAGCATCTTCTTTGCCTTGCCTGTAGTCCGAAGTATCTTGATGCACTGCAATTGGGCCGAACTCGTACCAGGGCGAGTATTGGCACCAAGACGGCAGGTGCTGCGGTAGTTTGCCAATGTAGCAAGGTGTTTAGAAGATGCCATGGCTGGAAGCATAAGTCATGGGTTTGCTTCAAACTTGACTAGTTGCTCAAGGGGAGGGCGGTCCGTCAAGTTAGGTAAGAACGAGTCGATGTACTCAAAGAGTTCACGACGAGTCATTTTTTTCACATCGTAAAGCAAAGTTGCAGAAGTAATTAGACCGGTGTACGCTGGCGTGGCAGCAGCGATGGGAGTACTTTCAAAGCAAGCTTCGTCAGCCTCCTCGACGGCGAAGTTCAAGATCGTACTGCCACTAGGTAACTTTTTCTTCTTGCACATCGTTATACCATAGTGAGCTATAGAAATTAGACTTGAAAAGGTCACTAGCACTTTGTGTGCCTTCCAATGCGTTAACATCGTATTTAATCGCTGACTTTTCAACAACTTCAGCACCGGAGCAATCATTCAGTGCTTTCCGATTGAACGCTGCTTTTTTCGAGGAGCGCTTGGGTTTTTCACCGGCAACAATTTTTTTTCACCCATGAATTCACTAGCGTCCATTTTCGAGAGCGCTGAGTCAACGTCACTTCCATCATAATTCATAACATCGTGACGTCAGGTGCATTAGAGGGGGAGCGAGAAAAGAAATGCCTCACGACGGTACGGTAGCCACTGGAGAGACAGTATCAAAATCCACCGTAGAGCTCAGATGTTTCTTGGGAATAGACGTGCGGAGCGACGAAGTGAACCCAGGAGAGACAGCGGGGGCTTTATGGCCTTGGTAGCTGATTCAGCCGCGTTTTGCGCAGCCACTTCCTCTTGGTGATTGCGAATTGACGGTGGCGTTACTCGATTAGAAGGTGCAACATTTTGGTTGACGAAACAAGCTCGGAACCTAATAATGCCATCATCAGGCGAAGAAAATTCAATTTCCCGGAGGGTATAATCCGGGGATGGGACTAAAACGGCTGGCGCTTGATCTTGTTTAAAATACACAGCACGCTCCCGCGAGGGAAGGCCGTTCCGCACGTATGTGGGAAGGACACACGTAGGCGGCGCACCATGCTCCGAAAACCAATTAAAAATCATGGCATCCGTTACTTTATCAGGAAAACGAAACGGATCAACAAAGTATCGAGAGCCGTATCTCGAAAAACGTGCTATTTCGATACGAGTACCGAACGCATTTAGCTTAAGTGAGCTGAGCTTAGACGTAGTGTCATAAGCTGAGCAGTAAACCGTATCCCTGCGTTCGGGATGAATTTAATGTTTTGGAGAAGACAAGTCTGGCGAGCGTCTTTCCATATTTAGGGCTGGTCGTCTTTTACCAGCTCATCAAGCACGTCAGCGAGGTATTTACGCTTGATAGCATGTGTACAAGAAATCCACATGCGATGCAGCTCTGCTGCACTTGCCAGTGTTGGTGCTAGTTTTAGTGCATTAAACGCGAGGCGTCAAGGTTTTAGATGGCGAGTTCAGCCTCGCTAGTCTCTAGCAATGAATTCCCTGGTAGTTGACGAGGGAATCCAGAGCGGCGAGATGTAGGGCGTGACGTCACCATGGTTACAAACAACTCGGAACTAACAAACTTTTACGCGGGTGACTGACTGTAGTATGAGGTACAAACTTTGCTCCGTAAAATTAAAGTCCGCGCAAAGCAAAATGAGTCTCTACTGGAAGTTGAATAGGGCGAGATGTACCTCAATACACGGCCCAAATCAACTGCAGTCCTCTACTTAAAACGTCACAAGTTGTTAACCCCTTAAATGAGGTTCTTACGGTCTTTCCACCAGACTAGTTTAAGTAGTAGGTATCAGACAACAACAAGGAAGTAAAAAGTCGAGGCGCGGTAGGAAATTAAACAGTTGGAGCGAAAGTGACGACGACTTGTCACTGAAGACGGGTAGCTCGGCGAGCTACGGGAGCGACGGTGGCAGGGGGCAGCAAGGCGAGCGCAATGGAGACGACAGCAAAGAGTTGAGATCGAAGCGAGAGGCTTGGAGCGAAGGACAACGAACAAATGGGGCTTGGCGGTGCCGCAAGGTTGGCCTTTCAGTGCAGGTGCACAGTCGAAGGCAAATTGAAAAGTAGTAATTGCTTTTGGTACATGTACTGTGTCATCTTTGCTGATGTCTGAATCACCATAAGATCCATGTCACACAATATGGCAATCAGGAGCTCAGTGTGACACACTATGAGTCCGTTACACATTATATGCTAACAAGTATGAACGGGTTGGGTGTGATATTGTACACTTATGTGTGAAAATTCCCAGATTCGTTTATGCTTTATTGCAGGTGCTATCCAGATTAGAGTTTTTTTTTATTTTTTTGCCCACTTTGTACCCTACGCCTCTGAACTTGCGTACCTCATAGGTTGGGTAAGTGTGCTGGATTGCGCAATTGTACGTGTCATTTATTCGATGTAAATATGTAGGCTCATTCTCAACGTCAGCTCCTCAATCAAAACTCACTTGTTGCTTGGATCAGGTCTCGACTTTATTGCATGTGTCACGTAATCCGCCCCTAGCAGCTTCACTGTAACTTCGCCACGGCGGCCAATTTGGTGGTGGGCAATTAAAAGCTGCACAACATACCCGACGACAATTACGTCAAAGTCACACCGATTCCCTCTCAAACCCTATATATCGCCACTGATGGACTCAAGTTTAGAACAAATAACCGTGTAGTGGCAATTTGGAAGTGGCTAGATCTCTTACTTTTCTTAATCTTTCTTGTGCTTCGAAAAAGCTGTTAACTCAAAGAAATCCAGTGAAATTATCAGGCCCAGAAATCAGTAGTCCTTCAATCTGCTAACTCTAGCCAAGAGATTAGCACTTACAATTCAAAGGTGCATTCGAGGAATATTCCCGGAATTAATACGTGTACCTAATACTTGGTATTCCATGACACCCCATTCGACAATCTGGACGCAAATATTGGCAGCAAATGACGATGCTGGCGCGCCAACTACGCGCCGTGCGGCGTGCAAGTACCGCTGTACCACCTACGCTGCAGAAGCGCTTTGTATCAGCACCCGTCATCACGAAGGATCACGAAGAAGACGAAGAGGCTTTGAGCGTCAACGAACCCTCGGGTTTCGAGCGCGACACGCTGGACACGTACCTCGACACTCTTCAGAAATACAATCCACCCATCAAGACAGGCCTCAAAGGCCTCAACATCATCCACGATCCTCTTTACAATAAAGGCACGGGTTTTCCGCACGTTGAGCGTGACCGCCTCGGTACGCGCTTAATGCACTCGCTTGACTTGACACCACGACTCAGTCTTGTATGTGTCGTTTGTGTAACTTTGCGTTGCGGCAGGTTTGCGTGGCTTGGTGCCGCCACGTCGCTTGACGGTAGAGGCGCAACTTGCGAAAGTGTACGAGACATTTTCTCAAGCAGAGGACCCACTGAGCAGAAGTCGCTTCCTAACGGATCTGCACGATCGAAACGAGACTTTGTTTTTCCGTCTTTTGATCAAACACATGAAGGAAATGGGTGCGTCGAGTTGCATGGATGAGACGTTCATTTATTAACGCGCGCGTGTGACCTTGTAGCTCCGATCGTGTACACGCCAACGGTTGGGCTCGTGTGCCAGAAGTTTGGGCACCTCTTTCGTCGACCACGCGGGATGTTTTTCAGTACGCGCGACCGGAGTCAGTTTGGTGCCATGGTCCACAATTGGCCGTGCGATGACGTCGAGGTGATCGTCGTGACCGATGGCAGCCGGATTTTGGGCCTTGGAGACCTGGGTGCGAACGGCATGGGGATTCCGATTGGGAAACTCGCGCTCTACACTGCTGCCGGTGGGATCGACCCGCGAAAGGTTCTCCCTGTGATGCTCGACACGGGCACGAACAATAAGCAACTTCTTGAGGACCCGTACTACCTTGGGGTGCAGCAACCGCGGCTCACGGGAGAAGCCTTTTGGTCGATGGTCGATGAGTTTATGCGTGCTGTGCGTCATCGCTGGCCAAAGGTTCTCGTGCAGTTTGAAGACTTTTCGAGCGACCATGCTGCAGACGTGCTGAATGCTTATCGCCTCAAGCAGCTCTGCTTTAACGACGATATTCAAGGCACGGGAGCGACGGTCTTGGCTGGCGCTCTGAGCGCTTGTGAGCGCGTGAAGATTCCATTAAAGGACCAGCGCGTTGTTATCCTTGGTGCGGGTAGCGCAGGCCTAGGAGTCGCCGCCACGTTGCTCCAGGGGATGCTACGTGAAGGTTTGACAACAGAGGAGGCTCGTAAGCACTTTTACATTCTGGATCAGTACGGGCTGGTAGGCGAATCTCGCGAGTCGCTCAACTCGGGCCAGCAATTCTTTTCCCGCACCGACCTTGCTGACAGGACAAGCCTTGTCGATGTCATTAAGCAGGTGAAACCCACGATGCTGCTGGGTCTAAGTGCTGCCACTGGTGCCTTCACGAAAGAGGCTGTGGAGGAAATGGCGAAGCACACGGAACAGCCTATTGTGTTTCCACTATCCAATCCTACGTCCGTGGCCGAGTGCACGGCCGAGCAAGCGTACGAGTGGACTAAGGGAAAGTGCGTCTTTGCCAGTGGAAGTCCTTTTGAGCCCGTGATGTATCATGGCACGCAGTACACCATTAGTCAGTGCAACAACATGTTTATCTTTCCAGGGGTGGGCCTCGCTTCCTCTGTTATCCAAGCGACTCGCGTGACAGATGGTATGCTCTATGCGGCCGCAAAGGCGCTGTCGCAGTGCATGACTCCAGAGGAGATTGCGACCGGCCAAGTCTTTCCGTCCGTGGAGAATATTCGTCAAGTTTCGCTCAAGGTGGCTACAGCAGTCTGCAAGACGGCAGTGGAAGAAGACGTCGCTAGTATCCAACCCATCATTCGCCGTGGCGGGACACTGGAAGATTTTGTTGCTTCGAAAATGTACTACCCCACGTACCACGCACTGGTCGAGTAAAGACTTGGCCACTATGGAACACCACGCGTTTCAAAGTTGTAGTGCGCATAGACACAAACTTTCGCATATAGGCAACATTTAGACGTCTGCTTGAGTCTACAAGTGCATGCCTCGTAAAAAGCTGCTCAAGTCACTTTTGACCATCGGGCACTAAGTTCAAATTAATACCATTAAGCATTCGCGACAATAATTATTTTGATCGTCTATACTTCGTGAAGATTAAGGCATTGCCTAAACAATAGTATTGTAAATATACCTTTGTTAGGCAACAATCCCGTCAAAATGGCTTTAGACATTTGTTTAAAAGCTGGTCGTGCAATATCATTTGATGCAATCCTTTTTTTGCCTCGTTGGCACCTCGTTCACCTCTTGCTGTGCGTATGTGGGGCCAACAAGGCGAATTTTGACACTAGAACGTCAAAGAGCTCTTCATCAACGCCGTCTTTTCGATTGCTTGTCGTGCGAACAGCGTGCAAACAGCCAGTAACGGAACCGCGTGGGGCATCAATGTCGACTCCGCTTGCGTACTCGAATGTCTGACCTGGGGCCAATAGAGGCGTGGCACCCACGACTCCTGCCGAATTCCGCGGCAGAGCGATCCGCAGACCCTTTTCGCTCTCGAACGTATACTGGCGTCCAAGTATCTGCACACGGTCTTCCTCGTCTACACAAAAAGACTAGGTCTCAGAAAGCTTTAGCTGAGTAAAGTACCCTGATGACCTTACGTTGATTGGTAATGGTGATCCGATACGTAAAGCGGTAAGCATTCGAGGCCGGATTGCTGTGACTTTGTACGTATTTGCTTGACGCCTCGACGCGGACGCTATCAGTCACAGTCACTGCAAACGCCATTAGCAGATTAGTATACACGATAAACACTAGCGTTTCGTTCGTACCACTCGAGCATCGAGCCAGCAAAAGCTGGTCAGACAGCTCGCTTAACGCTCTTAAATGTCAAACACTCTTGTATTAGTTTACGAATATTGCTACCGAATTGTCGATCACTCTGCCACATACTCAATCGCTTCGTCCAAGAGTGCACTTATAGTCTATCAGCAACATCGACGAAACGTCAACTTCTTGGCACTTTGCACACCCGCTATGACTTACCTTTCGATTACTGATTGTAGCATTTTGTCGAAATCGCATCCGAATACTGTTGACGACGTCAAAGTTAAGTGAGCTCATGCGATATGCATTATCCCGCAGCTTTCGAAACGCTTCGAGCGACGTGAGCAGTATTGGATCATTCAAACTCCGCGTCTGCAGTTCTTGCGCTGGAAGCGGTTCTACGAAGCTACCAGTGCCCCATTGCTCGAGTTGCAAGTCACGACGAATGTTAAAGTGCGGCATTTGCTGCAGCTTGCGCGCGTCGCGTAGCAGACACCGGTAAATGGCACGCACTGTAGCCGACGACATTGACAATATTTCGTTGCTTTGTCTCTCTATTTGAACAATCAAGGTTATTTTTTCACGCTGGACATTATTATTTGCCACCTTTTTTTATTTGGTTTTTTCTTACTGGGGAAAGATTTTAGGAAGCCCTGAGGATTAAATTATCGGTAGTCATGACCGAGACGATCACGACGCGCGGGCTCCCCGAAGAGGTCGTGACGCATCCACTGGTGCTACTGAGCATCGTAGATCACTACAACCGCGTGGCTCGTGACACGAGTAAACGCGTCGTGGGCGTTCTGCTTGGCTCGACTTTTCACGGCAAGTGCGACATCACCAACTCGTTCGCCGTACCCTTTGACGAGGACTTGCGTAACCCCGGGATTTGGTATTTGGACCACGATTTTTTAGAAAGCATGTTTCAAATGTTTAAAAAAATCAACGCCAAGGAGCGGATCGTAGGTTTCTATAGCTCGGGTCCTAAAATTCGCAAAGCCGATCTAGACATTGACGACCTCTTCCGTCGTTACTGTCCACACCCGGTGCTAGTGATATGCGATGTACGTCCGAATGTAGAAGGGTTACCGACTACGGCCTATGGATCGATTGAAGAAGTGGAAGAGGATGGCAAAGCCATTAAGCGCGTCTTTAAGCATATCAAATCGACTGTCGGTGCGTATGAGGCCGAGGAGGTTGGCGTTGAGCACCTGCTGCGGGATATCAATGACCCGTCGGTAAGTTCGCTGGCTGGACAGGTGAAGCACAAGATGACGGCGCTGAATGGGCTCAAGGAGCGACTAGAGGAGATGAAGACGTATCTTGAGAACGTCGTGGCTGGTCGTTTGCCGCCGAATCATCAAATCATTTACAACATGCAGACCATTTTCAATCTACTGCCCAACTTGAATGTCGACCATCTCGTGCGCTCCATGTTTATGAAGACAAACGACATGCATTTTGTACGTGACTTTATGCCGGGACGTGGTCAAATTAGTTTTTTTTTTTGACGCTAACTCGATTTATTAATGGTGCAGGTGATTTACTTGTCGTCGCTTATTCGCTGCACAATTGCGCTGCACAACCTTGTGAACAACAAGATTAAGTACAAAGAGTCCGAAGAGATAGCATTTACGGATAAGAAGGAGGAGAAAAAGGAAACGTCGAAGGATAAGGCGAGCGAGAAGGCTCCGTAAAAAACTTGCGCACGTTTATCGGCAAATCAAACAACTTAAACAATTGACGTCCACTTAATTGTCGAGCTTTTTGCAGATCATTCCCAGCCACCACTGCAGTCAAACAATAGTAATTGTTGGCAAGTAAGGCACTAGTAGAACGTGGTGTTGCGTGACACTCTAAAAATAAATAACTCGAGCTGCAATTTGAAAAAGATTGGCAAAGTTGAATGTTGGTGTAAGCATTGTTTGAATCGGCAATCGACGACCATGTCGAGCTAAATCTAGAGCCAAAAGGCCATTTTACTCGTCAAGGCCACATGGAGTCAGTTATGGCATGAAAGATCATAGAATAGTTGAGCGCTGACAAGTATTGATTGAATAAGTCGCGTTGAAAGGTCAAGGGGCACAATATAATAGCTAGGTAGGTACAACGCAAAACAGAGCACCACAAACGTGTTTGCCCAGTTTATGGAATTCTGACCAACGGAAAAATGAAAAAATATTCATTTTGTGCTCGAAACAGACACTACATGCAAACGACGCGTGTGCGACAAGTTAATCACCTCCAGCACGAGATGGTCGAAATCTAAGTTTAGAATTGAATACCAACAAGTTAACGAACGGCTTCTGTGGAAACAAGCAGGTGATGTGCTTTTCAGTCATATGAACAGACCTGAGAACGCTACAAAATTGCAACGGGATGGGCTTGGGGCTTTCATCCGTCTGTTTACTACATCAACTGAGTCATGCGACTGTTGCAAAATGCTGCGAGAAATAACGTTCGATAGTATAATTATTTATTCATCTGGTCAGATTTATAGCATTGATGTCATCTGTACTAATGAATAGATGCTATGTAGACTGCAACAAATTGTGTTGTATTGTATTACGTTATCGCGTTGCCAAGTTATGCACGTGCTAGGCTCTATGGCTAGTCCACGGCATAGAGTGGTGTCCGCATACGTCGAGTCTCGTTCGGCGGGCAGTGCAGCCAGCACCGAGGCCGTGAGGGTCTTCCATTATGTTGCGTAGTTCTGACTTGGTAAGAGCCCAGGAGGCGCCCTGGTGCTGGAGACCGTCGCGTCGAGGGTGAGACTCGTTAGAGACCTGCAGATGCCCGAGAGCACCTGCCCGAAGCGCGCGAGCATTTAGCCCCCGCGCTTGGAAGGAGGGCGTCACCCCAACCTTTTCCGAAAAAGACTGCAACGAATGCAAAGTATAAGTCTTTGCCGGAAAACCACAAACAAGCTGTTACTTCCTTGCCTCAGTCCCTGTCATTTGAGCTTATAAAAATCTGAGTGGCTCGCTGACGACCGGGAGGTTTACCCCTAGAAAACCCAGTGCAATTTTAGTGATTAGAATGTGCAATATCCCTTGTCCAACATGCGACCTACCGTTACATGTTACAGTGCTGTAACAGGTCTGGGAGTAGGTATCAGTTTCTAATGATGTAGAAACGATTCTGATACTCGGCTATGCTGTGCAATGGCTTGGGTTCTTGAAAATCTCGTTAACACTCCTTTCTGTTTGCTACGTGTAGTAATCATTGCTATTTTTTCATAGGGAGCTCGAATCTCAGAGAAGCTAGACCTCGATTTCTTTCATTTTTTAACTTGCAGTGCAGTTCCAACTCCTCATCAACTTAGACCAAGTCACGAAGCCCTTTATTGCGCTCGCTCTTGCGGCCGTCTTCAGCTCGACCGACGCTCAAGCAGTTGATTACAGCTTTCAAATGCTTCAAACTATCAAGCCGCTCACAACTACGTCAGCGTTACAGGTTTAGACGGAACTACTCCACCACAACGTCTCGCGACGCAAGAATTCCAAGTGCATATCGCTTCCGAGTTCGTCGGTGCCGGCCAAACGTCCGCGAGCAAGAAGTTGCAGGTTTAACTGCAAAGCTCGAAGACTTACTTCTACAAGGATTATACGCACATTGGTGTTGGTTACAAGTACAACGCAACTCAGCAGTACAAGACCAACAGGGTAATTGATCTAGCGCAAGGGACTGACGAAAGCTCGAAAACAACAAGATTAAATACGAAGAGTCTGAGGAGGGATAAGGAAGTGGAAAAAAAGAAACCGTCCAAGGTCAAGGCGAGCGAGAAGACTTTGTAAAATGGTGCGCACGTTTATCGGCAAGTCGCACAACTTGAATCAATTGACGCCCATCTAAGCGTCGAGCTATTCGCCAACCATTCCCAGCGTCCACAGCAGTCAGACAATAATAATCGTAGACACTTAAGGCACTAATAGAACGTGGTGTTGCGCGACACTTTGCAAATCTGGAGCTGCAATTTCTGGCAAAATTGAGTAAGCATTGGTTGAATTGGCAATTGACGACCGAGTCGAGCCAAATTGAGAACCAAACTGCCATTTTACTTGTCGAGGGCTTCCACGTGCGGTCAATGACGGCTTGTAAGACCATCAGACGATAAAGCGTAGACAAATGTTGACTGAGAAAACCGCGTCCGAAGTTCTAGGTGCACGAAGTGATGGCTAGGTAAGTACAGCGCAAACACGGCAATAAACTTTGGCACAATATATGGATACATGGCCAACGCAACTGTTGTCACTCTGTTCTCGAGACGAACACAACATGCAACCGATGCGGGAGTCATCGATATTGTGGTAGAGGGTCTAAGAGCAATAACACAAAGATGGGGGCGAAATATTGCTGGTAGGTGATTTATTGTGCACGTGTTTCCATGGTGTCTACTCCAAGTATATACATATGTGCCGACGATCTAGATTAAGCATCGCAGATCTCGTCGATCCCTCGCGCTAGATCAAGTACCCAGTAGGTCTTGTACTGCTGAGTTGCGTTGTACTGGTATCCAACACCAATGAACGAATGATTCTGGTAGAAGTAATCGGGTGAAGTCTGCATCCAAACCTGTAACATTTCTCCCGCAGTTTGATGGCCGGCACCGACTAACTCGGCAGTGGTATACACCTTGAAATTCTGCGCCGCGAGACGTCCAGATGGACTAGACCCGTTCACGCCATTGACGCTGACGTGGTTGTAAGCGGCCATTTCCTCCGCATATTTTTGGGCAGCAGTCACAACTTTGTGGTTAATGCAAATTGTGTTTAGGTTCCTCTGGGTGCGCACGTCGTTGATGGTTTGAAGCATGCCGGAGGTGTAATCAACTGATTGAGCGTCGGCCGAGCTGAAAAGGGCTGCAAGAGCGAGGGCAAGAAAGGGCTTCATGACTTGGAAGAAGTTGGAGAGGAGTGGAAACTGCACTGCAAGTTGAGAAATGAAAGAAATCAAGATTTAGCTTCCCTGAGATTCGCTCTTCCCATGAAGCAAAGCCCAAGATAGCAAATCGAAAGGGGTGCTTACGAAATTTGATCAGAACCCAAGTTAATGCACAGCGCAGCCGAGCATCAATAGGATTTTTACATAAGAAACTGATATCTACATTGTCTGATTGCTACCAGACCTGTTACGGCACTTTGACATGTGTAGTGGTACAGTAGCACGTATCCAGTTCTGTCGTATGTCGGACAAGGGATATTTCAGAATCTAGCCTCGATCACATGTAAAAAGTTGCACTGGATTTTTCAGGCAAGGCCGTCGTCAGCGAGCCACTCAAAATCTTATTGGTTCAAAAAAACAGAAAAGCAAAACAAACTGAGGCAAGGAAAGAACAGGCTTTTGCATCTGTTGCAGTGTACATAGCACCTCTTCATTAGCACGGATGATATAAACGCTGACCAGGTGAGGAAGAACGCGGTAGATGGTACTGTCACTTTAAGGAGGTTTGTCCACAATCGATATAGATATAATATGTAGAGGGCTTAACGCGTACGTTATTTCTCGCAGCAATTTGCAACAGTTGCTTGACTCAGTTTATGCAGTAAAAAGACTGATAAAAGCCTTATTGATACTTATGCCCATCCGGTTGTAAATTTGTGGCGTTTCTCAGGTCTCTGAACAGCACATACCTGCTTGTTTCCGCAGAAGCCGTTCGTAAAATTAATGATATTCGATTCTAAACATCAGCGTCACCAAAGTTGACATTATCATCAACGCATTGTACGACAAAGAGTTGCGGTGAATGCATGCTAAGCTGGCGTTTAAGTATTTTGACTCAGGAAATACTTTGTACTCATCGTAGATCTTTAAAAACATACTTTGATGGACTATAGATGCAAAGAAAATTTCGAAAGATGATTAAATTCAAAAAGCATGCCGTATCCAGAACTATTGATACAATTGTTAATATGAAAAAGCAGCTCATTATTTTCTTCGCTCTACTTTTATGGTCAAAATTGCGTTTTATGTATCTGTCGCAGTCTACATTGTACCTGATTCTGCGCTACATATCAGACCAGATGAGAAATAATACGGTAGATGGTATAGAGAGAATTGTCCAGAATCCATTCTAAATAGTCTATTTAGAAACTTGAACTCATATGTTATTTCTCGCAGCATTCTTAGTGGCTTGACTCCATTTTTATGGAAAACAGACTTCATAGCCTTTTATGCATAAATTCATCCGGGAGTATTTTCTAGAGATGGGGACGTCAGCTCAACGTTAAAAACGTTAAGCCGGTATCCGTTGACGTATTGCAAACGTTTTGAGACGTCCCGGCAACATTAATGTATAGTACACCACACGAGCAGTTTTGAACGGCTGAGATTGCAGGATAGAAGAAAGAGCCTACAACGCATCGTCCCCAGATGGAGCTTCCACCATCGAATGATCCTACGCCGCCGCCCCTGTTTAAGATGCGCCGTATTAAGAAGGACGATTACTGGTCGTTCATCCGACTTGTAGCTCCAAACGCACAGCTACCACCGGGAAAGAAGGCGTGGGAATCGTCTGATACAAACTTGGCTTATTGTCTGAAGTGCAAAAGCTCTTTCAGCTTTAAATCAGGAAGTAGCGCCAGCATTCGAAAGCACATGAATGAGAAACATCCACAAGATCTCAGCAGAGCTGGGCGTGAACAGGCATCCAAGCGAGTGGCGATCGCACTTCATGCAACGCGAAAATCTGATGCAATGATGTTTTCTCCGAGAAAGAGAACAAGAAAGATCGATCCAGCTGACGAAGAGATGGCCACAAGAGCTTTTCATTGATTGGATTGCCAAACGACTGCGCCCACTAAGTGTTGCCGACGACAAGGAGCTTCGTGTTTTCTTGACGTTGATTCAGACGATGAGAGGTCTGTACGAGCTACCCTCTCGCCGCACTATAACTGAAAAAATGCAAAATCACTGTCAGTTCAAGCGATCGCTGGTAAAGACGCAGATTGCTGAAGATGCAGACTTCTATTCTCTCACATCTGACATGTGGACATCTCGAGCAACAGATAGCTATATTTCGCTAACTATTCATTTTGTGAATTCCAATTTTGAGATGATGACGTACACTTTGGATGTTATGAGTTTTCGTGGGAAGCACACTGGCACCAGGATTAAATGCAAACTGGGCGGGCTCATGCGCAAGTGGGGTCTAGATGTTTCTCGCGTTACCAAAATGGTACGTGATAACGGGTCGAACATTGTCAGTGCGTGTGATGCGCTAGGTGTGCAGCACTTCGGATGCGTGGCGCATACGCTACATTTGATTGTATCAGGAGCTCTCTCAAAAACAAGTGTCGAAGTGACAAATGTGGAAGAGGATAATGACGGGAACGAGGAAGGTAGGGAGGAGGTTGAAAATATTGTTGACATTGAAGATGAGGAGGAGCAGTGGATTGAGGACCCTGCAATTGAACTGGAAGCTATTGCGTTCTTGGAGCAAGAACTGGTAGAGATTGAATCCCAAACGATTGCAAGTTCTATAGACAACGTTTCGCATGAATCTGAGCCACTGGACGTTAATGCTGATGACACGCTGGATGGAGGTCTTCTTGATGGTTGTCTTAGTGTGCGGACAACAACTTCAATTCTAAACGCTATGAAGCAAGCCATGAGTGAAACAAGAATGCATGTTTCTAGCTTTCGCAAAATTGTTCACTACTTCAACAAAAGTTCTAAAGGAAAAGACAAGTTGAAGTCGCTACAAAATGTGGCCGTACCTCTTACCGTTATTTCAGATGTAGCCACTCGCTGGAATAGCACGCATCACATGATTCAACGCCTTCTGCAACTTCGTCCTAGTATCCAATCATTCATGGAGTTTATATTGACAGCGAAAGGCAAAGAAGAGTTCAGCGACGCAAGTATTGTGAGGCCCACTGGAGAAATGTGGTTTAGCATCCAATGCCTCGACAAGCTTCTCGTGGTTTTTGAGCTGGTAACCAAGACACTATCAGGTGGAACATACCCCACTGCTACGTTGATATATCCATGTATACGCCTTCTTGAAAAGCGACTATTAAAGCAGAGGATATTTGCCAAAATATCGCCTGCTCACGCTGGAGAATATTACTATAGCTCGGTGCTGGAACGCATGCATCTCGTCCGTCGGTTTTTCTTGTTTTTGCTCCGAAAAAGATTCAAGCAATTACCTTTGGATGTGAAATATTGCTGCTTGCTTGATCCTCAATTCGTGCATGGTAAGTCACTGAACGCAACAGAAAAAATAGAAGGGAGGGAGTTCTTGGTGAGCGAGGCAATGCGCTCTGCTGGTGCTGATATCTACAGCACGAGCTTCGATGAGGATAGTGATGAAGAAGAGAACTTCATAAATGATCTCCTTGGACGCAAGCGAAGATCGCCTCATACTCAAGTGCAAAACGGGTTGTCGCTTCGTGCAAAAGTAGAGGCAGAGGTGAATCGATACTACGATAGATCACATCAAAATGCACAAGAAAATACGTGCCAAAAGCAGAAGCCGAAAACACAGAAACTTGACGATGGTCTCAAGAGGCGGCGCGAAAATGGCAGTGTTTTTCCGCTCTTAGCTCCTATTGCGAGGAAATATTTTGGCATGGTAGCTACATTAGTACCTTCAGAGCGCTGCTTCTCGTGGGCAGGAAACATTATTACAGCACGGCGTAATAGGTTGTCTTCTTCCAACCTAAGAGATCTCATTTTTCTTTACAGCAATACGATTGGCGAGGAACTAGAGGAGTAGTCGAAGACGTACGGTAGAAACGTGCTAAAGAGTTACATGTTGTAAATAAACTTTTTGCACAACTCACATCACCTTTAATGTGCCAGCAGCCGACTTGTCTTAAAAACTCTTCTCCCGTCCGTTCTTATGTTTGTGCAGCTTGAACATGGTATTGTATTGTATTGTATTACGTTATCGCGTTGCCAAGTTATGCACGTGCTAGGCTCAGTCTGGCTAGTCCACGGCATAGAGTGGTGTCCGCATACGTCGGGTCTCGTTCGGCGGGCAGTGGAGCCAGCACCGTTTAGCGCTGACTTGGTAAGAGCCCAGGTGGCGTCCTGGTGCTGGAGACCGTCGCGTCGAGGGTGAGACTCGTTAGAGACCTGCAGATGCCCGAGAGCACCTGCCCGAAGCGCGTGAGCATTCAGGCCCCTCGCTTGGAAGGAGGGCGTCACCCCAACCTTTTCCGAAGCATTGAAATGGTATGGTTTTAAACCATTGGTTTGATAGGTTACAGTGTCTTTCCGAGACGTCAAACAACGTCTAAAAAAACGTGAACGGGAACCCTGAACGGGAACGGGAACTACATTTTTTTTACGTTAACACCGTTTACGTCCCCATCACTAGTATTTTCTCTGCTCAGTTCATGTAAGTGGGGTGGGGTTCTTCGCAAAAGGTACCGAACAATGTTTGACAGCCAGACGCTTCGACAAATTGTAGGTCGGGCCCACATACACGGGCCATCTACGATTCAATTTTCTTTGCAAGAACATGAGCTACGACTGAAGAGGAAGCTTTCGATGCAGGAAGTGAATAGCAAAGCAAAAAAAGAAAAGATTGGAGTTGAGAACGAAAATCAATCGGCGAAAGTTTTGCAGGAGCTCACGAAACACCAAAGACAGGTTGCTACAAGCGAAAGTACAGTCTGAAATCACTGTCGATGGTGAAAAAGTCGAGGAAGTCTTTCTCCTACACAACATGGAGGTCCTTGAACTAGACCGAATCATCAAGGAATGTGATGACTTTGCGCTTGAATCAGCCTCATTCAACTCGCTCGACTGCCACGCCCCGTTCAATTTTTCGCTGCCGTTCTCCGGACGCCAGCTTCGTCTATGGATCTAACATTCAGCCGTACCTTCCAGTTAATTCATGACTCCGCCATCAATTCTTACCGCCGTCTTGCACTTTCTCCAACCAACTCTGCAATCGAAGCATCGCAATATAAGCGCACTCGCAGATAACCAGCAAAAACGTTCAAAAGATACGACTAAAATTACATCAAGCAACTACCTTGGCGTCTTGGATAAAATCGGGATGGAGTACGAACTCGCGAATCTTCTTCATTTGACCCCGTTGCGAAGCTTCAGTCTGTCGTTGTTACCGTCTAGAGGTCGACTAAAGCCTTGCACTTTTTGACCAAGAACTATACTAAAATCGTCAAAACCCTCAATAAGCTATGCCCGGTGATATAGCTAGTAAGTGATATAGCTAATGCTGATCCACTTGCCCATTAATCACCGATTGCGTCGAACCGTGCTATACATTGCAAATGAGCCACAGAGACGGTAGCTATCAAGCCGTTGCCGAGGAGGTTGGCGTTGAGCACCTGCTGCGTGACATTAATGACCCGTTGGTATGTTCGCTAGCTGGACAGGTGAAGCACAAGATGACAGCGCTGAATGGCTCAAAGACCGACCAGAGGAGATTAAAAAAGTATCATGAGAATGTCGTGTCGTGGCTGGCCGAATCACCAAATCAATTACAAGCACACCGTGCTGCAGGTGATTTACTTGTCGTCGCTTATTCACTGCACGATTGCGTTACACAATCTCATAAACAAGATTCAATACACAGAGTCCAAGGAGATAGCGTTTACGGATAAGAAGGAGGAGAAAGGTAACGTCGAAGGACAAGGCGAGCGAGAAGGCTTCGTGAATATGTTGCGCAAGGTCATCGGTACGTTGCACAACCTGAATCAATTGACGTCCACTTTAGCGTCGAGCTATTTGCAGACCATTTCCAGCGCAGTCAAACAATAAGTATCGTAGACATTTAAATCACTAGTAAAACGTGGAGTTGCGTGACACATTAAAAAACTTGAGCTGCAGTCTACGAATACTGGCGAAACTGAGTAAGCATTGTTTGAATCGGGATTGACAACCGTGTCAAGCCAAATTGAGAACCAGACTGCCATTTCATACGTCTAAGGCTTCCAATCAGTGACGGCATGTAAGACCTTGGGACAGTAAAGCGCAGACAAGTGTTGTTTGCAAAATTTGCGTCGATAGGTCAAGGTGCACAATGCAATAGCTAGGAAGGTACAACACAACACAAATCGATTGTTACGTTCCAAAAAAAATGGATTCATCGCCAAAGAAATCGCTCTCAATCTGTTTTCGAAACAGACACGACACGCAAACGACGCGTGGGCCATCAATATTATGAGGGAGGGTCTAAGGGCAATAACACAAAGATGGTGGTAAAGTCGAGCTGGTAGCAGATGTATTGTGCAGATGTTTACATGGTTTCTAACTCACCATCTAGCCCGACCAATCGCATTTCTCATTCAGTCCGTTGGCAAAATAAATTACCCAGAAGTTCTTGAGAGATTGACTAGAATTGTGGGCGTAACCAATACCAATGAGATTATAATCTGTACGATTGAAAGAGTTGCGCGACTGCTTCTCCCAAACGTTCAACATAGTGACCGCATTGTCATAGCCGGTACCGACTAACTCGTCAACAACATTACCGTTGAAGCCTTGATTCTTGAGACGCTTGTTCCCGTCCGAGCTTTTAGAATCGGAGTTATGAGCTGCCATATAATCCGCATACCCTTGAGCAGCTTTAATCACTTTGTCGTTAATGCAAACTTCTGGGACACTATCTTGTTTGCGATCGTCGTTGATAAGAACGAGCAATTGAGAGTTGAAATTAGTCGATACCTCAGCGTCGGCCAAGCCGACTAGGGACACAAGAGCGAGCGCAAACACGGCCTTCATGACTTGGTTCTAGTTGGAATGGAGTTGGCACTGCTCGGCAAATTGAGGAATGAATTAAATTAAGGTTTCGCTTCTCTAAGATTCGCGCTCTACATGGGGAAAAGGGCAACGATAACTTACTACACGTAGCGACGGAGTCACAAGATAATTGGCTGTCAGCATTCAATACAAACATTAAGTCAACACTAAAGGATGCAGCCTAGTCCTTGTTGCTATCGTGTCGCATGGTCATTTCGAACTAGGTGCGCTATCCAAGATTACTACACGTAGCAAATAGAAAGGGTGTTTATAAAAAGTTTTAGGAACCGAAGCCAATGCACAGTCTGGGAATTGTTTCCACATTATAAGATTCGGGTAGGACATCGTATGATTACTCCCACATTGATCACAATACTGTAATATGGTTTCAATTAAGGAGCACGTTCCCGAGCGTATCCAATCGTGTCGCATATTGGACATAAATCTAATCAGTTCCCGGTCTCACAAAAAAGCAAGAAAAATGACTTTGATTACGGTTTGTGTCTGTTGCAGTCTACATGGCTCGCACAAAGGATCTAAACGCTGTACCTGACCATTAATATCACGGTAGAGGGTACTGTTACAGATTGTTCACAGCATATATTACCCCTTTAATGAGGCTGTGTAGAGAGCATGTGGTTTCTCGCAGGATTTTTAGTTACCACTAACCTCAATTTTCATGGCAAGCAGACGTTAGCTTTGATACACAAACCCAATAGGGGTCAATTTTGCGGCGTTTCTCAGTTTTATTAATATGTGCAAAAGTCACCAACTGAAGTCGTTGAATTGGAAAACATATAGCTTTTATCATCAGTGTCAGCGAAATTCAAAACGCAGTATATAACAGAAAAATTCCGGTACTTTCATGCTAAGCTTACAGAATTTTCTGCTGGTATTTTGGTCTTCGCACGGACTCAGAAACTTTTTGTTCTCACGTGGCTTCCTTGAGTAATCACAAGTGACATGTTTTGATGGGTTGTAAAGGATTTCGAAAAAGAATAAAATTTTATTGAGTGGCTCTTTGTCTCTTTTTTTGACATTTTTTTTGATGAAGAGCTCAATTTTCCATTCAAAGTCTGTGTCTCAAAAGTGGAAGACGTGTCTATGGTATAAATTTACAACCTCACATGCACAGATGACATGAACGCAAATTTGACCAAATGGGAGGTACTGAGGAAAATGGTACTGCCACAATATCTATTATCCCTTCTTTTCAAACTAGAAAAATCAACAAAACGTTTCTAGATATATCCAGAAATTGGGTGCATCTGATGTAAACAGTTTTTGTTTTAGGCTTTCAAAGCTCATTTTTGTGTCGTCTCAAGCTAGCATGGACGCGGTGGTGCGCGGTGCGGATCCGAACCGGCACCCTTGATTGACGGAGCGAATGCTTGGGAGGCAAATCAGGCGTTAAAATCTGTGCTCAAGAAGGTAACAGCTTCCCTAAGAAACAACAGAAATTAAATACAAGTGCGTTTGTGCCTCTAATTCCATGCTTTGTACGCAAAGAATTTAAATTTGTCTGTTATTTCTCGCAGCACTTGCAACAGTTGCTTGACTCAATTGTTATGGCCAGCACACTTTAGAGCCTATTTTTACACATAAAATCCATCCGGGATTAATTTTTCAGCTCTATCCAGATGTTCACGAAAAGTATCGAACAATGTTTGCCAGCCCACTTCAAACAGACGCCTCGACAAATTGTGGGTGCTGAGATCACTGTCGTTGGTGAAAAGGTCGAGGGAGTCTATCTCCTACAAAACATGGAGCTCCTTGAATCCTTGAACGAGACCGAGTCATCAAGGAATGTGTTGGCTTGGCGCTCAAGCTTGGGACACGAAGCAGCCTCACTCCACTCGCTCGACTGCCACGCCCTGTACACGTTCAGCCGCGTCTTCCAGCTGTTTAATGAATTTCACACCGCCGTCTTGCACTTTCTCCAACTAACTCTGCAATCACAGCATCGCAATATAAGCGCACTTGCAGCTCGGATGACATCACCAGCAAAAACGTCCAAGAGATACGACTGGAATTACGTCAGGCAAGTACTTTGGCGTCTTAGATGAAAGGGAGACGAAGTACGAACTCGCGGGGTCGTCTTCTCTTGACCCCGTTGCGAAGCTTCAGTCTGTCGCTATTACCGTCTAGAAGTCGACTGAAGCCTTGCTTTTTTTGACCAAGGACTCTACTACGATCGTCGAGGCCCTCAATCCCGTAACGGTAGCAGACAAAACTAAAGCTATGCTCCTATGCTCGGTGATATTGCTAACGCCGAGATAAAATCTTTTCCCTGTCGTCTTGTGTCGGCGGAAGAGCACGCGCCATTTGCGCGAGAGATGCTAAACTCAACGACGACTGCTGACAAGCTAATATGCTTCGCCCACCGATCACCGATTGCGTTGAACTGTACTATCCTTTGCAAATGAGCCACAGAGACGGTAGCTATTAAGCCGTTGCCGAGCAGATTGGCGTTGAGCACCTGCTGCGTGACATTGATGACCCATTGGTATGTTCGCTGGCTAGAGTAGTGAAGCACAAGGTGACAGCGGTGAATGAGCTCAAGGACCGACTAAGGAGATAAAGACGTATCATGAGAATGTCGTGTCGTGGCTGGCCGAATCACCAAATCATTTACAAGCAGACCGTGCTGCAGGTGGTTTACTAGGCGTCGCTTATTCGCTGCACGATTGCGCTACACAATCTCGTAAACGAGATATAATACAAAGAGTCTGAAGAGATAGCGTTTACGGATAAAAAGGAAAAGAAAAAGGAAACGTAGAAGGATAAGGCGAGTGAGAAGGCTCCGTAAAAATGGTGCACAAGGTTATCGGTACGTTGCACAACCTGAATCAATTGACGTCCACTATAGCGTCGAGCTATTTGCAGACCATTCCCAGCAGTCAAACAATAGGAATCGTAGACATTTAAGGCACTAGTAGAACGTGACACTTTAAAATCTACTGGCGAAATTGAGTGAGCATTGTTTGAATCGGCACTTGACAACCGTGTCGAGCCAAATTGAGAAGCAGACTGCCATTTCATACGTCTAGGGCTTCCAATCAGTGACGGCATGTAAGACCTTAGGACAGTAAAGCGCAGACAAGTGTTGTTTGCAAAATTTGCTTCGATAGGTCAAGGTGCACAATGCAATAGCTAGGAAGGTACAACACAACACAAATCAATAGTCACGTTCCAAGAAAATATGGATTCATCGCCAAAGAAATCGCTCTCAATCTGTTCTCGAAATAGACACAACATGCAAACGACGCGTGGGCCATCAATATTATGAGGGAGGGTCTAAGGGCAATAACACAAAGATGGTGGTAAAGTCGAGCTGGTAGCAGATGTATTGTGCAGATGTTTACATGGTTTCTAACTCACCATCTGGTCAATCTAAATGCAAGCCTCGTCCTTACTAGTGGCAAAATCAATAACCCAGAAGTCCTTGTAAGATTGACTAGAGTTGTGGGCGTAACCAATACCAATGCGATTATAGTTTGGATTAAGGAGAATATCGTCCGAATTCTTCTCCCAAACTTTTAACATATTGACCGCCCTGTCTTCGCCGTGACCGACTAACTCTGCGATAATGTTACCATTGAATTTCTGCTTCGTGAGACGATCGGCTGGAAACGATCCGTCCGAGCCTTGAAGATCGACATAGTCGTGAGCGGCCATATCATTCGCATGGGCTTTCGCAGCGTCAATCACCTTGGTGTTAAGGCAAACTCTCGCGATATTTCCTCCATCGCGTTTCTCGTTGATAAGATCGAGTATTTCAGAGTTGTAATCAGTCGATACCTCAGCGTCGGCCAAGCCGACTAGGGACACAAGAGCGAGCGCAAACACGGCCTTCATGACTTGGTTTTAATTGAGATGGAGTTAGCACTGCTCGGCAAATTGAGAAATGAATTAAATTAAGGTTTCGCTTCTCTGAGATTCGCGCGACGGAGTCACAAGATAATTGGCTGTTAGTATCCCATACAAATGTTAGGTCAACACTAAAGGATGGTGAAAATTTAATAAAGAACACTTGACTATGCAGCTTGCTATCTTGTCGTGAAAAGAAGTATTTTCTGAGTCAGTGTGATTACCTAAATTGAGAAAAATAAATACTGTGAACTTAGCCTCAATTTACTGCAACTTCTTGTCGTGCAATGCGTTGACAGTAATGTGACGCTGATGATAAGAACCGAATGTCTCAATATTTACAGATGACTTCTGGAAACAAGCAGGTGAAGGCTATAAATCTGCTTACCAAAAAAAGTAAGTCAAGCAACTGTTGCAAGTGCATCAAGAGAACGCTGCGAGGGAGAACATACGAATTTGAACTCTCTACGCAGTTTGTTGAGAAGGGATAATTTATATTGTAGACAATCATCTATAAAGTTACAGTACCATCTTCTTGTATTATTTCCCATCTGGTCAAATAAGACTTTATAACACCTGTGCTAGTGAGGTTGGAAAGTGTACTATACTACACACGGTCAGAAGGATAAAACAAAGACCTGCAAATCTGGCGCAAACGAAAAAAAGAAACAAAGAGCTGCTTCAATAGTGCTGGCTACCGCATATTTTCCCGACTTTGATTCTTTCTCGAAAACGCCTTAACATCACCAAACCATTAAAACATGCCACACATGATAAATCAAGGAAGCCCATAACACCATCAAGCCACTTTGCGATATAAAGTCTTCTGCGACAGGAATATTTCAACACTCTTGAAGCCGTTTCGATCGTAAATAGTCGACGGAGACATCACATACCATACTTTCAGTGCATACACGAGTGCAAGTAGCTCTTAGTCACGAACAAGGTAGACCAGCTCGGCTGTTTTTATCTTTTGGCTGAATAATGCAATCGAAGACTCTAGCTCTGTCTCTTTTCGAGACATGATTCCTCCGGTCGCAAAGCTCGAGGACGTGAACACAGTGGGATAATTAGCGGCTCCCTTATTTTCTGGCCTTTTGGCTAAAATACTTGTACTCACGTGGCTTCTTTTCGGAAAAGGTTGGGGTGACGCCCTCCTTCCAAGCGCGGGGGCTAAATGCTCGCGCGCTTCGGGCAGGTGCTCTCGGGCATCTGCAGGTCTCTAACGAGTCTCACCCTCGACGCGACGGTCTCCAGCACCAGGCCAAACCCCCTTCCACGCCCTTAACCGCGCCAACCGCATCCGGATTGGCTCCTTTAATGTGAATTCTCTAGGTTCGAAGCGCAAGAAGCACGAAACACTCCCCGAAGATCTCCGGCGCTACCGCCTCGATATCCTTGGCCTCCGAGAAACCAAGATCTACGATAGAGGTGAGCACCGCATTGATGACTTCCTTCTAACCCTGAAAAAAAAAAAAAAAAACGAAGCCTAGACCAAAGTCACCGAAATCCGCCGCCACTGCAACCCGTCGGGCGCCACTCGACACGCCCGATATCGAGAAGAAACCTGGCGCCACACTAAGAAGCTCAAAACACTCCTCGGCGATATTCAAGATCTATCCCGACGCAAGTCCCTGGCCACCCTCGCGCTCCACCGCCTCTGGTCCGTCTGGCTCCGCCCCACGCTCATCTCACCCAAGACCCGCATTCGACTGTACAACACCTACGTTCTGTACAACTGCGCCACCTGGGCTCTTACCAAGTCAGAGCTCCACGGCCTCGAGAGTTTCCATCGCCGCCAGCTTCGCTACGCTCTTGGCTATCGCTACCCCCGACACATTTCGAATGCAAGACTCTACGACCTCTGTGATGAGCGGCCGCTGAGACTACGACTGACACAAGCTCGCTGGTGCCTGTTTGGCCATGTACTTCGCCGCAATCCCGACATTCCAGCTAACCTCCAGATGCGTGTCTACTTCTTCTCCACCGCAGCAAAATGGCGCGGACGTCCCCGCACCACGCTCCCCTCAACACTCGACCACAACCTTGTTTCCCGTGACTCCGGCTTTCGACTCCGGATAGCACAAGACCTAGAAGTGGTACGTACCCTTGCACAAGACCGAAAGAAATGGAAGACCCTCACGGCCTCGGTGCTGGCTGCACTGCCCGCCGAACGAGACCCGACGTATGCGAACACCACTCTATGCCGTGGACTAGCCAGACTGAGCCTAGCACGTGCATAATTTGGCAACGCGATAACGTAATACATTACATTACATTTTGATGAAAAACTCAATTTTCCGTTCAAAGTCTGTGTCTCAAAAGTGGAAGACGTGTCTTGTATTGTATTGTATTACGTTATCGCGTTGCCAAGTTATGCACGTGCTAGGCTCTATGGCTAGTCCACGGCATAGAGTGGTGTCCGCATACGTCGAGTCTCGTTCGGCGGGCAGTGCAGCCAGCACCGAGGCCGTGAGGGTCTTCCATTACTTTGTGTACTTCTGACTTGGTAAGAGCCCAGGTGGCGCCCTGGTGCTGGAGACCGTCGCGTCGAGGGTGAGACTCGTTAGAGACTTGCAGATGCCCGAGAGCACCTGCCCGAAGCGCGCGAGCATTTAGCCCCCGCGCTTGGAAGGAGGGCGTCACCCCAACCTTTTCCGAAAAAAGACGTGTCTATGGTATAAAATTTACAACCTCACATGCACAGATGACATAAACGCAAATTTGACCAAATGGGAGGTACTTAGGATAATCGTACTGCCACAATATATCTCTTCTTTTCAAACTAGAAAAATCAACAAAACGTTTCTAGATATATCCAGAAATTGGGTGCATCTGATGTAAACAGTTTTTGTTTTAGGCTTTCAAAGCTCATTTTTGTGTCGTCTCAAGCTAGCATGGACGCGGTGGTGCGCGGTGCGGATCCGAACCGGCACCCTTGATTGACGGAGCGAATGCTTGGGAGGCAAATCAGGCGTTAAAATCTGTGCTCAAGAAGGTAACAGCTTCCCTAAGAAACAACAGAAATTAAATACAAGTGCGTTTGTGCCTCTAGTTCCATGCTTTGTACGCAAAGAATTTAAATTTGTCTGTTATTTCTCGCAGCACTTGCAACAGTTGCTTGACTCAATTGTTATGGCAAGCACACTTTAGAGCCTATTTTTTACACATTAAAGCCATCCGGGATTAATTTTTCAGCTCTATCCAGATGTTCACGAAAAGTATCGAACAATGTTTGCCAGCCCACTTCAAACAGACGCCTCGACAAATTGTGGGTGCTGGGATCACTGTCGTTGGTGAAAAGGTCGAGGGAGTCTATCTCCTACAAAACATGGAGCTCCTTGAACGAGACCGAGTCATCAAGGAATGTGTTGGCTTGGCGCTCAAGCTTGGGACACGAAGCAGCCTCACCCCACTCGCTCGACTGCCACGCCCTGTACACGTTCAGCCGTGTCTTCCAGCTGTTTAATGAATTTCACACCGCCGTCTTGCACTTTCTCCGACCAACACTGCAATCACAGCATCGCAATATAAGCGCACTTGCAGCTCGGATGACATCTTCAGCAAAAACGTCCAAGAGATACGACTAAAATTACGTCAGGCAAGTACTTTGGCGTCTTGGATGAAAGTGAGACGAAGTACGAACTCGCGGGGTCGTCTTCTCTTGACCCCGTTGCGAAGCTTCAGTCTGTCGCTATTACCGTCTAAAAGTCGACTGAAGCCTTGCTTTTTCTGACCAAGGACTCTACTACGATCGTCGAGGCCCTCAATCCCGTAACAGTAGCAGACTAAACTAAAGCTATGCTCCTATGCTCGGTGATATTGCTAACGCCGAGATAAAATCTCTTCCCTGTCGTCTTGTGTCGGCGAAAGAGCACGCGCCATTTGCGCGAGAGATGCTAAACTCAACGACGACTGCTGACAAGCTAATATGCTTTGCCCGTCGATCACCGATTGCGTTGAACTGTGCTATTCTTTGCAAATGAGCCACAGAGACGGTAGCTATTAAGCCGTTGCCGAGCAGATTGGCGTTGAGCACCTGTTGCGTGACATTGATGACCCATTGGTATGTTCGCTGGCTGGAGTAGTGAAGCACAAGGTGACAGCGGTGAATGAGCTCAAGGACCGACTAAAGGAGATAAAGACGTATCATGAGAATGTCGTGTCGTGGCTGGCCGAATCACCGAATCATTTACAAGCAGACCGTGCTGCAGGTGGTTTACTAGGCGTCGCTTATTCGCTGCACGATTGCGCTACACAATCTCGTAAACGAGATATAATACAAAGAGTCTGAAGAGATAGCGTTTACGGATAAAAAGGAAAATAAAAAAGAAACGTAGAAGGATAAGGCGAGTGAGAAGGCTCCGTAAAAATGGTGCACAAGGTTATCGGTACGTTGCACAACCTGAATCAATTGACGTCCACTATAGCGTCGAGCTATTTGCAGACCATTCCCAGCGTCCACAGCAGTCAAACAATAAGAATCGTAGAAATTTAAGGCACTAGTAGAACGTGACACTCTTAAATCAACTGGCGAAATTGAGTGAGCATTGTTTGAATCGGCACTTGACAACCGTGTCGAGCCAAATTGAGAAGCAGACTGCCATTTCATACGTCTAGGGCTTCCAATCAGTGACGGCATGTAAGACCTTAGGACAGTAAAGCGCAGACAAGTGTTGTTTGCAAAATTTGCTTCGATAGGTCATGGTGCACAATGCAATAGCTAGGAAGGTACAACACAACACAAATCAATAGTCACGTTCCAAGAAAATATGGATTCATCGCCAAAGAAATCGCTCTCAATCTGTTCTCGAAATAGACACAACATGCAAACGACGCGTGGGCCATCAATATTATAAGGGGGGTTTAAGGGCAATAACACAAAGATGGTGGTAAAGTCGAGCTGGTAGCAGATGTATTGTGCAGATGTTTACATGGTTTCTAACTCACCATCTAGCGCGACCAATCGCATTTCTCATTCTGTCCATTGGTAAAATAAATTACCCAGAAGTCCTTGTAGGATTGACTAGAGTTGTGGGCGTAACCAATACCAATGAGATTATAATCGGTACGACGGATAGTCGTCATTGACTGCTTCTCCCAAACTTTTAACATAGTGACCGCATTGTCATAGCCGGTACCGACTAACTCGGCAACAACGTTACCTTTGAAGCCTGCTTTCTTGAGACGCGAGTTTCCGTCCGAGCTTTTAGAATCTAAGTTATGAGCTGCCATATGATTCGCATACCCTTGGGCAGCTTTAATCACTTTGTCGTTAATGCAAACTTCCGGGGCACTAACTTGTTTGCGATCGTCGTTGATAAGATCGACCAATTCAGAGTTGAAATTAGTCGATACCTCAGCGTCGGCCAAGCCGACTAGGGACACAAGAGCGAGCGCAAACACGGCCTTCATGACTTGGTTCTTGTTGGAATGGAGTTGACACTGCTCGGCAAATTGAGAAATGAATTAAATTAAGGTTTCGCTTCTCTGAGATTCGCGCGACGGAGTCACAAGATAATTGGCTGTTAGCATTCCTTACAAATGTTAGGTCAACACAAAAGGATGGTGAAAATTTAATAAAGAACACTTGACTATGCAGCTTGCTATCTTGTCGCATGGTCTTGTAAGGATTACGGCACGTAGCAATTAGAAAGGGTGTTTATGAAAATTTCTAGGAATTGAAGCCAATGCACAGTACCAGAATCCCAAATTCCACATCATAAGATTCGGATAGGACACGTACGCACACCGTTTGATTTCTCCCAAGAATAATCACAATACTGTAATATGGTTTCAGTTAAGGAGCACGTTCCAAAACGTATTCAATCGTGTCGCATCTTGGACAGAAAGCTAATCAAAATCCGGTCTCACAAAAAAGCAAAAAAAAAATGACATGGATTGAGGCGAGGAAAAAACAGCTTGTCTGCAAAGACGTGGCCTATTCTTTCTAGCAGCTCCTCTACCGCGCAAGAGACCAAAAACAAGAAACAAAGAGCTGCTTCTTCAATGCTGGCTACCGCATGTTGCCCGACTTCAATTCTTTTTTGAAGCCGTCTTGGCATCAACAGCCCATCAAAACATGTCACATATGACTTCTCAAGAAAGCCACGTGAGTACAAGTATTTTCTAAAAGCCAAAAGGCCAGAAGATAAAGGAGCCGCTAATTACCCCACTGTGTTCACGTGGCTTCCTTGATTTATCATGTGTGGCATGTCTTAATGGTTTGTTGATGTTAAGGCGTTTTCGAGAAAGAATCAAAGTCGGGAAAATATGCGGTAGCCAGCACAATTGAAGCAGCTCTTTGTTTCTTTTTTTTCGTTTGCGCCAGATTTGCAGATCTTTGTTTTATCCTTCTGACCTTTTTCTTTAAATTAGGTACTCAACTTTCGTCTAAAATCTGTGTCTCAAGAGTGTAAACCGTGTACACTTTCCAACCTCACTAGCACAGGTGATATAAAGTCTTATTTGACCAGATGGTTTTCGGAAAAGGTTGGGGTGACGCCCTCCTTCCAAGCGCGGGGGCTAAATGCTCGCGCGCTTCGGGCAGGTGCTCTCGGGCACCTGCAGGTCTCTAACGAGTCTCACCCTCGACGCGACGGTCTCCAGCACCAGGCCAAACCCCCTTCCACGCTTTTAACCGCGCCAACCGCATCCGGATTGGCTCCTTTAATGCGAATTCTCTAGGTTCGAAGCGCAAGAAGCCCGAAACACTCCCCGAAGATCTCCGGCGCTACCGCGTCGATATCCTTGGCCTCCGAGAAACCAAGATCTACGATAGAGGTGAGCACCGCATTGATGACTTCCTTCTAACCCTGAAAAAAAAAAAAAAAAACGAAGCCAAGACCGAAGTCACCAAAATCCGCCGCCACTGCAACCCGTCGGGCGCCACTCGACACGCCCGATCTCGAGAAGAAACCTGGCGCCACTTAGAAGCTCGGAACACTCCTCGGCGATATTAAAGATCTATCCCGACATAAGTCCCTGGCCACCCTCGCGCTCCACCGCCTCTGGTCCGTCTGGCCCCGCCCCACGCTCATCTCACCCAAGATTCGCATTCGATTGTACAACACCTATGTTCTCCCGATTCTGCTGTACAACTGCGCCACCTGGACTCTTACCAAGTCAGAGCTCCACGGCCTCGAGAGTTTCCATCGCCGCCAGCTTCGCTACGCTCTTGGCTATCGCTACCCCCGACACATTTCGAATGCAAGACTCTACGACCTTTGTGATGAGCGGCCGCTGAGACTACGACTGACACAAGCTCACTGGCGCCTATTTGGCCATGTACTTCGCCGCAATCCCGACATTCCAGCTAAACTTCAGATGCGTGCCTACTTCTTCTCCACCGCAGCAAAATGGCGCGGACGTCCCCGCACCACGCTCCCCTCAACACTCGACCACAACCTTGTTTCCCGTGGCTCCGGCTTTCGACTCCGGATAGCACAAGACCTCGAAGTGGTACGTACCCTTGCACAGGACCGAAAGAAATGGAAGACCCTCACGACCTCGGTGCTGGCTGCACTGCCCGCCGAACGAGACCCGACGTATGCGGACACCACTCTATGCCGTGGACTAGCCAGACTGAGCCTAGCACGTGCATAACTTGGCAACGCGATAACGTAATACATTACATTACATTGACCAGATGGGAAATAATACAAGAAGATGGTACTGTAACTTTATAGATGATTGTCTACAATATAAATTATCTTTTCTTAACAAACTGCGTAGAGAGTTCAAATTCGTATGTTCTCTCTCACAGCGTTCTCTTGATGCACTTGCAACAGTTGCTTGACTTACTTTTTAGGGTAAGCAGATTTATAGACTTCACCTGCTTGTTTCCAGAAGTCATACGTAAATATTGAGACATTCAGTACTTATCATCAGCGTCAGCGAATTTAACATTACTGTCAACGCATTGCACGACAAGAAGTTGCAGTAAATTGAGGCTAAGTTTACAGTATTTATTTTTCTCAATTTAGGTAATCACACTGACTCAGAAAATACTTGTTTCCACGTGGATTCCTTACGTAATCATAGTCGACATGCTTTAATGGATTATGAATGCCACGAGTAGAAGGAAAATTAATCAAATTCGGGAAACATGTCGTAGCCAGGATTCTTCATACAGCTTTTATTAAAAAAAAAAAGCAAAAAGCACCTTCATTTTTTGCTGGTATTTCTCAATATATTACTTCCTTTTTGGTTTATAATTTACGTCTGTGCAAAACACTTTTGGAGTCATAAATGCTGGCTTTGAGTGATTTTTAAACTTATACCATCATTTCTTTTTTATGTTGTCTTCACCACCTTCCCCGCTGGAACCGATGAGACGAGAGACACAAAGCCCAAAGTTTGAACAAGTAGTACAGAATATCAAATGCATTGCGGACGATCCCGAGTATGACATTGAGCATTATAAAAACGATGTGAGGCTCCTACGGAAAATGAGAGAGCTGAAGTGGATATTGTGGCGAAAGACCGAATAATCGAAATATTTAACAAAATTGAAGGGTATGGATATCAAATTTAGATACATTACTGCTCGGTCAAGGACACAAAAACTGTAACAGTTAATTGAGTGAATGATAAGTGTGAAAGCAATATATAGTATTTTCAAAATTGCCCGCGAGAGATCATAGACAATGAAAGTCTCAAAGGCTCGAGAATTTCAATCAGCATCTAGAAAACATGAACACGATCGCCACAGCTGATGAAGTGGTCAAGAGAGTAGATAACACATGTTGAAGTGTATTCGAATGTTTGATGTGAGGATCGCCGATTTGCATTTAATGAAGTACTCGCAGTTATTGAAATGAGGTTTAGATAAGGTAGAGAGCGGATGCAATGGGAGCAAGAAAACGAAGAATATCCGCAAGAGAATCGATTTGACAAACAGAAGCAAATCTAATTAGCAAAAAAGACCAGTCTACGAGAGTACGAAACAAAGAGAGCACAAAAGTATAGCTTTTGAGAAATCGTACATAATAGCACAATTCGCATGCAGTGGAGAGTAAAAGAAAGAGAATCAAGTAAAGTCTTTTTTTGGAATGAAGCTACAGAAAGTTCGACATGGCGTAGCATTTAATACAGCTCTTTCAACATGACTCGGCAAACGAAAACTGTTTCCAGGAAACTCCATTCTATCTTGAACCATCATTCACAATTCGTAGCGACCATCAAACAATAACACTTAAAATAGGGCTTATAAACAAGTTTCGAACTATAAACGGAATGCTTTTCTTTTTTTTCGTTATGCCACAAAACGCTCTGGTGATGTGATTTCAACGCTTTGAAAGCCCTCCTAGGTATGAGAGGGCAAAAATCATGCGCACCTGATATAGTCGCCCTAGTATCCCCACATTAATTAAAAAAAAAGTGTTTAAAATTACCTTGAAAGGTCACCGTCTTGAAACTCACACTAGGGGGAGAGAATGTACTTCTTGAGCCAAAGAAATAGTTTTCTTTCGTAGAGCTCAAGTGCCACTACGCATTCCGGCTGCTTGGCAGCATAAGACTACAAATGCATCCTCCTCAGGCTCAAAGAAGACAGACCGTCTCTAGAGCTGTGCAAACTGTTCATTCAACATGTACGGAAAGAAGATTTTGTTCAATACGGAACCTTAGCGGTAGATCAAGTTGTCAATTTACCCGCGTGAGTGGGAGTGACTATAAGTGCTACCAGATGTGAAAGGGTCGCATATCACCTTGCAAAGAGGAGGTGCGCAGAGAGTTTATAGATCCTTTACTAAGCGGTCGTTCACTATCTTCGACCCTAAAGTGCATGACGATAAAATCCTTTATATCATATAGCTTTTATTCCGTATGTGCATAGATTCCGGCTCTGCAATTTTAAATTTGCCGCGTGTGGAGTAAATGACGTGGTTGATTTTTACTGATCTATTTGGTAACAACCAAATTTTCTCATTTGTAGGATTTTAAAGGCGACCAAGTATTTACAACTGCTACAAACAAAAGTAGTGTTGTAGACATAGGCTTTAATGTGAGCTGTTACAGCCATGCGCTTATTCAACCATCCCTTTCAAATCCTTCGGGGGAGCAAAGAGATTCATTTCACTAAGAAAGGATAGGGAAATCGCGAATATTGCTAATTGAGATTGTACATAAAGGCTTTTTTAATGTATGTTTCTTTTGGTAATGAAGGACCAAAGGATGCTATACAAATCCGCTTAGACGAAATTTTCGGAGTAGAAGTGAAATACCTCAAACGCTTTTGGAGCTTTAGTAAATAAAACAGGGCACTGAGAGGCGGATACGAAAACGAAATCTTCTAATGCTAGTCACCGTGTCATCTAAAGATCCTCCAATGCGATACCCAGGCTTGAACCTAGTAGCAGCACGGGAACATCTCAGCTATGCATGTAACACAGTCGAGGAGGAAGCTCTTATAAGTCGATCGTCAGGCGAGGCTGAGGCGCGGGCGGGGCGAAGTCGGTGAAGGAGAAGAAGTCTTTGTTGCTTGAGCAAATTGAGAAGTGATAATAAATAAAGAGCTCTTACGAATTATTCTCTTGCTACAGCCTGACTGTTAACTCTCAGCCATCACCTGCTACCATTTCGAAAGCTGTCGGTTTTATTTATTCCATCTGGCTTTCTACACAATCTGATTGCTTTCAGCCGATAAGGTCTCTTGATCTCCGATGATTATGGGCCGACTGGAGATTTCTTCTGGTCGAAAAGTGTATAATCGCCTATTCCTAAAGATATTACAGTTGCATATGTATTTTGCGAATATTTAGATTATATCGTGCAAAAGCCAAACCGGCAAAACTGCCGCTGACGACGGTCACGTCACAACGCAATGGACGTAGATAATGCAAACATTGTATCATTGTTAAATGGAACGACTGCATTTAGCAGTTTGCACACAATAATCACAAGTGAATCCGTATTATATTCAAGCTGATGAATGTGTTGACCTTTAAGACATGATAAAGAAGTTAAGACATAGTTATCAAATATAAATGTAGATCTAATATTATTATAGGCAAATAATACCAGGAACAGTATTCTAGACTTTTGTTCTGCACTTTAGAGCAGTATTCTGTTTTGCCAGCATCAGATTCACCAGCGCTTGCACTTTCTTGCTTATGAGCGGGAGAGGTGTGAGCTTCATATACGCAGGCGGAAAATATTATATCTTCGGAGCACCTCAGTGTATAAATCTTCATTTGAAGCTCCTTTAAGCAAAAAGCTAGCTTTATCCGCAAAAGGTCGGGTATATATGGCGGCTCGATACAATGTAGCACAGCCGCGTGAACGCTTTTGAGTACGACGCTATGATACATTTGAATCAAGAAAATGATTGGCCGCCGTTAAATATTTTAAGATGGGCCATCCTGCTCATCGACTTCATGCGCGGCAGATTTTATGTGACGCCTGTGCTTCTCATCAAAAGTACCATTCGGACAATCGTGGCCAGCTTAGGTACCTTCAAATGCCTGATTATGATGGTGTATTTTGGGTAGTAAGAATACTAGGTCACCGCATATCGTTCAAAGTTGCAATATGATTGGTGATAAAACGCGAGCAGAAAAACTTACAAAGTTTTTTGGACGTTGCAATATGGTTCTCTTTAAGGCATTTGCACATATGCATAAAAACAAAGTACACCAGATACATTTTTCAGTGTTTTCAAGGGTTCCCTTCCAGTATGTATCGCCAACTTGGATATTAGTGCTGCGCTAAGATCATCCGCAAAATACGGCAATATGCTTTTAGTGTCCACACAAAGAGGTGAGTGCCATAACATCTGGAGCAATACGCTCAGAGATATAATGTGGGTTAGAGCGTATTATAAGCGCGCAATCGCTATTAGGTCGCAATTGTTTGGCAGAGAAGGTCGTGATATTCGCACTCTCTTGTTTTGTAGTATCAGTAACTTTATTTTAGTGAGCTTTAAAGTGCAGGCGCTCCATAATGGATGTTGTCAGCATCACGCAAAAACATCAAAACGTACGTATCGCTTAATAGAGACTTGTGTGACATTTAGCTTTGTCGAGCTGACTTGTCGTCGTCATGTCGAGCTTTGGAGAATACTACTCATGCAACCGGATGGCCACACTTTATCTCAGCTCAACAGTAAAAAGTGCAGCCAAGTCAAGGATGCTGACCACCATTAACAAAAGTGTCAACGACGTTAGGGAAATCCTTCTTTCTCATGAGTTCTTGGCGTGAGAATGTTTCCCCCTCATCACAAGATACTCTAGCGACGGCATCGTGCGAAAAAAGCTTTTTGGTGCGAGTCCTTTCGATGAAGAAGAGAGAAGATAAGACGATGTTGCTGCCCTTTGATATGATCACGCTCGAGATCAATGTCTAGCAAGCAGTATCGGAAGTTGGCAAGCCGTAACGTCAGCGACATCACGTTTTCTTGTCGATACATACACTGGGGACCTCATCGCCAAGATCTTCGACTTCTAGGCTTTAAGCGTTAAACCCGTTGTCGCATCGCTCTGTAATCAAGTCCTTGAAGTGCGTACCTCTTGGGAATAAAGCTCTTTCAACAAGATTGTTGCTGGCCTTAGGACTTTTTTTGCTGCTCAACTCCCTTATCTGTATCTCAGAGGACGTAATGCGGCTGGCATGACAATTTCAAAGAAAAAATTACACAACTAATATTAGCTCAACAAGGTAATACAGTTTTAGGAGGAAACCACCACTTGTGTATGTGGCGGTGCGCACCAAAAGTTAAATGCTAGATCAACCAATGTAATCATGAATGGTCACTTGTGTACATAATAGTCTTAAAGACATCAATTTGTACTTTTTTAGCTTATTGGCATATGACATATTAAGAACACATGGTTTTTTTGTTCCTTCTTAAGAAATTCTCCTCAAAACATCTTGTCTTTTAGCCATATTATTGCACGTGGCTCGAGACTTAGGCTTTTTGACAAAGATATTCTTACGCGTTGAAAAAGGCAGCAAGCCTCCAAAGTCTTTCCACCCGAGTCTAGAGCCATAAAGTTTTGTTGAAAATAGTAGAATGTAAGTTTTGGCTATCTCAATAACACAAATTGATGTGTAGCTTTGAGGCCTAAATGGCCTTGCTAAGTGTACACTGGACGACTGGGAAACGAGCTTTGTCAACACTGGCAAATTTTCAAGCACAAATCGTAATGTTTCTTTATCGATGTAATTTACTTGCTCTGTCTCACCACCGGTCTGCATATTGTACGCCACGGCCACCTTTAAAGAACATGTAAACCAGGCGTCTCGGTCCGAGACAATTGACTTCAAAAAATCGTGTTGTTTGTTTTTACTGCTGTTGAGGTTCGGCGCTGACCTTTGACCGTGTCTAGCGAAGCCACTGAATCAGCCATATTGCTAAAATGGTAGGCATATACCATTGCCTACCGTTTAATTTGGCAAACCGTACACAAAATCCACACTAATGATCTACTAGCAGCGCAATGGTACAAGCAGGCTTGCCACCCATTTAGCGGAAGCTTCGCCTGTCGGCATACTTTGTGCGTGCACAATATTTGCAGCTCGAATTGTAGAGCTTCGGCTATGCTTTTTAAGCCTTACGTCTTCTCTCGACTCCAATGACTACCAGGCGGTGTACTTTAAGCCCTATACAGGGAGTGCTATTTACTTTCTCATCGTGAAGAGACACTACATGTGGAAAGCAACCTCAAAGCATTGATAGGATTTAGCAATTCTGATTCAATCAGGGCCGATGGTACCGTAAGCTTATCCGCGATAGCGGTCTCTTAACCGAGTCTCGAAGCTAAGGTCCCCTCCGGAGTCGTTACTAGAGCCACGCGCATATCGTCTCGTACATAAACGTCATGGGCTTAATTAAATAGATATGATTCGTGCTGTTACATTAGCTAGTCTTTAATTTGAGCAACAACCTCTTGATCAAAGCTTTGCGCTTCTCTCGAATGTACTTTATACTTTTAAGTCATATTCCGCACAAAAGAAGAGCCACCTAGGATCAAGCTGTATCACCATTTGTAGTGACCCATGATCCCTATTGATTACGTTTGACTTAAAGCTTTGCAGCTGGCCATATTTCTGAAAAAAGGCATACTTCATCGCGGGTAGATATCTGTCATGGACAGGATTGTAGTCTTAAGGTGCCAAAATATGAGTGCGATCACTCGATCATTCCCCTCGCCATCTGCTTAAAGCAGGCAGGTATTAACAGCTAGTTTTAGTGCATCACAGACCACCAGTTTGGTTGTCTTTAATGAGCTTATTAAGATTTTCAAGTGTCCCTTTAAACTAGGTTTCCTAAAGTGCATTTTTTGTCGATATAAAGTGCATTGGTAGTGGACTGGCCACTTCAATGTAATTTGCACAGTACTAGTGTTCATCTTTAGCTATAAAGAGCCATTATTTTGAGTCTCTTGTCTTTGGATAATAAAATATATCAGTAGCAGAAAGTTTGTCTGTAGGCTATGCTTTTCAACAAAGCACTCCAAGATTAAACCTTTTGAGCGCCGAAGATGCGCTTTTTTGCTTTTGCATAAAGATTTTTTGTGCGCATGCACTCCTAGATCTTTAAGTGATGAACATGCACAGATGCAATAAAGCCACAACTAAACATCTAATTACACTTTGAAAGCACTGAGTTGCTGTACGGGCACAAATGTGCTCTGTCTTTAAATCAAGACATACACGGACGCAATCAAGCCACAATGAAGTGTATAATCGCTCGCTCAAAGACGGTCACAGATGTGTCCTACAAAAACAACTCTTCGACTTCATTAGCAGATCGCCGAACATCACCAGTAGAGCATCTACTAAAGATGAACAAATAAAAGAATGAAGTTGAGAAAGAGTCGAGTTTCTAAGAAGAACAAACTATCGCTGCATACTAAAAAGGTATCTCCAGACAGTTTAAGCTTGGTAAATTTTCCATACGACGTCTTATGGTCCGCATGGGTCAGCGTACACCATCGACATTCTAAAAAATGTCGGCGTATCACACGCTTTTTATGGGACGTCAACACGGAAAGTGGTTTGATTATAGCAAAGATCAACCACGCAGAATTGTTCTTAACTAATCGGCCTAATCATCTATTAGTGACAAAGACAATTTAGAAGAGATTGCCTTTGGCACCAAAAGGTGCTTCTACATCAATTTTGATCTCTGTGTTGAGCTTTGTGTATATATCAAATGCCGCATCTGCGTTTAGGGCAGTAAGTTAAGAGTAGCACGCTCACCTTGGAGCAGCTGAGACAAGTATGGCTACGGAAGATCTTACAGCTCTGCTACAAAGTGGACAACTTTTGCCTTCGCACAAATTCTTTTAATATCAAGCGACAAGAAGCGCCACAAAATCTCCATTGAACACTCGCCTGCCTCTTCGCTCACTAAGTCGGCAAAATAGTCCTAAAGCATTGACAATGCGTTGAAAAGCTTTAGCTCGGGAAAAGCCCAATAAGGCGTTAGACTTGTCGTTTGGCTCACTGCCCATGGATGATACCTCGCGCAAACGCGATAGCTCTAAATGAACTTTGACAAGCACACCGATCGTAGCCCACCCAAGAATTAAGCATGATTCAGAGATCATTACTGCATTTTGGTGTAGGATCATCGTAATTTCTTTTTGTTGCTTTGGATGTACGTCCTGGTTAATACTCGTATTTATTCTGCTGCTGCTGATAGACCCGAGTATCAATTCCTTAGTGACAATTGCGAGGTGGCCCACCTTATTTTCGGGATTCTCAATCGTACTTATTCAGACTGCGAGCTAACTTCGATAGATTCCAGATTCCTGTCAAGGATCAAATCTTCCTTGGTCCAAGTGCGCCGAAGTTCATTCGGACACCATGAACGGCATGATGGTACGCTCTCGTCTCTCCGTTTCCTCCTCTCCTAACTCTCTCACCTCATCTTTCGTCTATGAGCAGCAGCCACAGATTATCTTGCTAAAAGAAGGCACGGACACGAGTCAGGGCAAGGCCCAGCTCATTAGCAACATTAACGCGTGCCAGGCCGTGATGGAGGCTGTGCGCACGACGCTCGGACCACGGGGCATGGACAAGCTCATTCACACGGGAAACAAGACTACGATTTCGAATGACGGCGCCACGATTATGAACCTACTGGACGTCGTGCACCCTGCGGCCAAGACGCTTGTAGACATTTCACTCTCGCAAGACGCTGAAGTGGGTGATGGCACCACGTCGGTCGTTCTGATGGGCGCTGAATTCATGCGTCAAGCCAAGCCTTTCATCGAAGAGACCATGCATCCGCAAGTGATTATCAAAAGCTTTCGCAAGGCTGGCCAACTCGCGGTGCAAAAGATCAAGGAACTCGAGATCCGTGTGGCCGAGTCCGACGAGGTTGGACGCCGCCAAATGCTCGAGCGTGTCAGTGGCACGGCACTCAACTCAAAGCTGATCTCGCGTCACAAACACTTTTTTTCGCCCATGGTAAGAGAAGCAAGCACTAGTACTCACAAAGTCGAACGTTGCTGCTGATCATGTTCCTATTTGTCACTTTCATTCATAGATTGTCGATGCGGTTTTAAGCCTCGATGAAGGATTAGACATTAGCATGGTCGGTATTAAAAAGGTACCGGGTGGATCGGTCACGGACTCGTTCCTTGTCAAAGGCGTCGCGTTCAAAAAGACATTTTCGTACGCAGGGTTTGAGCAGCAGCCCAAGACGTTTGTAGACCCCAAGATTTTGCTCTTAAATGTCGAACTCGAGCTCAAGTCGGAGAAAGAGAATGCTGAGGTGCGGTTGGATGACCCGGCTAAATACCAGTCGATTGTCGACGCCGAGTGGACTATAATCTATGAAAAGCTCGAGTCGTGCGTAAAAAGCGGGGCCCAGATCATCCTGTCCAAGCTGCCGGTCGGTGACTTGGCTACACAGTACTTTGCGGATCGTGGCCTCTTTTGCGCCGGACGTGTTGCTCAAGACGACATGGAGCGTACGCAACGTGCCACTGGTGGCGTCGTGCAGACGTCCGTGCATGACATGAACCCGTCCGTTCTCGGATCGTGTGGCCGGTTTGAAGAGCGTCAGGTCGGCAACGAGCGATATAACATCTTTATGGAGTGCGCGGAAGCCAAGAGCTCTACCATTGTATTGCGGGGCGGGGCTGAACAGTTTATTGAAGAAGCTCATCGCTCGGTTCACGATGCACTTATGGTAGTCAAACGCACGGTGGCGTCGTCGACGGTAGTAGCGGGTGGTGGTGCCATTGAAATGGAAATCTCTCGTCATTTGCGCCAATATGCACGTACGATTGAAGGCAAGGCACAACTGCTAGTAAACGCGTACGCTAAAGCCTTTGAAATCATTCCCCGTCAGATTGCGGAAAACGCAGGCCATGACGCGACGGATATTTTGAATCATTTGCGTCAAAAACACTTTAAGGATCCTGAAGATGGCAAGTGGTTTGGCGTCGACGTTGCTAGCGGCGGGATTTGTGACACGTACGAGTCTCACGTATGGGAACCTGCCGCGAACAAGATTAACGCGATCGCAGCGGCGACGGAAGCCGCGTGCCTCATTCTGTCGGTGGACGAGACTGTGCGCAACCCCAAGTCGGAGCAGCCGCAGGGTGGTCCTGCCGGTGGGGCGCCGATGAGTGCAGCTATGGGTGGCCAAGGCATGCGTGGCATGATGGGCGGAGGCCGAGGAGGCCCCAGCGGCATGGGCCGTGGCGTGCGCGCATTCCGCGGCAAGGGGGGTGCATAAGGACGGTCGGACGCTGTAAGGTAGAAAAGACGTGCATTGTATCGGAATGAAGTCATGGACTGTAAAGAAGATTCAGGTAGCGACGTGGTAGTGTGTGACGCTGCATTCTTGCTTTGGTACCTACTCGCGACGGTACCAACAGACCTCCACACTTTAATACGATAAGTGAGACCTTTGTTTTCCAGTGAGTCTTTTGAGTGTGTCAAATCAAGAGCTGACGTCAGGAATCCCTGAATCTTCAAGTTACGGGACCCTATCACTTGAAGCGTCGCTCAAAGATTTGTCTCCCCCCTTGTCGAGTACTTTTAATTTGACGCGAACCTGCCCTCGTGACACTGAATCAAGCCCCACGCAACATCATGTTAGGTATGACAGTAGGATCTATCGCTTGCACTAGAAGATATCTCGCTGACACCCTTGTGGTGCTCATGTAACTGACTAAAGGTCGCATGCTCAAGACGAACGCCCGCTACTTTGCCAGTGCCGGTGCCGTGACCTTGGGTTTGGCTGCATCCACGACGATGCAGACCAAGCCTACCGAGAGCTCCAACTCGACGTCGGAGGTGCTACTCGACATCTCGAGCCGTCTTCGGAACATTGAGCGCGACTTGGGCATTAGTGGCCGTGGCACGGCCACGGCCAAGCGAAAGTACAACAATTACCCTGTACTGACCCCCAAACACAAGAGTCTTATGGCCAAGCACTTGTCGCCCGAGATCTACGACAAGCTCAAAGACCGCAAGACGGCCGGGGGCTACACCATTGACCAAGCTATCCAGACGGGTATTGACACCCCGCACCTCGGAGTGGGTGTCGTAGCTGGCGACGAAGAGTCGTACCAGACTTTTAAGGAGCTCATGGACCTCGTCATTGAAGGCTGGCACGGCTACAAACCGACGGATACGCACAAGACGGACATTGATCCGTCTAAACTCCGCAACGGCAAGATTCCCGACAGCTACGTCATTTCCACGCGTATTCGAGCGGGTCGTAGTGTCCGTGGTCTGGCTTTGCCGCCTGGGACATCGCGTGGTGAACGACGTGAGGTCGAGCGCGTACTGTCCAAGGCTCTAAGCAACTTGACGAAAGACCTGGCGGGCAAATACTACCCGTTGAGTAAAATGACCAAGGACGAAGAGCAGCAGCTCATTGATGATCACTTTCTATTCCAAAAACCGGGCGGTGGGACCTTGCTCACCAACGCGGGTGCCGCTCGGGACTGGCCTGATGGACGTGGCATTTTTCACAATAACAACAAGACATTCTTGGTATGGGTGAACGAAGAAGATCACATGCGCGTGATTGCTATGCAGAACGGTGGCAACATCCAAGAGGTCTTTGATCGCTTCAGTCGTGGTGTTTCGGACGTGGAGGAGGTTGTCAAAGGCGAAGGGCGTGAGTACATGTACGACGACCACCTGGGCTTTGTGTGCACGTGCCCCTCGAACTTGGGCACGGGACTGCGTGCAAGTGTCATGATCAAGTTCCCCCTCCTCTCGAAAGAGTCTGATCGCTTCTACGACTTGTGCACCGCGTTAGGACTGCAAGCTCGTGGGTCCAAGGGCGAACACTCCCCGCCGGGTCCTGGAGGCGTCTACGATGTCTCTAACAAAGCCCGTATTGGCTTTTCGGAAGTCGAGCTGGTGCAGACCATGATTGACGGCATTTGGAAGCTCATTGAGCTCGAAGAAGACCTGAAGAAGGGCCGTCCGATCGAAAAAAAGATTGCCGCCATTCTGAAGTAATCCCACGATCACACAGCGTGGGTGCAGCGCTCGCCATTACATGCAAACCCGTTGAAAAGATCCTATCTTTCGTCATACATCGTCTAGCTTTACCTCATTTCTCTCATCTATTCACCGATTACAACAACGAAAGTCACGACTGCATACGACCAGGCTGTTAAAACTGCAGCGCGTCGTTCGCACGAGTCCAGAACGAGCAGTTTCTAATGTCTACAGAGCTTTCGTAGCGACCTCAAGGTGCTTAACAACGTCGAGTACTGACTTGAAGCTGAATGGCTCCGTGGCGGCCATATCGGCCAGGACCTTGCGGTTCAGCTCAATGCCCGAGCCATGCATTTTTCCATACAACTTTGAATACGAAAGTCCTTCCTGGCGTGCACCGGCATTGATCTTTTGAATCCACAGCGAACGCATGTCCTGTGTGATTTTTCGTGAGTAAATTATAAAGTGCGGTAGTTCATGGTAATCGGCTGGTCACGTACGCGCTTCTTCTGTTTGCGGTCGCGATACTGGTATTGCAACCCCTTCTCCACGCGGTTGATGGCTGTACGATAGCACGAGTTGGCACGGCCACGATAGCCCTTGGCCATCGCCAGGATTTTCTTGTGCTTCGCCCACGACATGGTGCTCAATGCTCAATGACCACTAATTCGTCAATTTTAAATTATCATTGGCTAAAATCTACTGCAAAGACCCTGGACATTGCATCATGCTGCACCGCTTGGGCCGCCGCTCGACTATGCAGCGGTCGGTCCACCGAGCCACGGTCGTACAGTGCCGCTCCTTTCATTTCAGTTCCTCAGCTGGCAAGCCAGTAGCGGATAGCGAGCACCGTGTGGCTGCCGTGGCTTCCTTCTTCTTTGACGCCAAAGCTGCATGCAAGGGCAAGCACTGCGCACTGGGCAAGGACAAGAGCGGGATTGGCACTGATCCAGCAAAGTGTGGCGAAGACTCGTTCTTTCTTACGCCTACTGTAGTGGGCGTCGCTGACGGTGTTGGTGGTTGGAACGAAAATGGGGTCGATCCCGGCAAGATCTCGCGCTCGCTGATGCGGAATGCGGCTTTGTTTGTGCGGCACACTGGAGCCAATGGCGAGGAGAGTACTCCTCAACAAGTGATGACTCACGCGTACCACCAGGCACTGCTGGATAGCGAGGTCGAAGCAGGTAGTACAACGGCGTGCATTGTGAGATTGAAGCAGTCGCCCGATGGCAAGCCCGTGCTTGAGTACGCGAACCTCGGCGACTCGGGGTTTCTCCTCGTACGCAATGGCAAAATTATCTTTCGAAGTAAATATCAGGTATGAGTGGGTGGGTAGTTTTGTGGGTAGTAGACTGATGATGCTTGGCAGTACTATGGTCGAGCGCCTTACCAGCTGGCAAAAATCCCACTACGGTTCAAGCAATGCGGTGCTATTGAGAACGACCCTGATGATGTATAGGCTTTGATCTTGACTTCGGTGCTTGCAAAGTTGTATACTGACAGTTATTGCTACAGGCAGACTCGGGGGAGATTGATGTGCAAGACGGAGACATCGTTGTACTTGCCACGGATGGAGTCTGGGATAACTTTTCCCCAGACCTTCAAAGGGCCCCTGCACGATCTCAGGTAAACTTTTTGCACGCATTTTTTTAGGCGGTATAGAATAACTGACGATCATTATTGCGTTGTTATCGTCTGCGTAGCCGGTGCTTTCTTGGCGACGATATTGGTCGGGCGAAATCGCGGCTTTTGTGGATGTAATTGCGGAAAACCTTGACAAGGCAGCCGAAAACATCATACTGGCCTCGCTTCGTCACAATTTCAAGCCTGACGACATTACAGTCGTCGTGGCCAAGGTAGTTGTAATGACCTCTAAGCTGTAGTAAAGAGCTAAAGTGTAGAGCCAAACTTTTACCTTAGTCCCTCCCATACGCCAACCTGGGATGGATGTCATGTGTGTCAATGGATGTCAAAGCATTGACCTTCCCCCCTGCACCATACTCCCTTAATCGTCGTCGTAGACTACATTCCGACCGCTAAGCAAAGTGCTGCAATTTCTGTTTATTGTGCAATATTTTTGTGCAGAAAAGATATTGTTCGCCCAAGATACAAACTTATGAGTCGTTTATTGATGCAACGAAGCAAAGTTGTTCCAGCACTAGCGCAGGCGGCATATTTACACTAGGAAACAAAAGTACGTCTAATTTGTCTGATATTTTTTGTTTTGTAGACGGAGACGAAACACATTTCAAGACTTCAAGCAAAAGTCTCGGATGGGCTTATGGAGGAGAGTGATAAAAGGTGCGAGGCTTTGCAAGCCATCATTTCGCGCATTAATTGCTCCAAATGCTTCAGAATAGCGACAATGATATTTATCTAGCACCAAGTCTTGATCTCGAAACTGTCTTCTTAAGTGATAACTAGAAGCCAATAGTTTGCCAAATAAATCAAAAGGCACGACGAATCGGGCCGAGAGAGCAGATCGAAGGAAGTTGACACCAGAGACTATATGTTTCTTGGAATAATTATGTTGAAGCGCAAAGGCAACCGAAGTGGAAATGCTGATCGATGTACGAAGAACGGGGAGGCGCAAGTGTAAATGGGGAAAAGCATAAACAGTGGAAAAATGGGAAATCATTCTTCAAAAATTGAATGAGGATGACCGAAGTTTTGATGCCAATCATCACTGCATGCTATAAGTTGTGACTCGAGTCGGTTGTGGCAAGCTGTACGCGAGGAGATCATCGCTTGATTCATACTTTAATAGTGAAGACGAATTATCGTCAAATACTGGAGCTAATTTTTCTCAGCTGGAAAGGGCGGTGTGTCAAATATTGCTTTGTTGCGGTTGAGCCAAAGTGTGCGCAAAACGACGCAGCGAACAGCTTTAAAAAGGCAAAACAGCGTAAGCTAACTTCAAAACCCTCGTGTTCATCAGAAATCACCAACTGGTGGAGGAAAAAGACGTGCAACCAAATAATTGTAAGGCTGAAAATCCGTTAAATGTTGAAGGAAATAGACGATGTAGATGTTCAGTCATGTGGCAGTCCCGTAGTAGATGATGAGGGGTTTCAGTTGTAATGCACCCATTAACACATCGTACAACATTAAAATGCCAGCGATACTTGTACCGAAAACCAAACTCATTATGCTGAAGTCGAGAAAGGATTCCCATACAAAGGAAAAAGATCACGCTTGAATTGGCGCTTGAAAGATTTGTGGTTTGGCTGAAGCTCAAAGTTAGTATTTAAAAGCTGATACAGCTGAAGCGGCGGTGGGCTTTAGGCTAAAAGGAATCTCTTGATTGATTATTAGAGACATAGAGTTAGGAGAGCGCGCTAATCAGGCCCTCAGGTGGTATTGGAAGTCTTCCTAGTGCTCTAATCAGGCCCTCAGGTGGTATTGAAAGTCTTGCTAGTGCTTGCGCGTCGATGCGCGAGGCGAACTTCTAAGCTATTGGGGTGAAAGACCAATTCGCTTTTATATGAAAGACGACTAAAGCTTTGCGTAATGTGTCTTGATTTGTGAGAGCCCATAATATCGGAAGTTTCAAAATAGCTAGATTGCTGAAAAAGCAAAAAACTTTACTATGAAGCATCGCAAATGGGCGGGTCGCATTTGTGAAATTAAGAACATTTTACATTGAACATGTGAGTCGTGAAATAACAGACTTTGCACTTTGAAGTTTGATAATGACCAAGTAATGATAGCACCTTTCCATTAAGTAAGCATTTTGTGCCATTTGAGGTAGTGGTATGTAAATAGAGTCCAATTTAAAGCTTGACTGCTTAAAGAGGCATTGATAGCTGTTTGCGCCGGAAAAACAATTTTGGAGGAGCTAATAAGTTGCGGCGGCAGTGAAGTTTAACATGACGAGTCAGATAGACCAGATGATGTAATCATAAAGAAGGCAATCTATCGAGCCTTTTCTCGAAAATTTACTTGTCGGTAAGTTGTTCACGAGTAGCAAGATCATCGAAGAAATTTGATGACAAAGTTCGCATAAGCAAGGTAAAGCGCAGGAGACCTTGTTTAAAACTGAAATTAAATCCGAAAATGCCAGAGTGTTGACACTGTGGTGGTTCAACAAGCCTTTGACCGTAGAGAATGCATCCCGCCATTGCCAAAAAACACACCTTTTTTTAAACTTCACAAAAAGAGAGTTGAGCTGGAGACCAGGTGTGACAGCAGTTCAAGCGCAATACCTTTAGAGAAGTGTGCTCGTGATTTTGTGAAAAGCAAGCTCCCAATTTTTTCAAGCCGGTTGTAAAATCCAATTCTTCGATAGACCACGAACAAAGAGAATACATGATTGTCGTATTCATAACTGACCGCATACCAGTGGCAGCACAAAAGGTGTGTCCACGCATTAAATCGAGGGTGGGCTTGGAAGATTGCAATAAAATCCTGTAACGTCTTCTGCAAAGTTTAGACTGTGATAGAATTAGGTCCATTAAAAAAAGATTTTTTTCATCGTTTAAAGTTAAGTCTAAATCCCCAATGCTGTAAAACTTGATCCAGCACTTACTACGAATGGTTTGTTGATGTCGAGACATTTGACACCGGCCAGATTACAAGATGAGACATTTGACACCGGCCATATTACGGGACATAGTCCACCGACAATAATTCTGAGATCGTGGGAGTGTCATAGCGCACGGACCCAAATTGGGTAGCTTTTCAAGCTAGGTAAAATTTAGTTGAGGCGATAGACCAATCACTCGGGCCCGAACATGGCATCTCGATTTAGCTATGTCAAAAAGCGATAGTTATTGGGGTCCGAGCGAGAGCCGTTCGTATAGAGTAGGGTGATATGACCACGGCGCTAAATAAGTCATTCAACCATTTTAAATTGAACTGCAAAAAAAAGCTCCAAAATCTTAGCTCATTGAGCCGATAAAAAAATGGAGAATGTCCGTCCGGATCGAAAGGTTTTCCACGAGCAGTGTGCTTAATAGCATTAGAGAATCATTAGCCGTAAGTAGCGCGTCGTTCAAAAAGGCGTAAATTGACGCTAGCTTCCAAATGCTATGGATTTTGAAGAATGTTTAAGTTTTGAGAGTCAAAGTGTTTGCGTTCGGCCTTGGTATTGAGAATCAGACCAAACAAAGTACCCCAAACGGACGATGAGTGGAAAGTTTTGTGCAAGGACCCATAGGCACGTCTACTGACAGAATGGAAAGCTTTAATTCGGCGCCATAAGGGGCTAGTTTTTATTGAGACTGTGCAGCGGACGTGATATTCATGTCAAATCTAAAAATCCCTATTGCGGTCACGAACTGCCATCGTGAAATTTGGGGACAGTGTGATAGTCTTGGTGAATGAGTGCAACAGGGCTTCACGAATCTAGTGTGTAGACCGTAGTGCCTAAGAAGTACTCTACTTTCTTCTTCGCCTTGGGCACATGCCATTCCGCGATAAATTGAGTTTGTCGGGGACGCCTTTTCGCCCAGCAAAGTCTCCTAGGCATGGGAATCATAATTCAAGCAGACCTAATATTTCGACAACTTATTGCAAGATTGCTGTCCTTCACGCCATTTGAGCACACGATCTAAAACCGTCACGTGGTCTGCGACATCACCACTCTGTGTAAACACGTAGGTGTCGTCAAAGGAGACATCCCTTTATACAAAAGTTGCGTCTTCTGATTGACTCGCGATCATTTAAGTACGAAATATTAGATATCAAAAAGTCGCATGGCGCAGCTAGAAGCGACCGCAGCGCTGGAAGAAATGCTTTTGCTGCAGCGCGCTTTTATCGATGACGCACTGAATTTCGATCAAGAAGATATGTCGGTAAGCTTTTGCTATCCGATGGAATGTGACAGGATCACTAATATTATCTACACTCTCGTTTGCAGCAGCTAGAAAACAGTTTGATGGAATTCCACTCAACGCTCTTGAACCATAACAATCAAGAATCATCATTCTGGCAATTGCAGATCGTGAAGCTTATTCGATGCATTTTAATTCATCATATGGGTAGCTGCATTGATACTGCAGTGAATGCGACAATCTCTGAGGGGGTACAGGATCCTGCGTACGTTGCAAGCTGCGTGAAAGCTCATGTGGAGACAAGGCATGAGTTTGCAGAGGCCATTGCACAATTAACGCACACTATCGAGGATGCACTTGATGCATTGAAGAAAGCATTACAGTATGATGGTGAAAACACGGTGGAGTCGGCACCTTTCATGGCTACATTCTGGAAGACATTGCACGAAAAGGTTGCAAGGAGGCAGAATCACGACGAATCGGCTGACGATCAAGAAGACGAAAGCGTTGACTTGCACTCGGACAATGACTCTTTGGAGAGACTGATTTTTGAAAACGATATCAATGACATGTCGAGGTCAGCCATGAGGTGCGTCCTACTGCAATTGCAAAGATTCATTCCACTAGAAATCGCATCTCAAGATTGTTTCCTATTGATACTTGCTTCAAAAGCTTCTTGTTGATGGATGAATTCCCAGCTATTCTACAAAGAATGCAGAGCACTGATCCGGATGAGCGCGAGACGGGATTAAACGAGTTCATGCAGGTTTATATGTGATGTTGTATTACGCTCAAACATGATTGATTACTCACTCGTGGATCGATGTCTCTTTATTCGTTACACAGTTGCCGATTCTCGAGATCATTCAATCGGGACCACTCTTTGTTCCTGCTTGCTCTTCAATTGTGGCGTTCTTTCTCGACACTGAACGAGCTCACCAGTTTGTGTACGAATTAATGAATCAACTTGAAGATGCGAGTCAATTTCTTGATTTGTACAACGCAGTGCTCGACTTTATTGGAAAGCACTTGGAGAGTGGCAAGCTGAGGTTCAACCATTACGACAGGTACCAAAGTACCGACATACGCTGTACTGCAATGCTCGACTGCGTTCGAGTCTTCCATACGTTGCTTTGCAAGGTCATGCACCACTGGATCTATCTTTCTCCTGAAGCACTCGCTCAGCTCTTGCACTCAACATTTGGCCTTCTCGCAATGCACTCGACCAAGGACCTCAAAGTCGACACGAATCCAAGAAATCTGCTTGCAATGTTGTTTCTAGTCGAAGGTGATCCAGTGCGATGGCTCCAGCTGTGGCTACTTAATGCTCCGAATCTACGCCAAGTGTTTGCAGCGCTGAGCGACTCGGGCTTGATTGCTAATCTCTTGCACAATGTATCGCGTGTGCAGCCACTCGCTTATATAGGCTCGTTCGATCCGTCAATCGATCGTATAAACATGCGCTCTCTCCAATGTGTGAGTGCTTTGCTGTGATATGTAGAGTCCCTGCTAATGCTTTGATTAGAATTTGGCTCTTGTGTCATATATATGCGAATATCACCAAGGGCGCGCCCTTCTTCATCAGTGGCACGACCGCCGTGCTCTTGCGTGCCAAACAACTTGGAATCGACCGAGTCTTGAACCAATTGCGATCGATAATGATACGATCTATCGTAGAGCGCAGATGCCAGTCTCTGCAGAGGTACGATCTAATTGCTTGGCGTTGAAAGCGCTAGTGATCGAGAGACTTCTTTTCCTGACTATTCTAGGATCTGCTTGATGATTGCAAGAAGCCAAGAGAGCGTGTGGTAGACGCCATCATCATGTTGATCGCGACGGTCTGCGTTGTCAAAGCTGTGCTTAGCAGTGTGTGTAGTATATAACCTATGATGTTTTACATGCTTGTAGATTATTGTCACGGGACCAACGTGCTTGCGTAAGGACGTTAATATCCTATGGAATGAGCGATGGGCAACAAACCTGTCGAAAAGTGCCGCAATTTATCTGCATCAAGCAGATTGTAGTGACTTGCTTCCAGCACTCGCAAAAGTATGCTTCCATTAGTCACCATCGCATTGAGATTACTAACGAAATGGGCTTTGTTGTAGCTTATCGATGCGTGTTGGAACGACAAACTGAGTAGCTCGGCTGCTTGTGCAGTAGAGGATGCACGGAATGCGTGGGTTCTCTTTAAGGAACCGAAGAGTGCCATCAAAGTGGCTCATTTAGTGGTTGATTGCTTGTCCAAACAAACGTGGAGCGAACAATCGGCGAGAGCGCTCCATGCCGCGGGTCAACTGCTCTTGCAAATGATTTTATCGAGTAAAAGGGTGTACGCAGTCCGTCAAAGCTTGTGTTCAGGCACAATGAAACTTGTATTTAAGCTTTGCACTCGCTACTTGCAGTCACAACATTATAGAGCGCTCACAAACACAAAGAAGGATCCACAAGATTGTAAACCAACCAATCTTTTGGACTTGATTATGGATGTCACACTTTGTCCAGAAGCAATTCACGTAGCGAGAGAGACTGGCGTTGTAAAAGAGCTCTGTACCATCTGCACAAGCTTTGCGGAGCAAAAGCATGGCCACGAGTATTCACGTCTTTGCAGTCGTATCGTGCGTGCTCTGTGGCACTCGGGACGCGCGGTTAATGAGCTTGAACCGGCGATTGTGGATACCTTTCTGCACACGCAGTCGCATACGCTATCAGCGCTAACTTGTCGAGAGCTTTTCGGTTGTTTGTCAAATCAAGACTCTGCGCGGACTTTTTTCCATCTCGCTGATGTGCAAAGCGCCCTCTGTCAGACCATCACTGAACTCCAAGGGACAGTTGACTTTGCAATAGCGCTTAATAGTCCTGACGATGAATGCCCGGCACATGTGATGGCCCCACTTAGACGCTTGCAATGGTTACGGTGCTGTTTAAGCTCACCGTTTGCATGCTCGTCCTTGCTTTCAATGCAGACCAGTCCATTAGTTGACATTATGCAAACCACGCTGACTATTCACAGAGCAGGAGGTTGTATGCATTCGTCGTGTGCCGAAGATACTTGTTGCTTGGTCTTTCAGCTTCTTTTGTCACTTGTGTCGAGTATACCATCGATGCTCGAGTGCAGCTTGTTGCTATCCCCATTTGGACTGCTACCTTGGGACGACGAAAGGATTCGACACCGTCATAAGTTGTACAGAGTTCCTGAGGAAGTGAGCTCTTGTTCGTTTCTTGAAAAGCAGCTTTGCTACGAACTGAACATTATTGGTGGTCCAAAGGAAAGGTTGCCGCAACGCGAACTCTTTGCGTTCGATCTCTATGTGAATGAATCGGACGCGTTGCACCCAGATTTCGTCGCCAAGGAGCGCAATCAGACTCTGTTTGAATCCGCCATGATTCTGCAAACCAAGATCCTCCAGACGATCCAAGATGCGAGGTGTATAAATTTCGCACTGATCTCACAAGCATCATGGGAGCTCATTGATATTCTTGACAATCAAGTCGATACGGCACCTGCTCGTGGTTTCCGCAAATTTGCTCGTACGTTTACCAAAGTCTTTGCGCAACTCACGTTTCATCTCGTAATGAGCAAGCGTAGTCGACTCGAATTGCTTGTAAAAACGGACGTTCATAAGGTGGCCGTCAACCGTGCTACTGGATCATTCCAGACTGTCGACCCACTCGTCTCGATGGACGCACAGAGGATACGGATGAGCCGTTTGTACCAAAACTATGTAATGGGGCTATCACTCGAGTCTTCTTCTCTTTTGTTTGACTCTATCGTGGATACATTTGGCAAGATTGCCATCGATTGTTTCCCTGTTACGATCTTAATGATCCTGTACCCGGTTTATGAAAAAGCCGATATCTTAAGCTTCTTATCGCACCTTCTTGCAAGTTCATCTACTGGATTCCTTTGGCCTACAAGTGCTCAAGGGTCTTTTTCGACTGCGACGGCAATAATTATTGCAGAAAGAGTGGAAAAGATACTCGATGGCGACTTTCCTCAGGTTTGTAGTCAAAGAACATAGTATTCATCCCGCACTTATGCTTTTATTGCTACGAAAATTGCAGATTAGACACGCACTTGATCAATGCCAATGCTCCGTAGTGACTCTTGTCATGCGGTGGCATGGTCAGCACTTTTGGAATTATTTGGATTGGGAAAATATTGTCATTTATACATATTTATTATTCTTATATGGGGTTGAGTTTCAGGTAAGTACGACCACTTGTGAAGTGGCTTTCAATGACTAATCCACGACCATCTTGGCTTTAGACTTATATCACTGTCGCTATTCTCAAGCATTTGGAGCAGACTATGCGCGAATTGACGGCTAAGCACAGCTTGCAAAGCCTTGCACCTTTTTTTACTCTTCTCCGTGAACCCATCCGGGACTTTCGATTCAGCTCTTGGAAAGTGTTTCTTCTCCGTCTGCGAGACAAATATCATGAAAAACTAGACGCGCTCTTGTCTCCTCCATCGTAAACGTGCCGCTCTCTAGTGGTGGTATGAAATGGTTTTGCTGCATTAACGAAAAAGTTAACATTTTTGGCGAACAATACTATTTCTTTACAGAAAATATCGCACGCTTAGCGGTTTTGAGATCTGCACAAGTCGGAATGTCGTCAACGACGACGACTGGGAAAGCGTAGTGCAGAGTTTGCAAAAGCAATGCGCTGACATCTACCGGTCATTCACTGGTTCTGAAGACAAGTGTACGTGTTCTCGAAGTAACAATAGGATCAATGCAATGATGACGGACTCCGTGCCTTATATAACATCCGCAAGTGCCGAAGATACGTCGTTTCCAGTTCGCTGCAAGAGATGCGCATTGATGACGTTTGTGTCACCTCTACCTATATAGCCACCTCATCGTGGTTCGTTTATTCACTTATGGAGGAATCAAGTCCACTATGTTTTTATCATACTATTCATTCCACTAGTAATCTTACAGGACACTTTGAAGTATTACATCGACTTTTAATTTTAGTATTTTTAGAACTTAATGCTTAAACTCTCCGCTTGCGACCAAAGTGAATGCTCTTGGGAATTCGCAGTGCTCGCATGCTCTCTTCCAGGTTCGTCATGTCAACGTCCGAAACCTCAGCCGAAATGTCTTCATCGTCATGCATTTTCGATTCTGCATCCACTTCCATACCAGTTTCTAGCCGCTTAGTCTGCTCCACCTGCTTTTTCTTCTTCTGACGAGTGCGTTTTCGCGCTTCACGCTTCTTCATGGTCTTGGCATCTACCTCCATCAGCTCATCGGTTTCTCTATGAGGCCCATTGGGAGTTCCTTTACTTGATTTTCCCTTCTGTTTTCGCTGCTGATGAAACGAAAACGAGTCTGGATACTGGTGCACTTTAATCAAGTGTTTTAATCGCTTCTCATCGTGACGATAAATTTCTGGACAACCGTCCACAAGACAGATATACATGGGTTTCTTTTTAGATAAAATTTTGAAAAAAGCGTCGTGGGTTTCACTACACAAAATCAAGAGTTTTAGTTAGCTCTTACACTTCTGCCATCCACAATAGTTTACCTGATGTGAATATCCAGTAGACGCAAGCTTAAAAATGATTTGAAACATTCTCGACAAATATTACGGTGCACCCTTTTGACAATGATCGTAATTTGTCGTCAGCTTTCAGTTAACTAGCCCCGAGTTACTTCACGTACATGTCGTAATGCTCCTCGTACGCGGCTATAGACTGGAAATTTAAGTTGCAATTTTCCAGTCGACAGGAAATCGGCTTCGCGGAAGCAGCCCCTTTCACGACTTCTTCGGTCTGCACCATGGAGCTGTGCCAGTTTATTACGAGAAGTTAGTAGTAAAAACCAGGAAATCCGTTCGTCGCAGCCCCGGAAGTAAAATATACTTTGGCTCATTATAGTATTTAGTTGCCCATAGCCGCGTTCCTGCATCGAAAAGTGGGTGCTCAGGCGAGTATTTGCGGATGCATTTGCCACTCGAAAGCTCCCAGACTTGTTCAACGCTACGTGCCATCTTTGACTAGTAATAAAACCCCGAAATACCGGGATGTCCGCCAATTCTAGCCTTTACGAAATAATTAAGGGTAGCTACCAACGTAATTGTCTACATTACCCATTCAATTTATTGGTATTATATGTTGAGTCTCCTTCCAAGGACGTTTTGTAATACTTAAAGGTACCAGATTTAGTCTTGGCACTCAAACAATGTAATGTATTACGTTATCGCGTTGCCAAGTTATGCACGTGCTAGGCTCAGTCTGGTTAGTCCACGGCATAGAGTGGTGTCCGCATACGTCGGGTCTCGTTCGGCGGGCAGTGCAGCCAGCACCGAGACCGTGAGGGTCTTCCATTATTTGTTTAGCTCTGACTTGGTAAGAGCCCAGGTGGCGCCCGGTGCTGGAGACCGTCGCGTCGAGGGTGAGACTCGTTAGAGACCTGCAGATGCCCGAGAGCCCCTGCCCAAAGCGCGCGAGCATTAAGGAGGGCGTCACCCCAACCTTTTCCAAGCTGCACTCAAACAGTATCACTTTAAGTGCATCCAGCATACTCTTGGAGCAATGCCACACCACGTACGCTCTCTCGCAAGTCTAAGTCGATGTTTGGTCGGTCAACGATGAGGCTGAGAGTCGGATCTTCAAGTTTGGTCGACCAGCGCGATCAATAGGCTGACGAAAGTCGAGGATCGGCGCCAAGTGGCTTAACGGAGCATTGGAAAAGCGCTCTCGAGCAATTTCTTCTTATCGTAAAAAGGTCAAACGAGATAATGTATACCATACGTGATCATATCAAAGTACATGGCGTAGATACGTTCTTGATATTGTAAATTCTATTCTCTTCATATTTATCGATGACTTTCAAAACGAGAGGCTTCAAAATTCTCCAAATTGCCTCCAAATGCCTCAAAACTACCGCACAATGCATTTTATCTCAATGTCACAAGTACCTAAGCCTTCCGCTTCCACACGAAGGAAACCTGTCGCACGACCTGCATGAGGAAAACTCAAGGCAACGGTAATGATTGCCGCCAGCCCGGGGGCCAACCGTGCAGACTCTCGCTGATAATTGGCTTCCGCAATACTGGCTTTCTTTTCTGCACATGTCGCGACCACTTGGAGTACGCGAAAGCGTTCCTGTCTTGAACCCAAATTTCGGATTCGCACAGGAAAGAGGTAGACCTGGCTACTTTGCAGCGTGCCTAACTCAAGGGACGGAGGAGACACTTCCATTGCAAATTGTTCCGTTCCCGTCTGTACCCGTGAAAACCGTTGTCCAGAATTTGTTGATATGACGGAAAAATTGAATGCCTTCCGCTGTATTTGGCTGGCTTTTTCATTTGATAACAAAGAGTAGCTGTCTTCAAACGCAACATTTTCTTCCCATGATACATCAGTGTATGGAGCTAGTGAAAGCAACTCTGTTCCATCCGATGAAACTTCACAGTTCGAAAGAGTCGACAGCGTACTCTCATCGTCTACTTTTGCACTTTCCAGTTTTGGAGAATTTTTCCGTGGTGAATACAAATGTCCACAAGGCTTCAAAGGGCTCATTTTTAACCGCGATAATGCTGAAAACGTTTTCTCGTCAGCTAAATCCACTCCAATGCCTTTTTGAGCAGAATCGCGGGCCGAGAAGGCAGCAACGGATGAGGAAGCCTCTGGTTTTGGTAATGTCGCTGGAAAGCGACAGACTAAAGGAGGCTTTGGAGGTCTTGGTGACGATATCTTTGGAAAAAACAAAGTCCGCGGCTTCAAACGGTACTTTGGTCCAATAAGCGTCTGAATGCCGTAATCGGTCAACACCCAACAGACTTTCTGCGATGTTGTAAAAGTTTTTCGCCATATCGAATCGTCTTGCAGCAATCTATCGTTACTGCTGCCATTTATAAGAGGCGAAGCAAGACGATTATTTGATCCAAGAGAAGACGCAATGAAACGATTTGTTGAAAATTTCGACAAAGTGGGTGCCAAGATGGATCGATCGCGATTTAAATTGCCAACGTCACGCGAAAACTTCTTCTTAAAGTCATCGACTTCTTGTGGGTTGTGGCGTGTAATAAAGTCGTGTTTTCCAATGAATTTGCTTTTGTCAGAGAGCGACCTGCAACTATAAGGCTGCAAGTTTGTAAATGTGTCATAGTCTGGTATGGCCATTAGCAGCAGTGCATTCTTCGGATCGAGCACCGCGGACTTGCGAATCTGTCGGGCAATTTGCTCCGTAATGTTCATCTCCCTCTTACTAGGTGGTTTCCGACCACTATTTGTGTGAGATGGAGGTGAAGCAGTGAGAAGCATGGATTGTGATGAAGACTGTCGATGTGCACACATCGGCAATGAAGTGCAGGAACTGCTATCGATACCAAAAACGTCGGCTATTTTTATCCCAAGGTTCAAATAAAGCTAATATGGAACAGTTTCGTATTTATTATGTTTTGATGCCGCTGACAAGGTGGTCAATTAAGTTCCTTAGCGTAGATCTGTTTTGACCCTCGCCACGCGGTTTAACGAATCCTCCTACGGCAGTCTTTACTTGTTAACGCCTCTTAGCAATTGCCAACAAGGTGAGCGCGTTGTGGAGTTTCTTAGAATTCTAGCTACTTTGCACAGCGCAGACTTAAAAACTCTTGCAACCCTAGATGGCAGAGCTCCTACTTCCGTTATTTTTTTCAAATATGACTTGTACGTGGCCTTACAGTAACGATCATTTAACGATGATTAAGTTAACCAAAAAAATAACACCTACGATTCTGAGGACCGAAGGCTGCATCTGTAACTTGAGTGGCAGATACAAGTGGCTTGACCGCTCTGGAGCTGAGCCCCGGTCAAAAAAGGCTGTGGAAAAACTTCCAGCTCCGCCTCGAAGAGGAACGCGTGCATACTGTTCGCCTTCGCCCAATGGCTCCGCCTTCAGAAATTGAATTAAATAAAGCCCGCCACGAACCGATGGCTGGATCAATCGCCCATTAAGACGGCGAAGAAGTCTTAATTTAGCGACAAAGTAATTGAACTGCCTTGTCGACCGATGGTCAACTTATTAAGGTATTTCATTTATCGTCAGGATAACTGGAGTGGTAAAGGTCTTGCGCTGGTTTATTAATTTCGATCGTAACTTTGGTTGCTACCATATATCAAAGCTAAATAGTTTTTGGAAAATCAGACTTTCGAACTCCTTTTTAAAGGCCCAACACAAAGTATATTTTAGACGTGCAACAACAAAGTCATCCACCAATGCTCTAGTAGAAGTTGAAATAGACAATGTCTGCTGAGCCAACTTCCTCAAGCACATTCTACCCAAACGAATAAGCACAATCAGTCTATGGACCTTGATCAATTTGTCTACATGGTAGTAACGCATTTAATGAGTACAGAGAATGATTTGGTAGTGAAGCAATGCCGTTTCCACAAGCAGCAAGATACGCTTGCTGCTTTGTTTATATCCACAAGAAAATGTGTTTTTGGACTTAGTCTTAAGATCTTTTATAGCAATTCAGCAACAAAGTTCGTCTCGATACGCACAGCCGAGCAAGTCTAGCCAACCGAGAAAAGTTAAAACTTGTAGCGACAATAGCAAGTACGGGGATCTTGCTAGGGATTTTGGCGTTTGCGCGCACACGTGACTTATTTGCTGCAATGAAATTTAAAAAGCGATACACAAGCAGACAGAGACTACGGAGCCGTCCGAGGAAAAAATAATCGTAGGTAAGAAAGAGGACAGTGGGTCCTAAAAATAGACTAAGATAAGTTTATCAGTCTGGTAAGTAAAGAGCATGCTACAACAAAGGTGCCAATGCGTGTTGACGCGCAATTATATGGGGAAAGCTTTGCGACCTATGTTCCACAGGATACCGAAGAGTGTCATCTTTGGACCACAATATTGGCTATTGTTAACCTTGAATGCAGACAAGTCGCAACCAAAAGCATTCTAGGCAGTGGATAGTCCCGTCAAGAGTGACGATTGCGCGATTGTGGAGGTTAAGACTGCAAAACTTCCGGACCGGGAATTATGACCGTCTTTCACCGTGCCTTCTTGCACGCAACTTCTGTACAAGGTGACGGCTGCCTGTTAGCATTCGGTTGTCAATTTTGGGCCTCAAAAGATCGATTATCGACGCGAACCCCAAAGAAGGCTTTGGTTTGTATTGTATATCTTTCCGCATATAACGAACTTGCAGCCCGCGGTACTGAAGCCTAAAAAAGCACTGTGTTTGCAGCTTTTCAGCGGTTAAACAAGGTCAAAGCTTCGCTACGTTTGCGACGTACGAGCTTTTTCTTCAAGACCTAAGCAGCACAGGCTTCGCGTAAGTACGTTTTTTGGGTTCAAATCACCCTCAAAGGTGGAGAAAATCAATATCTTTCGTCTGGATTAATGTAGCTCTAAACAGGTATTATCAGACGTCCGCTACGTTTGAACTCTCTAGACTAAAGGCAGCTTCGAGGTTATTACCTCGAAAAACTTTGTCATTAAGGAGCCTCTTGGAGCTACATCTTTTTCGGCAAGATCCAAGCTCCGCCGGCGGCGGCACTATGTTTATGTTGCTGCCAACTTTCGTCGAGACAAAGACAAAGACATAGACAAAGCTTGTAAATTAAAAGCAGACCACTAGAGCCGGCACGTTTGTAGAGAAGCTGACGTAAGAGCCGCAAGCTTACTTTTCACGGGGTCTCGCTTTCTAGGCTACACAATATACATAGGTCTCGCATATTTAGCCTTTTATTTCAGCATGTAAATCGGTCCGTATACATAGGGCCGATCTAAAAGCTCGCTAATTGATACAATATATGTACATTGTACTTTGTGCTCTTTATCATTTTAGCCACGGCTTAGGAAAGAAAGGATTCTGCCCGGTGTACCCTGTTATGGAGTAGACGAATACTTTTGCAGCTTTGACCGCTATCATGGATAAGTTGCTCAACCTTGTGCAATCAAATGTTGTATCCTCTCGGGGCCGAGAAGGACTGTCAGCTTATTCAGCCCATATCGCATGCTCTAAGGCAGTCGTGACTTTTAGCGGTTCAGTCCAAGTGACAGATAGAATTTGATAGTAGGTGCAGTAAGCTATTTGCTCAGAAGAAGCGTTGATGCGAGGTGCAGATCGCTAAATACCTGACTTAAAGAGTTAGTACTAGTCTCAATACCAAGATTGCAGCTCTTAAATTTTAAATGCGACAAAAAAGCTTTTTCTCAGGGGTCAAGATCCGACCTAGGATGACAGCGATAACATTGTCAATACTGGAGACCACGATGAAGAGGGCAAAGCCAAAGACGACATTCTTTAAAACAATAATCGAGTGATTTTAGTGGCCGAAGTCACAAAGCAGTAAATGATGGGCACTCACCGCCGGGGATGCCAACCCGTGTCACGAGGTCAACTAACTGTCTGAGCGATGACAGGCCATAGCACTCGCGAAAAATGTATGCATACTAAGGCAGCGCGTCATCCTTTTGTGTGGCTGCAAAATAAGCATACAAATAAGGGAAATTAGAACGCAACATGCAAGAAATTGTCACCGCTACAAGACCTATATCAGGCACCCATTTTTTATTAGCCTGACAAGATAATCCATTAAATGTTGTTTGCGAGGCTTGTTACAAAGATTTAAGATTGCATGCTACAGAAACTAGGTGGATGTAAGTCATCTTCTTCTGGTGCAGGCAGCTCTAAGTTAGCAAGCAGAATCATTTCGCTCATGACCGAATAATTTGCCATAAAGCACACACAGGTAAAGTTTAAGACATCTTCTGGATCTAAGCTTTTTGTGACATACTTAGACCACGAATCTTAGCGGATAGCAATTCATACGCCCTTCTTAATCCTGCGAATGACAAGGCGGCTGATATTCTTTTTGTAATATGATTTCTGCATCAACTTTAGACCAGACGAACTTAAAGTGCTTGTCGAACGCACTTTCGCGCAGGTCTGATTGTGTGCTGATCTATACTAGTCGGGCCGTAAGTCTTTTTGACGAACAAATTCGTCAGGCATAAGAAACTCAAGGCAATTTAGAACGATTCTTTATTACAAACAAAAAGAATGTCAAATAGAAAGCCCTTCGGCAACGAACGCAATTCGATCGTTTTGAGTAGATATATGCTCTGCTTTACTAAAAATCATTAAGAAGATTCGGCCAGATTGTTGTGCCAGACGACGAATATTTGAACTTAAGAGTTCTTTTGAAGGCAAATGATGAATTAATAGTGGTCATTTAGATCGAGAGCATTCCGTATGATGTTCACCACATACTCACGTCCATTCAGATTGCTCACCATGCAGATAACTGCGACATCTACCAACGCATTAAGCCAGCAGCTGGAACTATATCAGCCTCGACTTTGGCTTTGGCTTTCCAAATACTGGCGTTCAAGCATCCTTCATGATCATCAAGTATTGCATACGATACTTTATGATCATACGATATCTTAAGATCATGAATAATCCAATATTTGGCAAGCCAAAGACAAAGTCGAGGCTGATACAATTGAAAATGTTACTTGGGCACTAGTTGGCAAATTGCAAAAGTGAATATATTTATAAGTGCTAATTTTAAGTAGTCATCAACTGATTGCAGATACCGGTACTTACCGATATGTAGCTGCTGGTCGAGGCGTCGATTCTCCAACACTCCCACTCGACTCGTCAGCACTTGGCGACTTGATGCCCAACTTGTTCCGAAGATTTTGAAACTGCACAGCGCTGATTGGCTTGGTCATCATGTCGGCCATCATGTCGTTTGTTGAGCAATACTGCAACACCACTTGGCCATCTTCTACCTTTTCACGAACAAAATGATAACGAATGTCGATGTGCTTGGTGCGCTTGTGAAATTCCGGGTTCTTGGCCAATGCAATGGAGCCCTGATTGTCCTCGTAAACTGTAACCGCTTCATCAGTTGTCAACTCACCCAACTCGCACAAGAAAGCCTTTAGCCATATAGCCTCTTGTGTTGCCTCCGACAACGCCATGTATTCAGCTTCAGTAGATGACAGCGCCATCGTACGTTGCTTCTTGCTTCTCCAGCTGATGCATCCGCCGTTCATCATAAACGCATAGCCGCTCGTGCTTCTTCTTGTTGCAATATCTCCAGCCCAATCTGCATCCGTGAAACCTCGAAGTCCATCATCGCAGCCCGGTTGGAATTCAATACCATGTGTCCTTGTCCCTTGAATGTACCTGAAGACCCGCTTGAGTTCTTGCCAATGAGTAGGGCATGGATCTGCCGCAAATTGGCTGAGTACTCCCACTGCTGCCGCGAGGTCTGGTCGAGTACATACCATGAGATACATGACGCACCCTACTGCATTTCGATAGGGGACTCCAGCCATGGTCACGTCGTGCTTACAACCGTCTTCACGCATATTCTTTGTCAGTTTGAGGCCCGGATCTTGAGGTGTCTTGACCGGGTTACTGGCATCCATCTTAAAATTGTGCAAAATGTCACTTGCAAACTTATTCTGTCGCATCGAAATAACTCCACTTGTCTTGTCTTGCTCAATTTCAATTCCGAGGAAAAACTTGAGCTGGCCCATATCAGTCATCTCGAATCGATTACTTAATGCTTGCTTGGTATCTTGTAGAATCTTGACACTGCTGCTTGCGAGCACTAAATCATCAACGTAAAGAGCCACAAAGATCATGGCTTAGTCGTTTCGCATCAAGTAAATGCAGTGGTCTGACTCACACTTCTTGAACCCAAGCTTAAGCATGAACTCGTCGATGGTCTTGTTCCACATGCGAGGTGACTGTTTCAGGCCGTTAGCGACCGCTTGAGCTTGCAAACAAAATCCGGGTGCTCTATATTCACAAAGCCGTCCGGTTGCTCCATGTATATGTCTTCATCCAACGTTCCGTTAAGAAACGCTGTCTTGACGTCCATTTGATGCAGTGTAAGGCTGTATTTGGCGGCAAGACTAAACAGGGATCCGAATCGATGTGAGCTTCGCCACCGGTGCAAACGTTTCATCATAATCAATGCCGTACTTCTGTGAGAAGCCTTTAGCAACAAGACGAGCCTTAAACCTTTCAACTTCCCCGTCTTGATTCTCTTTCACGCGAAAAACCTATCTGCATCCAATCGCCTTGCGTCCTTTTGGCAATGGCACAATCTCCCAAGTTTGATTTTTATGCAGGGACTTAACCTCCGAGTCACAGGATCCCTTCCACTTTACAGCGTCACTGGATTCCATAGCCGACTTGAATGCAGTCGGCATTTCTCCCACTGAATCCATGACGTAGGCCGCCTCAACATTGAAGCAGTCTTGTGCTGCTGCCGACATCTCTTTAAGTCCACAACCGTTGCTGAAGATTGTATGCCGCTTAATTCTTGGAATTTCTGTTGCTTTCTCGAGCGATTCATTTCGTTGGTGACGTTTCCTGCCCACCTCAATGTCAACATCGGAAGAAGTTGCCTCTTCTTCTTGTGATTCTTCATCAGTTTCTTCGACATCTTCGATGACAACCTCTTCATTGCAGTGATCACGCTTCCCAGTATCAAAGACCATTTCCATAAACCTGGCATCGCGGCTGACTAGCACACGACGAATTTGTAGTTCCTCAAAACGATACGCTTTTTCATGCTCGAAATAACCGATAAAGCGGCAGCGTACCGACCTTGCATCAAGTTTGGTGCGTTTTTCTTTGGGCACCGTGACAAATGCGTGGCAACCAAACACCTTAAGCTTTGCCAGCAATGGCTTTTTACCGGTCCAAATTTGGTGAGGTGACTTGTCGTGAGAAACAGCGCGTGTAGGACAACGGTTTCGTAGGAATGCAGCGGTCATAACTGCTTCGCCCCAGTATTTTTTTGGTAATCCAGCGTGTTCCATCATGCGCCTCGCGCACTCAACCAACGTTCGGTTCATGCGCTCAGCCACTCCATTCGGCTGTGGTGTGTACGGTGGGGTGAACTTTTGAGCGATTCCCCGGTCACTGCAAAACTTGGCCATTCTGTGCGATGTATATTCTCCACCATTTTCACTGCGAAGCGACTTTACTCGATCTCCGGTCTGCGTTTCAGCAAGCGCGACATTTCAGCAAACATGGTAGAAACTTCGGATTTGTTGCGCAGCAAGTATACCGTGCAAAAGTGTGATTTGTCATCAATAAATGCGACGAAATATCGCTTTCCACTAAAAGTAGGCGTCCGCATAGGGCCACCAACATCACTGTGGATGACATCCAGCACTTGTTTCGCACGGTTAGGTGATGACTTGATGTAGCTTGTACGGGTTTGTTTGCCAAACGAACATCCGTCACACGCCTCCCACTGCTTAACAGACGCAATGTCAATACCAGTTCCATAGTTTTTCTTAACAATGGCATCCAATCCACTAAAGCCAATGTGACCAAGTCGAAGGTGCCAGAGGTACGAATTGGTGTCCAATGGCATTCCATCGAAGTTGTCACATTTGCCGTCTCAGCTGGAGTTGGTGTCATGCATAGCTTGAACAAACCCTTTCACCAAGCTGCCATCGCAAACCTTTTGCATTTGCAAAGCAACCATCTCGCTCAAAGGTAACTGATCCGACATCCTTCGTAAAACGGCCCACTGAGAACAAATTTCGCAGTAGTTTCGGAATGTGCCACACACGTGTAAGTACACCTTTCTTGATTCCACGTGGTGTTTGCATTGACATAACTATGTCACCCGTTCCAACCGCTTGAACAATACCGTCATCAGCGAGGTGTACGTCCACCGCAGACATGACCTTGTAGTTGATCATATACTCTTTCGAGTACGTCATATGCTGAGTTGCACCCAAGTCTACCAGCCAAACACTGCTTGACTTTGTAGCACTTGTGTCACCACCCACCGAAAATAGAAAGTCGCTAGAAACATCTTCAACTTGTGCGACATTCGCACGCTGTGGCTTTTGCCGCTCCGCATTATCACGAATTCGCGCGGGACACTTGGCAATCCAATGGCCTTGTCCCCCACAGTAATGGCAAGATCCACTTGTCTTCGCCTGCACAAGACGTCCTTTGCGCTTGTTGTTATCATTAGCCATGAACGCTTGCCCTTGGTTGTGCGCGGCTCCATCGATGCCGCCACCCTGTTCCTTGCGCTTCATGTCTTCATGTAGTACCCGAGACGTCACGAGATCCCACGTCAGTGAATCAGCACGTGACTCTAGTGCCGTGATGAGAAGTTGGTACGATTCACTCAAACTACTCAGAAGCGTGATAACCAAGTCGTCCTCGCTAACCGGAGCCCCGATCGCATCGAGCTGCTCCGCTAGTGTCTTCAACTTGTTAATGTGCTGAAGCACATCATCACCTTCAACCATTGTTGCTGTCAGGAAACGTCGACGAAGGAAGAGTCGATTGGCGAGGCTCTTCTTCTCAAAATGTCCTTCGAGTCTTGACCATGCATCATGCGCGCCAGTCGCAGAACGAACCAGTGGCAGCTGCGAATCTTCCATCGCGAGACAGATGATCGCAAGCGCCTTGCGTGACTTCCTCTTATAGGTTCCTTGGTCCAGCGAAGTGACGCATTGCTCCAACTTAATCTCGCCACTTGCCACGTCCCACAGATCTTTCTCCTCCAACACCATCTGCATCTTGAATTTCCAGCTGTGGAAGTTGGTGCCGTCGAACTTGTTAATCCGGCTTGGCGTAGACGCGTCCATGGTGGCGAAGGCAGAGTCAGGGGGCGGGAAGGCAGAGTCGGCGGGGCTTGGGCTCATAACCAATTGAAAATGTTACTTGGGCACTAGTTGGCAAATTGCAAAAGTGTATATATTTATTAGTGCTAATTCTAAGTAGTCATCAACTGATTGCAGATACCGGTACTTACCGATATGTAGTTGCTGGTCGAGGCGTCGATTCTCCAACAGATATAGCAGACTACAAGCACTACCATGCAACGGAATACCGTAGCCCTTTTCTTAGGTTTCGCATAAATTCAGGTTTCTGACCTTTGCTTTATGCTTAGAGGCGCAAATCGCTATCATTGGTCTCCCTCAAAATGTGCACCACCCGTATTGTCGATTTTTATTCGTCTACAAGCACCGAAGACGAATAAAAATCGACAATACGGGTGGTGCACATTTCGAGTTAGACCTAATTCTTCACTCAAGTCTTTTATCACGCGTGCCATGCTTACCTCCGTGTCGCTGGCTTGTGTGGGCGTCGTTCTCCTCCACGCTGTCACTGCCACTCCATCGTCTCCTATTGCCTACCGGACGTATGCAGAGATAACCAAGTACTTACTGGAGCTCAATGCCACGTTTCCAGATGTCGTACAGGTGTCAGTAGCTCAAGACACGTATGGGCTACCATACCCTGAAGACCTTCAGTGTATCACAAACGACTTTACGAACGACACGGAGCCCTGTAAACAATTTGTTGTTCATCTAACCAATCATTCGACGCTTGAAAATGATCCAGAACGGCCTGAAGTCTTTATCAGTGGCGCGGTCCATGGCAACGAACGCATTGGTCCCAATGCTGCCATTGAGCTGGTCGCGCTCTTTGCCTACGCAACGTCAACTTATGGTACCGCGAACACGACAAAGCCACTGCCTAGTACACAACGATGGCTGAAGGAGCTAGTGAATGCGAGAAATGTGCTCGTGATGCCCATGACGAACGCTTACGGCTACTCACACAACCATCGCGAAGAACTGACGGTCGATCCGAACCGTGATTATAATTATATGCGATCTGGAACCGAGTGTATGCAAGCAATGACATCTCGTGTTGTTAACGAGATTTGGAGAGACCATATTTTTCAATTAGCAGTGACTTTCCATGCTGGCACGCAAGCCGTGGCGTACGAATGGGGCACACCCGACCACTATCTTGATGGAAATGAAGAAAATCCGAGTGAAAAGTCTCCTGATGACGTTGCCCAGATACAACTTACCAACACGTTGGCGAACTTTGCGGGCGTCTTTCCAGATGGACAACTCTATCCGACAGGCACGATGAATGACATCGTTTACGGTGTCACGGGTGCGTCTTTTTCGATCATCATAAGGTGAATATTGTCATAGCACTAACATGCAAAGCATTGTAGGTGGAATGGAGGACTGGGGCTATGCGGCGTCGTGGGAGAATCAGTTTTACGACTTGGAAGCACAGCCTTTTCAACCGTGTGAGCCCTCGACGTTTGGGGGGTATCCGAAAGAGAAGACAATTTACAACAACATTACTCATCGTGCGTTTAACATTCTAGTCGAGACTTCGAATAGCAAAGAGCCAGAAGTGGCAGAGTTGGGTGACTTGAAGGAACTGTATAACGCAAATATTGATTTTTTTCGAACGGAAGGAGCGGCGACTGAATTTGTGGGGCACGTACCACGAAATGTCCGTCTGGCGCTCATGATGATTGAAATGGCGCAGCCTATGATCCGATGGGTCGATGCCGCAAGGCCGTCTCAAAGCTCAGAGACTGGAGATGGCTTTCCTACTACGAGCTTGTATACTGCAAAAGCCGATCAAGTCAATGAGATGGGCTGCGGTGCATTAGCTTGGAAGCGCAACGAGGTTGCGACGTGTAGCGGTCTGTATTGCAAAGTGGAGACTTCTAGTTTTTCCAAGGTACAGGTCGCGTGGGAGGTGCTGGGAGCACTTACTGTTGATAGCACTTATGTTCAAGTATCCTCGAACAAGAGCTTTGATCACGAGGTCATCTTGCTCGAGACGACAGTGGAAACAGGAACCACACGACGTTTCTATGACTTTGCAGCCAATGCTTCTCAAGCAGCGAATGCAAGTGTAGACACAATGGGAACATCTCTCTTTGTTACATGCCTTGATCTAGGTAACGTCACGTCAGAGACGTTGTACGTTCGAGCTGTAGCAACTGTTGACCAGGTAAATGGGTGGTCTCTATCCTTTTACTTTTGGTCTGAAGCTAAGACGTGGTTTACTATAGGTTTGGAAAATTCAAGGGACTGGAGACTCTGCACCTTCACCTCGCGTACCGCCACAGTCTCACTTGGTGAATGCTCGGACAAATCCAGACTGGGACTTTGAGTGGAATGGCCATCGAGTAAAGGCTGCTCTTGAATGGACATCACCGGTGTGTGGACTAGATTGGTTGATTGTTTGTTGTGGTGCTAGTTGCTTACCTTGGCTGACATTGCTAGGTTATTACCGTCGAAATGTCAAAGAGTTCCAATGTGGCAAAAAGCTGCACCTGAACAGGCTATTCAAGATCTCGTTACATCACGCTAGAAGAATCCTGTGTAGATGACCACTTTGTAAATGGTTTTCGCTCTGCATTGTAGTAAGCCAAAACTCAGATACATGCTCTGCGCTTTACATACAATTCTTTTGGCTATGTGACTAGAGAAAGCTTTGTCGCAAGCCAGCTTATAATAAGCATTTCGATCTTGACTTTCTTCTGCGTACGTTCAGCCCACCCCATGTGTCTTGATTCTTAAATATGCCAGCCACTTTCCACTCTAGCAAAACGCCACAGTCACAGTCGGCTTGAATGAATGCCATTTTTCCCGTTTCCATCTTAGAGTTGCCGAACGAGGTGATGAGGTTTCTTAGTACCTCTAGTTCTTCCGACGGTCTTTATCGAAGTCGCCGGAGAATGCAAAATCCGGGTCCTTACTTCTAGCAGGATGCGGTTAAGCTCACTGACCAATGTTGGTGCTCTCAGAGTCAAGCTTTGTGGAATGTGACTTGTTGAGGCAATATCATTAACGTTTATGGACTGACAGGAAAGTTCTGTTGTCTGGTTTTTTTGCTAATGCCAAGAACTATTTTTCTAAAGGTGGGCAGTCCAAGGTACCACATGCCCATGTGAAAATTAGTGTGGCTAGAAATTACAGCTCTTACATTGAGAAGTTTGTAAGGTTGCATCAGTTGTGAGATACCATGTTTTCACTCCACCACGGGGGTATAAGTGTACTCACTGTTTTCTATCGCCTGGTGGTCCACTGACACCTCCGTCTTCGGGCACTTTTTAAAAAGATGATCCAGAGTGATGCAGATGTTTCGATGAGAACTTACCTGAATATTTGAACGCTAAAGCTACAAAAGCATTAAACTAGAAGCCCTCAGACAGTCTTAGACGAGCGGCCACACGAAAGACCTCGTCCATTTCGACAAGAAAGCTATTTCTCACGGGTTAAGATCCGACCTAGGATGACAGCGATGATATTGGTAATACTGGAGACCACGATGAAGAGGGCGAAGCCAAAGACGACATTCTTCAAAACAATATTCGAGTAATGCTAATGGCCGAAGTCACAAAGCAGTAAATGATGGGCACTCACCGCCGGGGATGCCAACGCGTGTCACGAGGTCAACTCACTGTCTGAGCGATGACAGGCCATAGCACTCGCGGGAAATTTATGAATACTAAGGCAGCGCATTATCCTTTGGTGTGGCTGCAAAATAAGCATACAAATAAGGGAGACTAAAACGCAACATGCAAGAAATTGTCACCGCTACAAGAACTTTATCAGGCACCCATTTTTAATTAGCCTGACAAGATAATCCATTAAATGTTGTTTGCGACGCTTGGAACAAAGGTTTGTGATTGCACGTTTCAAAAACTAGGTGGATGTAAGTCATGTCCTTCTGGTGCAGGCAGCTCTAAGTTAGCAAGCAGAATCATTTCGCTCATGACAGAATAATTTGCCATAAAGCACACACAGGTAAAGTTTAAGACATCTTCTGGAATCGTAACTATTCGTAACATACTAAGACCACGTATCTTAGCGGATAGCAATTTATACGCCATTCTTAACCCTGCGACTGACAAGGGGGCTGATATTCGTTTCAAAATTCAATTTCTGCATCAGCTTTAAACCAGACGAACTTAAAGTGCTTTGTCGAATGCACTTTCGCGCAGGTCTGATTGTGTGCTGACCTATACTAGTCGGGCCGTAAGTTTTTCTGACGAACAAATTCGTCAGGCATAAGAAAGTTAAGGCAATTTGGAGCGATTTTTTATTACAAACAAAAACATTGTCAAATAAAAAGCCCTTCGGCAACGAACGCAATTCGATCGTTTTAAGTAGATATATGCTCTGCTTTACTAAAAATCATCGAGAAGATTCGGCCAGATTGTCGAGCCAGACGACGAATATTTGAACTAAAGGGTTCTTCCGAAGGCAAATGCTGAATTAATAGTGGTCATTCAGATCGAGAGCCTTCTGTATGATGTTCACCACATACTCACGTCCATTCAGATTGCTAATCATGCAGATAACTGCGACATCTACTAACGCATTAAGCCCGCAGCTGGAACTATATCAGCCTCGACTTTGGCTTTGGCTTTCCAAATTCTGGCGGTCAAGCATCCTTCATGATCCTCAAGTATTGCATACGATACTTCATGAGCATACGATACTCTAAGATCATAAATAATCCAATATTTGGCAAGCCAAACACAAAGTCGAGGCTGATATAGCAAACTACAAGCACTACCATGCAACGGAATACCGTAGCCCATTGCGTAGGGTTCGCATAAATCAGGTTTCTGACCTTTGCTTTATGCTTAGAGGCGCAAATCGCTCTCATTGGTCTCCCTCAAAATGTGCACCACCCGTATTGTCGATTTTTATTCGTCTACGGTACTTGTAGACGAATAAAAATCGACAATACGGGTGGTGCACATTTTGAGTTAGACCTAATTCTTCACTCAAGTCTTCTATCTCGCGTGCCATGCTTGCCTCCGTGTCGCTGGCTTGTGTGGGCGTCGTTCTCCTCCACGCTGTCACTGCCACTCCATCGTCTCCTATTGCCTACCGGACGTATGCAGAGATAACCAAGTACTTACTGGAGCTCAATGCCACGTTTCCAGATGTCGTACAGGTGTCAGTAGCTCAAGACACGTATGGGCTACCATACCCTGAAGACCTTCAGTGTATCACAAACGACGTTACGAACGACACGGAGCCCTGTAAACAATTTGTAGTTCATCTAACCAATCATTCGACGCTTGAAAATGATCCAGAACGGCCTGAAGTCTTTATCAGTGGCGCGGTCCATGGCAACGAACGCATTGGTCCCAATGCTGCCATTGAGCTGGTCGCGCTCTTTGCCTACGCAACGTCAACTTATGGCACCGCGAACACGACAAAGCCACTGCCTAGTACACAACGATGGCTGAAGGAGCTAGTGAATGCGAGAAATGTGCTCGTGATGCCCATGACGAATGCTTATGGCTACTCACACAACCATCGCGAAGAACTGACGGTCGATCCGAACCGTGATTATAATTATATGCGATCTGGAGCCGACTGTATGCAAGCAATGACATCTCGTGTTGTTAACGAGATTTGGAGAGACCATATTTTTCAATTAGCAGTGACTTTCCATGCTGGCACGCAAGCCGTGGCGTACGAATGGGGCACACCCGACCACTATCTTGATGGAAATGAAGAAAATCCGAGTGAAAAGTCTCCTGATGACGTTGCCCAGATACAACTTACCAACACGTTGGCGAACTTTGCGGGCGTCTTTCCAGATGGACAACTCTATCCGACAGGCACGATGAATGACATCGTTTACGGTGTCACAGGTGCGTCTTTTTCGATCATCATAAGGTGAATATTGTCATAGCACTAACATGCAAAGCATTGTAGGTGGAATGGAGGACTGGGGCTATGCGGCGTCGTGGGAGAATCAGTTTTACGACTTGGAAGCACAGCCTTTTCAACCGTGTGAGCCCTCGACGTTTGGGGGATATCCGAAAGAGAAGACAATTTACAACAACATTACTCATCGTGCGTTTAACATTCTAGTCGAGACTTCGAATAGCAAAGAGCCAGAAGTGGCAGAGTTGGGTGACTTGAAGGAACTGTATAACGCAAATATTGATTTTTTTCGAACGGAAGGAGCGACGACTGAATTTGTGGGGCACGTACCACGAAATGTCCGTTTGGCGCTTATGATGATTGAAATGGCGCAGCCTATGATCCGATGGGTTGATGCCGCAAGGCCGTCTCAAAGCTCAGAGATTGGAGATGGCTTTCCTACTACGAGCTTGTATACTGCAAAAGCCGATCAAGTCAATGAGATGGGCTGCGGTGCATCAGCTTGGAAGCGCAACGAGGTTGCGACGTGTAGCGGTCTGTATTGCAAAGTGGAGACTTCTAGTTTTTCCAAGGTACAGGTCGCGTGGGAGGTGCTGGGAGCACTTACTGTTGATAGCACTTATGTTCAAGTATCCTCGAACAAGAGCTTTGATCACGAGGTCATCTTGCTCGAGACGACAGTGGAAACAGGAACCACACGACGTTTCTATGACTTTGCAGCCAATGCTTCTCAAGCAGCGAATGCAAGTGTAGACACAATGGGAACATCTCTTTTTGTTACATGCCTTGATCTAGGTAACGTCACGTCAGAGACGTTGTACGTTCGAGCTGTAGCAACTGTCGACCAGGTAAATGGGTGGTCTCTATCCTTTTACTTTTGGTCTGAAGCTAAGACGTGGTTTTCTATAGGTTTGGAAAATACAAGGGACTGGAGACTCTGCACCTTCACCTCGCGTACCGCCACAGTCTCACTTGGTGAATGCTCGGACAAATCCAGACTGGGACTTTGAGTGGAATGGCCATCGAGTAAAGGCTGCTCTTGAATGGACATCACCGGTGTGTGGACTAGATTGGTTAATTGTTTGTTGTGGTGCTATTTGCTTACCTTGGCTGACATTGCTAGGTTATTACCGTCGAAATGTCAAAGAGTTCCAATGTGGCAAAAAGCTGCACCTGAACAAGTGATTCAAGATCTCGTTACATCACGCTAGAAGATTCCTGTGTAGATCACTTTGTAAATGGTTTTTGCTCTGCATTGTACTAAGCCAAAACTCAGATACATGCTCTGCGCTTTACATACAATTCTTTTGGCTATGTGACTAGAGAAAGCTTTGTCGCAAGCCAGCTTATAATAAGCATTTCGATCTTGACTTTCTTCTGCGTACGTTCAGCCCACCCCGTGTGTCTTGATTCTTAAATATGCCAGCCACTTTCCACTCTAGCAAAACGCCACAGTCACAGTCGGCTTGAATGAATGCCATTTTTCCCGTTTCCATCTTAGAGTTGCCGAACGAGGTGATAAGGTTTCTTAGTACCTCTAGTTCTTCCGACGGTCTTATCGAAGTCGCCGGAGAATGCAAAATCCGGGTCCTTACTTCTAGCAGGATGCGGTTAAGCTCACTGACCAATGTTGGTGCTCTCAGAGTCAAGCTTTGTGGAATGTGACTTGTTGAGGCAATATCATTCGCGTTTATGGACTGACAGGAAAGTTCTACTGTCTGCTTTTATTTGCTAAGAATTTGAAAGGTTGCATCAGTTGGAGATACCACGTTCTCACTCCACCACGGTGGTATAAGTGTACTCACTGTTTTCTATCGCCTGGTGGTCCACTGACACCTCCGTCTTCGGGCACTTTTTAAAAAGATGATCCAGAGTGATGCAGATGTTTCGAAGAGAACACGCCTGACTATTTGAACGCTAAAGCTACAAAAGCATTAAAGTAGAAGCCCTCAGACAGTCTTAGACGAGCGGCCACACGAAAGACCTCTAATTTAATTATGTTGTGTACTGAAAAAAGTTACTATATTGTGTGGAACAATAATGCATCAAGCAGTGATCATTAGGCCATGCGTTGCTTCTAAGCACTGCCCTCTTGTTGATGCATGTGACTTAAACACACAACAGGGTAATTCCACCAACAAGTCTGACACATACTAGGTTCGGGTAGCCTGGTCACATCTTTAGCATGGCCAGTGAGTTCGACAAGTCTAACACTTTTCAGAGCTAGCCCGTGGGAGATCAAGCCGTTGTAAAGACGATGTCGCTAGCTAGTTTTTTCTAGCCTTAGCAGGCGAGCAGCCGCGCAAGTACTTACCAAAGTACGTGTAGCACTTTTTCTTGCTTCCGTCGCCCAAAAGTAGAGTATTTGAACATTACCGGGCGGAGGCGAACAAAATGCGCACGTTCGCTGACGCGATATTGTCGGGAACTGCTCAAGAACATGCTTGTTCGGGCAGAGGTTTGCCAAGCAAGTCGATTTTGACTGATGCTCAACGCGCAGATGCAGTCCTTGATGCAGGCACCGCTATTGGCGTACACGCAAGGACCGCTTTTGGTGCAAATGCGCCTTAGGGAAATGAAACACCGCTGGGTCATCGTCAAAGATCCGGTTGATTGGCATCCTTGAACGCAATTTAAGTCTTGATGGGGACCATAATCTATTTTGCCTATTTTCTCGTGAAAAGATTTTTATTGAAACGTTTGATGTATGGGACTGGTGAAAAGTATTTACTTGATGGTCTGTTATTGGTCAATATAGTGTGTCTTCTAAAAGCTCCACGTACAGGGGGCCGCGTTGCTGTCCAAGATTATAAGGAAAGGATTCTTGCTGCATAATGGTCAGTATTTGTGTCATCTTCACTTCACAGAGGCGACGTCGTAGTGAATCTTAGTCTCCATCAGCTCTCTACACCCCTCTCTCTTCACGTAACCTTGTTCAATGCTCTAACTCGCTCTAAATACGTCGCTATTTCATCGCATAGGTGGTGCTCTCGGCCTCCTTGCTGACCAGAAATGGCAAAGGTACGACTTAGTGCAGCTTTTACTTGCGTCTATGTGAAGTGTATGGGTATAGAAATCCATTATTGGCTGATCGAACCTTAATACCTTGTCTCTAGTGCTCGTGGCGCGTCAGTTTGTCGAGATTACCCGAATTCGGCTTGAAGTGAGTCATAACGACAATACGAATTGACTTCCATCGTGTCAATGACATTAAACTTTGTGGCATCCGTTGACAGGGTCTACTCGCAGCATTCCCCAAGCTCTTATCAAGTGGTTCACGTGAACACACGTTCATTGACACGGAAAGCGTACGCTACGTGTATCAGCCGTTAGAAAGTTTCTTTGTGCTTATTATTACCAACAAGACGAGCAACATTGTGGAAGATTTGCATATTATCCAATTGCTGGCCAAGCTCGTCCCCGACATCTGCGCACCTTTAAGTGAAGCGTCGATCCGCGACAAGCAATTTGAGTTAGTCTTTGGCTTTGATGAGCTCATTACAGCAGGTGGCCATTCGGAAAATATCAATGTGGCACAAATTTGCGTGAATCTGGAGATGGAAAGCCACGAGGAAAAGTTGCACAATATGATTTTGGAAAGCAAGCGAGCGGCAGCCAAAGATGATATGAAGCGCCATACTGCGCGTATTAAAGAAGAACAGCGTGAACGAGCGCGACTGGAGCGAGCTGGTATCGGCGGCACTGGGTTTGAGTCGCACAGTTCGTTTGGAAGCTCATTTAGTAGCAAATTTAAGTCTCCACGGAGTAGCAACAGTAGTAGCTTCATGACTAGTCCCAGGTCACCAAGCACGACGTCTCCAACCTCGTTTAACAGTCGTCCTGAACCAGCTGTGGCGAAAGTCACGGGTATGAAGCTTGGAACGCCAAGCAAGAGCAATGGCATGGGGCTGGGAAGCGGTGGCAAGTCGTTTATGGATGCTATGGCTGCTGAAGATGGATTAAAAGAGATCCCGCCCATGAGTGCCGTCGTGGAGACTGTACAGAAGCCCGAAGTTGCTACTGCAGTTAGTCATGACCCCATTGGTGCAGTAGTAGAGGAGAAGATGACTGTTGTGCTGACTCGGGACGGTGCGCTCGAACAGCTGGAAGTCAAGGGTAGTATGTACGTGTCGGTGAACGATCCGAGCGCTGGTTGCTGCCGTCTTCGACTGCACACAGGTGGCAGTGAAGGCATTTCGTTCCAGACGCATCCAAAAGTGGACAAGCGGCTCTACGACAGTGATTCCGTGCTCGCGTTGCGAGATCCATCCAAGCCTTTTCCACCTTCTCGTGTGGCATTTTTGCGATGGAGTTTAAAGACACAGGACGAAGCAATGTTGCCCTTGAACATTACGTGCTGGCCTGAAGAGGAAGGAGATGGCAAGATGAATGTGAGTGTGGAGTACTCGCTGGATCGCGACATGGTGTTGGACAATGTGAACGTTGTGATTCCACTTGGAGGCCACGACGCACCGAGTGTTGCGAGCGTGGACGGCCAGTATCAGCACAACTCGGCTGAAGGGTCACTCCTCTGGCATCAGGACCAGATTAGCTCTACGTACGTATTGAGTTTTCTCCCTTAGATCACTTTTGCGACAGTATGAGACTAACGTTGGGTGCTTGTTTTGCAGCAACAACTCGGGAACGCTAGAGTTTACGATCCGTGGCAACAATATCGATGCCTTCTTTCCCATCTCCGTCTCGTTCTTTTCGCGCAGCGTGTATAGTGACGTCCACGTCGAAGCTGTTGAAAAGGTCGAAGACGGCTCGTCCATTGCCTTTGGGTTTGAAAAACTGCTTTCGACGGATTCGTACCAGATTGTTTAGACATGCGTTGTGGCGGCTTAGTGCTCAGGCAACTCTTTTGCATTTTGTTTAAGTTGCTCTTGCAACACGTCATTGAATGCGAAGTGCTTGTTGTTATTGCGTCGTGTGAAAGGGAATGCAACAATGCGAAAACGATGTTGTCTTGATGGTTAAGGAGTAGCATTAGGACGAAAGACTTGAGGCTGCGAGCCTTGAAGCAGTTCCTCACTCTTACTACGTAGACAACGCTCTAGCAATCGCTTGGTTAGGGCACATTCTTGCATGTATTTCTCTCCTGTCATCACCGACGCCATACACGTCTTCCACTCGACCAGTGCCTTTGGACAGAGCGCGTTCCCAATGCAGTCGAGATACTCGGTATACGGCGTCAGGGGCGATTTTAGTGCTGGATTCTCTGTGTCTTGGCGTGCAGCAGCGCTGTAGCTGGCTAATAGAGCATCAAAAGAATCGTCACAACTTCTAAGACGTTGATGCTGATCTTTCAGACGACGATCGGACTGTAACGCGAACTCTGCGTGCTCTCCAATGGTCCCATCGAGCAACATCTACCATCGAATTAAGCAGTAAAAAGCACCATACATCGACACGATTACTAAGCTCATTGTTGCAAAAGCGAAAGCAGATACGCAACAAGGTACAAGACATGGCTACTTGGATGGGAAGTACCTTATGGAGACGCATAATGGCCTGGCATTGCGGTGGCACAAGGTCGTTTGCTCCATTTAACTCCATGCTTCCTACGACGATCGTGTCTACCACACCACTCTACAATTTTCAATATTTTAGCTTTTTTTCTTCTTAATTTAGAGAATGCATCGTGCGGTCTGAGCATGACGTGGAATGCGTGGCCCCGCTTCTTGATCGCTTTCATCGTCTTGCATATCAAAAAGGTCTTCTTCTGTCCTATGAAGGACGGAGCCCGTCCCGTGTTCAATATTCATGTAGGGCTGACGAGAGCGTCGAAACACGCGACGGTAGAGATACGCCATCGTAAGCACGATGATCATTAGACACGAACTCATGATGATGTATCCGAATCGAAGCAACCCCGACGCTGGCTTGTCGGCGAGTTTTGAGCCATTGCTAGCAAGCGCAGTGGTATTGTGGGTCACATTGGTGAAGGACTGATGAGCATTGGACTCTTTGTTCTTTAATCGTTTTATCGTATCGTTCAACGAGCTGTTGTCGGTATCCTCGTCGCTTGAACTATCCTCGCTATCATCGTCGTCAATTTCATCGTCATCAATGGTTTCAGCAGCCACCGGCTTTGTCGTAGTAGCCGAATGAGATGCTTTGATTATAGCCTCCTCGTCACTTTCATCATCGTCGTCATTTTCCGAGTCTTGACTTTCTTCATCAATTTCATCGTTCAAATCTTTACTGCCAACAAGTGGGTCAGTCGTCGCATCAATTTTACTATTCCTTCTCTCTGTCGATAAATTTGAAACAATTGGAGATGCTCCCCTACCGGCAGAATTTCCAGGCAAATTGTCTTCTGCATTGGAACTCTTTGACATTTCGACGGTAATAACCTAGCAATGTCAGCCAAGGTAAGCAACTAGCACCACAACAAACAATCAAACAATCTAGTCCACACACCGGTGATGTCCATTCAAGAGCAGCCTTTACTCGATGGCCATTCCACTCAAAGTCCCAGTCTGGATTTGTCCGAGCATTCACCAAGTGAGACTGTGGCGGTACGCGAGGTGAAGGTGCAGAGTCTCCAGTCCCTTGTATTTTCCAATCCTATAGTAAACCACGTCTTAGCTTCAGACCAAAAGTAAAAGGATAGAGACCACCCATTTACCTGGTCAACAGTTGCTACAGCTCGAACGTACAACGTCTCTGACGTGACGTTACTTAGATCAAGGCATGTAACAAAGAGAGATGTTCCCATTGTGTCTACACTTGCATTCGCTGCTTGAGAAGCATTGGCTGCAAAGTCATAGAAACGTCGTGTGGTTCCTGTTTCCACTGTCGTCTCGAGCAAGATGACCTCGTGATCAAAGCTCTTGTTCGAGGATACTTGAACATAAGTGCTATCAACAGTAAGTGCTCCCAGCACCTCCCACGCGACCTGTACCTTGGAAAAACTAGAAGTCTCCACTTTGCAATACAGACCGCTACACGTCGCAACCTCGTTGCGCTTCCAAGCTAATGCACCACAGCCCATCTCATTGACTTGATCGGCTTTTGCAGTATACAAGCTCGTAGTAGGAAAGCCATCTCCAATCTCTGAGCTTTGAGACGGCCTTGCGGCATCAACCCATCGGATCATAGGCTGCGCCATTTCAATCATCATGAGCGCCAGACGGACATTTCGTGGTACGTGTCCCACAAATTCAGTCGTCGCTCCTTCCGTTCGGAAAAAATCAATATTTGCGTTGTACAGTTCCTTCAAGTCACCCAACTCTGCAACTTCTGGCTTTTTGCTGTTCGAAGTCTCGACTAGAATGTTAAACGCACGATGAGTAATGTTGTTGTAAATTGTCTTCTCTTTCGGATATCCCCCAAACGTCGAGGGCTCACACGGTTGAAAAGGCTGTGCTTCCAAATCGTAAAACTGGTTCTCCCACGACGCCGCATAGCCCCAGTCCTCCATTCCACCTACAATGCTTTGCATGTTAGTGCTATGACAATATTCACCTTATGATGATCGAAAAAGACGCACCCGTGACACCGTAAACGATGTCATTCATCGTGCCTGTCGGATAGAGTTGTCCATCTGGAAAGACGCCCGCAAAGTTCGCCAACGTGTTGGTAAGTTGTATCTGGGCAACGTCATCAGGAGACTTTTCACTCGGATTTTCTTCGTTTCCATCAAGATAGTGGTCGGGTGAGCCCCATTCGTACGCCACGGCTTGCGTGCCAGCATGGAAAGTCACTGCTAATTGAAAAATATGGTCTCTCCAAATCTCGTTAACAACACGAGATGTCATTGCTTGCATACACTCGGCTCCAGATCGCATATAATTATAATCACGGTTCGGATCGACCGTCAGTTCTTCGCGATGGTTGTGTGAGTAGCCATAAGCATTCGTCATGGGCATCACGAGCACATTTCTCGCATTCACTAGCTCCTTCAGCCATCGTTGTGTACTAGACAGTGGCTTTGTCGTGTTCGCGGTACCATAAGTTGACGTTGCGTAGGCAAAGAGCGCGACCAGCTCAATTGCAGCATTGGGACCAATGCGTTCGTTGCCATGAAGCGCGCCACTAATAAAGACTTCAGGCCGTTCTGGATCATTTTCAAGCGTCGAATGATTGGTAAGATGAACTACAAATTGTTTACAGGGCTCCGTGTCGTTCGTGACGTCGTCTGTGATACACTGAAGGTCTTCAGGGTATGGTAGCCCATACGTGTCTTGAGCTACTGACACCTGTACGACATCTGGAAACGTGGCATTGAGCTCCAGTAAGTACTTGGTTATCTCTGCATACGTCCGGTAGGCAATAGGAGACGATGGAGTTGCAGTGGCAGCGTGGAGGAGAACGACGCCCACACAAGCCAGCGACACGGAGGTAAGCATGGCACGCGAGATAGAAGACTTGAGTGAAGAATTGAGCACAGGACGGTACTTGTAGACGAAAAAAAATCGACATTACCGGTAGTGCACATTTTTGAGGGAGACCAATAATAGCGATTTGCGCCTCTAAGTATAAAGCAAAGGTCAGAAATCTGAACTTATGCGAACCTTAAGCAATGGGCTTCGGATTCCGTTGCATGGTAGTGCTTGTAGTCTGCTATATCAGCCTCGACTTTGTCTTTGGCTTGCCAAATACTGGCGGTCAAGCATCCTAAATGATCTTTTAGTATCGCATACGATAATTGAAGATCAAGAAGTATCGTATGATCATGAATCATCGTTTGATCATGAAGTATTGTATTCGATACTTGAAGATCATGAAGGATGCTTGACCGCCAGTAATTGGAAAGCCAAAGACACAATCGGGGCTAAAATAGTTCCAGCTGCGGGCTCAATGCGTTGGTAGATGTCGCAGTCATCTGCATGATGAGCACTCTGTATAGACTTGAGTATGTAGCGAACATCATACGGAATGCTCTCGATCTGAACGATCACTAATTAATTTATCATTTGCATTCAGAAGAAGTCTCTAGTTCGGATTTTTGGCCGAATCTTTTTAATGGTCTCTAGTAAAGCAGAACAAATCCCTACTCAAAGCGATCGAGTTGCGTTCGTTGCCTTTGGGCTTTCTATCTGACGTTTTTTTGTTTGTAATAAAAAGTTGTGCGAAGATTCTAAATTGCCTTAAGTTTTTTATGCATGACGAATTTGTTCGTCAGAAAAACTTACGACCCGACTAGTAGAGGTCAGCACACAATCAGGCCTGCGCGAAAGCGCTTTCGACAAGCACTTTGGGTTTGTCCGGTTTAAATTTGATGTAGAAGTTACATTTTGAGAAGAATTCCAGCCGCCTTGTCATTCGCAGGATTAAAAAGGGCGCATAGATTGCTATCCGCAAAGATTCGTGGTCTGAGTATGTTACAAATATGTTAGATCTCAGAAGATGGACTAAAAACTTTACCTATGTGTGCTTTATGGCAAACTATTCTGTCACAGGCGAAATGATTTTATTTGCTAATCTAGAGCTGCCTGCACCAAAAGGAGATGCCTTATCCCCACCTAATTTCTGTAGCTAGCAATCAAAGCTTATTTTCAAGCGTCGCAAACAACATTTAATAAATTTTTCTTGTCAGGCAAATTAAAATGGTACCTGATAAAGGTCTCGTAGCGGTAACACCTTCTTGCACGTTGCGCTTTAATTCTCCTTATTTGTATGCTTATTTTGCACCTTTAATAAAGGATGACGCGCTGCCTGAGTATATAAAAATTGCTCGTGAGTGCCATGGCCTGTTATCGCTCAGACAGTAAGTTGACCTGGTGACACGCGTTGGCATTCCCGGCGGTGAGTGCCCATCATTTACTGCGTTTGAGACTTCGGCCACTAGAATCACCCGAAGATTGTTTTAAAGAATGTCGTCTTTGGCTTTGCCCTCCTCATCCTGGTATCCAGTATTGACAATATTATCACCGGCATCGTAGGTCGGATTTAGACCCTTGACAAATAGCTTTCTTGTCGTAGTGGAAGAGGTCTTTCATGTGGCCGCTCGTCTGAGGGGTTCTAGGACACTGCTTCTTGCAGCCTTAGCGGTCGAATAGTTAGTTAGGCGAGCACTCATCGAAGCTCTTTATCACTTTCGATCTTTTTATGAAAAATGTCCGAAGACGGGGGTGTCAGTCGACCACCTAGCGATAGAAAACAGTGATTACGCTTATGCCGCCGTGGTGGAATGGAAACATGGTATCTCACAACTGATGCAACTGAACAAAGTCCTCGCACTAAGTTTTATATGGGCTCACTTCAATAATCGATCTTGCTATTAGCACTTAAAAGAGCAGACACTAGAACTTTCTTGTCAGTCCATAAACGCGGATGATAACGCCTCAACTAGTCACATTCCATAGAGTTTGACTTTAAGAGCACTAACCCTAGTCAGTGAGCTTAATTGTATCCTGCCAGAAGTATGAATTCTTTTTTTGCATTCTCCAGCGACTTCGATAAAGACCGTCACAACAACTAGAGGTACTGAGAACCCACATCAGCTCATACAGCAATTCTAAGAATGGAAACGGAAAAACTGGCCTTCAAGTAAGCCGACTATGACTGTGGGGTCTTGCTAGAGTGGAAAGTGGCTGGCATAGTCAAGGAGCAAGACACATGGAATGGGCTGAACGTACGCAGAACAAAGTCAAGATCCAAATGCTGACTATAAGCTGGCTTGCAACAAAGATTTTTCACGTCATATAGTCATAAGAATTAGATCTTAGTTCTGGCTTAGTAAAAGCGCAGAACAAAAATCATTTACAGAGTGACCTGCACAGATTTCCTCTTGCGTGATGTAATAAGATGTTACATAACTTGTTTAGAGCCAGCTTTTTGCCAAAAATAGCTAAAACTGGTAGATTTTAGTTCACAACAGATAGCCTTCCAATATTTATACCGGCCTGATTTTCATGATAAAGTTTATGCATATAAAAGATCCAAAATACAATTATAACCTCGAAAAAAACTACACAATTTAAGAGCTGCAATCTGTTGCACAATTCGATCCCTTTGGTCCAAAGATTTTGATCGCACGTTCACTGGAAGGTCGTCTGCCTCTGTGCACGCCTTCTCTGTGTCAGATGTTGTCTAAAACCATCACACCTACGCGGGTAGATTGACTTCCTAATTTTCCAGCAAAAAATCCAAGGTGGAGTCAGCGACTTTCTGGCATCTTGTGGACAAGCACATCACGTTGATCATAAACCTTACGGGCTTTCATGAGCCTCAAAGGATAGCTACATTGGAAGCCATTTCTATCTTCAAGTGGCTTAAGCGCATCAGGCCATTTGGTCCCGACAAGCAAACTCTATACTACAAAGCTCAAGCAGCATGGTCCTTGATAACTTCGGCGATAGCGTCTACTGTCTGATAAAGCCTACCATTTAAACCTTTTAAGTGAAAAATACTTAACTTTTTAATTTCATAAATGGCCACTGAAGTGAGCCTGATCACAGGTGACCACGTGCGAGTGGTACTCGCTTTATTTTACCTAGAAGATTTTGTTTAAAACTAAAGCTCACTCTTCAAACTAATTTGAGTTTTTTTTTAATGACCACAACTTCTTGAATGCAGGCAGCAACGTTGGAAGATACAATCTTGATACATTTCGTTAGGAATACAGCCACAAAAGCTTGCTTTTTGAGAATGACGTAAGCGGACAGCTGTGCAATCTAATGAGCCCCTGTACTAGTTATGTCTGTAGCCCATCATACTGAGATCAATTACCAGACTAAAGCAATGACGGTCAAAGCAGAACCTTCTGTATTGGCTTTAGCAGCAAAGGTAAAAGTAGATCTTTGTCCCGCTTAAAGACTTAATAATTTACTGGCCAAGGCTGGGCCCTCAGATTAATGAGAACGTTGGTCACTAATTAGAGAGGGTTGCATTTCTGTAAGTGTAACATCCCCTCCGATATGTATCGCTGACTTTTTGTACAGAAGCTGGAAGTAATAGCGATCTGGACATCGCTATCATTTGCTAGTGACGTCAAGAAATATTATGTGTGTATAATCTCTTATAATTGGTGCATGTCCAAACCATGCAATAGAAATGAAGCCCTCAAGAATGGCAGATCTCGAAAAAATATCAACAGTAGAAAGCTGCTGGCTTATCGCTTTTTTTGGAAAGGACCGTTTTGAATCTGAGTACACTCTACTACGTCGAGGGAATTTGCGTGTCAGCAAACGATCGCGATCGATCGAAATAAGTTTAATAAATGTAGTAGGTGAGAGCAACGGAATAAAGTCAGCTTCAGCTCAACTTGGTTAAAACAGCCCAGCAGTGATATTCTGAGAGTCTGAACGGAACGGAGTCATCAGTGGCGCAGAGCCTTTTTGGCACACGTTGGCACCGCCTTTTTAGTACTCAAGAAATCACGTCGGCCCGAGATTAGGCTTTGCCGCACGTCGCGATCATTTTTAATTAATCCTCTGCACTTTTGGTAGCTGCCAAGCCTTGAAAGGAAAAGGGGACATGAATCTTATACGTTATCTGTAGTAAAATGTTCACACGGCGCCAGCCGTTTGTCCAACGTCCTAAACAACTTAGCGATGGCGTATCAAAAACCACCAGAGAATTGCAATCGGCCTTGTCAAAGGGTACACAAAGTGAGGACCCTAAAATTTCTAAGGTCACTGCAGTACGCTGCTGAATAAAGCACAATTAAGGAAGCTGGCGGAAGCTATGCCAACCGCGACAGCAAGAAAGTTTTTTTCGAGAGAAAATTCACCTTCCGTACTCCTTGTTCGACGAAGGAGACACTGTAAGTAAAGGTGCATATCGTGGCTTAGCTGATAATCATCACTTAATCGACGTACGATAAGGTCTAGACTAAGCCATTGCGTAAGAAATAGAAATCCCCTGGAGGCCTGATTTGAATATTAAAGAAATATCCTGACGACCTATCAGTCAAGCTGTTCAAAATCGTATACCGACTCAAGGAGCCAAAGGTTGTTGATCGTAAGCTGGGTGCCAAAAGATTCTGCGTCCACAGATACCCGGGGCATTGATCTCGTTACCCTGTTATAGGCCATTCCCACCGTAAAAAAGCCAACACTTGTTGTAATTATGGTAGACCTAGGTTCACCCTTCAAGTCCCTTTAACAAACACGTTTTCTTTTTTGCATAATCCAAAATAATTGTGCTACGGTCGTCAGCCAAAACTAAATGTCATGTGTCCTAGTGGACGATCTATGTGCCTGGACACATGTGTGCCTGGACACATAGATCGTCCACTAGGACACATGACATTTAGTTTTGGCTGACGACCAACGTCGGACGATCTGACAAAGGCGTACCTTGCTGTTACGATCGAAAGAAATGCAAAGTGCACAGGCTCTAAATGTAAAGACGATCGCTTCCATGATGCAGGTGCCCACAACGCAATTAGCTGCGGAAATCAAATTTGCAGAACATAGTCATAGCACATCATATGCAAGTCAGTAGCCTTAAAAGCGGGATCGAACAGACCCGAACGTTATAAGCACAAGCAGCAATTTATATTAAGCCCGTATAGCAGGTGCAAATACATATTTTATCAGACGCATTTTGAAAAATGATCTATTAAATCGCTAGCGTTTTTAACGTAGTCGTAAAGTGATTTTTGAAAAGTGAACTAAACGCCACAGCGGTCGTCTTTTCCGTAAGTTTGCAGTTTGGGCGCAATGTATGTGTAAGGCCTTGCCAGTATGAATAAAAGCCCATTCATCACATTCTTAACGTATTTGGATGGTTTGTAGCTTGGACTTAACCCTGAGTTATGCGAAACCAAGAAACGAAATCCTGTCGGCTATGGAAAGAGGACGCCGATCCTTTTCTTTATCTGAATGCTATGAAAAGTGAAGGCAAGTATTGCGTTTGTCGTGGTATGATATATGCTAAATTGCTCAACGACAGGGACGAATGTAATTGCTCCTTACTTTAGCTGGAAACTTCCTTGATGTTGAAGGCAACTCCTGAAAAATTCGATGATAAATATTGAGCGCGGATTCAGACTGTCTTTTCTTTTGCGCGATCGGGCCTTTAAAGAGCAGCCCGGCCACCCAATAGTCATGCCTAAGAGGAGCTGCTGCGCAAATTCTACGTGCATATAATTGGATTAGAGGTAGGCAGTACGAATGCCTGCAATTGCCGTGACACGACGATGAATTTTGCCGTAGACTAATCTTTTGGTACATATTTCCTCAAACTTGGCCTTGTTCATGACATGAAAAAGGTTATCTAGTATCATACCGTAATTCTCTTTTTGCGAAGCTATGATATCCGCATCCTGAACTTTTTTCCCCGCTAATGAATCTATGTCATTTACTTGTGGACCTTCGCTACCATTCACAGGTATACAATATGATACTCACATACTATACGCTCTCTTTAGTAGCTCCAAAAGGAAGTGCTGTCATTAGAACTTGACTTTAAGGATGTCATCATTTTCTTTGGGATGATGTCAGAAACTTCGATAATTTTAATACTTAGCTTGAGCCTAAAAATTCTCAGGACCTTGCTACATGGGGCCGATTGCAAAAAAGAGGTATATACATGACTCACTTGTGCCTTGTTGCGCATTATAAGGCACCTGGCACTTGGCCTTGCCTCGTAGATCGCTTCAAGGCTTCTTTATTTTAGCCAAATCATAACTTGTATCACGCAATACTTGTCGATGACAGGGACAACAAGTGACTTGGCTAATAAAATTTCAAGATTTTACAGTCCAATAACTTTTTTAGCTTTGGCCTGTTGAGAATATGGTTGGTGCTATCCCTGAAAATATATCTTTATAAATCTTGTCTGACCGCATTCGCTTAAGAGTTTTTCGACGTGCCGAAGTCTACCGAGACTTGAAGGGGTTTTCTATAACCTCTTGCAGTTGCATCTTCAAGCATTCTGTTCAGTGCCAATAGCTCCTTGACAGATGCCATGTTGTCCAAGGCTCAAATCCCATGGTGTGCACCGACCAGTTGCCCACCTCTTTATCTAGACTTAATTCTTCTACATCAGAGCACCTTGCCTCTACTTGTGTGTAAGAAAAACTTACTATAAGAGCGCGGCTTTTGCACCCTTTGAGAACCTTGAGCAAGACTACTTCGTTGGCTTTTTCTGATTTGACTCAAAGCTTATCACAGCAAAAGCAATTAACAATTCTTTGCCTAAAAAGCTTATTTTTTGGAAATTGAACCCAAGTTAACGGTTCTACGGATGCTTATAGGAATCTTGTCAATCGAGAGCAGGCGATAAAGGTGTACTTCTCTCCAAAAGCTTTTATTGCGAATTCTGATGTTGCAGCCTGCACATTAAAGAGGTGGGTGCGAGGTGAGTCTATCCTTGATCTTCTGTGAACACAGACGCTTTCGCTTGCCCAAAGAGTGACTGATGCCCTTCATCTTCCTTGATTCGTACACATGAGGTAAATACTTCCGTTGCTTGTAGACGAAAATAGACAAGCGCTGGCCGAACCTGAAGCGAATCGGAGAGATTGTTGCTTGCACTCGGACACAAAACACTCAGGTAGAAGGTCTCGGTAGAGTACCTAGCTTTCAGCTAGGCCTACCAGAGCAACTGCTGCACGCATTTCTAGTTTGTAATCATTTATGATTTGACGACCATCTCTCACTCCTTGTTTTATATGCAAGTTTTGGATTTATATGCATTAGGGTAGATGACTTGGCTTTAGTTCCAGAGTAGATGCTACCGTTGGGGCTACCGCAGCTTGTGCTGTGTGCATTTTTGAAGTACAAATATTGTCCGCTGAGGTCAATAGTCTGCACGCGTTCTAGCTACCTAGGGCTGAGAGTGTAAACGCTTCGTCAAAGTCAGTGAAATCTATGAGAAGCTTAGACTGTGTGCCCACTAGACGAAGGAGGTAGTGTGATCAGTTTTGGCAAAGGGCTCATGTGACCGGGTCATACAGCAGGAATGTATGTTCTTCCAGTTAGCGAAGAACGTTTTCGGACCTAATAGAAGGGGCATTGCAATAGAATGCAGATTAAAAAGTATTTTTATCCCACCTATGATTCTCTAATTGCAGTAAATCAAATATTTTTTTGACAGAATATATTCATTCCGCTTTTTTTGTGATACATCAGCATGCAGATACCAATAGGTATCGATCGTGCACGAAAAACTAAAATTCTTATACGGGATGTTCTTTTTTGACACCGTCGATCGTGTCCGGCCCAGCCGCTTAGTGAGTCGTCGTGCTTCACCGACCACGCTACCAGTGGAACTTGCGGCTAACTACGCATAGAAAATTACAATGTAATGCCAGCAGCATATTTACATTGGCGTGGTGGTGACAATCCAACGGAGTTTTAAGTTGCTTACCAACCCATACGTCATTTCGTGACCGAGTTGACCACCAAGCGTTGTATCGTAAGTCTCATAAATAATAGAGTATTTGGTAATTTTATTATAAAACGAAAACTCTTGGTAGTCACCATGATTACAACAATCCGTTTTCGTCGATAGTCGATGAAAATTATTGTCCAGGTTCTTAGACTAGTTCGTCGATTTTGAGAGCTTTTAGCAAAGCTATGCACAAGTCATAGCGCGCGTACGCGCCATCGATTAGTTCAATTACTGGGTGTCTCAAAGATGCATCCACCAACGCATCCTATTTTCTGACTTGCAGCTCACCTCGAAGCTATGCGTTGCAAATAAAGTGCCATCTGATTATTCTTTCCAAGCTTAGCGCTTGGTCTTAAGCTTTTTATTTTGCCAAAAGATTGCTTTATCGCAAGAATCTCATTGTTACTTATAGAAGAGTGATTCTTGCAGCCTGGAGGGGATCGAATTAAACTTGATTGATCAATCTCGTCCTTCGGTATCTATTTGTAGCCGATGGCAAAATTCGACGCGTCACAGATTACCCTGGACATTCGTCCAAGATCCGACAGATTCAGAATCGACACCTGTAAGAGGCTTCCTTGACTCGTTACGCCTGTTGGCTTAACCTCTTTTACAATTCCCTCAAGAAATGCGTTAGCTAGTTTTACCAACATTACATTTCTATTGAATGATGCTCTTTTTAAGTTGCCAAAAGTGACTTTGTGCAAATAAGAAATGTTAATTCTGTAAGGTTATCAACATCTGTATCACTTTTAATTAAAAGTGCTAGTATGTTGTATTTCGGGACCCGCCTTCGTCGTAACCTGATAGAGATGTACGTCACGAAATTGACTGGAAAGCCAGGCGAGGCTTAATTTGGGACTATCCTTTGCCAAAAAAGCATTGACGCACCCGCTTGGTAAATTGTGTTTCCTTATTTCCGCCGACACTCTGTGTCATGAAGGAAAATGGCAAGTGGTACATCGCACACGCATGAATGCGGCCATAATGCCAGAACAGACACTCAATCCTGGCAGAGATGTGCTGCAAAAAAAGACGGGGACGCGCAATGTACAGTGCACTAGACTTTGTCATAAAAGATGTTAAACCCTTATGCTAGAGTGGCATACAGTCAGCACTCAGATCGGTATGCTTTTGAAGAAGACGGACATGTCCCTAGCCTTTCGGCCACGCCTATGACAACGCACTTGTTTGGAATCTACAGTGTGTATGAGCATGCGTACTTTAGTATAGTGCAGAGCACGGAAGGAAAGACGTAGTGTTTGCCTACGATATTCTGGAGTGCATACGCACGAAAACGATTGACACTAGCGCGAACGATTGCATTTTCGGCGCCGCATGAAGTCCACTGTAGGATGATGTAGTAGAATGCTATGCTTCTCGGCTGATATCAGATAAGTCGAGACCAATGTGTAGCGGCTCGATAAAGAGAAAGTTATGGAAGTGGCTTTTTGCTTCAAGTCTTTAAGCCTTGCCGTAAAACTTAATGAGAGTATCTAGCGATAAAATATGCTTCAGATGTCTACTGCCTTAAATTTTACGTCCCTCTCCAGAACGACATATAGTCGATTGCTGTCGTCATAAACAACCCTTTCCATCGAAGGTGATACACACCCTGTGAATTATGCACCAAACGTCGCCGTCTTTCCCTTGGTAGATAGCTTTGTGCCTATTGAGTGAAGTCTTTGCTCTCGGGCAAAGGCAGCACCCAATACAGTACTAGAATGCTGGTTGACCGTGTACTTTCGGCTCTTTAAATTTTAGTGGGCTCGGCCCAAGGAACACCCCTTCCAAAGAAGACTTATGCCCCCACAGATGGTATGACTTCAAAAGTCTACTTTCTCCTCATCCGCATATCTTATATCATAATAATCAAGCCGTCTGATAGCCTCAGTTCTGCCATTCGGTTTGGAAGTAACTTTAGCATCTATTGCCGCTTTTACAACCTCATATAAAGAGTTAAGTGTATACGCGAAATACCTCCGTCCAGACCGTGCCCGAGCGTAGTCGATCCAGAAAATCAAGTTGAGCTTACTAGTTATCCCAATTTGAAGTAATTTTTACTATCGGACAAAGGTTTTCGAACTTCCACTGCTCTAACAGCTTATACAAACGCGTCACGGCAGATGGCCTGCAGAGTAAGGCTGAACATAGAGATGTGCGCCAGCTGACGCGAATACATGATAATGCTACCTCAATTAAATACCGCATGAAAATGCTCAATTACTTCGTCCTGAACAAGGCAGCCACCATAAGCAATTTTGACCCCTTTGACCCAGATTAAAAGGTCTTGACACTCGCTTTTGTTTGGGTGGGTTACCTGCCTTCAGCGCCAGCATGATCGGCGCAGACAACTTCGTCACCTTCAATTAGGCTATAACAATTCAGAATTATCGCTACAAAATGTCTCCAGATCGCATCGGTTCCTCATTCTCTCAAATCTTGCATATCAGGACTGCTTATTTTGGTCACGGAAAAAGGTCCCAGCGATGATTTTTATTGCCACAACCATCCTAAATAACGCCCATTTATGTGTGCAATTCTCTTGTCAGCCATTTCTTAGCATTATATGGCTATCACTATATGCTTGGAAATAAAGTTTGTCTGAGGGCGTCATAAAACAGTAACACATATTCACACTTTGAAATAGCGCTCCCCATAAGCGTTATAGATTGGCGTCGATGTCCAAAAATTGTGATCTGTGTTTCGTCATTGCTACCGGCATTAGTATCTTCAATATATCATTAACTTTGTCGTATTTAACTCCAATCAAGTTGACCCATTTGCTTAGATTGGATACTTCTTCGTCGTGATTGGCTTGGAAGGAGCTGGTCTGATGATGTGAGCGCTTACGCCACCGAGATAAGTAAACTAGCTGCAGCAGTCTCGTCTTGTGCCTCTTCTCCTGACCCCACACCGATCACACTTCGTTATGCAGACCAGGTCAGAGTTGTTACACTTCAGCAAATTCTTCAATCCCAAAACTGCTCGATATGATGCAGTGGCCACGTGAATATTATCTTAATAAAAGGCACACATATGTAAGGATGAGCTTGTTGCCGCCAGTTCCAACTAATTCAATTCTGACGGCCACGCAGCGTGTTTAGCAGTGAAAATGCAGGGTAATAAGATGGTGGCTTTGAGGGCTTGAATGATATTTAAATGCCTCAATCAACATTTTAAACCTTAGTGTAATGTGCATTAGTTAGATATCTCAAATGCCACCAATGGTTGATTCATTTTAGCATATCCCATGCAGCGCTGCTGCTGATAGAATTATGGTGCAGTGTGGCTTCGGTTTGCCCTGAACCTCTGCCGAGCGAATTACTAACAGAAGTTTGCTCAGTTTTATGGACGCTCTTTCCCCAAATCCACGACCTGCGCTTCCCTTGCACCATCTTGTAGTATACTGTCGGCTTCTCCTATAGCTTAGCTGATAGAACGTGCGACTGTTAGCCTTAAGGTTGCTGCTGAGAGCACATAATGTACCACACAGCATTCAAGCGGTAGTCGCTGTCCTTTTGTCGTCATTAGCGTCTAGTTTGTGCTCCGATGTGAACTGTTTCTTAGCATAGCACTACTTTGCCAGCAATTCGATTTGCTTCTCTTTTACGCAAATTTGTTAGGATAAGCTATTGCTGCCATTAGACAAATTTTTGTTGGATATGCTGGATTGTCCGGTAACCACTCCATCATCTACTCTGCTTTCTTATTTCGGCCGAATTCTGGCTGCACTCACTGTATTGTTGTATTGTATTACGTTATCGCGTTGCCAAGTTATGCACGTGCTAGGCTCTATGGCTAGTCCACGGCATAGAGTGGTGTCCGCATACGTCGGGTCTCGTTCGGCGGGCAGTGCAGCCAGCCCCGAGGCCGTGACAGTCTTCCATTATTTTGTTTAGTTCTGACTTGGTAAGAGCCCAGGTGGCGCCCTGGTGCTGGAGACCGTCGCGTCGAGGGTGAGACCCGTTAGAGACCTGCAGATGCCCGAGAGCATCTGCCCGAAGCGCGCGAGCATTTAGCCCCCGCGCTTGGAAGGAGAGCGTCACCCCAACCTTTTCCGAAAAGCTGCACTCACTGTGATAATAATTGATTAGCGGATCGAGCCTACCGTGGTCAAACTTAAAGCAGTACTACCAGGTGCTGTAAGCATTTTTTTCAACCTTTTTTTCAATAATTATCTCATACTACATTGAAGAGTTACCATCACTCCGCATCAAGCGCCCTAAAAGGCCATGCCGTGTGACCAGCCGATTAACACGGGACAGCAGCAGTCCTCTCGCCGCTATCTATCTGCAGGCTCCAGTCCCGCTGCTCTCACTCCCCGTTTTACGAGCTTGTCGATGCGGTATCCGCTATCAGGGTCCCCTCATTCGGCGGGCTCGTCGTCGTGCACGAGCTTGGACGACGCCGTCGGCCGCCTCTTTACTCGCTATTTGCCCACGTTTTTCGATTTGCTGGAGAAATTTCAGTTTCACAAGGTCGAAATCCTTAGCTGTCGCTACTATTATGGCTTTACAAAGATTAACTCGTGCTACAGGCGTTGTTGATTTTGGAGGACGAAGAGGAGATGCAGTGGAAGGGTTGGGACGCCGTGAAAGTCATGATCAAGCTTGGAGCGTCGTGTGAGAGCACGTATGTTGTTAACGTTGCGCTAACGTAGCTATAACCAAAGTATAAAATGACGTGTGTCGTTGTAGATACCATTCGATGAAGTACTTGGAGGCAGAGCTGGTGCAGACTCTCACGATTGAAGAAATGTATGGCAAATTGATTGTGCTCCTGAAGTACTTGGCAGACGAGCTGAAGCCCATTGTGACGAGACATTGTCACCAATCTGCCGTTTATTCACCTACTTTTGAAAGCAATAAGAACGCTATTCATGGAAGTCGAGACGAGAGGGATGGTGAAACGGAAGCAATGCAAACGATGGAGATGGCAGCGTGTGGCGAGATGAGTTATTACGTTGAGCTGCTAGAGCAAGGGGCAGAATTCTTTTCGGTGCGTTTGCAAGTGAAATGATGGTCACTTCCGATCATTTTGGGATTTCTAATGCTGTTTACTTTTATTTTTGGATTAAATTGGCAGCTTCGTGTTCCGATGATAGAAATTTATCGTGGGCTGGCTCTCGCTTCTGTCCCTCGTGACTATCACAGTGTGAGTACGAATCAATTTTAATAGTTTGTTGCGATACATATCTCATTCAAGCGTTGATTTGTGGTGTTGATGACAAATTAGATGCTTAAACAACTGAAGGCCATGCTGCTCCGGTATGATGTGTTAAACCATCCGCTACTCGAGACGATGAAACAGTCGACTATTGAGGAACTGAGTACAGTGCGTGCTGCTCTACAGTGCGAAATTCGAGTGGCAGAGTATGATTTTACACGCTCAGTTGTGGCACTACATCGGCTCAAGGCTAAATTGCGCTCGTGGAGTGACCATATCGATGCTGGTTCAGACTACCCGTTGTTTGAAGGAAACGGTATTGATTATGCTGCTGGTGATGAAGAAGGAGACGTACTTTTGGGCGAGTCGGATGAAAAGGATGGCATTATATCCGACTCGATGTACTCCAACACAAGCTGTCAGTCCAGTTCATCGCTTGTTCGTGGTCACTTCTTGAATTCAAATGTAAGCTGTGAATCACGTGGTGTTAGTGGTGGAAATCAAGGTGGTCAATGTGCTAAAGCGGAAGACTCTTCCAATGATCATGCCGACGAAAAAATCTTGCTCGAGAGGAATCATTCAGGCTTTTCTCTTGCCAGCAGCTTCAGTCCAGCCTCTTCCGAGACACACAGTACCTTTCGGCGTCTTTTTTCGCACAGTAATCTACTACGACGTGGTAGTGGGCTGGCATCTGCATTGCCAAGTTACCGTGGACTTGTGCAGAAGCCAGGCGACCCGTACGTCAATACAGAGGGTGCAAACTCTTCGATGCCTAACAACACTTTAGAGCAAGCCATCTTGGGTGGTGGAGGCAATAGTACCGGATGTAGTAGAGGTAGTGCTGGCACATCGCTTGAAACGCAGGACTCTGGTGGAGGGATGGTGCTTGGAAGCACAAACTTAGTAGCGGCTGAAATGATGGCTTCTTCTATGAAAAAACAAGAGCGTGACGACGGGTTTGCTCTACCTGTATTTCAGTGGTCGAAGAGGTTTTATCGTTCTCTCGTGGCCAAATTTACGCTTTATTTTCATCGATGGCTTGAACCTTTTGAGAAAAAGACGAATTTGTTTTCGCTCGAGCTTACGCGATTTATCAAAACGCCTCTTGGAATTTCGTATCTTGGTCTGATGGATGTGTTGCTTTCACGAGGTTGATGATAGTAAACATCTTAATCATGTTTATACGCTCAACTAACATTAAGTATTTACTTGATTTGTTTTAGCAGCATACCAAAAAGATGGATGCACAACTCGCATCATGTTAATTTTGGAGACGCAAGCGCTTGAAAGCAAGGGTGCGCATTACTATGAGAACGGCTATCGCTGCCCAAGTTCTAGCAATGCGCTACATAGTCGTACAGGTCAAGATAAACAGGGTGAAATGGAAGAGCAAGAAACAGTTACTTTTGCTGGATCTGCAAAAAAATCCGGAAACAATAGCCGCATACACTCGCCTGCATCTTCAAGGGGTAAAACTGTATCGCCAGGAAATGGACATCGCCGGTCAATTGATCAAGAGGCGAACCACGCGCTGTTTATGCAAATTGATCGGGATGAGATTGAAGAGCAAAGTGACTTTTCTGAACTTTGGGGTCTGCGTAGTTGGCCAGCAGTGTTTTGTTATCCGGAAGGTTCGTCACCCCCACTTGATCACTGGCCGAACATTATCAGTCTCATAATGGATAATCGCGCTTCGCTCGACTCGGTTCTCCCCGTGTAAGTTTTTCACAATCTCAGTGCATGCATCGCCTCATTTGTTGCTTTGATTTGCGCATGATTAGTTTCCAGCATTCCGAGCGGCGGCTCAAGACAACGTATTATATATCAAGAGTAGATGAGGCCATGTACCTCGTGCTACTTACGAAAGAAGTGAAAAAAATGAACATGAAAGTGATCCAGGTAAGACTTGTGCGGAATTTTATTCTTTTCGCACGCTGATGCCAACGTTGCATGAGCAGGATTTTATGCAAACCATCACGGAAAATTTGCAACATTTGGGTGCTTTCGCACCTCGGGTTCCATGTACAGCTGTGGCATCTCTGGCGTAAATTCTTTTGGAAACGCAACTAGCAAATGTATATTGCAGTTGAAACCACACGACACAGTTCAGGACACATATATGTACGTCTTTTTACAGAATGTAGACCGGCTTGATGTCGTTTGGTGAGAATTTCTCTTGAGTATCGACACACTTGATCATGCCATCAGTGCTGCACTGTGAAAGAAGCTCAATGCCCCGCTTGCTATATACTTGGCCGTTTGGAAGCACAAGAGGCGGGTTGTGCTCGTCCATGACACTTTGCGTAACGCGGCACACCAATCGCGAATGCGGATGGTACGCAAAAGGGAGTCCGGTGCATAATTGACTGCCAACTTCGCTACAAGCCGGACAGATAGGCACGGCATGCTTCGAACGAATGTACTTGCGCTTCTTGCTGCTGGTTACAACAGCAAATTTATCCTTAAATTCGGACGGAGTCAACTTTACCTGCTGCTCATCGCTCTCGTTGTCACTGTCCCCAGTATCAGCATCGTTCAGGTTTCTTTCTCGACGTTGGCGCTTGCCATGTGTTCCGGCCGTTACATTGGCATTTCGTCTGAGATGGCATGCTCGTGTGTTTAAAGTAGACAGCCCGGCGTGCAGCGCAATACACAGCGACGGTGGACTGTGCATGCCGTAGACATCATTAAATGTCTTGCGAAACATCGTCTGCAAAGTCACCCAACGGTCGATTGCAAAGACCTTTTCATACGCCTCAATGCCGCACTTGTGAGGCGACTCGAAGGCCAATGTTGCCATGGCAACCTGCACTTGGCTGATGGCAGCGTCACGAAGAGTCTGTTCGTCTGGCTGCATTGCGAGCGGTGTCAGATAAGTACGCGCGTATTGGACTGCGTCCAAGGGCTTGTGAGCGCGCACGAGCTCAATAAATTCCTGCATGCGCAGTAGAAACTCAAATGGCGACTGCAATCGTCGCAATCGCGAGCCATTCTGTGAGCACCACGTGATCGCTTGTTCAGTCTGATGAGCGTGTAAGTCCTTCAGCACCGCTTGGCATTCTTCAAAAAGCTCGTGGTCTACCAAATGGCCAACACCTGTGTAAAATGAACAACAAAATGAAAATCTTGCTTAATGCATTGCACAAACTTTGGCCCCAGCTTCACCTTTTGTAATCTCAATGACTTTGGCACTTGCGAGGTATCCTTGACTCAGCAAGTAGTCGGCAATGAGTCGATCATGAAGCAATTTGTCCTCGTGACGTGGGCTAACGGAGTCGCCAATTGTTTTTGCTTCTTCCAGGGCTTTAAGGTGCCGTGTGCGCGTGATACAACTCTGCAGTGCAGTCTGTTGCTCGACTGCACTGTTCTTGGCACTCTGTTGTAAGTCCCGTAGCCTCTTTGCCAGGTCTGCGAGCTTGGTAATGGCCGCCTCGACGTCCATTCGGTGCCCTGGCTGCTGAATATCATCCAGCGCCTCAGCCTGTGCCGTGGCCTGCGCTAATTCACGCGTCAGCTCCTTATAATATAGACGAAAGCTTCTACTAGCGCTTTCGATGGGCACGCGCACGAGCGGGTAGCTAAGCTCCATATGAACAGAAGTTTTTTATCAACTCAACGCTTTAATGCGTCACGAAGACGTCGCAATTACTCCACTGCACGAATTAATCCTCTAATCCCCAAAGCGGAGGTAAAAAGAGACAGAAAAACAGTAGAAAAGCCGTCAAGCGCTAGTGTTCTCTCTAACTTTGGAGCTGTACTGCTCTTTTTCTCGATGATGAAGTTGGAAAGTATTTTAAAGGAAGAGACAAACAGCTGCGAGTGACAATGGGTGACAATGGTGGCTTAAGTGTCTTAAGTTCAGACGACGGCGTGATAAGGATTGCAATGGTTGAAGTAAGCAGAGGCCGCGCACCTGAAACTCAGAAATCCTGTACCGCACTGTTTTTAACACCGTGGCAGTATCTTGGCGATGCCCCCCCATTTGTTTGTATGGTCTGCACCCTTCTCTTTGGACAAAACAAGCAAAGTGTCCAAAGCTATTTTTCTTCTTCATCTACAAAGTAACAATGAAGCGAGTGGCAGGTGATGCGAACAAACGCGTCATGAATCTGCATTAATGTTAGATTTTGACGACAGTGAGGACAAGGATAGGTCATTTATTGTAAAGGTCACACTCTACAGAGGAGACGGGAGAAAGAAGACTCTTTGTATAATAGCTACTCTTAAACGGTCGAAGTACGCAAATTAAGACGGATCCCATTTACTTCAAAACCGCTTCGTTTGTCTATTCCGATTACAAATAAGTCTTGAAAATTTTAGAGTTTAAGAATTTCACATTACTTTCCAGAAGTAGAGACGACGTCTTAAGGCGAATTTCTCGCTGATAATGTCCAAATGTTTTAGAGCCTCCACAATATCGATCAGCAGAGATCAATCAATAACAGGGACACGATGACACGATGACACTTGTTAGCGAAGTTAGTGCGGTTTGAAGACGGGTGGACCCAATGTTAGCGTCAACCCCTTACACTTGTGCTCGACGATGATACTGATAAAAAAGATATACTGGTAGTAAATATGCCGTATCAAGCTCTGCAGCCGTATGAATTGAGAGGCGACCGAGAAAAACACTTTTTTACCCAAAGGCGAGTCTTGGTGCGAGGTATGTAGTACCTGACAGCTATGAGACGGTTTTGCCAGGGAGCGCCCAGTTTTTTCTGTACTTGACTTGATTGTATTTATTGCACTGCATACACCAGGAGTAACAATATGGCATGCCCAGAACTTGCCGCAAACAACTCTTTATAGTGCAGGGTGGGCCGGTTTTATGTACTTATTAGGAGCCAACACACGCACGACAACAAGGCCATCCCATCCCAACAGCGCCACATTTCAACAATTGCTGCCTTGTAAGTCGATTTATAACGGTAGTGCTAATTTGCGTGCATACACATGCAGGCGAACGATTATTACAAAGCTCAACATTTTTCGAAAGACTACTGCTTTTCGTTGATGCGCTAAAACGTCTTTGCTCAACAACAGAAATCCAAGTATAATCTTTTGACAAATAAGGTAAATTTTCGTTTGATACCATACAAATGCACACTAAGGACATGAGCGGTCGCACAATTCGAACAAGTGCAATCAAGTTGTACTAGAACTGGATTACTTTCTTTCTCGCTTCACTCGAGATCTTAGACGAATGCACGTTTCTATCCGTTCGATGAAGTACCGACGCTGTAGATCGGGTGGGTAGTCGCTTGACTTTAAACTGATTCGATACCCATAGAATTCGCACTAAGAAGCTGAAAATAGGTTGCTAACCTTAAGCAGCAATCACACTTCAAGAAATTGACTGCCCTGACCAACCCGCACCCAAATGGCCATGTGATAATTGGGCGGGACGGACGTCCCTCTGACCGAAAAAGCCCCATAGTGTAATGAGGGTGTGGCAGTCGATCCCAGGAAGGATCAGATAGCTGTCAGCATCACGCGCTCACGACAGCTTAATGCTCGGTAGCTTAAAATTTCATTTTTCTGGCTTTGAGGCAAAATTTTGACTTGGCGAGAAATGGCTTCAATTTTACTGCATGCATTTTACTTGATTTATTTCCTCAGCTGATATTACAAATATACACAACATAATTTTAGGTAACTTCAGCCTTCCCATTTGGCCCAGCCCATCAATTGACATCAGCCGACGAGTTCAGAAATTGAACCGTCCTTGTGACCGATCTATTTTCCGAGGCACATATGCTTTGCCGGCTTGGATCCGCGTGGATGCCTAAGGTTTGTCATAATTCCAGGTCTCCGATCGATACGTTAATAAATGTGGTGAGGCAGATGTCTTGCTTTCCATAGAGAACTTCTCTTTTTCTAGTGACGCCGTTAACAGTAGTCCATCATCATCGAACAGAGAGAATGCAGGTATGGTGAATGAAGGTCGTAGAGATAGTGCTTTGAACTCGAACAAAAGCCACAGATGTTCTTACCGACGACGATATATTTCTTCGTAGCAGCAAATGAATGATTACTCGAACATGCCTCCGCCGGCGACGACTGTATTTCGAGTAAAGTTACTGCCTAATTATCGCTTGCAGCCCGATGCTCGCGCACGCGATGACATTCTGTCGGCAATTACTGTCTCAGTTGTCTCAGCGTAGTGAAATTAAATCTGTGCATATTCTTCCGTTGCTTTTAGAAAATCAAAAATGACTGATGTCCTGCCGTGCTTTTGACAAAAAAATGAGTCATGGCGGGAAGACTTGATTGCTGAGGCTATTGTATAAAAGTTGGTGGGTGCTTAATCGCGGGATGTTTTAAAACCGCCCACCTTGAAGACAAAAGAATATATTAAAAATGGTGCGTATTCCATGACCGATATGAGAGAGCGGGAGGCAATTATATAGTCTTTTTTTCGCTTTTCGGCCACTCAACTTTGGTGTCGATTCATTTCTTATTTGAATTTTATTTACAAAGACCGGGAACAACGCCGATGGAAAAAGCACTTGTTAAAAAACCTTTAATCAGCTACTTTCTGGTAGCTGACATCATCCTAATGAATCAAATTTTCTTTAATTTGCGTTGAGAAAATGCGAGGGTTTGAGACAAGATATTGGTTGGGAGGGGGGGTGAATTTTAAAGTGCGTCATCAGACAATGGCCATTGCCACGAGAGCAGTGTGACTTCACTAATATTTCCGCCATTAAAAGGCAAAGATTGGCATGGAGCGGATGCTGCGATCACCGCACTCTCATGTGCACCCTAACGTATTATGACAGCTAGCTTATGCTCATAATGAGACAAATTGCTAAACGTCCCCTACACGAACGCCGACTTTAAGGAAGCGCTTACTGCTTTACAACAAGCCCAGGTGTACTTGTACAGGGCATCAATTTGGTAGATAAATGTGATTCAAACCAAATGGGGGAATGTTATATACTCTACCCGGACGGTTCGTACGCTTCAGTAGTATGTTATGTAAGGTCTATCAAGCGTTTCTGCTGCGTAAAACCGTTTAGTTACCTGAAAGTACTTTAGAGCATTTGTCCAGACATTTTTTTACGATGTATTTATCTGTAGCCGATTTGAAAGATAACTATTGTGGCTCAAGGTCTATTTAGGCCAAATGGGACAAGATTTTGAGGTCATGAGGACCAATCAATTTTTATCGGCATCGACAAATGTGCCTTTGCGCTAACAAAGATTGGAGTTCTCGACTGCTTTGGTTGCGAGCAGTCTCAAACGTTGTCTCACACTAAGCCCCCAAAAGAATTTAGGAAGCCAATAAGCATAGTTGTGCAGGCTCTGTGAATCGTGTAAAGCCTTTGTGTGATTTTTTCGATGATTACTTTGACTAGCGGTGGCAAAGCTAGCACCAGAATGTAATTAATTACAGTCTTGGCTTTGACGAACAAGTTGTAGCACTTTCAATTGTGCCATCAGCTACGAGATGTTACAACTGAATAGGAATTGATGCAAGCAATCCATCACCTCGTTTCAGTTCACGCAGAACAACCTGCCGAAAACGTCTATATCCTTCATGACTAGGCGTCACTTGCCGTGAAGAACGCACTAATAACAGTTTTGTTTTTTTTGAAATAGGGCCATTCGCGGCTCAATCAGACTATAATTCGGGAGGATGGCAATACACATGCTTCACACGTTTTATCAATGAAAATGCGCTTAAAAAACTTCCCGCGTCTCGTACAACCCTGGCAAACTCTAATGCTTACCAAAATGCTTTGCACAGGCCTAACTATGTCGTTGCTCCGAACAGCTAGGATATGAAGTACGATATATTTTTGAGGCATATGATGCTTTCATTAAAGTCATTTAGGTCGTAAGAAACCTTTTTGCATTTTACAGCCCATTGACGGCCACAAATGTAATGTAAGTGGCCGAGTTCTGTAAACTTCCCGAGGGAAAGCCCGCAGCCTTCTTACAAAGCCTATCGGCACGGGCGGATTGTTTGAATTCCACAAGCTTCGACATTTATCGCGATTTTTTGGAGTCTTATACACAACAGTAGCGCAATCTGGTGTATTTGGCACATCCGACGCGGGTCTATTTTAAGCTATAACTTCTCATCGTAGAATATCATATATTTCGTTTTCGCGTAATGCAATTACTTCCACGTGTTCAACGAACTTAAAGTTCACCAAACAAAGCGTTGTTCTTACTTGCTCAATCATTTGTTCTCAGTACACAGAACACTCTAATGAGAGCGGTTTGAGAGCAAGTGTCCCGCTTTTGGTCCGGGCTACCAGGTAAGAGAGTGCGAACACCATGCGCACACGATTACTCGTAATCAAGACCGCCAAAGTAACTACTTAATCTACAAGTGGGTCTTCTTTTTATTGTCAATGAAGATGTAAGCCTAAAGCTTACCCACATTTGGCGCTATCACCGGGGCTACCTGCGCATAGATGTTTCTCGTAAAGCTTGAGCGCCACAACGTGTTTCAGCGAGTTGGGCTGCAATTGCAGCAGCCTATAAAGGCTATAGAGCCTGACAAGTCGTCCAAGCTTTGCGAACTGCTCGTCTGACATATGCGAAGAGGCTTTTCTAGAAATTTACGTTGTCAATGCGTTGGCCTATCTGTTCTACCAGGTGTCACATTTCGTGCACAGAGGCGATGTAAGTAAGGTAGGAGATCTTCCGATAAACGACCGCTCTCTGACAATGTGTGCAGTAAAGTTTAGATGAGAGGTTGCCTTCACCCGTAAGATAATTGTTCTTATGTCTATTAAGTGATTGCAGAAAGACCTTTTCGAATTGCGGTATCATGCATTCCGGTGTAAAGAGCCTATCTTCGTTAAACGAAAAGCCTGCGTTTGAAAAGATTAAGGTATGACTTTATGCAACGCCCATAACAAAAAGCGAAACACGAAAATGAATGGTAGATGCAGCAGCATCGAACCAAGATGCTCAGTGAACAAATGCTTATCGGTTGACGCGACATAAATAAATAAACTAACGATGGCACGGCTACTCTTTTCGGTGGGACTTTATTACACGTCGGAGAAACAAGCCTTTATTTTGTGCCCTTCTCCTCTTTAACTGGCTATAAATACGTAAAACTGCCCTACGCTCATGAGTTCGACAGCCAAGGACCTGCCACGTGGGTGGAAGGAGGTGCAGAGCAAAAGTCGTCCCGACAAGGTGTATTTTTTACACGTCAAGAGCGGTGAAAAGACATGGAAGCTCTCGCACGTGCATGCCAAAGAGCGCGAGCTCCGGCATCGCACAGCGTCTGAAACAACGAAGCGCCGCTCGACCGATGACGCGTCCGGTTCAGAGAGCATTCAGGTGCGTATTGTTGCCTTTTTTACTGATCTTTTCGAGATGATTCATTGTCGTCGATGGCGTGTTTCCATCTAGGCGCTGCACATTCTTGTCAAGCACTCGGGATCCCGAAGACCATCGTCCTGGCGACAGGAAGCCATCACTCGGAGTAAAGCAGTAGCAGAAGCCAAGGCTCGTGGAATTCGAGACAAACTATTGGCTTGCGTTGAGGCTGAGCGTGATGTATGGTTTCTAGTGCAAAGATTTGACTCGAGAAGTCTTGTTAAAGGGTCTTTTACGTTATTTCTTAGCGACCAGTTGAAGCGCTACGCGAGCTGTTTGAGCGACTCGCCAAGGAGGAGAGCGATTGCAGCAGGTGCGTGTGTGGTACCGACTTGTCTTGCTCTAGCACTACTGATGCAAAGCTTCTGTATGCAGTGCAAAGCGCGGAGGTGACTTGGGCCCGTTCACGCGCGGCAAGATGACTCGTTCCTTTGAAAAAGCTGCGTTTGCTTTGAAAATTGGTGAACTCAGTGACTTGGTGGAAAGTGACAGCGGCGTCCATGTCATTCTCCGCATCGCCTGATTACACCGTCATAACGTTAGTATTGCAAGATCGAGTTGCACGATAGACGGTGCGAGTGCTTTGATCTTGAAGAAGCTAACGATGTATTTCTATCATTTATAAAACCAGAATGCACTATAGTAAAAATACGTGGGCAAACAGATCGTTCTTTTCACCATCCATTGCATCTTCGCTCGTTGAAAATAGCGCATGACAAGGCCGAAAAGCTAACGGGACTTTCCCCTTTACTTTTCGCTTCATTTGCTGGTCGAAAAGACTCTTGTACGTGATCTCCATGCTATCCTCAATGTCTAGAAATTGATGCCGTAGTTTTTCTTCAAACATTCGCGCTTTCAATGCAACGTCAGCGTTGTAATGGTGTCTCAAAGTGTACACTTCCCACAAGGAACTTTGCAAAGCATTGCACTTGATTGGGTCCACTTCACTGTTTAGAAACGGATCGTGTCCGTCCTTTAGTATCAAGTCAACATTATTTAACTTTTTCGCTGCTGCTTCAACCGCAGATCCACTCGAGAGCTCCTGTCGTCGTCTAGCGGCTTTTTCCGCGGCAGTAAATGCACCAGATCGGTGAATCAGCTGGAGACACTCTTTGTGACGTAGGATCAAATTGTACACCATGGGAATAATGAACAAAATCGCACCAGGTTCAGCTGTCAAAGCACTTCGCGACAAGCGTTTAGCAAACGCGGCGACCGTATATGCTGGCACGTGCGTCGACGATAAAAAGAGATTCAAGAGACCAAAAAAACGGTCGCGCTGTTGGGCAGAATACAGCGTCGGATCGTCCAACAGTGCATAGAGTTTGTTGTAAAAATCGGGCGAATCGAAATTGTAGTCTTGCATGAGGATAAACAAACTGTTCAATGCCAGCAAACTCGTGACTCCACCAATACTATACGAATCGGTCAGAAAGTCTGCAAGAAGCATTGGATTCACAAGGTGCGGCATGATCTCGTCTGGTAGTTGGATCAACACCTTTGTGTAAGAAGCTTGCGGCAATTTGTGTCGAAGAAGAGCAATCCACGCTCGACTAAAAGCGTGTTGGTGCTGTTTGACACTGTCGAGTCCTCTCCCGTTCTTTGACTTCTTGCACTTCGACATTGACGTCGCTTTTCGCTTCTCTCCAACGGTTGCAATCTCTTCAGCCTCTTCATCGTCACTCTCATCACTCATCACTACATCGGGCTCGTTGACACTCAAATCCTTTGATTCAACAAGAAACGAGGTGATGTCCTTTACATCATTTGGCATTTGAACCATATCAAGTAATCGCAGAGCATTCGCAATTAGTGTCACGTCCTCTTGGTCTTTTGGCTTGTCCAAAATTTGGGCCAAATTGTGTAACTAGACACAAAAACATTAATGTCATGGCGTAACCTTCGTACAACGTAGTGAACTGTCTTACCATGTAGTACTGGACGTCCATGTAGGCGCCGACGTACTCGCCTTTGAATACACTGGCCACTTCTCCCTTGAGCTTCTTTGTCGTGACCAACTCATGCACGATATGCGAGAAAGTCTCATTGCCAAAAGTGGGTACATTGTTTCGAAAGTTGCCTTCACGAGAGACAAATTCCATCAGGGTACGTAGGGCTCCGACACGTAGGTTACTGTCAGTCTCAGCATCGCCCAGCCACTGCAGCATCTCCTTGATAAAGGAAGTGTAAATATCCCATATCCAGCGGTGAAATGTATCGATAGCTTGTGTGGCTGTGTCTCCAGCCTTCTGCTCTGTGGGTATGGGTTTTAGGTCGCCCTTTTCCAGAAAGAAAAACAAAAGGCGTCGAATGCACTGCATGGCTGCTTGAGCTACTGCTTTATCACTGTGTTGCAACGCCTTGACCACCTTTGGCAAATAATTGAGTTGCTTGACATCCTCCTTTATCTTGGCTTCGAGCTGCTTAATCTCCGTGACACTTGCCATGGTCATCAATGCTGCTTATTGACTGGTGCCTCGACCAGCTACCTTCTAGTCACCTTCAAGCAACCTTAAACTCACTTTTGTGCACCACCCCTCAATAAATTTGCTAAAACAGGCATGGATGCATCGGACGAGCGCGAGCACGACTATCTGCGCTTCTTGCGTGGCATGCGGCCAGACGACGCCAGTATCCAGGCTTCTATGCGTGCGTATATCAAGGTGTATCTTAAATTCAATCCTACTAGTGTCTTACGTATGTGATGCGGTCATGTAGCTGATTTGGCAACGGCACAATTGGACTTTCAAACGTCCTTCGTAGGTGCGGACGGGCTACCGGAGATTGACCACGATGGAGCTGAACTTGCAAGGATGCTTTTAGCGCAGACCGATCAGGAACACAAGGATCCCGACTTAGAAGCAGTGGTAGCGCAAGCTGACGAAGCTCAGAGCCAACTCTCGTCGGCACGCGTACGAGCTGCCGCGAATCAAAATCGACGCGCATTTAAGGCACTCAGTACGAAACCAACTGAGACTTTTGTCGCGACGAAAAGAACGTGTCGCTTTTACAATCGGGAGCGAGAGCGGTGCAAACGAAGTGCCACAGGGTTAGATGGTCGATGTGCCATACACAAAATCAGTCAATTTTGCAAACATCCCAAGTGCAACAAGTACAATCAAGGCAACGGGTTTTGCATTAAACATGGGGGTGGCAAAAAGTGCAAAATTGAAGGATGTGACAAGCAGGTACAGGGGTACGGGTTCTGTTCAGGGCACGGGGGCAAACCTATGTGTCCAATTGAAGGATGTGAGAACAAAAGGATGGAAGGAGGGTACGTGGCGTGAAATGAATGATGGAGCAGTAAGTATGACGCCTTTTTATTGACAGGTATTGCAAGGCACACGGTGGCGGTCGATTCTGTCACTTTGAAGGGTGTAAGCGACGTGATATTGGGGGCGGCTTTTGCATCTCCCACGGTGGTGGCAAAAAATGTCATGTTGCAGATTGTACCAAAGTGGATCGAGGAGGTGGCTTTTGCAAGGCACATGGCGGTGGCAAAAAGTGTGAACTCGAGAATTGCAGGAATTGGGCACTTGGTGGAGGCATTTGTGCGGAGCACAAGGGGCCAGGAAAACGCTGTAAGATGCTTGGGTGTACCAAGTACGATCTTGGCGGGGGATACTGTATTGCCCATGGAGGAGGTCGCAAGTGTATTATTGAAGGCTGTGACAAAATTCGGCAAGTAAATAAACGCTGTCGTGGCCATGGTGGAAAGGTCTTGTGTTGTGTACCAAATTGCGACAGGGCGGCACAGAACCGCAAGCTATGCAAAGCTCACGGTGGTACGAAGTTGTGCCAACATGAAGGGTGTACCAATAAGCAAAAAGGCAAAGGCTTGTGCATTCGTCATGGCGGTGGTACACGATGCAAAATTGAAAGTTGCAATGCCATTCAGCGTGGTGGAGGGTTTTGCAAGGGCCACGGAGGAGGCAAAAAGTGTTCGTTTAGTTATTGCACCAAGTGGGTCGTCGGTGGGGGCTTTTGTGACACTCATTTAAACCTCGAGCTCTCGCAGCAACCTGAAGAGCTTCCTTGTATTGCAGCGACTAGTTTTTTAGCAACCGAATCGGTCTAAAAAACTGAGGCAGGCACAAATCCAGTGTAACAGTATGGCTATAATTGAGTTTAGATGAAAGTTATAATAACTCGTAGTTGATCAAATTTCATTACACTTTTATCCAGCAAATTGCCAAGCTACTGTTGTAGTATCTAGAACTATACCAAAGTAGGTTAAAACTTTAGATCGAGGACGGCAGGCATACAAACTTTCAGTCACATAGGGAGCCGAAGAATCATCCAGAGGGAGCACTGAAATTCCGTTGTTCATAACGGGTTTTTTGGTGCAGTGGTTTTACTACCTCTGCCACAAGACGGTATCGAACCCCACCGTGGACGAAAGCTGACGGGCGATGCTTTTTGGGGGATTACAATTGGGGAGTCGAAAAGTTAGTAGCTTGCGATGAATGCCGAAGGCACTGTCGTAAGGGAGTCGTTACAACACCTAGCCATAAGACGTCGGTATGCGCTAATTTGGGGTGGATAACACCTTGGTGAAGCCCAATGCAAATTGGGAGGACGGTAATACTGGGTGGCGGAAAGATGCAAGGATCGCTAACTTGACAGTAGTCCCACCGAATCGGTATGTAAGATGTGACGTAGATCGGGATAACCCGTGACAAACAGGCGCAATTAGAACATCGGCTACGACTAATTCCAGGAGTAAAAACCCTTAAAAGACGAAAGGCCAAAAATGCCAAATTGTTCAAAAGGTGCTAAGGCCGGAATAACGAAAGGCCGAAAGCAAGTTTAAAAACAGCAATTTGTGTTGAGCTACTCTTTTTTTTTGCAAAGGAGCTAAGAGGGTCATCCTTTCAGCTAGAATAGGACCCAATTGTGGCGGCTGCTAAAATGGGTCCAGGGTAACGTTGAGGGCACAATTAGCAATACTGCTCCGAGTTAATTTCCATCGTAAAGAGAACGTGCCGAAGCGTTATTTAGCCGCACTATGTCTTCATTGTGGAATTTCAGCTGTAAATTTCAAAAGATTTCAGTCTGGCTAGCAACTCAAGTAATTGCCGCAGTTTGGCACTGGAATGGCCTAGACTTTTGCAGCATAGTCTTGATAGAAGTGTTGTATGTGAAGCACTATAACTGCCTCGACTTGAGCGATAACTTCGATGATGTTGGCTTGAATCTCATGAAAGCGAATTTCATTCCTGTGCATCCACAAGCAACGTAGGACCACTACTCGAACAATGTGGAAAATCACAAATAAACTATAACCGTAACGTGACTTGGCATGGTCGGTTGGTTCAAGTTCAAAAAATATAATTGACTTCCATTCCAGTGGGTCCCGAAAAGAGCCTCGAAAAGCATTGAGCCATTTAGACCAAATGTGAGTCGCAAAATCGCAATACCAAAACAAGTGTGGGGCAGTCTCCAAAATTCCACAACCATGATGGCAGGTTTAAACTGCAGCAGTGAGATGCTGAAGACGATAAACGAGAAATAAAGCGTTGTGCTGGAGCCGATAAAAAAGGTCGGAGTAGACTGGCAAGACATGTCGACCCAGTTTGTAGTCACGGGCCCACATAGTCGTACCAGGTCTACCTGAGACGCCGAGTCGAGAAAGGGGCAATGCTGGTGAATTAAATTTCATTAAAATTTACTGAATTCTTGTCACACTTAGCTCGGATCTTTCATAAGTATCAAAAGTCCAGGTGTGATGTGCGGCGTAAATTTTTGGCATTTGACTAGGCCCAATTGGATAAGGGTCTAGTGAACGCAGCAGAGAGTCGGCTTTGTCCAAGAAATTGTTGCATGAAATCGCGCCGACAATCCGCCCCGAGCCAAATTGGCCTAAAAAACGGGAAAGGTTTGTAGTCGTAATAGGTATTGGGCAAGCCTTGTATAGTTGCGCCGGCCTAAAAAATTCCTTGAGCAGCTAGCTGTTTTTCTAATTCCAGTGGCCTTGTAGCTAGAGTTCTACCAAAGTTGCCGTGGGTAATATCCACATTATTTAGAATGGGCATGGTTAGCCTGTCAAATTTGACCTGAAGCCTTGTAAGTTTTTTGCAAAATTGAGTATGCCATGTAAAAAGTACGAAGTGCCTATACGACCCAAGACTTGTCCAGCGATGGAAACGGTGTGGTACCACGTGGTCCGGACCAATAGAATGGGGGCGTAAAGAATACCATTGTCTTTCCCGAAGGCGAAGTTGCTTTATCGAAAAGTCGAATAATTGGGTCCGCCCGAGATGGTAAATTAGCCGGCCTCCTGCCAGCTAAAATCACTTTACATAGCATGTGAAGTTGAAGATTTCTAATGAGGTCTAAGATAGGTGTTAAGCCTAATCCACCTTGACTTTTAGGGAGGAACCACCACTCGCGGGCCAGAGCGTTGGAAGACTTAAAACGACACGTGAGCGTGAAATCAGTCGTGAAAGATGATCTTGAAAGCCAGTGGACGGAATATAACAAAGACTGGTCGTGTACCGTAGGACAGGTAGAATTATTTGTTGGAGAATTACAACTTGAACCATAAAGTCCTTGCGCGGTGAAGCCATAGCGAACACCGGTATTCCATTTTCCCGATAAGATGCTGGAGTCGATCAGAGTCCGAAAGAGTTAATCCGAAATAAATACTCGAAAGTTTGGTGCAGGCATTATTGTCTACCACAACAACTCCCAGTGATAGAAGGTTTTGTCGTAATGGCTCATTTTCCGCAGTCCAAGATTGAAAGGGAAGATTTACTATTTCGACTCATCCCAGAGGCCTCACAAAAATTCCCTACCAATTTTAAAAAGTAGCTGGTATGGCGTAAATCATGAAGGAGTCCGGTTCAGTCATCAGCAAGGCTAATAACTGTATGGGTCGAATCATTGAGTGAGTCGGAGTCACAAATTGAGAAGGTACGACTAATTGAGTGAGTGGCCAATTTACTTTAAAGACCATAATTTTGAAGACGAACTCGAAGGAAATCAAGCAAAGGCTTAATTAAGAGCACAAATAATGCCGGCGATAATGGGTCCCTTTGACGGACCTCGCACCTAATTCAAGTGGGTCAAGTGGTTGGCCATTGAACATCAGGGTAGTTAGGGTACCCGGGAAGAGGATTCGTATCCAGCGGCGGAATTGGTCCCCAAATCCATAGTGCATTAGAACCATATCGAGTGCATCCCATACGACACTATCAAAGGCTTTGACGAAATCTAGTAGAACGGCGCCAGCCGGGGAATTGCCACTTCCAAATAATTGGGTCAAAGCTTAAAACCGTAAATGTGCGTGGCGAATATCCCGGCCCGGTACAAATCCAAATTGGTCCGGGTGAAGTAATTTATCCAATATGGAGCCGAGCCTATGGGCCAAAATTTTGGGCCCGATTTTAGCGTCCACATTAAGTAATGAAATTGGTCGACAATTGCTGGGAAGTTTCCGATCGCCTTTTTTATAAAGAAGCGAGACTTGAGCCCTTCGCTGAATTTTTGTCATTTTTCCCCTTTGGAATTGACCAACATATATAACTCCGAATATTCTGCTCCAGAGGGGTAAATCTGTCTTATAATATCCAACAGGGATGCCGTCCGGTCCCGGAGTTTTTCCAATTGCCGTGTGTTAGCGCCCAATGAACTCAAAAGCTGTGAAGGGGCTGTTCGAATAAGCCTGATATGTCAAGATAAGTCGCGCTTTAGTGTCTTGAGAAATTTGGGCCAATTTTTAAAGGATCCCATTTTGGTTTATTATGGCCAAATTCCTCTGAAGGCGAACAGTGAAATTCAGACAAGTACGACAAAAAAGAGGAACAAGTCGACTCCAGGTCTTCGATCGAATAGACTGGGATGGGGGTCTTGTGGAGAATGGCTGGCGGTCTGAAATTTATTTTAGAGCAGCGCTCAGTGGATTCCAAGTCGGAGGTAAACTTCCGCTTAGACGAATTGTAATTTTGTTCATTCAGCGTTTCTTTAAGCTGGGTTTTTGCAATAGTAATACGGTCCGGATGGAAATTAGATGGTTCCTGAGCGTGCAGATGCTGGAGTTCGTTGACTTTAAGGTGAAGATTTTCAAGCACCCGCATGCGTTCATTTTTTTTTCAGGAACAACTCACGCAGAAAAATAGAATGATTTCGTTTGTGTTCACCTAAAAGGAATCCCGGATAATAAGAATTCCAATCAGGAGCCCAGAAAGAGTCTGCTAATTCATTTAAGGTTTTGTGCAAATACTCTTGGGCTTCAGGCAACTGGATTACCCAAACTGGGCAATTCCATGGGGCTCTTTTCGACGGTCTGAAGATTGAACAGCCAAGTCGAAAAGAAATTTCGGTATGGTCTCCAATTCCTGCCAAGTTTATGAAATAGTGGTAAATATCCTGAAATTCCGTGTGAAAAAGTTGATAGCTGACTAAAATACAGTCAATTCTTGAACTTGAGTTGGGGCTTGTAAATTGTTGGAGATGGGGTTTTGAAGTCGCCAAAGGTCGACCAGACTGATTAAACTCATCCAGTCAAGCAATTCATTGCGCCCTTGAAAACGATTCTAATCGCCGTGTCGTGCCTGATCTAGTTGACTGGAAATGACGGTATTAAAGTCCCCCAGAACAATATGGTGACTGTTTTCTTCAAAATAACGTGGCAAATTTTCAAAAGAATTAGCCCGGTGTCCCGGCTGAACTGGGGCGTATAGTACGTGAATGTATGTTATAGCCAATTTATTTTTTTCCGGATCAGGAGATAGCGGGAGAGGATATCCAAAGAAGTGACGTGCCGGCGCGTAACGTCTTGAAGATTGCGGATAGGGCAAGTAGGTGTTAATAACAAACACCAGCTTGACCTGTGTAAGTGTTCATATTATCGTGAGACCAAAAACTGGTGTTGAGCTGGAAAGCTGTTTTCCAGTGAAAGCTTTTATATCCCGTAAATTTTGTTTCTTGAATTCCCACTATGTGAAAATTGTTTGAGAAGTAATTTAAAGTTCGTTGTGATACATTGTTTAACCCATTCGCATTAATTAAGTATCCCTTCAAACTCCATTGTACTTTAGGGGTGAATGGAGACCTGGGGGTCTACTAAAGTGGCCTGCTTGCGCAGATACTCAAAAGTTTTGCGTAATTCATAGGGAAATGGCTTAGCCAATACCCTTTCCATCAAGGGAGAATTCATTATGGCGGACAGAGTTGAACTATCCCATAATAACCACAACGAGTGGGGCAGTGGCGATGCTGCCTTCTCGAGGCCGATCTAGCTCTGCAAATTATTGCTAGGTGCAATAATTTGCAGAGCTAGATCGGTCTCAGCCAGTTTTAACTTAAACCAGAATTGGGTGTGTTCAGGGCATAATTGACCCAAAAGTGACTGGAAGTCAAAGTCGGCCTGGTTTGAGTAAAGTGCTGAGACGCGGCCTGATATTGATCCATCGGCTGACGAAGGGTAATCACGTGAGCCCAACTCTCGGAGGACCGCGTGACCAAAAGCCTTAGACCGAAGGTGGTTAAAAGTGGCATCCACTTCCGAATCGAGTAAAACTCGGTGAAGGCTTGGTTGTGCTTGGACCGTTGATAGTAGTATGTCCGAGTCAGTAATTTGGGTAAAAGATCCCAAGAATTCCTCAATTACCGCGCAGAGTTCAGAAAGGGTTAATTCTTCAACATTGCCTTGGTTCACGGCCCCATTCAATGTTTCTTCGCTTACCCTCGAGACCGTTACAAAAGACGCCATAGACTGAGGTGGGTCCATTACTGTGTCCCAAAAGATTATATTTTGGTCCGGCGGAATGGGTCCTTTAGAGCCTTCACGAGGCCATTCGTAAGAGTTTATACAGGAAATAGGCGGATATTTCCGTTGGGAGGGAGATAAACGCCGCAAATCCACAGTCGGGGTGGCAACGGTACTAAAGATCAATTGTTTTGCCCGAAGAATGCACACAGGCGAAAAGCCAGCCGTTGTAATTGATCCCACCAGAAATTTTGGCCCGCCTTCATTTGGCTAGACTGATTCTGGTCTAGCCAATATTGTAGGCTAAATGTCTTGCTCTTGAATGGACATCACCGGTGTGTGGACTAGATTGTTTGATTGTTTGTTGTGGTGCTAGTTGCTTACCTTGGCTGACATTGCTAGGTTATTACCGTCGAAATGTCAAAGAGTTCCAATGTGGCAAAAAGCTGCACCTGAACAAGTGATTCAAGATCTCGTTACATCACGCTAGAAGAATCCTGTGTAGATCACTTTGTAAATGGTTTTTGCTCTGCATTGTAGAAAGCCAAAACTCAGATACATGCTCTGCGCATTTACTAAACCAAGACTTAGATACAATTCTTTTGGCTATGTGTTTTGAGATAGCTTTATCGCAAGCCAGCTTATAATAAGCATTTCAATCTTGACTTTCTTCTGCGTACGTTCAGCCCACCCCATGTGTCTTGCTTCTTAAATATGCCAGCCACTTTCCACTCTAGCAAAACGCGACAGTCACAGTCGGCTTGAATGAATGTCATTTTTCCCGTTTCCATCTTAGAGTTGCCGAATGAGGTGATGAGGTTTTTTAGTACCTCTAGTTTTCCCGACGGTCTTTATCGAAGTCGCCGGAGAATGCACAATCCGGGTCCTAACTTCTAGCAGGATGCGATTAAGCTCACTGACCAATGTTAGTGCTCTCAGAGTCAAGCTTTATGGAATGTGACTTGTTGAGGCAATATCATTCGCGTTTATGGACTGACAGAAAGATTCTACTGTCTGCTTTTATTTGCTAAGAAGTTTGAAAGGTTGCATCTTCCATTAAGAAAACTGGATCAAGTTCTAAATCAGAGTGACCCCTACGATGCGGCTCACATTCCAACCCATAATCGTCACTCACTGCCAAATGGTCTCTTGAGTCACTCTCATTGTCATCCGCTGGTGGAATGCTTCCAGCAGCATCTGAATTGCGACTTGGTGGCTCAGATTTGCGAATTTTGTTTTTTTTCTCAATTCCTTAATAATGGGAGGGACCACGTTAATTGCAGGCCCTGTTACGGTGGTGAATCATCGAAAAGCCATGACCTGAAAATTGGATTTGTTGAAGCGGGGTCCGCTTATCCAGCATAACTGTGATCGGAGGCATTTTTTGGTTAAAATACACCCGGCGGCTGCGTGAACGAAGGCCACCAACAACATGAGCCGGTGTAATAAACACCGGAGGTGTACCTTTTTGGGCAAACCAGTCGTAAATGAGGCTATCCGATGCGTCATCTGGTAGGCGCTGAAGGTCCACGTAATACCAGTGACTGTACTTGGAATAAGATTGAACTTAAATTTGCGACCGCAAATGGTCACAGTTCACCACCTAATTTTCTGCACACCTCCCGATCGGTGCACTGAAAACAAATTCCAGCATTACGAATAGCCTTGAAGTCACGAAGATGGACCAAATTAGACGATTACAACAGTGTCTGCGGCGTCGAACCGAGTGAGATCATAATTTCCGTATCAGAAATACTAGACGTGGGCATAGTTCGGGAGAGACCTGCTGGGGTACTCCAGCTAAGGTGGTGCAATGCTTATCTTGTGGGTCACGCTCCGGATCCAACAAAGCAGCTTTCGCCTTTTCAAAAATAGCGTCAGCCGGACGCAAAAATTTGGCTCTCGGTGCAGCATTTTGCCATGTCTGGCGCCATTTTTTGTCTCTTTGGGGACCCGTCATATTTTAACAGGTAAAAATTACCTTTTTTGTGCTTGTTCTTTTTTCTTTTAGTTTTGTCGTTTAGCAGGGTTGAACCTACAGTAAAATACTGTAAGCGCCTAACTGTCAAGTTGACGTAAACTTCGGTAACTGTTAAGCTCGGCACGACCTGTTAAACCGGGGGGGAGCGGAGCGAGAGCGATTTGCCGGCTGAAAAAGTGGGTGAGCAAGCTTGGGCCTGTCTCTGTCCACTATTGGTGTAGCTGGCAAATTGTGGAATATACCTTTTTGCTAGAAAAAAAACCATAGATACTTACTCATGAGTTTTCCAAATTCTTTACTTGTTGATGACATACAAAGACTTAAGCTACCGGAATCCACGCGCTAGGACTAAGCTGTCTCTATCGCGGGATGCTTGTAAGTATCCGATACCGTATGAGGCTTTTTCGGTCAGTGGGGCGTCCAGCCCACCCAGCTCTTCATTTCTCGATCGGGTGCGAGTTGGTTGAGCAGTCACACACTAAGGTGTGATTGCTCGTCCGCTTTAGTAAACAATCACTGGCTGCCTTCATTTGGATCCGATGGGTACCGAGCCAGGCACCTCCCGGTCCTGAGTCGAGCGGGTGACCACTCGAGCCACAGGGTCGGTGTTGATGACATACAGAACCATACTATCGTAGTGCTGCTCGGGAGTCTCAGTCCACTACATGAAGCCTCAATATGTGTAATTTCATTACATCTGCGTTTTTGATTCAATATGCTTCAGCACGTGCACCATGACGAAGAGTTTTACATACTTACCTATGGATTAGTCATACTTACAAGTTTATTGTTCGCATAAGAGCGCAAATCCAGGCGGTGGTCGGTCATTAACAGAAACTCGTGAGCTCAATACTCATTAGACCGTGCACTTTGAGCGGCACTTCAAGCCTGCAGATCGCAAAGAAGGAATTTAAGCAGTTTCCAACGCAATCTGCAGACTTCGTGCTGAGACGCGCAGCGGTCGATTAAACTATAAAGCTCAAAAGTTAGCCACTAAGAATTTAATCTCCGTGTGCTTGACAGATGTCGTAAGGAAATCGGCAACGGTAGACTGAAGGTTGGGTACGCAAGTGTACGAGAAAACTAGAAAACAATTTGCGTCATGCTAGACTCTAACGCATCGAAAATCATAACACGCCGACAGCCAATTCCAGCCTGCTAAAATAGAATGACTAATGCTCTAAAAGAGAACAAAGATAATGTGTTTTACAGTTAAAGAGGCTTGTTGAACTCTTAGCCTCAAAGCAAAGCTGGCTGTAAGTCATTACTTGTGTTTGCCTCGGACAAGTGTTATCTAATTCTTGGGCATGCCGTAGCTTAAAAAGCACGAGCTCTCAAACATAAGATGTAGCAAGCTGTTAGAGTCAGCTGAATAACCCCACGCATCAAGACTGCAGTGAGTCGCCAGCTGTGCATGCGGCTTCTTTGAAGAAAATTCTACATGTAAATTTATCGAAGGTATTTGAAAAACTAAAATTTTCTCAGAGATAAACAAAACGACATCTTAACAGCCTTTTTAGCAGCCGATTAAGCTCCATTGATTGCACAGGTAGACAGAAATGCTGAAGAGAGGGCGCTTGATGTGGGTAGACAGCTTATAGGTGGATCACAACTTTAGGTTATAAAGTTCAAACGTGCAAAAAAACAGCAGGTAACATAAAGTGCGACCAACTGCAAATAATATAGATTCGATAGCTTATTGGATAGATCCGCGAACAGACAACCGCGAAGTAATGTGCACTCTGTCTTGGAGGCGATCACAACTAAGCTGGTCGCTGTGTCACGGCAGGTGCGCTTTAGCTGGATGAATTACCGATGGTGAGCAAAATAACTGATACAGTGCACTGAAATAGGTAGATCGATACTATCCAATTATAGGGAGGGTGTCGTGTATATAACCCTCACGGTGGTTAGTACGCCCAGCAGTATGCTATGAGAGAGGTTATTGATTCCATTAGGACTCTTTGATCTTCTAACGCTGAAACTGTCTGGTAATACAATTGTTTCAAGGGGCTTTCATCCAAAATATGTGGCTCTTATTCGTGCGTAGCCGTTCTATCGGCAATAATTTGTTTCGAAAGGCCAAAAACCTAGCTGATCGGTAGATGTGTGTTTGCGGCTGAAGAGTTATGAAATGCTGGCTAAAGTGAAAGCAACCACGAGGTCCCTTATACGTCAAGAAGTGACGATGCGTTGGCGGACCATCACTACAAAATACAAAGGCTGTGCAGTGGCTGTAAGGCCGAGTCAATTATTTAAGAAAGTAGAATGTACGCTATGCGAGCCTTTGTCCATTCTCAAAACAAAGGGCGTCAAAGGAAGATGGATTTTTCAACGAGATTTGTTTTGGTAATGACGATTAACAAATTTGGTATGCATCGCTTGCGCAGTACAGCACTAAGTTCGACAAAGAAAGCCATCAACGGGTCATACTGAAAAAACGAAGTTGTTGAAAAAACTTACGCATCCATAATCCAAGAAAAGTGCCTGGCTTAAAGTCCTGGCAAAATTTCGTGTTTACCTTGAGCCCTATGTATCAAACACAGATCACACATCGTTGCAAATAGCCACTTCTTGCGTTAAAAAATGCCAAGATGGATGGAAACTCTCGCAAAATTTAATTTCAGTTTAAATGCATACCGAACAAGTTGAAAGAGCTTAGCGACGCTCTGTCATGCCGATTACTTTATTAGTTTGATCGTATCAAACGGTCGAAAGGTCTACAGACAAAAAAATTCGTTAGACATACGATAACTATGCTAATTTATGGCAAATACATAAAGAACGACATTATTCTTAAAGCACATGGTGCTTCAATTAGCAACCATTCGGATCATATTTTTTGTGTCCATCACATGTTAGAAAGGCAACATGTACAAGTGCTTAATTTAAACTGAATGAGACTGTAGAATTGTCAAACCCGTAGCTCAAACATCGGCTCACTTGTAGAGTGTTTAAATCGCAGTCTTTTAAAAAGTCCACAAACTTTAGTTCTGTCCAAAGCTCTTTGGAAGTTGATAGAACACAAGCATTAGTATATTTTTTTTTACCTAAAAGGTAAATTAAGCACTTGTTGCCGCCACTATTACTTCCATATAGCAATCAATTAAAGATTTCGGCTTCAACATATTACGGTCGTAATAGCAAAAATTGCAAACTACCGTCAAATGCTGCCGATGTCACCAGGGGTTTTCAGCAAATATTATCGGCCTTTTCAAGGTGAACCAATCGACACCGTACGAGGGGCGTCTTAAAAGGTGTATGATCTGGTCTCACATGTGTACTGAAGTGCTACAGTACCATTTTGAAGCTCTGTCTTCTTGCTGTTATCTCGAATACAAATGGGTATACGGCGAATGGTGATGTTAATAACGATCGCCATACTGAATAAAGCCAAAGAGTCAAGTCCTCAAAAGGCTGTGCGCTTTGCGTAGGCCGAGCTAGGGCTCGCTACAAAAAAAATCAATTTTAACCGCAATTTATGAATCTCGCTCATGACAGGCGGCGTTCAAAAGATTTCGAGAAGACAAGTCATCTAAATTGCACTTAATTTTTTTTATAGAATTGAAATATTGTATTTACACGTGCGTGTTCGGTGCAATTTCTAAGTGGCTATTTGCGTACTTTTAGCACCACATTACATAATCATTTTTTGGTGTCGTAAGAAGCTTCAAAACAAGAGTGGCTTGCAACTAGTCTTAGGTTACCCGTGAGTACTTTGGCACAATGACCGCCAAACTTTAAGTAAAGAGCTTCTTTCTAAGTTGCGACATTACCGCGTTCATCCTAACTTCCAATCACATCGAACTTTCAAGCTGTGAGCTAAGAAGCAGTTTGTACACTAATTAGATCATAGACGAATCACCTTAGGACTTCTCCCATTGCAAAGATGCCAAGCCAATCGTTAGGAGCTCTCGCTCTAGGGGCGAGCATGGAGTCAATTCCACCATATTTTAACGTGTACCCGAGAGGCGGTGAAAATCACTATAAAGAAAGACCCTCCTGCTCATGAAAGCACATCGGATCTGTTTCGCACTCTTTTTGGGAGTTCCACGGAACTTGGTTGCCAAGGAGCGCTGGAGAAAGCAGCTTTCACCTTGGTCATGCGCCGTCTTAATGAAACAAGCAAACCCTGTGTGATTGAGTTCCCGCTCATCTAAAGTCTACAAGGTTGACTCTAATGGCCAGCCCGCGTGCTGTACAGGAAAATCATGCACGACAAATGCCATTAGAGAGGACTTTTTGATCCATGAGCTCTTAAGCATCCGCTTTCGATACGGATGAGTCATTCTTGTGGATGGTTGTTGCATAAATAAGAAAAGTAGAATATTTTTGCTGCGTGTTTGTACTTCTAGCTGTCAAATTGCACGGTATTAGACAGAAAAAAAACGTTTATCATGCCTGTATACTATGTCCACATACAAATAGCGCATTAATTTGTAGACATTTTTGACGTGTAGGGGCAATTCATATTACGCATTCCGACACATTATAATTTTTGTACCAGAAAAGAAGCAATGGAATTTGTAAACAAGGTTTCTTTTGCGTAAAACACGCGACGATAGACTGAAAGGAGCTATTGCAGCGCGCAAATTAGACGAGCATACTGCGCGGCGCGAAGAACCGGCTGTACTCAATCGAAAAGATCTTTCTTTTCTCTGTCAAACCTGCTGGTCAGACAGTTGTGGGACTTTCGCGGGCCGGCGAATAACATTGAAATTTGGCGGTAAATTAGTCATAGAGCTCACTGTCAAATTGGTGGTCGAATTGATGCCGTTTGTGGCTTCACCTGGTTCTTTTTTTTTCACGGTAAGTGCGTTTTTTCCGAAGGCATCCCAGGTCAGAGCTTTTACCTTCAAGAATCGCCGTGAAAATTCTGTTCTGACGAGTGAGATCGTTTGCATGGCCGGTGAGTTCGATGTAAATATGATCTTTCCCTGAGAATGAAGCCGCTTTGACAAAACGGCGGGTTCAGTTATTCTTTTCTGCAGCATCAATATATTGAAAACGTGGCGAGTGTCTGCCGACACTCTCGATGTGCACTATTCTTATTCGTCACCCGTGTATGTGGACCACTTGGCAAAGGCGACCGGTATCCACGCGCTTCCCGTCAAGATGAACCGGATGTTCACTTGAGTTTTGAAGAATATTCTTGACAGGAGAGTCATTTTTGACTTGCCGCTTGAGGTTCTGTCGGGGCATTTGGCGCTTATACCGTCTTTGGTATGAACGCACTCTTTAATGCTGAATTGGAGATGATTTAAGCAGTCTGACTGACTAATATTGCCTGTTTGGTTATCGTTATGACCACACGTACTTCTCATATAAATGCTTCGAAGTAAAAAGTAGCCCTCATCCCTCTTCTTCAACAAGTTTTGTATTTTTGGTGGGAAGGTATATAATGGGCCGCTATACGAATATGAGCTTCAAATACATGATAAAAAACTTTCTGCTAGAACCGTAGATAATGATATGGTAATCTAAGATGCCCGATAGGCAACTAAGCGGTACTTATACCAGGTATGCCCACTCAAAAATCATCTCATAGCGATAAGTCCCTGCCACGATTTTGGAAACGCATTTAGTCGCTTGTAAAAAAATAAGCTGCTTATTAGGAATCAGAGATATAACAAAGATTAAAATATATAAAACGCCTTAAACTTGCAATCTATTGTACACTTCAATCCTATGCGAATAAAGATAATACACCGTCGTTTTTCGGAAGGTCGCATACCTTCTTACATGCCTCTTTTGTGAAAAAGTTGTGAGGCAAACATGAAAAACTGTGAGAGTAGGCTTCATTTGCTACTAGATGGGCGAGTTGCACTCCCAAGTCTTGTGGATGGATAATTTCATCCAAGTGCTCGGATTTGAACCCAAAAATCTTAAAGTCTAACCAATCGTAAACTATGCTCTCTGATTAGAAATGCAGTTGCAAGTTCAGATTTCTCGTTACTGCTTAATTTTTTCTTTATCGCGTTTTAGTTCACTGCTAAAATCAATTCCCTACCATTCGTTGCTTCGAAATCACAATTGTCGCGCTAGGAGTGGCCTCAAATGCTTGGAGTCGACATAGCTCATGGCCAAGTGTCATGGTCTGCATTGTTCAGGTAATTTATACCCGCGTTCCTTTCGCCACCCGATTTCTAGACAGTAATTGAGACCCTGTTACTTCCTCTCAGCACATTAAAACAATCAATTATAAAAGTGACATGCAAAATTTTGCACAAATCGCATTTAAACAAACTTTTCCTTAATACTGAGCCACCATGGTAGGTGAAAATTATACGAAATGTGATTTTTGAAGTCGTATTACTATGTATGCGCAATCTGTAGAAGCTTTATCCGTTAAAGTCTCTTTTTATCGCGCTTAAAAGTGTTAAAGAAACCTGTGGTTTCAGTCGATCTATAAATTGTACTCCATTACGTACTACGATGACCAAATTTTTAATGTTGTGAGCAGATGTTACTGGAAGATTTTATATTTTTTCCTGCATCACTTCCCCAAGTAAGGCACTATGAGACTAGTTGTATTTCCGAAACATTAATCCTTATGCGTTCAATAACCCATAAGTCACTAATTTTGCGCACACAACAGATGTTGTGCCTTTCTTTAAGCATATACTCGCCGAACCCTCCATATTCGCTGGTTAAAAGACAAGTTTGCATGTGTTATTTTTAACCTTTCATGATTATTTGCTTTTCCATATAACGTTTTGATCAAAACGAAGGTTCACAGAGCTAGTCTTACTAAAATAGGCCTTATCATTGCACTCCCAACCAGACGCTTTAACAGCACAAAATCATAGTATTCTTGTGACACGTCTTGTCGATAAATACGAGCGAAGTAACGGTTTACTCCCTGCAGCACGGTCGCACTTTTTGCTCAAAAACAGCGTATGCTCAGGTCCTTAAACTTTGCTTTGAGCTCATATCCAGGACTAGTCACGGAGTATTGTCTGCCCGATTCTATGTCTCGTTAGCATGACCTAAAAGGATTTTAAAGTTTGTAGATTTACTGACGAGCACAATTTTCTTCAATCAATCACTTGCATTTCAACTTGTATAATATAGTGTCTTTTAAAGCATGTATTGCTTTTCTGATAGCTCCTTGATTTCTGACACTGTCTTCTTGTAACATGAACTTGAGTTGTGTTATACAATTTGGTAGAACCGTTCATTCACACTTGGTATTTCTCTCTCCTTCACTATGACTTAACATTATTTGAGTCCGACAAGGAAAAACTTTACTTCTTTTTTTAATCTGTTCGACATCACCGCTGTGACTTGTTCCACCTCTCAATGCCGCACAGAAAGCTCAGCCGTAAAGCTCATTCTCCATGATCTTTCCAGATCAGCAAATATCGACACCGTCTGCTCGTCGAGATCTCTATTCACTCCAGTGTCCGTGCATCACGGGAATACCCGGCGTAAGCTAAATTAGTCTTTATATGGCGACGCGGTCACTCATAGATCACACTCGAGCTGCTAAATTGCGAGTGAAGTAAAATTCTCGGAACGACAAAATATATGTTGTGGTCTGCCAGCGGACTGTGGTTTTGAAATCTATGTCTTCCAAAATAACGCTTCTTAAGCATTTTTTTTGTGTAGTTTTGAATAGGGGCCTTAGAATGAGCTTTAAAAATGGCCTCTGCGCTCTTAGTTCTAGTGACGGGAAGAGTAGCGCGATCGAAAGCTGTTTCGACGTCAAAATAGTATTGCTGAGGGGTAGGGCGCAAATTATCAAGATTTTCGATATGAAGATAGCCTTTCTTTTATTTTACCCTGGTGACACCGTCACTGATAATTATATCCTACTTGACAGTTGAGCTTGCTTTCATATCAAGAAAGGATGAACTTTATACACCATACGATGCCCTGGTGTTCTTTAGCTAGCAACTGGCACGGAGAGGTTGCAACTATTGAGTTGACGAGCCATCACACGACAACATTGATTGGCTTTGTCAGGACGTGCACAGGATGTCGGCTACTATTTATACAAAATTTACGTACTGCAATAGATGACAGCATTTATCATTCTTTGGTTGTGTTTATTGCCAAAGTAAAAAAGCTTGATATTCCTATACCGCAAAGGACTAAGCTCAGAAGATGTGCTTACATTACGGTTAGTGTTTTCTTGCCGTTAAGGAGGCAAATCTTTCCCGCAGACCTAAGCTGCCCGAGGTGATAAAGAGGTGACCTGCTTTTGTTCATTCTCATCGCATTTTAAAACTGCTTAACCGGTCGCTGCGAACGAAAACATCGTCGAATATGTCCATGAGGAAGACCGTGATTGTCGTAAAAATATTGTGTAAGCAAGCGATCAGACGTCGTCAAGCAGGTAATTTTCACGTTAGACGAGAGCATCCTGCAGGGCAAGAAACACTTTGTTGTGAAGACTTAATCCCGCCCACTTGCAGCAAAGCAATGCCAAATGCAAAATGTAAGATACAACGCGTCAGAAAGGATACTGAACGTTGATGATAAATCCATCAAAGCTACTTACAGTGCCTATCACATTATTCTTCAACTTTGTCGATTACTTCTTGGTGCTAATTCAATTCGTATCCTTGATTTTTGTATGTAGTAGCGTGTGATAATTTTAACAATATTGTAAGTATTTGACAAGCCGGGACACAGTGTAATGCTGAAGAGGGACATGATGCGTGTCAACACCACGTGCACAGCAGCTATAAAGACACACAGGAACGGTGAAATTGTTTTTGAAAAGCAAGTCCCCGGGAAAACCTTGTGGAGCGCAAAGGACTGCTCGGCGCCGTAGTTTTCATCGGCGATGTGATACCCATCCACTCATGGCTCTGAAGGTAATTAGTTTTTGCGAGTTGCATTGTTTATCGAGTCACACAGCCTCTCGACCACTGCGTTAAAGAATTTGGCCACTAGACCTACTCGAGGAATGCTAAAATTTGTCTCTTTGCCTTAAGTAATATCGGTGATCTCATCGACAAGAATAATCACGGAGAAATTTCAAGCATGAAGCTCGCTGTCTTTACGATTAAGACCATCCGCATTGGTAAGACTGATAACAAGCATGTCAAGAAAGAATAACATAGCCAAGCAACAGCCTTCTTTTCTCTCGATCTGATCATCGTTAACATCAAGCCAACTTTTGCTATACAAGTCAAAGAGTGATGAATCGCACTCTTCCCTCCTCTTTTGAATATAATTCAAGTCTCTTCTAAGGAAGATGTCAAGCTGTTATATTCAACTGAATTTTTGCGATTTATATTTTTTTCAGGATGACGTGGTAAAGGCACTTCATTGGTGCGTGTACCAGTTTAAAACTACGACAGGCTGAAACGGATGAAAAAATACATTGTCAAAGTTTACACTGCAATTTGGCGATCTCTTAAACTCCGTTGTAGAGGGCTCGAACGATAGTATCGGCTAGACATATTGTCTACTAAGTGTTCCTTTCGAGAATGGTAGCTCTTGGCGCACTCATAATGCACCAGCGTTTTCGTATAGGTATATATCAATTTTTGCCCTACCCTCAGAGCCTTTGTAAGGTACTCTTTTTTCATTCAAATACGTGTAGATTCCTCAATGTGTGTGCGCATGGTTGGTACTTTGGCGCAGCTGGTGCTGGCGATGGCGGTGGTGCACGGTGAGCAAACACCCTTACGTAGCCAAACCTCTTACTTCAATTGATTTGACTGCGGTGTACTCCTTCGCATCAGCCCACGAAGGAGACGAGTTTGACGTAATAAAGGTGCATTTTAAATAATTGGCTACGAAAAGATGTACTCAATTCGAACAATACGCTCTATTGTGTCATGATTTTTACTTAGGAAGAGGCACCTGCGTACTCGATGCCTCCACGCGACTTGACGACGTTGGCCCTGCAATTTGTTCCCTTTCAAAACCGTACGCATGTCGTAATGGCATAAGAAAATCAAGGCCTCCTTACATCTTTTGTCAATTGACCAGCGGATAAATTTGTCATTGAGGCGAGCAGCTGGGGCTTTTTCATCCTCTATTTACTGGTTTTCTTCATTGGTAAAAGGCAAAATCGCAAGATTGCGGACAAATGGTACGTTGTATTGACGCAACGAACGGGAGAATGCTCATTAAAAGTGAAATGATGTAGGCTCGAGGAAGCAGAACCTTTGCTACGCACCCAATTCTCATATACAGGGTCGTCTGTGAAGAACGGAATTGGCCTTATTGAAGAAAGCCGCACAAACTTCAAGTACTTTTGTACTGGACGCCGTTTCTTGACTCGCTTCATCGCAGACTTCGAGGTATATCTATCCTTAAATATGTGTGACTCAAGTAATAAGGCTTATGTGCATCACTTATTTAGCTTAAACCTCGCCACGATTTAATTTCACGACTTTACCGCTTTATCGTGCCAACTTTCGACTATTTGGTGCGCACTTGAATGTGCACGAATAATTATTGTTGTGCATCATATTGCAATTTATGGGTCAACGATACTGATTCTTTCCCTAATATTTAGACAATTGACGTTGGACTTCACGGGGAGATGGTGGACCCACTCATTTTCGGTATTAGTAAGAAATTGAGCTTCACGGCACTCTCCAAAGTATTCCCTGAGCTGGTGCGTTTTACCTTCTTGTGCTTAGACTACGGGTTTTAGACTAACTTTCTAGAGTGGTTAGATTGAAATTGCAAAGCAAGTTCCAGTCAAGGAAGTTCCTGAGTCAATGTGGGTTGTTACAGACTGCACTGAGACCCCAAAGGCAGCGCTCACGTCCTCCATTCAGGCGGTACGTATGGCTACTCTGACACCCTTGACAAAAGGACACGGTACTTATCAGCTAATGCAGTCGCTAAGAGAGCTGGAAGACTTTCTCGAGTACGTTGTGATTACGGACATGAACAAGCAGTTGATAATGTGAGTCATATATTTAATGGCAAGATTCTCTTACAAGTCTGGAAAAGCCATGGAGACTGACTGTTGCTATCTTAAAGTGGCATGCCAAACACGCAGAAACACGTTCTGCGGGTCCGCTTCAAACTTCAGGCTGGCTCGAAGAAGCTGGATATCTCAAAGGCACTTCAGCTCGTGTTTACCTTGATCGACAGTGCAGGAGCCACGATTAAGTTGTCGCCGAATGTACGGGTTTTCTGCTTGCTGTGTCAGACTTGCCATTTGACCTTTATCGTTGTAATGTGCAGGCCAAGCATAGCGCGATCAAGAGACGCTTAAAGATTAAGCAAGCAGCTGACGCTTTAGCTTCTTCCCAAGAAGACGTACGTGTTGCTAGCTTGTTAAGTTAAGGCTAGTATCAGATTGATGTTAAATGCTACTTTAGGAGTCCGCCCGCCCTCTGGCAAAGCTAAACGAGAAGAAGCAGAAGGAGTACGAAAAGATGTCATACGAAAAACAGCAACAAATCGACGCTAAGAATGAAAAGAAAGCTATTCGCAAGCGGTTCAACCGCAAGGCACGTTTTCGATGGATGCAATTTACTCGAGGTGTTATGAATGACCATTTTTACTTTGATTGGTGTGATCAGAAATGAGCGCACGTGACCTGTTTGGGAGAAGTGTCTTGTTAAGCAATTATCAAAGCTATGGATAAAGTGTCAATAGAAATGATCGTAAGCAGGTTTACTTTTTGATGGACAAACGGTCTAATTCTTGAAGTAAAATGTATTTTAAAGATCAGCATACTATTACATTGAGGTAGGGAAGAACATGCAGAGACTTATCGTCGTGCGTCATCTCACATATGTCAAATTGATGAAGAATAACGTGATGTGAACGCCAAAAAGAGTGACTCACGCTCGCGCTTTTCTTAATCAAGAATACTATACCGGACTACATAACTTGCAATGAGGTCCTCCGATTTGACAAAACCAAAAGTTGAGTGTTGGTGTAATTCTCCAGAATATGTTGATTCTGACGTTTTCTAAACATTCTCAATGCATTATAATCACATTTGTCCTTATCAACATTTGCATAGACTCTCTTGGTGGATATTTGACTAGCTGTAGAGCAAAGTCATTGATAGTTAGCAGTGTGCGCTGCTTATTTATTGTATACATTTTCAAAACAACAAAAAGTTAAGATGTGAGCAATGTTTGGTCGCGAGAGAACTCGATTGTGCTGACGACCATGCAAGATGCGCGAGCGTTTAGTCTTCGGCTTGCAGAAAATGACTTATACTTTATGTATTACGGGTTCACAAAACGCTTTGCTCAAAGTTGGCGGGAAGGAAGATGAACGGTCGTCGAGTTTGCAATCCTTCACTAATCTTGGTCTCACGTTTGCGTTTACGACTAACCTACTTGAAACAGTACTCATGGTCATACCCGAAAGCACTACATTCAATTGGATGATTGAGGCGGGACGTACTTACAAAAAAATATGAATGACGCATTTTAAACAACAGTTCAATTTTATGTGGCGGACCTTCCTACCAAGACTTGCATTAGATGAAGTATGAGAGGGCGACTGCTATCCATCACTCTTTCACTTTAAGACGACAAGCTAATCTGTGACCGAAGACGTACAATAGAAGGCCGTCGGTCAGTCCATTTAATGATGATCAAGACAACTTAGTTGCTAACAAAGAGCGGCATTTGAGCGTAAGGATTTACGTACAACAAAGGCTATGGCTACCTCAAAGGCTTTGCCTGCACCATGGAAGGCGTTCTTTATCGTGTTCGCCTGCTAGATAGCCGTTGGAAAGGGAAGGTCTGGAAAAGCTTTGCAGTGAAAATCACGTGCCTATCAATCTCCTGACGATTCACAGACACCTTCGTCGTTAAGCGATGAAAACTGCGACAATGGGTGAGAGCTCTAAGTTGAACACTTGCCTGGCTCTTCGCTCACTAAAACTTCAAGGAAGCTTAGGTTGACACAATGCTGTGTAAAAACCATCCTCAACCCCCTGAGGTACAGCCCAGAGGGTACTAGACGTGTTGTTACGCTCATTGTTTTCACTCAAAAGGCAATGGCTCCCAGCGACGCGACCTGAATGCTCTCGCCGATGATGCCACCGAATTTAAAGGCAAGAGGACGTGACTCTCTATACACTATTTTTCGGCGCAGACGAGACTGCACTGGGCGAAGGAGTACATTCCTTGTATACTGCCGGATAGTGAGAAAAGTCAATGCTTTGTGAGAAGTCTTCTCACTCCCGGAAAACTACTTGACGAAAAGAAGAGCAACTTTTCGGAGGAACATGGCTGGGCTATTTCACCAAGTAAACCGCTCATCTTCTTCGCGCGCTACAAGTTGTTTAAGACCACTCCTTGCATGTAATTAATTAAACAAACTCAGCTCACAGAGGCCATCATTTAGGTGCAATCTTACTCTATCCATGTGCTCTTCTTAGCACCCCCATCAAACCATCTATAAGCATTTTTGTAAAGAAGCCAGAAGGCAGAAGTACTTCCTAGGACTGATGCCACCACAGTTCAATTAGCTTATCTAATTTTGGAGTTGAGTTAACCTTTACGGTTCTACAGCCCAAAATCATAAACTTCTCGCTAATGCAATTAAAGTCCATTTAGCCTACGCGGTCGGTCGAAGACAACTCAATTCCGAGATGTCGCGGCTTCGACACAATACCAGAGTGGGCCGGAACATGATTTTTAAGCGCGGGTATGGGTATACTTTTATGATACTCTTGCATGTGAGCAGAGATTAGTAGCTTACTTTCAAAGCGCCCAGTCCTTTTCCAACGGCTTTTTAAGCAAACTTGCCGACATCAGTGTGGTGCGGGATCATCGCGCCACTTGTTGAGAAGCTTTCGATGCTTTCGCCAGCACCCCTAACTAAGCATGCATCGAAGTGCCACTGGGTTTTGTTGATTAAGGAGCACCGAATGAGGCTGCCTTGACTTTGCGCCTTTTTGTTATAGAAGCAACAGCACTCATACGACTAAGTGTTTGCGCTTGAGATTGCCTTTAAGGGTCAACTTTGGCAGTCAGGTCGCGATATCTTCGAGGCAGCTCCATTTGTGTACTTTCTTATAGAAGAAAATTGATTTCTTCAGCCAAACGAGCCATGAGCTTCGCAATCGGGTTGAGCCGTCATGCATTTTAGCGCGAGGTCTCCAAATTACGTTAGAAAGTCGCTTTTCTTCGGAGTGAGTTCAAAATTCGTTCAGCCGCTCAAAGTGCATGGCCTTATGAAAATTTGATACTTATACTCGAGGCCAGTATGACGGCAGCTATATACATCAACATATAACTCTTACTCACATATTAATATAGTCGGGTGCAGAAACAGCGCTCTGAAATGGTGCTGAAGGCACCTCGGAACCCACATGAGGCTTGGAGAACTGGGGATAGTTATACCTCATTGAACTCTTCACATTAATGCTGGGTACATCGGTGTCGTCTTAAAAATGTCGGTGGTGTACACCAATCTAGTCAATGTCAAGACCACAAAAGGTCCAATAGAACGATGTAACCCTTTTTCCAGCAAGCTGCCTTTGGTTTTCAAAACTTTTTCCATTTTCAGAAAGATACTTAAACTTCTCCTTCCATATACAGCTAAGGAAAAGCGTCTTTGGTTATCTCGGGCTGATCTAATCGCATCCCTTGCCATGGTAATGTCCAGCCGAATTTCCGTAAAGTCAAACAATTGCGTTCATAAGAAAGCTGATTCAGTTCAGAGACCTTAGAGAGAACGAATTTTTAAGTCTAGCCTACTTAATTGCTCCAAAGCTGCAAGACAAAGGCTTAGCTGTTTAAACTAGTTAACAAAACCCGTAGGTGCGTGACTCGCATTGTTGAATGCAGCTTCAGCCGCAAATAATTGGTCAGTGCCCGAATGTGACGCGTACTGCGCAGTGTGACTTTGAGCACACAATCGATCCATTTTGTCCGTCTACTCGTCGGGTTTTAGTATAATTTTCAAAAAGCATTGGATTTTCACTATTTGGAACACCAATTGCCAAAACGCAGTGGCAAAATCGCGGATCTCTATTCAATTTTATTGTGTCAGGGATTCACGGTACTTAAAGACCGTATATACAATTATGTGGCCCAATTATACGGATCAATACAAATGTCAAATGAACCGTCTTACTCTGGCGGCACACAACTACGCATATTCACTAACCGTCGGGACGTCAAAGACGAAGCTGAGGCCTATAAACTTCCAGCGGCCGCCAAAACTGGCAAATTCTATGAAGGAGATTTTCCCAAGTTAGATTGGCGTCAAACGAGCCACGTTACTTGTACATGTGGAGCTACTGACATGCTGTAGGGACCAAAAAAGGCTTTTCTGGGCCTAAGTGACAGCAAATTGGAGCATCATGCGCTTTAGAAGTATATCATTTTTAAACACGACTTGGAATGGATCTAACGGATCTGCATGCCCACTCATATTAATGGCGATGCTATTTCTGTGGAGATGGTAAAGACCAATCTTTGATACATTTGTCTGCAATAAAAAAGTCACAATCACGAATATAGATAATCATTCCTTTCATATGTCTGTGAGTCGCGCTTATTCAAAGAGCTTTCAGCCCTTCTGATTGAATTAACTCTAGTCTAACCTGCACGAAGATACGTCGGAAGCACATTACGTGTGCCAGGCTTGACCTTCGCGCGGATTATGATATTTCACAAAAGAGTAACAGGAATTTTGCTATGCTCCGGAACAAGTAGGACGCATTTACTTTTTTTCTGATCTTTAATGATCCTAATGATTCTAAAGGCAAAATGCTAGAAGATACACTCGCGGCCTTATCAGTGCGTATTCCATGGGAATAATGCATTTTTCACAAGCAAAAAAAATCCTTTTAATAGCCTGAAGTATAGCGAAGTGATCGTCTTTATCGAGTTGCTGCAACGCACAATAAATCGCATCGTCGAAAGCGTTGCAAAGAACGCTAAATAGCTTTGTCTTGTTGCGCAAAGCTGGAAGAGGGTCCTGCTAAAAATTTACCTTGAAGCTATGAAAAAGACCCTCGTGCTGGCAATCCGATCAAGCGCATCTTCTCGTTGATAGGCTTTGTTAGACTTGCAAAACAAGCCCAATTTCTGCAAATAGAAGGTTCGATCTGCCCATTTGTCGGAGCTCGTTCGAGAACGTGGCGCAGGCTGCGCCGGGACAGCTTTTTTCTTGGAGCCTACTCGAGCCTATGGCTGTTTTTAGAGCAGCTGAAAACTTCAAATTTCTTTGATCTTAATTCTTCATATTAGGTGGCCAAAAAGGTCCTTCAAAGTCAGACTATATCCTTTGCAGCGGATTTAGGCAGACTTCTTGTCAAAGTATGTCAGGGTGGAAGCCCGCAATAGTCAAAGATGTTATAGCGTTCCAGTATATTCTTTATTAAAGAAACTTTTGATGTGATGGTCATAACATTACCATTAAAGAGAATTGAAAGGCGAGGCACAAGATTGACCTTGTACCAAGAGCAAAGTACTGTTTCACCACTACTAGGCGAACGGTGTAAAGCATTGCTGCTTTTTTTGCTGAGCAGCAGCAAATGGCGTGGTGTGGGCGTAAAAAAAATCACACCCTTGTTGAGAACTGATCGAAAAGTGTCATCTTGATCATGCTTCAAATTAGATATACTGTGCATCAAAATCTGCACAAACAATAATTTTACGGGAGAATGCGTCCTACGTTGCCCCCAGTCTTGCGGGCTTATGCTACCCGCTTGCAGGATTTTTTTGATACCCACACATATGTGGCGCTTTGTTTCCTCTGCAGAGCTATGTTATTTGAAGTGCTGTCTTTCGCGTCTTGTTCAGCCAGCAGAATACGAAAGTTCGATTATGATGGTTTTACAGACAACATTACGTCCATCTTCGCAAATCAATTCGAACTTTCAATATTTGAGACGTCAACTTGCCCATGCATCATTCTAAGGAGCCGTACAAGGAAAAGAAAGAATCGCCAAAAACTACTGCGCGGAATTGGCAGCTGTCACCTTTGACTTTGCTTCGCCACCCGAAGTGGGGCTTGTATTTCCTTAAACCCAAGCAAGTTATATACCGAGTAATTTCAAGTGCAAGGGTCGATCGTGCTGTAAATTGGCCTTCACAGCCGGGTCTTTTCAACCCTTAGGGACGCCTAAAATGATCCCATCAGCCAGTCGAACTAAAATTGACTTTTGTTTGTTGCCCTATCTGAAAACATCGGTCGACCAAGTTTGGTAGCCACAGTCTTTTGTCTTCGCGATTAATTTCGCAAAGCACCGGAGTTGATAAAGGCTCGAAATGGTTATCTTTACGTGTTAGCCCAGCAGGTCACCGCTTCTATTTCCTCTTACTAAAGCCCTCGAACTCTCAAATTGCAAGCTTTCGTGGTGTATATTCGACTCACTTTCATCTTAATGACTTTGTTTTTCCCCAGTAGAATCCACCTACAGGTGACCTTACCTGGCTTGGATTTCGCCATCGACCCTCAACGTTTCTCAGGCGAGCTAAAGGCCCGTTTCGTTGGTCTTGTTGGGGATAAACTTAGATTGTGTACCCGCATTTGTCGCAGCTATGGCAGCGAACATTACATGATTCGCCACACTTGATTTTATTAGGACATGGCCCGGAACAAGGAGATACAATTCGATGTCTTGTAGAAAGAGTAGTTTTTCATTTACGGCAACTTGAAAGGTGTGGCGTTACTTCTTGTAAATAGCAGTTCGTATTGCCTCTTTTGTTGCTGCTGCCTGCACCCTCAAAAGGTATTTGCGATAAGGATTAAACCTTAGGCCGCTCAGGAACTTAGTGAGTTAAATTTGTTCGGGGACTGGCACCCACATTTGAAGGTTTACATACGAAAGCGTGGACGTCGGTGGAAATCAAATTGAGCAATGTCTTATGTTCGGCCCAGAACGTTAAAAACTCAGTCGAAGTGGTTTCACGAGTGACTCCGTTGTCAGCCAGACTTCTCCGATAAGAGAGGGCAAGTGCTTCGCGCATCTGATTGCCCGCGATCAATGCCACCTAAGTGGCCATTTAAAACAGAAGAGAAGATTTGAGCGACCGCAGCACTCCTCGTCATTTTCATCGTCCGAAAGTGAAGCCCAAAAAGTGATAGACTTGCGTACATTAATAAAAGCACTTCTCAGCACCTTCTTGTCCTGAGCAGGTGAGTCTATGCCACTTTGTGAGACAGGTGCGCGCCCTTTATTTTAGACGCAGACTTTGTTATAGGCGTAGCCTTTCACTGAGCCTGGTTTCGGTGCAGATGCTTTTTTATAAGTTGAAGCAATTTTTTTTGAGGGCCAGCTCGGTCTCCATTAAGATACTTAGCCGTCTCCATTCCTGCTTTTGGACATTGCTGTGACCAATGTAGTTTCTTATGAGAGTCAAAGGGAATTCAAAACCAAAATGGAATGGGCAATTACTGGGTATTTTAAAGAACACCAGGTAAATACCGGTAAATACCAAATACATTTTCTTACAGAATAATTCCTTATCGGATTACCTGAACATGGTGGATTTTTTGAAAAAATGTTAATATGACCCTAACAGGAATTTCAGTAAGCAGGTTTGTGCAATTTTTGGCTGCATCGCGACGTCATTTTAGTAAACTCTTTCTCTAGTTTTGCGTAGCCATAGTTTCTTTTTGCAGTCGTTGCTGCAAATCACGATTGCGACTCATGAGGTTTCTCAGTCGCTCGTGGTCGGACGAGGCTGCTGCAGCCGAGCACAGATACGATAAAGACGTCGTTGACGTCGTTCGTCTTCCTCTGTCGCAAGATGATTGTGGCAAAGGGTGCACTACCTCCCCATCGTAATCACGCACTCCTTGATTTTCACACAAACATGTCGAGTTCAATTTCCTTGTAAACCTGTCTGGTTCATCAACATAGCGACATTCGTCACTGCAAACGTTCTGATTGAAAGAATTGGGGTGACTGTTGAGCGAGGCGTCCAGCTCTGCTCTTTGATAAGAATAGCGACTAGCATCCCGACTGTCGATATTGTCCTCTTGCTTTGAAGACCAAGCTCTTTTGTGCTGAGCTGAAATAGATTCGGATCGAGGTTTTGATTGGTAATTTTTGTGATTTGAAGGTGCATCGCGCTGTGCTACGATTACATTCTCATTGCGCATAAGCATCCATTCGGAAAAGAGCGAGTTCTGAGTCTGAAGCGATGCAATGTCTTCCTGAAGCTCGCGTATGTCTTGCTTTAACTGTTCTCGCTCTTCCTTTACCCGTTCAAGTCGCACCTTCCAATCCGTATCACAATTAAAGTGCTCGTCCTTTAACTTTCGAATCTTGACGTATAAAGCACTACGTGAGCAACCATGTTTGTAAACACTACAAGCACAAACCTACCGTCAGAACTAAATCCTCATTCTTCACTTCAGCATCGCGAAGTTGCAATTTAAGATCTTGGCACTCTTGTGTTGAAGCTGACGAAAGCTCTAGTCGCCGGACAAGTGCACGGCTTCGCTGTTCCAAAGCAGCGTTTACTTCGTTCAAAGTTGCCAATCGTTGTTCCAAAGTATCCCGTAAAGCTCGGTCTTCTTGCGCTTGGTGGTGGATACGCTGCACGTTTTCAAGTTCATTCGTAATGTCGGTTTGAGCCTGCTGCAAGTCTGCTTCGAGCTGTCGTCGAGCTTCACGCGCACTTCGGTGTGCCTGATCCTTAGCACGAATTTCTTCCCCAAGCGCTTCAATACGTGCTCTATCACGCTGCGATTGCTCGCGACACAGTTGAAGCTCTTCCTCTTTTCGCGACAGCACCTCCTCAAGTTCCACAATTGTAAGCTTGAGTGTTGACTGAATCTTCTGCACCTGTTCTTTATCCCAAGTCATTTGATGCCTAATAGTGCTTTCTTCTTCTTTAAGCGCACTTGGAACATGGGTTGTTACTGAAAATTGCTGTGATGGCGCGGTCAATAATACATTCTTTTCCCGCTCAAGCTCTAGCGCCTTTGACACAACTCGTTCGTTCTTTTCTTTCTCGAATCGCAACTCACGTTTGACCTTGTCTAAAGTTTCTTTGAGTTCACGAACGTACGCTTGCGTCTCCGCTCGGCTAGATGCAACGACGGGTGAGGCATTAACGTCAAGAAGCGCTCGAAGTCGATGAATTTCGCGCTCTGCAACTTCACGAACTTTTGTTTCCTCCTAAGAAGCACCTTTAAGTATTACCAACATCACTTCCTCCATATTTGTCTCCGTACCTTAACTTTCTCTGTAAGAGCTGCAAATTTACGGCAAAGCACGCGCAACTGTGTAGTCGCCTCAGACGCAGACAAATTTGACTTTAATCCAGCTTTCAAGAGAGCTGCATTTGATAGGGACTTGGCTTTTACATTCGCGCCTTCATTCTTTACTAATGCGTCCTGCAGCAAAACATAAACAAGTCATCTCAAAAGCTTTCTTTTCGCATGTTATTTAAACATTGTACTGATACATCTGCACAAAAACATCAAAACGGATACGTGTCTTTGATGAGAAAAGTCGCACTCACCTAGAGTCGATGCCTCTATTTTGTTGTCAGGTTTCAATACAGATTTGATCTTTTCATGCGGCTTGCTGGCCATCATGAGCGTACTCAAACTGCAATAGCCAAAAATTTGACGTCAGATTGCTAAGTCTGAAATAGCCGCGATTAAAATACCAACACCGCTGACAACGTGTAACACCCTTTAAGCGGACATGTGCGCAATTTACACAATCGAATTTCAATTAATTTAGACGTAGAAATGCCTATATGGACGTTTGCTAAGTCGCATTTCGGAGTGCCTTTTGTCTTAAATTTATCTTACATAGCTGATTTGCATCGATGCATCGATAAAATACAAGAGAAAAAAAAGTCATGATGGAGAATATGGGCGACAAACTTTGCGTATCAAGTGAATAAATGCATTCATGACGCCACGAATGTTATGGGCGTTTTATGGGTACGACCTTGGAATACGAGTTAATTGTCTTTAAGTGAGTACTTTTGGCCGGTACGCTACAGAACCTTTACAATTAAAACAGAAAGCAACTTTGAAGTACGTCCGTGACGCCAACATCAAGCCTGCTACGAATCTCATGGACTCCCAGTACGTCAGTGACAATCAGGTCGTAATGGAGATGTGCGAACCTAAGTTACCAAATTTCTCCTTTATGGATTTATGGGTGCGGCAGATGGTGGACTGATGATTATCGCGGCCTAAACGATACAGCGATTCTACACGCAACTTAAGAAACTGATCCAAACGATAGAAATCGTGACCAAGGTAGATCGAGTAAATGCTAGGGCAAACTTGGCAATGCACGATTTGTCACAGGACAAATTGCACTTAGGGTCTCAGTTAGTCAAGTGCCAGGATTAGTATGGATTGACTTAAAAAATGACGAAATACAAACGAGATCAGTTTCTTCGATCTGCATGAATACTGGCGTCAATTGCCATCCACATACGAAGCGATTGGTGTCGGTTTTGCAAGACACTATTTGACGCCTAGTACGAAAAGTATTTGGTTGTCGGATGGCTAAGACGCAAAGTTGCTTGATATCTTCTTCACGCCCTTTGGCTGATAACCTCACCTTGGGTACAAACCAAATGCTTTTTGCTTGAAGCGCTTATACATAGCGTTGGCAACTGTTGCATGCAGAGGAAAGCCACAGAACATTGGGGTAAGACGATGGTAAAGCAGTTACGAATGAAAAGGACAAAAACAATAATGAGACCACGGCGTATCGTGTAATCTCAAGGGCTTGGTGCTTCGAAGTGCAATTGTTTTATGGTCGTGGTGTGCTAACGACGACCATAGGCTACACGTGTTGCGACCAATGGCTCAATAAGCCACCCGCTACAATTCTTTGCTGCATTTTGAAAGGCGATTTGAAGGTGACATGGAAGCTGTCATGGAATAGCAACTCTATCTTTCTTGCACACTCTTATGGCGACGACTTGACGCACTTTGGTGTGGCCAGCGACAGCACACTAGTGAGCCGCCCACCACAAGAGCAAGTCACAAACACCGTGAGCCAAGTAGACAACGCACGAATTGGTGGCTTTAAGTATTTCTGGTTGATAAAGTAGCTGCATCGTTGTGTTTTGCAAACATGTAAAGCTCACATTGACGCCATTTATTAGCAGCTTTTCGTGCAACTTGTTTTCGTGGCAGTCATTGATCAATAATGATAGCAATAAAATGTATGATTGATGCCAAATTTAAGTCTAATTCTTGGAGGTTTTTGAGCTATTCATCTCGTCATAGAGTTTGCTCACATAGTCAATCATGCGTTGCGAGTCGTGCTTGACTTTCTCGTCGACATCAGCAACGGCGTCCCGCAACGATGTGTCTATCAAGAGACGACGCATATTATCTAGTAGCTCTTCATCACGCTTGTGCAAGGCTGACAGACAATTTTTGTCTTCTATCAAATGTGCTTCAATCTCAGCCGTCTTGTTTTCTAGCTCTAAAGCAATTGCTGTCACGCCTAATGCTCTGTACGACACAATTTCACCAAGCATTGAGGCCAACTTTGCCTCATTCTCCTTCACTCGAGATATCATGAATTTTACACAAGGTAACTCACTTTCGAAATAGTGAAGCGAGCCTTCAAGTTCTTGCGAGACGCAAGCGGTTAGTTTTGCTCGTAGCGTGTGCACTTGACTATGAGCAAGCCGCGCTTGGCGCACTTCATTTGCCACCCTTGTCACTTCTGTAGTGATGACGCGACGGCGTTGTGCTCTCGAAAACCGCCTCATGACGTGCTGGTGCTCAGCACGAAAACGCGCAGCGTCAGCCATGAAGCGCTCTTCCACCGCACACAAGTCTTTTTCGACTTGATGTTGCTCGCCAATTGCGCGTTGCAATTCGCTCACAACAAGTTGCAATTGAGCTTCCAGCTCTTCCTTTTTCTGACGGAGTGTCAGTACTTCTGTGCTAACAACCGTATTCCTTTCACGCAACGCCACGAGCTCTGCATCCTTGCAATCCTGCATTTCCTGCAGTGACTTGACTACCTCTTGCATTCGTGCCTCATCCTCTGCTATTTGTATCTCATCGTCAAGAATCGCGTCTTCATTTTCTAAATCCCCGTCCAGCTCGTGCGGTTGCTCTGAACTACGGACACGCTCCTCAACCAACTGAATCAGCTTTTGGAGTCGCTTTTCATGCATTGCCAACGCATCACTACGCAAATCACGTCGTTGAAACGATTCTCGAATTGTTTGGCCACGCACAGCTTCATCCGCACTTGTCACTTGCGCAATCTTGACTTCCAGGTTTTGCACATCCTTCATTAGCGGCGAATTCAGGTCCACGCCATGCAACGAGAGCGCATGAGCTCGCACTAATTGGCTCAGTCTTTTAACAGCTAGTTCCACATCTAATTGGACGTCTTCTGTAATTTCCACGGTTCTTTGCATTTGGTCTGTGATAGCCTTCACAGCTGCCACCACTACTTTAGCCATCTGTTGATGCGGCGCAGTCCCGGTGGCGTTTGCCGGCTCGGAAGTGCTTTCGACCGATAGGCAGTTTGCGAGTAGAGTCTCGAGATTATCGAGCATGGCAACACCAGGTCTAGAGCGCAGCAAGTTTCTTAACAATATAGACAACGCGTCGCTTTGAAAGAACGTAAGAATCGTTTCTGTGTGTACGTAAAGTCTACTCCAGCCCAGCAGTCCCACGAGCGCCGCGTGGGTGTCGTCAATCGCCGCTGCCACCTCTAATCGCTGTGTAAGCGTTAGATTCAATCGCTCCTTCTCTTCTACCGATGAACTATTGCTGTCTGTGGTGAATGCCTGATCCGCTTTAGTCGGATTCTTTTTCTTCTTGCTCTTGGCTTTTTTCTTATAGCTTGTGGCCGACGGTGTGAGCGTGCCACTGCTGAGACTCGAAGTTCTGGTACTGCCACTGTCTACGCTGCTCGTGTTGGTCAACGAGCTAAACATGTTGGCAGTCTTGACGGGGTCGTGCGCCTGCATGTCTTTTTAATGTGAAGGATCGCGAAGTACTCCAATGTACACTGCATATACCGGTACTTGAGCCGATCTTCGTAAGATCGTATATTGTCTTAAAATAACACACTAGCCACATTTTTACGATATAAAGAACTTAACAGTACCATGATTGGAAGAAAACATGGCGTTTGCCGCATCTGACTTGCGGTTAGACCTCGTATTGTTTCAAACTAAAGCAAGTGATGTCAACAAGCGCCGGAACGATCGGTTTCGATGTGTTATGATGAAGTAATTTTGTCTAGCGCGTGCTTCCTTGCATGACGTTGCAAAAGCACTAGCCTAGTATGGACAGCGCTTGCCACATTCCTCGCTTTTCCAGCGTGTTATCGCAAAATGCTGCATCGTTACCGTCCATCAGAGCGGATTTGCGCTCTAATTACGCGTTTCACGAAATTTGTCACAACCAGATAGAATTGGTAAAGTGTCTCATGTAGAGTTCGCAAGGCCGTAATCGCATATGCGCTTCGGGCTGCCAAGTAACGGATGTGTTGCTAAAATCCATCTTATGCTAGATTTATTATACTTCTCTGATGGCTCTTGATTTGGTAATTCTTGTTCGGGGCGCTACATTTCTCTTAGTAGGACACAAATTGGGCGATTGGTGCCATGTTAGGTGCCTTCGCGCCTTGCGTAGATATTTGGAGGTTTGGCTGCTTTCAAAAACTAGCGAATCGGAATAGATTGTGTCGCCGTTCAGGCCGACTAGTATCCATATGTACGCGAAGTACGGTGCCCGAATGGATAAAAAATAACTTCTCGCCCATACTTATCGACATTCTAGAAATAGTTTATTGACAATGGTATGGAAAGGCAGTCTATGCCCGCACTGACAATCAAAAGTGGCTGAAAACACTGTCAACAGCAGCAAGTGGACAGTAATTACGACGACCGGGCTGTATACTTGTTCTTTTGCTCTTGTTGTTCGGGCAACTCAAAAATCATTTATAGTAAATGTCTATTCTTCTTCACCAAGTGGTACAAACCCATTAGTGTCTGGATTTGGTTACATCAATACACTGCGAGCATGCTTTAGTGATGAAATCAATTAGTCAGCGTGGCTACTTCAGTAGGCTAGAGACTGACAGCAGTTGCGTTTGATCGGCAACATCAACACTTTTTATCAGATTTCCTATCAAAAGTCATGAGGATGCGTCTATACAAGCGTCAATTCTTATCGTGTTTGATCTGCGCGACTGATTCCTGTCGAGTAAAAGCCAGTGCTCAAAGTCGCGGTCACAATTTTCGACTAGCAGAGTTTGCTGTGACAGTGCGCGTTCGTTCCGATATGGCGGTTGCTATGTGTGAGTGATTGTAAAATGTCTTGATCATATCACCTCAGTGGGCTGCCGAAAGACGATGGAAAATTCAAACATTGTCTTTTTTTCTCGAATTTACCAAGCCTTCAAAGGTATGATCTTGTACATACGAAAGGTATTAGTAAAGTATCGGGTACTAGATGCGCACATTGACGTCTGTGACGGCGCTCTTTTCTTCATTGCCTTTTTAAAAAATGTCGACACGATTTTTGTAAAATTTCTAATGAAATCAGAATATATGCTTTCTGATTTTTCGGAAAAGGTTGGGGTGACGCCCTCCTTCCAAGCGCGGGGGCTAAATGCTCGCGCGCTTCGAGCAGGTGCTCTCGGGCATCTGCAGGTCTCTAACGAGTCTCACCCTCGACGCGACGGTCTCCAGCACCAGAGCGCCACCTGGGCTCTTACCAAGTCAGAGCTAAACAAAATAATGGAAGACCCTCACGACCGCGGTGCTGGCTGCACTGCCCGCCGAACGAGACTCGACGTATGCGGACACCATCTCTATGCCGTGGACTAGCCAGACTGAGCCTAGCACGTGCATAACTTGGCAACGCGATAACGTAATACAATACAATACAATACAATACAATGCTTTCTAATTGTTGCCATCTGGCGATCACCTGCCAAATAACGTTAGTTCCAAAGGAGACCAGCATTGACTGCATCGTCGATGCATCCCGAAGTTCCACTTGACTCGCTGACGTTGCCAAGTACTGCCCCAACACTTTAAAAAGACATGTTTGCGTCATACCTGCCCAATTTTAGCAATTACAGCGCGATTTCGATCAATTAATAACATCGCCTTCACAAAAGTAATTGCATAGTAAGCTTCAGGTCTATGAAAGTATCGCAAGAAAGACATATAAATCTTATATTCAGATGATTTTTTACTATAGTCCAAGACTGAAGATCTCGTTATTGCTCACCGCAGCGTCAGCAGTGGCACCATCTATCTTTTCATATTCTTCTCGAAATTCAGAATTTTCGGTCTTCACCCTCGTCTCTTCCGCCTTTATTTTCGAAATCTCGGAATCAGCATTCGAAGTCTTGTTGTCTGACAAAGTCGGTACCTCGTTAACTTTAGCTGCAGCAGCTCTCAAAGCAGCCTCATTGTGTTGGCGAGCAGCTTCTTGAACTTGCTCATTTATCGACGGCGTGTCCGTCTTGGACTCATCTACATTAGAGGCAATTTCTAGAGGGGAGTCAATAATTTTCAACGCTTGCAACGGTGTCACGGGCGTGGCCGTGAACGTATCCATTAAAAAAGCCGTCTCATCCGTTGGGCCTGTAAGCATGGGCATGGACACCGCAGGTGGCGCCGTCACCGATTGCGGCACTCCTGCCGACGAGAGCGAGACATCAACTGGAGTCGCTACCATAGCTATGCTGGACACATCTGTTGCTCCTGCTACGCTGGCAACAATTGAATTCAGTCGGTGTCGCGAGCAAAATCGCGTAAACCAGCCAGGCGAGGCCTTGAAATTGGCCATCTTTTCGTAGTTCTTGGAAAAAATAATAGCCTGCTGGCGCACTGCCGTCTGCGTTAGCGGCATGAGTTGATAAGGCTGTGATTCACGCATACGCACAATCCACTGATACAGCTCATTTTCAAACGGCGCGTTGCGTTTAAAGCCGCCACGCTTGCGCTTGTCGCGGTTGTGCTCGTTGCCCATAAAGTAGCGACTGCGAATAGTGTCTTTCATTTGTTTAAGCTTACGAATAGCGCCTTCCGATACACCATAGTGCTTGGCTAAATCGACATTCTTTACTTTTGCCTCACGCTGTATTATTTCTAAAATCTCCATGCGCTCTTGGTCGCTCAATCGTCGTCCGGCGCCGCGAGGTCCCATCACAGCTAAATAAATTGTTGTGCTCAGTTTGCCTTCTTCTTAAGTACGAAATCAATGGCTAGCCGTGCGTACACACACAGTCAACACTAATATGTGTACACCTTGTGTTCAATCTGCCAATAGCTGCTCGATGACCAAGCCTAGGAGAAAGCCTCAATCACTACTACTGCTTCTTAAAAGTTTTGTGGGTTTACGTGTGCGTATTGAACTGAAGAATGACGTAATCGTGGAGGGAGTGGTGCAGGAAGTTGTTCGGGACATGGACTTTACGTTGCTGGACGCCTGCGAGATTAAGCCCGATGTAAGTCTGTCCCCACTTGCAAAAAACTTGATGATAAAAGTTATCTTTTATAATATTAGTATGCTTACAGGGTACTCAGTTAGAGCTAGAGGAGGTGTTTGTGATGGGAAAGACGGTATTGTACGTGCACATTCCTGACCGGATTAACATATCGCAGCACCTGCAACAATATGTGCGTCTGCTGTCAGAGCTTAAGACTCGATGTCATTCGAACGGCCTTATCATTAACCGGCTTTGCTTTTATGTTCGCATAGGCGCGGATAATTCGACAAAGTGCCACGATGTATACGCGAGCAAAGCGCTCGACCATCTCCTCACAATCAGGTCAATAAGTACGTGTTAAACGAAGAAAACCCATTTGAGTGTATAGTATTACACAGGCGGAAGGCGCAATGCTTCTGGTGGAGACGGTTTTTTTGCGTACTGTTGATGCTGTTGCCTGTGCTGAGGAGAGGTGTTGGATCCAGCTAACGCAAATCCGCTCAGACTTTTTTGCAACTCGGCGAGACGGGCCTTAAGCTGCAGTATGTGCACTTTTTGCAGCTCTGCCTCGCGCACCTTTGCCTTGCGCTCACGAATCGCCTCGCTGTTAGTCGAGAATTTTTGGTTTGCTGGGCTAGCGCCAATCGAGACCGTGGATTTGTACTTGATTCCGCACACTTCCTGGGTCTGCATGCGCACGTTGTGAAACTCGCGCCGCAGCTCATTTACTTGTGTAGTGAGTACAGCATTTTCTCGCTGTAAACGATGCAACTCGCTTTCGCTTAGAGTCATGTCTTTAATGATTTTTCTTTTGAGCGACTCGACCTCCCTTTCGAGGTAATCACGCTGCCGATTGTACTCGGTCTGTGAACTAAGGACCTTTGCTTCGGGTGTAACACCATCTTCGTATTTCTTGTTAAGCGCCATGACGGCGACTTTGAGCGCCTTTTTGTTATCCAGAAGCTGAGCACAGCCGAGCAAATCTGTCTGCATCTGTTGTATTAACGACTTTCCAAGAGCTACTTGTGCAGCTTGCAGGTTAAGCTCTTTCTGCATACCTTCCATCTTGAGACGAAGCTCTCCAATCATAAGATCGAGTGCAGCATTACTCTTGTGATATTGCCCGAGCTCGGCATCCATCTCTTCAATTTGAGTCTTCATAGCGGCAATTTCTTGCTCGCGCGGCTCAATCTGTCGTTTCAACTCTTTGATCTTGTAATCCAGTACAAATTTAAATTTCTCCAGCTCCTGGTTCTTCTTTTTCAAATCATAAATTCGCTTTTCTTTGTCTTGAATGGTCTCCTCACGCTCGCGAATTTCCTTTTTATGACCTTGGATATCCTTCTCAAGACCATGTATATTCTCTTTCAACTCCTTTCCCTTTTCCTCCAAAGACCGAATTTCCTCGCGCTGATCTTCAATATCTTTTTGAAGCGCTGAAAATTTCTTTTTCATGATTCCGTTCTCACCTTTCAGGCGAAGTGTTGCCCCAAGCTCGTCCGAAAGCTTAAGCTCGTACTTGGTCTTGAGCTCATCTACCTCAAGGTCAGCATCCTCTTCGATTGAATGCCTCAGTGCCTCATTTGTTGCAATGAGTTCCTCCTTCGTCCGAGCACATATTGCTTGCAATTCTTGCTCATGAGCTACCTTTTGATCGTATTCGGTGGTCATTTCCGCTATAAATTGTGTATGGCTTTCCACAAGTAGGTGGTTTTCCTCTTCAAATCGTATACTCTGTTCGCTACATGCTTGCTCCAGTGCTGCGTAGCGTGCTTTTTCAGCTTGGATCTTGTTTCCATATGTAAATTCCATTTCTTGCACCTCCTCTCGGTACGTCGCAGCCATTTCAAGCATTTTCTTTTCGTACTCGCTTTCCATATCAGTCTTGTCAGTTTGCATGTCGCCGCAGCGTTGACGATCTTGCATGAGCTCAGCTGTAAACTTGTCGGATACTTCCTTGATCTTTTCCTTGTAATTCAAATCTTTTAAACGAAGTTGATATTCATTCTGGAGCGTTAATTCGTCCACTTTGGCTTTAAGTTCGTTCATAAGACGACTTTTCTCTTCAAGATCTGATTTTGTGACCAAAATCTCTTCCGCAAACGGCAATCCCGAGCCACTTGCACTGTTGGCCCCTCCACCAAGTATCAAACTATCACTTCGACCTTCCCTTAAGCCAATGGTACCGAAACCTCCTACACCACTGCTTACTCCAGTATTACTTGCTTTTCCAATGACATTTTGCGTCTCAAAGATGCATAAGGATCCATCTTCACCTGCTGAAAAGAGGTATTGATTGTCGTAAGATAGTCGAAGTCGTGATACGGGAAGGTCGTGACAATGGTACTCAGCATATGGCCGAACCGCAGTGCTAGTCCCTATAGGACCAGACGGTGCCATCGATCCGGTATGACTCGAAAACCCTATCGACTTTGAAGGTGCCAACGACTGCCCAACACCATTCACTGATGCTGATGCTTTTTGCAAAGACTCTTTTTCGAGTGGTAAACGATATAACCTCACTGAACCAGGACGATCAGGTGCTACAGAACCAACAAATAGCACTTGATGCGAATTTGCGAGGACTAATGGGCCTCCAATTGCCCCATTGTTGCCAATCCAGAGCTCATTTCGTGTATTGCCCGTTGCCATATCAATCTCTTTTAGCATATTGTCCGATCCTGTAACGTAAGCCACTTCTCCTCCCGGAGATAGCGTGGCATCGATGTACGAACAACGTGCCTGTGAGTGACCCTCATGAACCTTTGATGCTGTACGAAGGCTCCACAGAAACACTGTACCATCAGCCCCACACGTCAGAAGCTTACGATCGTCTGATTTCCATGAAACAGCTGTCACGCGATTTGAATGCCCACGTAATATTGCAATCAGCTCACTTGTATAAGTAGCATACACGTGGACAATATTATTGTTCACGGCAGCCAAAAATTGTCCTCCATTCGAAAAGCGCACCTCACGACAGCCCTTGACTGCGAATTCACAATACGAGCGAATGTCGTCCATAAGAACATTAAGCATCCGAAGTTTATCAGTAAATCCTACAACAACATGCAAGCCCGAGGGATGAAACGCCACACTTAGTGCGTCTTCTTGAAAGACCTTGAAGATGTCCGTTGACCTGTCTAGGTAATTCCATACTCGCACCGATCGATCAAGTGCACATGTGACAATTAATGGCTTCCGAATACACGTATCAAGTCCAGTGATATGACAACTTCCATTGCTACTTGGTGCATGGAAAGCTGTCGAAACTAGCTCAAAATTCATGGCATCTTCCTTAAGAATATCCGTACTTGAAAGTGTAAGCGTGTATAGCTGATTGTTCTCTAGCGAGCACACGAGCACATCTTCGTTTGGACTAATAGCTAAATTCTGGATCGAACAAACTTCGCCTTCAATTCGAAATGTTTTGGTCTTTTTGTAGTACTCACGCGGTCCTCCGTCATCGCTTCGGTCGAAAATACGCACACAACCACCCGAACCGCCACAAACAAAGCCTTTTGAATAGCCCACCAACGAGCTCACGAAGCTGCCATCACCCGCCGCTGATGTCACAACTTGTCGAAACTCGAATTGCTCAAACAGCCACAAATCTCCTGAATCCGCAGCAGCAACAACGCGGTCGTCGGAGACCCAAGTATGGCGAAGAAAATTAGCGGGTTCCCGCTTTAGCGGAGTTGCGTGTAGTTTTAGTTGACCGTCTGACAATCGAAGAAACTTGAGTATACCGTCTCCACTGACACATATTGTAAAAGGGTCATTCGGACAAAAGTCTGCTTGATTAACGGTGTTGCCTTGCGGTGTCGAGGTTTTGACGCTTGCGACTAGTTTGGTTTTCTCCCATAGCCAAACTGAAAGCACCCAATCTGGTGCCCCTCCCAACGTGATGCAATACTTGCTGTCACCTGAAAACGCTACCCAAACACAAGTGTCAGCTAGTCCATCGCTAAGTGTCAATGTCCTACGACGCCGTAGCGTGGTAAGGTCGTGTATGTGCACAACAGCGCGCTCTGCTTGTTCCGCGACGGCCACGTAGCGCTTGTTAGGCGCCACAGCAAGCGCCGTGATACCACGTCCCGTCGTCTCAACACCGTGTAAAAATTGCTGTTCTTTGGACTCAAGATTGTAAATAATGACGTTGTGACCGCATGGATAAACGAGCACGCTTTCCTCAGCAAAGGCGACGTTGTTGTGCACCGTGCCTTTGAGCCCAAAAATGTGGCTAATGCGCAATATTATTCAGCATAGCAAAACAAAATAGTAAACGATTACGGCTTCTTTCCTTACCGATGGATGAGGCCCGGTGTGTTGTTGTTGTTGCTTGCACTACTCGTCATGATTGCAAAGTGGTTGAAGATACTCCATACGTCGTTTCATGACGAAAAAAGCGATCGTCCTTGATTGTGTGGGCTACACCAAGTGTGCTGGAATGATTGTCGTCGTCGTGGCCGCCAGCAGATTTTTCCTCGCTTTAGCATCTTCTGAGTACTTTGTCACTCCTCTCTCCTTTGACCATGCAGGAGACTATGCAGAAGCATCTTGCAGTACAGGATCTGTCCAAGCTCAAGATTGAAGAGCTCACGCCATTGACCCCAGAGGTGATTAGTCGTCAGGTAGGCAAAAGGAGGTTGATACATGTGTTGAAAGAGGTTCTTTTCTAACTAACACGGGTACTATCTAGGCCACCATTAATATCGGTACCATTGGTCATGTCGCTCACGGTAAATCAACTGTGGTGAAAGCCATCTCGGGCGTGCAGACGGTGCGCTTTAAGAACGAACTCGAGCGTAATATCACAATCAAACTTGGCTATGCCAATGCCAAGATCTACCGAGCGGAAAATGGTGCTGGTATTGGCTGTTACCGCGCATTTGGTAGCTCCAAACCCGATCGTTTCGTCGATGAAAATGACGACAAGATTACGTGGGTGCTGCAACGTCACGTGTCATTTGTCGACTGTCCTGGGCACGACATTCTCATGGCAACGATGTTGAACGGTGCTGCTGTCATGGATGCTGCGTTGTTGCTGGTTGCTGGTAATGAAGTATGCCCACAGCCTCAAACTTCCGAGCACTTGGCTGCTATTGAAATCATGCGGCTCCAGAACATAATCATTTTGCAAAACAAGGTGGATCTGATTAAAGAGGACGCTGCAGTGGCTCAGCATGAACAGATTAAGAAGTTTGTAGCTGGTACCGTGGCCCATGACGCCCCAATTATTCCTATTTCCGCTGTGCTCAAGTATAATGTGGACGTGGTCTGTGAGTACATTTGCCGCAACATTCCAATTCCCAAACGCGATTTCACGTCAAAGCCCAAGCTCATAGTCATTCGTTCGTTTGATGTCAATAAACCTGGTGAAGATGTCGAGAACTTGAAGGGTGGTGTCGCTGGTGGCTCTATACTTGAGGGTGTGTTGCGTGTTGGAGACGAGATTGAAGTGCGCCCTGGGATCGTGAGTAAGGACGAGGAAGGCAAGATGACATGCGTACCAATTTTCTCGCGTATTGTATCCTTGTATGCGGAGAAGAATGACCTGCAGTTTGCTGTCCCTGGTGGACTAATTGGTGTCGGCACGCACATTGATCCTACGCTCACGCGTTCCGATCGGCTGGTGGGTCAAGTGTTGGGTCTTAAAGGCAGTCTACCGCACGTATTTACAGAGCTAGAAATTAATTTTTACTTGCTTAAGCGTCTGCTGGGTGTCAAGACCCAGGAGGGAAGCAAGGCGTCCAAAGTGCAAAAGCTTTCGAAAGCAGAAGTACTTATGGTGAACATTGGATCCACGGCTACTGGAGGCAAAGTGCTGGCGGTGAAGCAGGATCTTGCTAAGATCTTGCTCACGGTTCCAGTGTGCACGCAAGAGGGAGAAAAAATTGCCATTAGTCGCCGAATTGACAAGCATTGGCGTCTTATCGGTTGGGGCCAAATACGTCGTGGCAGCAGGATCGAAATTGCTGACGCCGAATAGAAATTCGAATCTTTGCAAAGTCGTCTTGTGTTGCTCGAGCGAAGAACAAGCACGGAGTGTAATTAAGCAGGGCGAAAGGAGCAAAGGCACTGAAAAAAAGGAACCGCAAATCGTGGAGGAAGGATAACTTGAATGTTCCAGCAGTTTGTTGTCTTTGTTTAAATCAAGTCTAGACATTGATAAAAAGCAAGCACCAGTGTAGACTAGCGACTATCTGACCACTAAAATATACTGCCGCAACCTCGAAATGTGCGACAATTTTATTGGGTGTAGACGAAGATGGCAGGTTTGCCTGGCGATGACGCCTCCATCCTCTTAGCGTCTCCATTTGGAATTTCTTCACCCACGTAAAAGAACTGAAGCAGAACACGTTTCAAACATAAGCGTAGTGCCCTACAGCTTCATTGATGCGGTAAACATACCTCAATGTTTTGAAGGTCCAGCGATCGGCAAAGGTACAATTGGTTGGAGGCAAGCACACTCTTCTGATCGTACGGCATCCTGGCAAATCAGACCGTATGAGTAAAGGTATTCCACCATTGCGTGGTTTAACAATTGCCGTACCTTAATTCTAAAGCCTCACGGCCACGCAGCTCAGCCTCGGCCTTGATAAAAGCAGCAAACTGCATCACGTTCTTGGTCATTTTTTTCAGCGACTCATCTTTGGCCAGCTCGCCCTTAAGCTGCTTCATAAAGTCGGCAGAAAATTGCTTTGTAGCGTCATCAAACAGGCCGTCCATAAGCACGAGCACCTTCTGTTGCCACTCAGGGAATTCCGATGTCAGATACACGTGCGCGTGTGTTGGTTTTTTGGCGGGCTTAATCGGTTCTGCACTTTTCTTGCCCTTCTTGCTGCAAGTCTTGGTGAGGGTCTCACGAAAGCTTCGAGTCACCTTGTTCAAAAAATCTCCTGCACGTAGAAGTCCATGATCCACCTCTTCGGTTTTCGGCCATGAAGCCACCGACACAAAGCCCTTTTTGCCAATCGCTGTCCACATGTACTCACAAAAGTGCGGACAGATCGGTGATAGGACAATGAGTTGCGACTCAATGAAGCGCATGATAACGTCATGGTGCATCGGCACCTCGCTACGGGCACAGATGTCTCGGTACGAGTCACGGGCAATTTGGTACTCAAAAAATCCCGAGTGAAGACCTTCGCGCCATTGAAGACGCTCGTAGAGTGAAGCCGTCGTACCAATAAGATTGTTCATCTGGTTCGAAAAGACCTTGTCATTAAAATTCATCTCACCCGTGCGCAGCAATGCCTTGTCCTCCACGACCCGCTTAATCCATTCCTCTTCAGTCGTGAGACGCAAGATAGCCATGCGGCACGTGTCAAGTGCATAGTTGGCATCGTCCATACCATCACCGGCGTCAGCACAAGCGAAACGGGTGGCATCGGCACCAAACTCGGCAGCACAGTCCTTTAGCGTGAGAAAGTTGCCCATCGACTTTGACATCTTCTTGCCGTCCACCTGAATATGACCGTTGGTAAAGAAGCCACGTGGCCATTTGGATGGATCATCACGCCAGATTTCTGCATGGTTGTACAAACACATTGTCAAGTGGTTGCGAATTAGATCTTTTCCAGACGCGCGGACGTCAATGGGATACCAATACTCAAATTCGTTACGAAGTTTCTCTAGCACAGCAAGCGGAATCGTCGACTCAGCAGGCGGCGACGCTTTCAAAAAAATGTAGTCAAAGACCTCCTTTGTCATCTGCTCAGGCTTAATGCCGTGTGGTCCCAATTTCGATCCATCCAAATTACTTTGCAAATGGTGCGCAATAGTGTAGTAAGCCATATAGATAGTTGAGTCGGTCAGTGACTCGACCACAAACTCGCGGTCCCATGGTAGACGCGTGCCAAGACCAGATTGACGGCACGGCGCCCACTCTTTCAGCCACCCAAGGGTCGACTTGTATTCGCCCAATGCCACTGGATTAAAGGCGTTAAAGCTCTTAGAGTCACTGATGTGGTCCATCACGCGCTTCTTCCAATCTTCTGCACCGTATGTCAAGTACCATTGATCCAGATGCGCAACCACGCACTCGTCACCACTGCGTGACATGACGAGTGATTCAGTTTCCCAGTACGGAATAGCGTGTTCAGCATTCAACAGCTCCTGGCGCATCACAGCCTTGGCATCGCACACTTTTTGGCCCTTCTGCGAGCCTACGAGAAGCACACCCTCATAAAATCCCTTTAGATACACAAGTTCTTTAGCCTTGGCCAGCTTATCCTTGTCATTCTGCGAGACAATTTTGAGGTCATTGCAGACCTTTTCTGCCGCCATGTCCCCAAAGCCAGGAATCTCAATGATGGGCACAGGCTCGTACGGTAAGACCATGTGGTCTGCAATGCCAAATTTTTCACGAAAAGCAGCCTTCTGCTTCAAGTCTCGGAACGCTGCAAAATCATCGGGCGAGTCGGACGGAACACTCATCACTACACCCGTACCTTTGCCCATCGAGATCGTGAGCAGCGGCAGAGTATAAATCGTGTCGTATGGCGCATTAGGCGCGGTCAGCGGCAGACCGAGCAGATCCCAGCCTTTCACTTCAAGCAAACACTCTTCCTTGCCCCAGACACGTGAAAACTCTTGGTGTGCCAAATTTCGTGCCGCACGACGGCTCATAACAAAAACGTCATTATTATCGTTGATAAGAAAGGCACCGTAATTGCCCTCAGGCAGCACAAAGCAGTTCGTTTGTCCATACAACGTCTCCGGACGCAGCGTAGCTGCAGCCAAGTAAACCTTCTTCCCAGCAAGTGTTGCCAATTTGGCGGGGAATGGCTCCTGGATGCGTAGCTTGGCGAGCGTGTACTCTTGAGGCCCAACTCCTTCACCTGACGCACGATCATGATCGGCACAGCTCTGTCCGTCAAGAATCGAAAAAACATTCGGACGCTTGCCACGCACGACACGATTGTGTTCCTTAAGCTTGTTGAGTTGCCAGGTGACAAAGGCGTCGTAGAAAGGATTCACGTCCGTCGTAATGAAGGAGCGACGCCAGTCAATGTTCATGCCAAAGCGCTTTAAATCTGCAACGGCATGCGGCGGGAAATACTCAAGCCAGTAGAGTGGGTCGTGAAACTTTGGGATCTCATCCTCGGGGATGTGTGAGATTTTAAGAATATCGTACTGGTGCACAACACCGCCCGTCTTGGCTGCGGCCTTGGACTTCTTCCCATGTGCCTTATTTAATGAGCCCTCAGTAGTGGTGGTAAGAGGAGGGTCTTCATTTTGATCGCGCGAAAAGTTGGGTGGATTACCGTACTCTTCGAGCTCACGCTTAAGCTTATTCGCGGCGGCTTGGATAGGCATGCCTGTGCAGTGGAAGGCAAAGGGAAAAACTACATTTTCACCCTTCAGACGGTGGTAGCGCGAGGCAAACTCGACTTTCATTAGCGAAAACAAGTGACCCACGTGCAGGTAGCCATTCATGTACGGGTACGGGAACGTGACCATGTATTTGGGCTTGCTGGGATCTGGTTCCGAATCAAAGAGCTTTGCGGCGTCCCACTTAGCAATGATCTCGTGCTCAATATCAATAAGGTGGTCACGACGCGCCATTTTCTTAGCAGGCACAGCATTTTCCTCCAGCTTTACGTCGTCCAACTTGACTGTCACGTTCTCCATCGTGTCCTTGGAGCCACTTAAAAAATTATCGAGTATTCTGTTACTTAGGCCAATACAGAAAATTGGTGTACTCTAATTTATTGTGTGAGCCTTCCACAATATTTAGTCATGGCGAAGAAGCATATCACTTACTTATTCGCTTAGTATTCGACCGTACTTTAAAATGAAACAAAGTGAATAGGCAATTGGCTAACGGCGTATCTGTACCGGCAAGCGGGCTGCAATTGAGACAGGCGAGGCATTGACTGTGATAAGTCCGCGCTTTTGTCATCGCTAATGTCGTTAGGTCACAGGGCCGGCGAGGGTCCAACCGGTCGCCATTGCGAACTTTTCTAAGACCGTTTTATGAAGTCAGGCGAAAAAATGTTTTTTTTTTATTGTCTAGGGGCTATGCCATTGACCATACAGACCTTTTCGAGCTTTACCATAGATGTATGTTCCAGCTTTAGGCTTGGATTGTCCGGTCTTCTTCAGAATAAGATATGTAACCGAGCGCTATAGTCTTTGACCGCCGCCTGTAACGTCACATGCGCATCCAAAAAAATTGCAGAGTTCTTGTTTCGAATCCTTGACCCTTAGAGTGCGACTAATCGGTTTTCTCTTAAGCGAAATAGTATTATCGTTAGCGTTATGCTTCTAGATATAATTTAAGCTGCGCTCTATTAGCATACCAAATATATAATAAGCTCAAAGTACGAAACAATCTTATTGCTTGGTAGTGCCCTTAAAGCCGACTGGAGCGCATGAATGCGCATAAGCCATGGACATTGCTCAACTATTTACTGCGCACGCACTTCAGGCCTGAAGATTTCGAGTATGATTTCTGAGGGCAAATGTATCACTTGATATATAAATAAGATTCTACCAGTATGGCTCAATTCTCAAATCTTAAATACCTATATTCAAATTAAATGGAAAAAATACTCCTCCAAATTAAATATGATGAAAAAGCAAAATAATGTACCCAGCAATAAATATTTTGGGAATAATGGCAAAAATAGACATAAAAAATTAGGGAATTTATACACCGCATTTACAATCTGCGGGCAGCAATTGGTTATATGCAAGGATTTTATGCGTTTGCTCCATATGCGTTGCGCGGCATGGCACTAGATAGCACTTTTCTCAAGAACAAAGTTGGAGGTGGGCTATAATTGGCGTGTTTCAAAAATGGGAACAATGAGATTCAGATTGTTGCAGTCGCATTCGTCAGCAGTGAGACTAAGTAAACTGGGTGTGGTTCATCAAGTTCCTGTTCTAGCATTTACCTGTACTTTCAGCCTTCGTAATATCCAATCGTGACAAGAGATAAGTGCCAGCAATGAAAGAAAATGACAAAGAGATATCATGTTTCTTTTGCTTGCGTCAACTTGTGGAGAATTTCAATCTAAAGTTTCAAACAAGACGTTGAAGGAACATTCATAAGGCTTAGCACGTGCACTGATTGGGTGATCGTTTGAAGCCAAAAAAGAAGACCTGATGAAGCTAAATCGCGAGGCAGTTTAATGGCTTTTTGACTTTGGCTATGGGAAATGGTCCATTGCCCATAATCCGTGTCACTATCTGGAATGCTCACTTTCAATAATGTCAAATACGTGAACAACGCCCTAAAAAACATTCGTGAAATGCCAATCTCGCATTGTATGACGGCAATTAAATGCTTTGTCGGTACGAAGTGGCTCGAAAGTGCTGGACAGACTAAAAAATGGGGTGTGGTTACGTCTTATGCTGCCAGTGGCATCACTTTAATGTTGAAAATGTACGCGGAAACAATTCAAGTATGTCAAAGTTTAACAGCATTGTTTGTTGTTTCAATTCGAATTGGAACAAACAACTTAATGGAGTATGCTCTTGAGGTAAACAGTACCATGGGTACCTGCACATGCGGTTATGTGACAGACATGAATGCTCCAAGTCAACACTTCATAGCAGCACTCAAGTTTTCAAATCAGCTGTCGCGTGCAAAATTGTTATTTGGGGATTTGTGATCACCTGAAATGTATTCACTTGCCTACAATGAAGCACTGGAAGTGAAGACATTTGTGACAAAAAGTGAACTGGTAAAGAGTGAGCAACTTCCACCAAACCCGTCCAAAAGAAACAGTAAGACAAGAAGCGAATCGAATTACAGCATGCTACACTAATAGTTGACGCGCCAAAAAAATATCGACGCGGCAGCTGTGGTCAAGTAGGACACAACTAGCGTCGATGCACCAGTAATGCGCAGCATAAAAGTGATAGTTTTCTTACTTCGTTTTCTTACTTCGTAGGTAGATTTTTTCATTGTGGTGGAAAAGTTGTGATTCAAGGTAGATTTTTTCCAATTAAATACATTTTTTCCATTTAATTTGGTATTTTTGTCCATTCTTTCAATCTTAAATTATTTAACTAAGTTGAGAATCAGAAGGTTGGAAAAGCGGTTCTCATTAATGGATTACGGTATGGAGCCGCGACAAAGATAACAAAGAAAGTCTGTGTCTTTCACGAGGCCATTAAAATCACCTTTAGCATTAAAAGTCCCCGCTATTCGGACAAACCCTCTTTATCGGCCAAGACGTTCAAGACGCTGCCATTGAAATCGAGCCATCGTGCGAAAGAGGCAACATCGAACAGTCAAAGCATTTCTTCGAGACTCAAAAAGTCGAACCTACTTAGTGGAAGGAATGGGCTGAAGTGCTACACCCCTGATGGTCATTTCAATCAACGAGCAAGGCAAGTGACGAATCAACAAGCGCTTATACCAGTGTCGCGTTAGCGATCGTTATGCGCGTCGATTCACGTTCACGTTGGTATTTGCCACAGCACTCTGTATCAAAAACATTCGAACGATGTCCGCATAGAGTTGTTTTACAGAAAAAAAGCACTTATCGAACGACTTCTCGGATGTTATACATGGATAATGAAGCTCTATGTCTTGCAGTAATACCTGGTTGCCTTCGCGATACACAAGATATTTACCACTCGCTGGAGATGCTGCTGGAGAAGCTTTTCGTTTAAGTTCACGTTCTTCATTGCCGTAATCGGCTGACAATTACAATTCTAAAATAAAAAAATTATATTGTTAACTGCCGTTACCGGCAAACCTGCGTGTGACGACAGTTGCGTCACATAAAAATTATTATCTAAGCTAGAGAAAACTGTTGGAAAGTAGCTTACACATAACGCAATATTATAATTTTGACACTTGTTGTACTAATTTTTGCATGTATCTTACCAGACCTGATCACGAAAGTGTGCACATGAAAGTACAATCATATTCTTAGAAATTAGACGAGAAGCGGCGGAGATAATCGAGGTAGAGCTTCTCCAGGAGCACATCGAACGAATAAAATGCGAGGTTGATGCACAAAAGCAAATACACTTGCAGCGAGAGAAGACTTGCGAGCGGCCGAAACACGATGTCATGAAACAACAATGAACATGCTAACAATATTGGTTACAGGGTTGATGTTCTGCTGATAAGGCATCATGAAACTCTTGCAGCGATTAACAATCTCGATGAGCAATTGACTGCCCCCTCCAATGTAAAACTCGGGCTTGGCTGCGCTATTGTCGCAAAGCGGGTTGACAGTGAAAACCAATTCGTCATGCTTTTAATTGTTGGTTAACGAAAATACACCAACATGGTGCTAAGAAAGTGAACCGAGAAGCAATTGGAAAGCCTCCAATTTCATAAACAGTCTACCCTATTAATCTGCGCAATCGGTTTTGTAAAGCTGCAGCACAAGGGCTGAGTGATAGGACAGCTCGTGTATCTGATGCCATATTGCTGCATTGAAAAGGATCACAATTTAATCGTCTAGGGAAGCTCTAAGACATCTATCAAGCACACGGCATCCGCTTCAGGTGTAACCGGTCGGAGTGGCGAGACGATGAAGTCACTACGCGCCGAACTATTGATAGCATGTTTGACAAGCTGATGGCGGATATTGCTAATACCGAATCGCATCGCGAGCATCATATCAATCTTATACAGTATCCACGTGAGATTAGAGATGACCTACGCGCATGTTATGCCGGTATGACTGATTTTGATTCCATTCATACAGAGTAACATGGATATCATTCATGCCAACGAGATTGACCTAATTATGTCGTTCTGAATGAGATATAGAAACGTAAGAGCCTGTCGTGAAAAAACACATCCCGAAGAAACGTTTGCTTTTTCACATTCATTAAATCAAGCCGGATTGATCACGAGACATTCAAACAATTGGAGACACTCAGAATATTGAAGTTACTCAGTAGAGACAATGTGCTGATGTGTTTACACTCTTGGTGGTCACTCCAATCAACGAGCAAGACAAGTGACGATTCAACAAGCGCTTTTACCAGTGCCGCATTAGCGATCGTTATGCGCGTCGATTTACGTTCGCGTTGATATTTGCCACAGCAGTCTAGGTTTCAAACATTCGAACAATGTCTGCATAGAGTTGCTTTACTTAAAGTAAACCGCTTATTCATCGCCGACGCCTTCTAGGTTGTCATACATGAATGATGAAGCTTTATGTCTTGCAGTAATACTCGGCTGCCTTTGCAGTCCACACGTTATCAACCACCTGCTGGAGGTGCCGCTGGAGAAGCTTGTCGTTCAGCCTCAGATTCTCCGTTGCCATAATCGGCTGACAATGACGTTTTTAAATTAGTGCAATTATATTGATAATTGCCGTTACCGGCAAACCTGCCATTGACGACAGTTGCATCACCTAAAAAGTCTTATACTAGCTAAAGTAAACTGTTGGTCAGTAGCTTACACGAAACGCATAGGCTCAATTTTGACACTTATTTTACTCATTTTTGCTGTACCTTGCCAGACCTGGTCGCGAAAGTGTGCATAAGAACGCCCACTCATATTTGAAAGATTATACGAGAAGCGGCAGAAATAGGCGACAAGAGCTTCTCCAGGAGCGCATCAGACGTTTAGAGCGCGAGGTAAATGCAACAAAAGCAGAGACACTTGCAGCGAGAGAAGACTTGCAAGCGGTCGAAGCACGATGTCATGAAACAACAATGAACATGATAACAATATCGGTGACAGGGTTGATGTTCTGCTGATAAGGCATGATGAAACTCTTGCAGCGATTAACAATCTCGATGAGCAATTGACTGCCCCCTCCAATGTAAGACTTGAGCTTGGCTGCGCTATTGTCGCAAAGCGGGTTGACAGTGTAAATCAATTCATCATGCTTTTTATTGTTGTTTAACGAAAATACACCAACATGGTGCTAAAAAAGTAAACCGAGAAGCAATTTGAAAGCCTCCAATTTCATAAACAGTCTACCCTATTAATCTGCGCAACTGGTTTTGTAAAGCTGCAGCACAAGGGCTGAGTGATAGGACAGCTCATGTATCTGATGCCATATTGCTGCATTGAAAAGGATCACAATTTAATCGTCTTAGGAAGCTCTAAGACATCTATCAAACACACGGCATCCGCTTCAGGTGTAACCGGTCAAGGTGGCGAGACGATGAAGTCACTACGCGCCGAACTATTGATAGCATGTTTGACAAGCTGATGGCGGATATTGCTAATACCGAATCGTATCGCGAGCATCATATCAATCTTATACAGTATCCGCATGAGATTAGAGATGACCTACGCGCATGTTATGCCGGAATGACTGATTTTGATTCCATTCATACAGAGTAACATGGATATCATTCATGCCAACGAGATTGACCTAATTATGTCGTTCTGAATGAGATATAGAAACGTAAGAGCCTGTCGTGAAGAAACACATCCCGAATAAACGTTTGCTTTTTTCCCATTCATTAAATCAAGCCGGATTGATCACGAGACATTCAAACAATTGGAGACACTCAGAATATTGAAGTTACTCAGTAGAGACAATGTGCTGATGTGTTTACACTCTTGGTGGTCACTCCAATCAACGAGCAAGACAAGTGACGATTCAACAAGCGCTTTTACCAGTGCCGCATTAGCGATCTTTATGCGCGTCGATTTACGTTCGCGTTGATATTTGCCACAGCAGTCTAGGTTTCAAACATTCGAACAATGTCTGCATAGAGTTGCTTTACTTAAAGTAAACCGCTTATTCATCGCCAACGCCTTCTAGGTTGTCATACATGAATGATGAAGCTTTATGTCTTGCAGTAATACTCGGCTGCCTTTGCAGTCCACAAGTTATCAACCACCTGCTGGAGGTGCCGCTGGAGAAGCTTGTCGTTCAGCCTCAGATTCTCCGTTGCCATAATCGGCTGACAATGACGTTTTTAAATTAGTGCAATTATATTGATAATTGCCGTTACCGGCAAACCTGCCTTTGACGACAGTTGCATCACCTAAAAAGTCTTATACTAGCTAAAGTAAACTGTTGGTCAGTAGCTTACACGAAACGCATAGGCTCAATTTTGACACTTATTTTACTCATTTTTGCTGTACCTTGCCAGACCTGGTCGCGAAAGTGTGCATAAGAACGCCCACTCATATTTGAAAGATTATACGAGAAGCGGCAGAAATAGGCGACAAGAGCTTCTCCAGGAGCGCATCAGACGTTTAGAGCGCGAGGTAAATGCAACAAAAGCAGAGACACTTGCAGCGAGAGAAGACTTGCAAGCGGTCGAAGCACGATGTCATGAAACAACAATGAACATGATAACAATATCGGTGACAGGGTTGATGTTCTGCTGATAAGGCATGATGAAACTCTTGCAGCGATTAACAATCTCGATGAGCAATTGACTGCCCCCTCCAATGTAAGACTTGAGCTTGGCTGCGCTATTGTCGCAAAGCGGGTTGACAGTGTAAATCAATTCATCATGCTTTTTATTGTTGTTTAACGAAAATACACCAACATGGTGCTAAAAAAGTAAACCGAGAAGCAATTTGAAAGCCTCCAATTTCATAAACAGTCTACCCTATTAATCTGCGCAACTGGTTTTGTAAAGCTGCAGCACAAGGGCTGAGTGATAGGACAGCTCATGTATCTGATGCCATATTGCTGCATTGAAAAGGATCACAATTTAATCGTCTTAGGAAGCTCTAAGACATCTATCAAACACACGGCATCCGCTTCAGGTGTAACCGGTCAAGGTGGCGAGACGATGAAGTCACTACGCGCCGAACTATTGATAGCATGTTTGACAAGCTGATGGCGGATATTGCTAATACCGAATCGTATCGCGAGCATCATATCAATCTTATACAGTATCCGCATGAGATTAGAGATGACCTACGCGCATGTTATGCCGGAATGACTGATTTTGATTCCATTCATACAGAGTAACATGGATATCATTCATGCCAACGAGATTGACCTAATTATGTCGTTCTGAATGAGATATAGAAACGTAAGAGCCTGTCGTGAAGAAACACATCCCGAATAAACGTTTGCTTTTTTCCCATTCATTAAATCAAGCCGGATTGATCACGAGACATTCAAACAATTGGAGACACTCAGAATATTGAAGTTACTCAGTAGAGACAATGTGCTGATGTGTTTACACTCTTGGTGGTCACTCCAATCAACGAGCAAGACAAGTGACGATTCAACAAGCGCTTTTACCAGTGCCGCATTAGCGATCTTTATGCGCGTCGATTTACGTTCGCGTTGATATTTGCCACAGCAGTCTAGGTTTCAAACATTCGAACAATGTCTGCATAGAGTTGCTTTACTTAAAGTAAACCGCTTATTCATCGCCAACGCCTTCTAGGTTGTCATACATGAATGATGAAGCTTTATGTCTTGCAGTAATACTCGGCTGCCTTTGCAGTCCACAAGTTATCAACCACCTGCTGGAGGTGCCGCTGGAGAAGCTTGTCGTTCAGCCTCAGATTCTCCGTTGCCATAATCGGCTGACAATGACGTTTTTAAATTAGTGCAATTATATTGATAATTGCCGTTACCGGCAAACCTGCCTTTGACGACAGTTGCATCACCTAAAAAGTCTTATACTAGCTAAAGTAAACTGTTGGTCAGTAGCTTACACGAAACGCATAGGCTCAATTTTGACACTTATTTTACTCATTTTTGCTGTACCTTGCCAGACCTGGTCGCGAAAGTGTGCATAAGAACGCCCACTCATATTTGAAAGATTATACGAGAAGCGGCAGAAATAGGCGACAAGAGCTTCTCCAGGAGCGCATCAGACGTTTAGAGCGCGAGGTAAATGCAACAAAAGCAGAGACACTTGCAGCGAGAGAAGACTTGCAAGCGGTCGAAGCACGATGTCATGAAACAACAATGAACATGATAACAATATCGGTGACAGGGTTGATGTTCTGCTGATAAGGCATGATGAAACTCTTGCAGCGATTAACAATCTCGATGAGCAATTGACTGCCCCCTCCAATGTAAGACTTGAGCTTGGCTGCGCTATTGTCGCAAAGCGGGTTGACAGTGTAAATCAATTCATCATGCTTTTTATTGTTGTTTAACGAAAATACACCAACATGGTGCTAAAAAAGTAAACCGAGAAGCAATTTGAAAGCCTCCAATTTCATAAACAGTCTACCCTATTAATCTGCGCAACTGGTTTTGTAAAGCTGCAGCACAAGGGCTGAGTGATAGGACAGCTCATGTATCTGATGCCATATTGCTGCATTGAAAAGGATCACAATTTAATCGTCTTAGGAAGCTCTAAGACATCTATCAAACACACGGCATCCGCTTCAGGTGTAACCGGTCAAGGTGGCGAGACGATGAAGTCACTACGCGCCGAACTATTGATAGCATGTTTGACAAGCTGATGGCGGATATTGCTAATACCGAATCGTATCGCGAGCATCATATCAATCTTATACAGTATCCGCATGAGATTAGAGATGACCTACGCGCATGTTATGCCGGAATGACTGATTTTGATTCCATTCATACAGAGTAACATGGATATCATTCATGCCAACGAGATTGACCTAATTATGTCGTTCTGAATGAGATATAGAAACGTAAGAGCCTGTCGTGAAGAAACACATCCCGAATAAACGTTTGCTTTTTTCCCATTCATTAAATCAAGCCGGATTGATCACGAGACATTCAAACAATTGGAGACACTCAGAATATTGAAGTTACTCAGTAGAGACAATGTGCTGATGTGTTTACACTCTTGGTGGTCACTCCAATCAACGAGCAAGACAAGTGACGATTCAACAAGCGCTTTTACCAGTGCCGCATTAGCGATCTTTATGCGCGTCGATTTACGTTCGCGTTGATATTTGCCACAGCAGTCTAGGTTTCAAACATTCGAACAATGTCTGCATAGAGTTGCTTTACTTAAAGTAAACCGCTTATTCATCGCCAACGCCTTCTAGGTTGTCATACATGAATGATGAAGCTTTATGTCTTGCAGTAATACTCGGCTGCCTTTGCAGTCCACAAGTTATCAACCACCTGCTGGAGGTGCCGCTGGAGAAGCTTGTCGTTCAGCCTCAGATTCTCCGTTGCCATAATCGGCTGACAATGACGTTTTAAATTAGTGCAGTTATATTGATAATTGCCGTTACCGACAAACCTGCCTTTGACGACAGTTGCATCACCTAAAAAGTCTTATACTAGCTAAAGTAAACTGTTGGTCAGTAGCTTACACGAAACGCATAGGCTCAATTTTGACACTTATTTTACTCATTTTTGCTGTACCTTGCCAGACCTGGTCGCGAAAGTGTGCATAAGAACGCCCACTCATATTTGAAAGATTATACGAGAAGCGGCAGAAATAGGCGACAAGAGCTTCTCCAGGAGCGCATCAGACGTTTAGAGCGCGAGGTAAATGCAACAAAAGCAGAGACACTTGCAGCGAGAGAAGACTTGCAAGCGGTCGAAGCACGATGTCATGAAACAACAATGAACATGATAACAATATCGGTGACAGGGTTGATGTTCTGCTGATAAGGCATGATGAAACTCTTGCAGCGATTAACAATCTCGATGAGCAATTGACTGCCCCCTCCAATGTAAGACTTGAGCTTGGCTGCGCTATTGTCGCAAAGCGGGTTGACAGTGTAAATCAATTCATCATGCTTTTTATTGTTGTTTAACGAAAATACACCAACATGGTGCTAAAAAAGTAAACCGAGAAGCAATTTGAAAGCCTCCAATTTCATAAACAGTCTACCCTATTAATCTGCGCAACTGGTTTTGTAAAGCTGCAGCACAAGGGCTGAGTGATAGGACAGCTCATGTATCTGATGCCATATTGCTGCATTGAAAAGGATCACAATTTAATCGTCTTAGGAAGCTCTAAGACATCTATCAAACACACGGCATCCGCTTCAGGTGTAACCGGTCAAGGTGGCGAGACGATGAAGTCACTACGCGCCGAACTATTGATAGCATGTTTGACAAGCTGATGGCGGATATTGCTAATACCGAATCGTATCGCGAGCATCATATCAATCTTATACAGTATCCGCATGAGATTAGAGATGACCTACGCGCATGTTATGCCGGAATGACTGATTTTGATTCCATTCATACAGAGTAACATGGATATCATTCATGCCAACGAGATTGACCTAATTATGTCGTTCTGAATGAGATATAGAAACGTAAGAGCCTGTCGTGAAGAAACACATCCCGAATAAACGTTTGCTTTTTTCCCATTCATTAAATCAAGCCGGATTGATCACGAGACATTCAAACAATTGGAGACACTCAGAATATTGAAGTTACTCAGTAGAGACAATGTGCTGATGTGTTTACACTCTTGGTGGTCACTCCAATCAACGAGCAAGACAAGTGACGATTCAACAAGCGCTTTTACCAGTGCCGCATTAGCGATCTTTATGCGCGTCGATTTACGTTCGCGTTGATATTTGCCACAGCAGTCTAGGTTTCAAACATTCGAACAATGTCTGCATAGAGTTGCTTTACTTAAAGTAAACCGCTTATTCATCGCCAACGCCTTCTAGGTTGTCATACATGAATGATGAAGCTTTATGTCTTGCAGTAATACTCGGCTGCCTTTGCAGTCCACAAGTTATCAACCACCTGCTGGAGGTGCCGCTGGAGAAGCTTGTCGTTCAGCCTCAGATTCTCCGTTGCCATAATCGGCTGACAATGACGTTTTTAAATTAGTGCAATTATATTGATAATTGCCGTTACCGCAAACCTGCCTTTGACGACAGTTGCATCACCTAAAAAGTCTTATACTAGCTAAAGTAAACTGTTGGTCAGTAGCTTACACGAAACGCATAGGCTCAATTTTGACACTTATTTTACTCATTTTTGCTGTACCTTGCCAGACCTGGTCGCGAAAGTGTGCATAAGAACGCCCACTCATATTTGAAAGATTATACGAGAAGCGGCAGAAATAGGCGACAAGAGCTTCTCCAGGAGCGCATCAGACGTTTAGAGCGCGAGGTAAATGCAACAAAAGCAGAGACACTTGCAGCGAGAGAAGACTTGCAAGCGGTCGAAGCACGATGTCATGAAACAACAATGAACATGATAACAATATCGGTGACAGGGTTGATGTTCTGCTGATAAGGCATGATGAAACTCTTGCAGCGATTAACAATCTCGATGAGCAATTGACTGCCCCCTCCAATGTAAGACTTGAGCTTGGCTGCGCTATTGTCGCAAAGCGGGTTGACAGTGTAAATCAATTCATCATGCTTTTTATTGTTGTTTAACGAAAATACACCAACATGGTGCTAAAAAAGTAAACCGAGAAGCAATTTGAAAGCCTCCAATTTCATAAACAGTCTACCCTATTAATCTGCGCAACTGGTTTTGTAAAGCTGCAGCACAAGGGCTGAGTGATAGGACAGCTCATGTATCTGATGCCATATTGCTGCATTGAAAAGGATCACAATTTAATCGTCTTAGGAAGCTCTAAGACATCTATCAAACACACGGCATCCGCTTCAGGTGTAACCGGTCAAGGTGGCGAGACGATGAAGTCACTACGCGCCGAACTATTGATAGCATGTTTGACAAGCTGATGGCGGATATTGCTAATACCGAATCGTATCGCGAGCATCATATCAATCTTATACAGTATCCGCATGAGATTAGAGATGACCTACGCGCATGTTATGCCGGAATGACTGATTTTGATTCCATTCATACAGAGTAACATGGATATCATTCATGCCAACGAGATTGACCTAATTATGTCGTTCTGAATGAGATATAGAAACGTAAGAGCCTGTCGTGAAGAAACACATCCCGAATAAACGTTTGCTTTTTTCCCATTCATTAAATCAAGCCGGATTGATCACGAGACATTCAAACAATTGGAGACACTCAGAATATTGAAGTTACTCAGTAGAGACAATGTGCTGATGTGTTTACACTCTTGGTGGTCACTCCAATCAACGAGCAAGACAAGTGACGATTCAACAAGCGCTTTTACCAGTGCCGCATTAGCGATCTTTATGCGCGTCGATTTACGTTCGCGTTGATATTTGCCACAGCAGTCTAGGTTTCAAACATTCGAACAATGTCTGCATAGAGTTGCTTTACTTAAAGTAAACCGCTTATTCATCGCCAACGCCTTCTAGGTTGTCATACATGAATGATGAAGCTTTATGTCTTGCAGTAATACTCGGCTGCCTTTGCAGTCCACAAGTTATCAACCACCTGCTGGAGGTGCCGCTGGAGAAGCTTGTCGTTCAGCCTCAGATTCTCCGTTGCCATAATCGGCTGACAATGACGTATTTAAATAAGTGCAATTATATTGATAATTGCCGTTACCGACAAACCTGCCTTTGACGACAGTTGCATCACCTAAAAAGTCTTATACTAGCTAAAGTAAACTGTTGGTCAGTAGCTTACACGAAACGCATAGGCTCAATTTTGACACTTATTTTACTCATTTTTGCTGTACCTTGCCAGACCTGGTCGCGAAAGTGTGCATAAGAACGCCCACTCATATTTGAAAGATTATACGAGAAGCGGCAGAAATAGGCGACAAGAGCTTCTCCAGGAGCGCATCAGACGTTTAGAGCGCGAGGTAAATGCAACAAAAGCAGAGACACTTGCAGCGAGAGAAGACTTGCAAGCGGTCGAAGCACGATGTCATGAAACAACAATGAACATGATAACAATATCGGTGACAGGGTTGATGTTCTGCTGATAAGGCATGATGAAACTCTTGCAGCGATTAACAATCTCGATGAGCAATTGACTGCCCCCTCCAATGTAAGACTTGAGCTTGGCTGCGCTATTGTCGCAAAGCGGGTTGACAGTGTAAATCAATTCATCATGCTTTTTATTGTTGTTTAACGAAAATACACCAACATGGTGCTAAAAAAGTAAACCGAGAAGCAATTTGAAAGCCTCCAATTTCATAAACAGTCTACCCTATTAATCTGCGCAACTGGTTTTGTAAAGCTGCAGCACAAGGGCTGAGTGATAGGACAGCTCATGTATCTGATGCCATATTGCTGCATTGAAAAGGATCACAATTTAATCGTCTTAGGAAGCTCTAAGACATCTATCAAACACACGGCATCCGCTTCAGGTGTAACCGGTCAAGGTGGCGAGACGATGAAGTCACTACGCGCCGAACTATTGATAGCATGTTTGACAAGCTGATGGCGGATATTGCTAATACCGAATCGTATCGCGAGCATCATATCAATCTTATACAGTATCCGCATGAGATTAGAGATGACCTACGCGCATGTTATGCCGGAATGACTGATTTTGATTCCATTCATACAGAGTAACATGGATATCATTCATGCCAACGAGATTGACCTAATTATGTCGTTCTGAATGAGATATAGAAACGTAAGAGCCTGTCGTGAAGAAACACATCCCGAATAAACGTTTGCTTTTTTCCCATTCATTAAATCAAGCCGGATTGATCACGAGACATTCAAACAATTGGAGACACTCAGAATATTGAAGTTACTCAGTAGAGACAATGTGCTGATGTGTTTACACTCTTGGTGGTCACTCCAATCAACGAGCAAGACAAGTGACGATTCAACAAGCGCTTTTACCAGTGCCGCATTAGCGATCTTTATGCGCGTCGATTTACGTTCGCGTTGATATTTGCCACAGCAGTCTAGGTTTCAAACATTCGAACAATGTCTGCATAGAGTTGCTTTACTTAAAGTAAACCGCTTATTCATCGCCAACGCCTTCTAGGTTGTCATACATGAATGATGAAGCTTTATGTCTTGCAGTAATACTCGGCTGCCTTTGCAGTCCACAAGTTATCAACCACCTGCTGGAGGTGCCGCTGGAGAAGCTTGTCGTTCAGCCTCAGATTCTCCGTTGCCATAATCGGCTGACAATGACGTTTTAAATTAGTGCAATTATATTGATAATTGCCGTTACCGACAAACCTGCCTTTGACGACAGTTGCATCACCTAAAAAGTCTTATACTAGCTAAAGTAAACTGTTGGTCAGTAGCTTACACGAAACGCATAGGCTCAATTTTGACACTTATTTTACTCATTTTTGCTGTACCTTGCCAGACCTGGTCGCGAAAGTGTGCATAAGAACGCCCACTCATATTTGAAAGATTATACGAGAAGCGGCAGAAATAGGCGACAAGAGCTTCTCCAGGAGCGCATCAGACGTTTAGAGCGCGAGGTAAATGCAACAAAAGCAGAGACACTTGCAGCGAGAGAAGACTTGCAAGCGGTCGAAGCACGATGTCATGAAACAACAATGAACATGATAACAATATCGGTGACAGGGTTGATGTTCTGCTGATAAGGCATGATGAAACTCTTGCAGCGATTAACAATCTCGATGAGCAATTGACTGCCCCCTCCAATGTAAGACTTGAGCTTGGCTGCGCTATTGTCGCAAAGCGGGTTGACAGTGTAAATCAATTCATCATGCTTTTTATTGTTGTTTAACGAAAATACACCAACATGGTGCTAAAAAAGTAAACCGAGAAGCAATTTGAAAGCCTCCAATTTCATAAACAGTCTACCCTATTAATCTGCGCAACTGGTTTTGTAAAGCTGCAGCACAAGGGCTGAGTGATAGGACAGCTCATGTATCTGATGCCATATTGCTGCATTGAAAAGGATCACAATTTAATCGTCTTAGGAAGCTCTAAGACATCTATCAAACACACGGCATCCGCTTCAGGTGTAACCGGTCAAGGTGGCGAGACGATGAAGTCACTACGCGCCGAACTATTGATAGCATGTTTGACAAGCTGATGGCGGATATTGCTAATACCGAATCGTATCGCGAGCATCATATCAATCTTATACAGTATCCGCATGAGATTAGAGATGACCTACGCGCATGTTATGCCGGAATGACTGATTTTGATTCCATTCATACAGAGTAACATGGATATCATTCATGCCAACGAGATTGACCTAATTATGTCGTTCTGAATGAGATATAGAAACGTAAGAGCCTGTCGTGAAGAAACACATCCCGAATAAACGTTTGCTTTTTTCCCATTCATTAAATCAAGCCGGATTGATCACGAGACATTCAAACAATTGGAGACACTCAGAATATTGAAGTTACTCAGTAGAGACAATGTGCTGATGTGTTTACACTCTTGGTGGTCACTCCAATCAACGAGCAAGACAAGTGACGATTCAACAAGCGCTTTTACCAGTGCCGCATTAGCGATCTTTATGCGCGTCGATTTACGTTCGCGTTGATATTTGCCACAGCAGTCTAGGTTTCAAACATTCGAACAATGTCTGCATAGAGTTGCTTTACTTAAAGTAAACCGCTTATTCATCGCCAACGCCTTCTAGGTTGTCATACATGAATGATGAAGCTTTATGTCTTGCAGTAATACTCGGCTGCCTTTGCAGTCCACAAGTTATCAACCACCTGCTGGAGGTGCCGCTGGAGAAGCTTGTCGTTCAGCCTCAGATTCTCCGTTGCCATAATCGGCTGACAATGACGTTTTTAAATTAGTGCAATTATATTGATAATTGCCGTTACCGACAAACCTGCCTTTGACGACAGTTGCATCACCTAAAAAGTCTTATACTAGCTAAAGTAAACTGTTGGTCAGTAGCTTACACGAAACGCATAGGCTCAATTTTGACACTTATTTTACTCATTTTTGCTGTACCTTGCCAGACCTGGTCGCGAAAGTGTGCATAAGAACGCCCACTCATATTTGAAAGATTATACGAGAAGCGGCAGAAATAGGCGACAAGAGCTTCTCCAGGAGCGCATCAGACGTTTAGAGCGCGAGGTAAATGCAACAAAAGCAGAGACACTTGCAGCGAGAGAAGACTTGCAAGCGGTCGAAGCACGATGTCATGAAACAACAATGAACATGATAACAATATCGGTGACAGGGTTGATGTTCTGCTGATAAGGCATGATGAAACTCTTGCAGCGATTAACAATCTCGATGAGCAATTGACTGCCCCCTCCAATGTAAGACTTGAGCTTGGCTGCGCTATTGTCGCAAAGCGGGTTGACAGTGTAAATCAATTCATCATGCTTTTTATTGTTGTTTAACGAAAATACACCAACATGGTGCTAAAAAAGTAAACCGAGAAGCAATTTGAAAGCCTCCAATTTCATAAACAGTCTACCCTATTAATCTGCGCAACTGGTTTTGTAAAGCTGCAGCACAAGGGCTGAGTGATAGGACAGCTCATGTATCTGATGCCATATTGCTGCATTGAAAAGGATCACAATTTAATCGTCTTAGGAAGCTCTAAGACATCTATCAAACACACGGCATCCGCTTCAGGTGTAACCGGTCAAGGTGGCGAGACGATGAAGTCACTACGCGCCGAACTATTGATAGCATGTTTGACAAGCTGATGGCGGATATTGCTAATACCGAATCGTATCGCGAGCATCATATCAATCTTATACAGTATCCGCATGAGATTAGAGATGACCTACGCGCATGTTATGCCGGAATGACTGATTTTGATTCCATTCATACAGAGTAACATGGATATCATTCATGCCAACGAGATTGACCTAATTATGTCGTTCTGAATGAGATATAGAAACGTAAGAGCCTGTCGTGAAGAAACACATCCCGAATAAACGTTTGCTTTTTTCCCATTCATTAAATCAAGCCGGATTGATCACGAGACATTCAAACAATTGGAGACACTCAGAATATTGAAGTTACTCAGTAGAGACAATGTGCTGATGTGTTTACACTCTTGGTGGTCACTCCAATCAACGAGCAAGACAAGTGACGATTCAACAAGCGCTTTTACCAGTGCCGCATTAGCGATCTTTATGCGCGTCGATTTACGTTCGCGTTGATATTTGCCACAGCAGTCTAGGTTTCAAACATTCGAACAATGTCTGCATAGAGTTGCTTTACTTAAAGTAAACCGCTTATTCATCGCCACGCCTTCTAGGTTGTCATACATGAATGATGAAGCTTTATGTCTTGCAGTAATACTCGGCTGCCTTTGCAGTCCACAAGTTATCAACCACCTGCTGGAGGTGCCGCTGGAGAAGCTTGTCGTTCAGCCTCAGATTCTCCGTTGCCATAATCGGCTGACAATGACGTTTTTAAATTAGTGCAATTATATTGATAATTGCCGTTACCGACAAACCTGCCTTTGACGACAGTTGCATCACCTAAAAAGTCTTATACTAGCTAAAGTAAACTGTTGGTCAGTAGCTTACACGAAACGCATAGGCTCAATTTTGACACTTATTTTACTCATTTTTGCTGTACCTTGCCAGACCTGGTCGCGAAAGTGTGCATAAGAACGCCCACTCATATTTGAAAGATTATACGAGAAGCGGCAGAAATAGGCGACAAGAGCTTCTCCAGGAGCGCATCAGACGTTTAGAGCGCGAGGTAAATGCAACAAAAGCAGAGACACTTGCAGCGAGAGAAGACTTGCAAGCGGTCGAAGCACGATGTCATGAAACAACAATGAACATGATAACAATATCGGTGACAGGGTTGATGTTCTGCTGATAAGGCATGATGAAACTCTTGCAGCGATTAACAATCTCGATGAGCAATTGACTGCCCCCTCCAATGTAAGACTTGAGCTTGGCTGCGCTATTGTCGCAAAGCGGGTTGACAGTGTAAATCAATTCATCATGCTTTTTATTGTTGTTAACGAAAATACACCAACATGGTGCTAAAAAAGTAAACCGAGAAGCAATTTGAAAGCCTCCAATTTCATAAACAGTCTACCCTATTAATCTGCGCAATCGGTTTTGTAAAGCTGCAGCACAAGGGCTGAGTGATAGGACAGCTCATGTATCTGATGCCATATTGCTGCATTGAAAAGGATCACAATTTAATCGTCTTAGGAAGCTCTAAGACATCTATCAAACACACGGCATCCGCTTCAGGTGTAACCGGTCAAGGTGGCGAGACGATGAAGTCACTACGCGCCGAACTATTGATAGCATGTTTGACAAGCTGATGGCGGATATTGCTAATACCGAATCGTATCGCGAGCATCATATCAATCTTATACAGTATCCGCATGAGATTAGAGATGACCTACGCGCATGTTATGCCGGAATGACTGATTTTGATTCCATTCATACAGAGTAACATGGATATCATTCATGCCAACGAGATTGACCTAATTATGTCGTTCTGAATGAGATATAGAAACGTAAGAGCCTGTCGTGAAGAAACACATCCCGAATAAACGTTTGCTTTTTTCCCATTCATTAAATCAAGCCGGATTGATCACGAGACATTCAAACAATTGGAGACACTCAGAATATTGAAGTTACTCAGTAGAGACAATGTGCTGATGTGTTTACACTCTTGGTGGTCACTCCAATCAACGAGCAAGACAAGTGACGATTCAACAAGCGCTTTTACCAGTGCCGCATTAGCGATCTTTATGCGCGTCGATTTACGTTCGCGTTGATATTTGCCACAGCAGTCTAGGTTTCAAACATTCGAACAATGTCTGCATAGAGTTGCTTTACTTAAAGTAAACCGCTTATTCATCGCCGACGCCTTCTAGGTTGTCATACATGAATGATGAAGCTTTATGTCTTGCAGTAATACTCGGCTGCCTTTGCAGTCCACAAGTTATCAACCACCTGCTGGAGGTGCCGCTGGAGAAGCTTGTCGTTCAGCCTCAGATTCTCCGTTGCCATAATCGGCTGACAATGACGTTTTTAAATTAGTGCAATTATATTGATAATTGCCGTTACCGACAAACCTGCCTTTGACGACAGTTGCATCACCTAAAAAGTCTTATACTAGCTAAAGTAAACTGTTGGTCAGTAGCTTACACGAAACGCATAGGCTCACTTTTGACACTTATTTTACTCATTTTTGCTGTACCTTGCCAGACCTGGTCGCGAAAGTGTGCATAAGAACGCCCACTCATATTTGAAAGATTATACGAGAAGCGGCAGAAATAGGCGACAAGAGCTTCTCCAGGAGCGCATCAGACGTTTAGAGCGCGAGGTAAATGCAACAAAAGCAGAGACACTTGCAGCGAGAGAAGACTTGCAAGCGGTCGAAGCACGATGTCATGAAACAACAATGAACATGATAACAATATCGGTGACAGGGTTGATGTTCTGCTGATAAGGCATGATGAAACTCTTGCAGCGATTAACAATCTCGATGAGCAATTGACTGCCCCCTCCAATGTAAGACTTGAGCTTGGCTGCGCTATTGTCGCAAAGCGGGTTGACAGTGTAAATCAATTCATCATGCTTTTTATTGTTGTTAACGAAAATACACCAACATGGTGCTAAAAAAGTAAACCGAGAAGCAATTTGAAAGCCTCCAATTTCATAAACAGTCTACCCTATTAATCTGCGCAATCGGTTTTGTAAAGCTGCAGCACAAGGGCTGAGTGATAGGACAGCTCATGTATCTGATGCCATATTGCTGCATTGAGAAGGATCACAATTTAATCGTCTAGGGAAGCTCTAAGACATCTATCAAACACACGGCATCCGCTTCAGGTGTAACCGGTCAAGGTGGCGAGACGATGAAGTCACTACGCGCCGAACTATTGATAGCATGTTTGACAAGCTGATGGCGGATATTGCTAATACCGAATCGTATCGCGAGCATCATATCAATCTTATACAGTATCCGCATGAGATTAGAGATGACCTACGCGCATGTTATGCCGGTATGACTGATTTTGATTCCATTCATACAGAGTAACATGGATATCATTCATGCCAACGAGATTGACCTAATTATGTCGTTCTGAATGAGATATAGAAACGTAAGAGCCTGTCGTGAAGAAACACATCCCGAATAAACGTTTGCTTTTTTCCCATTCATTAAATCAAGCCGGATTGATCACGAGACATTCAAACAATTGGAGACACTCAGAATATTGAAGTTACTCAGTAGAGACAATGTGCTGATGTGTTTACACTCTTGGTGGTCACTCCAATCAACGAGCAAGACAAGTGACGATTCAACAAGCGCTTTTACCAGTGCCGCATTAGCGATCTTTATGCGCGTCGATTTACGTTCGCGTTGATATTTGCCACAGCAGTCTAGGTTTCAAACATTCGAACAATGTCTGCATAGAGTTGCTTTACTTAAAGTAAACCGCTTATTCATCGCCGACGCCTTCTAGGTTGTCATACATGAATGATGAAGCTTTATGTCTTGCAGTAATACTCGGCTGCCTTTGCAGTCCACAAGTTATCAACCACCTGCTGGAGGTGCCGCTGGAGAAGCTTGTCGTTCAGCCTCAGATTCTCCGTTGCCATAATCGGCTGACAATGACGTTTTTAAATTAGTGCAATTATATTGATAATTGCCGTTACCGACAAACCTGCCTTTGACGACAGTTGCATCACCTAAAAAGTCTTATACTAGCTAAAGTAAACTGTTGGTCAGTAGCTTACACGAAACGCATAGGCTCACTTTTGACACTTATTTTACTCATTTTTGCTGTACCTTGCCAGACCTGGTCGCGAAAGTGTGCATAAGAACGCCCACTCATATTTGAAAGATTATACGAGAAGCGGCAGAAATAGGCGACAAGAGCTTCTCCAGGAGCGCATCAGACGTTTAGAGCGCGAGGTAAATGCAACAAAAGCAGAGACACTTGCAGCGAGAGAAGACTTGCAAGCGGTCGAAGCACGATGTCATGAAACAACAATGAACATGATAACAATATCGGTGACAGGGTTGATGTTCTGCTGATAAGGCATGATGAAACTCTTGCAGCGATTAACAATCTCGATGAGCAATTGACTGCCCCCTCCAATGTAAGACTTGAGCTTGGCTGCGCTATTGTCGCAAAGCGGGTTGACAGTGTAAATCAATTCATCATGCTTTTTATTGTTGGTTAACGAAAATACACCAACATGGTGCTAAAAAAGTAAACCGAGAAGCAATTTGAAAGCCTCCAATTTCATAAACAGTCTACCCTATTAATCTGCGCAATCGGTTTTGTAAAGCTGCAGCACAAGGGCTGAGTGATAGGACAGCTCATGTATCTGCCATATTGCTGCTGAAAAAGGATCACATTTAATCGTCTAGGAAGCTAAGACATCTATCACACACACGGCATCTTCAGGTGTAACCGGGAGTGGCGAGACGATGAAGTCACTACGCGCCGAACTATTGATAGCATGTTTGACAAGCTGATGGCGGATATTGCTAATACCGAATCGTATCGCGAGCATCATATCCTTCTTTTACAGTATCCGCTTGAGATTAGAGATGACCTACGCGCATGTTATGCCGGTATGACTGATTTTGATTCCATTCATACAGAGTAACATGGATATCATTCATGCCAACGAGATTGACCTAATTATGTCGTTCTGAATGAGATATGGAAACGTAAGAGCCTGTCGTGAAGAAACACATCCCGAAAAAACGTTTGCTTTTTTCCCATTCATTAAATCAAGCCGGATTGATCACGAGACATTCAAACAATTGGAGACACTCAGAATATTGAAGTTACTCAGTAGAGACAATGTGCTGATGTGTTTACACTCTTGGTGGTCACTCCAATCAACGAGCAAGACAAGTGACGATTCAACAAGCGCTTTTACCAGTGCCGCATTAGCGATCTTTATGCGCGTCGATTTACGTTCGCGTTGATATTTGCCACAGCAGTCTAGGTTTCAAACATTCGAACAATGTCTGCATAGAGTTGCTTTACTTAAAGTAAACCGCTTATTCATCGCCGACGCCTTCTAGGTTGTCATACATGAATGATGAAGCTTTATGTCTTGCAGTAATACTCGGCTGCCTTTGCAGTCCACAAGTTATCAACCACCTGCTGGAGGTGCCGCTGGAGAAGCTTGTCGTTCAGCCTCAGATTCTCCGTTGCCATAATCGGCTGACAATGACGTTTTTAAATTAGTGCAATTATATTGATAATTGCCGTTACCGACAAACCTGCCTTTGACGACAGTTGCATCACCTAAAAAGTCTTATACTAGCTAAAGTAAACTGTTGGTCAGTAGCTTACACGAAACGCATAGGCTCACTTTTGACACTTATTTTACTCATTTTTGCTGTACCTTGCCAGACCTGGTCGCGAAAGTGTGCATAAGAACGCCCACTCATATTTGAAAGATTATACGAGAAGCGGCAGAAATAGGCGACAAGAGCTTCTCCAGGAGCGCATCAGACGTTTAGAGCGCGAGGTAAATGCAACAAAAGCAGAGACACTTGCAGCGAGAGAAGACTTGCAAGCGGTCGAAGCACGATGTCATGAAACAACAATGAACATGATAACAATATCGGTGACAGGGTTGATGTTCTGCTGATAAGGCATGATGAAACTCTTGCAGCGATTAACAATCTCGATGAGCAATTGACTGCCCCCTCCAATGTAAGACTTGAGCTTGGCTGCGCTATTGTCGCAAAGCGGGTTGACAGTGTAAATCAATTCATCATGCTTTTTATTGTTGTTTAACGAAAATACACCAACATGGTGCTAAAAAAGTAAACCGAGAAGCAATTTGAAAGCCTCCAATTTCATAAACAGTCTACCCTATTAATCTGCGCAATCGGTTTTGTAAAGCTGCAGCACAAGGGCTGAGTGATAGGACAGCTCATGTATCTGATGCCATATTGCTGCATTGAAAAGGATCACAATTTAATCGTCTAGGAAGCTCTAAGACATCTATCAAACACACGGCATCCGCTTCAGGTGTAACCGGTCGGTGGCGAGACGATGAAGTCACTACGCGCCGAACTATTGATAGCATGTTTGACAAGCTGATGGCGGATATTGCTAATACCGAATCGTATCGCGAGCATCATATCAATCTTATACAGTATCCGCATGAGATTAGAGATGACCTACGCGCATGTTATGCCGGTATGACTGATTTTGATTCCATTCATACAGAGTAACATGAGATACCTATTCATGCCAACGAGATTGACCTAATTATGTCGTTCTGAATGAGATATAGAAACGTAAGAGCCTGTCGTGAAGAAACACATCCCGAATAAACGTTTGCTTTTTTCCCATTCATTAAATCAAGCCGGATTGATCACGAGACATTCAAACAATTGGAGACACTCAGAATATTGAAGTTACTCAGTAGAGACAATGTGCTGATGTGTTTACACTCTTGGTGGTCACTCCAATCAACGAGCAAGACAAGTGACGATTCAACAAGCGCTTTTACCAGTGCCGCATTAGCGATCTTTATGCGCGTCGATTTACGTTCGCGTTGATATTTGCCACAGCAGTCTAGGTTTCAAACATTCGAACAATGTCTGCATAGAGTTGCTTTACTTAAAGTAAACCGCTTATTCATCGCCGACGCCTTCTAGGTTGTCATACATGAATGATGAAGCTTTATGTCTTGCAGTAATACTCGGCTGCCTTTGCAGTCCACAAGTTATCAACCACCTGCTGGAGGTGCCGCTGGAGAAGCTTGTCGTTCAGCCTCAGATTCTCCGTTGCCATAATCGGCTGACAATGACGTTTTTAAATTAGTGCAATTATATTGATAATTGCCGTTACCGACAAACCTGCCTTTGACGACAGTTGCATCACCTAAAAAGTCTTATACTAGCTAAAGTAAACTGTTGGTCAGTAGCTTACACGAAACGCATAGGCTCACTTTTGACACTTATTTTACTCATTTTTGCTGTACCTTGCCAGACCTGGTCGCGAAAGTGTGCATAAGAACGCCCACTCATATTTGAAAGATTATACGAGAAGCGGCAGAAATAGGCGACAAGAGCTTCTCCAGGAGCGCATCAGACGTTTAGAGCGCGAGGTAAATGCAACAAAAGCAGAGACACTTGCAGCGAGAGAAGACTTGCAAGCGGTCGAAGCACGATGTCATGAAACAACAATGAACATGATAACAATATCGGTGACAGGGTTGATGTTCTGCTGATAAGGCATGATGAAACTCTTGCAGCGATTAACAATCTCGATGAGCAATTGACTGCCCCCTCCAATGTAAGACTTGAGCTTGGCTGCGCTATTGTCGCAAAGCGGGTTGACAGTGTAAATCAATTCATCATGCTTTTTATTGTTGTTAACGAAAATACACCAACATGGTGCTAAAAAAGTAAACCGAGAAGCAATTTGAAAGCCTCCAATTTCATAAACAGTCTACCCTATTAATCTGCGCAATCGGTTTTGTAAAGCTGCAGCACAAGGGCTGAGTGATAGGACAGCTCATGTATCTGATGCCATATTGCTGCATTGAAAAGGATCACAATTTAATCGTCTTAGGAAGCTCTAAGACATCTATCAAACACACGGCATCCGCTTCAGGTGTAACCGGTCAAGGTGGCGAGACGATGAAGTCACTACGCGCCGAACTATTGATAGCATGTTTGACAAGCTGATGGCGGATATTGCTAATACCGAATCGTATCGCGAGCATCATATCAATCTTATACAGTATCCGCATGAGATTAGAGATGACCTACGCGCATGTTATGCCGGTATGACTGATTTTGATTCCATTCATACAGAGTAACATGGATATCATTCATGCCAACGAGATTGACCTAATTATGTCGTTCTGAATGAGATATAGAAACGTAAGAGCCTGTCGTGAAGAAACACATCCCGAATAAACGTTTGCTTTTTTCCCATTCATTAAATCAAGCCGGATTGATCACGAGACATTCAAACAATTGGAGACACTCAGAATATTGAAGTTACTCAGTAGAGACAATGTGCTGATGTGTTTACACTCTTGGTGGTCACTCCAATCAACGAGCAAGACAAGTGACGATTCAACAAGCGCTTTTACCAGTGCCGCATTAGCGATCTTTATGCGCGTCGATTTACGTTCGCGTTGATATTTGCCACAGCAGTCTAGGTTTCAAACATTCGAACAATGTCTGCATAGAGTTGCTTTACTTAAAGTAAACCGCTTATTCATCGCCGACGCCTTCTCGGATGTCATACATGAATGATGAAGCTTTATGTCTTGCAGTAATACTCGGCTGCCTTTGCAGTCCACAAGTTATCAATCACCTGCTGGAGGTGCCGCTGGAGAAGCTTGTCGTTCAGCCTCAGATTCTCCGTTGCCATAATCGGCTGACAATGACGTTTTTAAATTAGTGCAGTTATATTGATAATTGCCGTTACCGACAAACCTGCCTTTGACGACAGTTGCATCACCTAAAAAGTCTTATACTAGCTAAAGTAAACTGTTGGTCAGTAGCTTACACGAAACGCATAGGCTCACTTTTGACACTTATTTTACTCATTTTTGCTGTACCTTGCCAGACCTGGTCGCGAAAGTGTGCATAAGAACGCCCACTCATATTTGAAAGATTATACGAGAAGCGGCAGAAATAGGCGACAAGAGCTTCTCCAGGAGCGCATCAGACGTTTAGAGCGCGAGGTAAATGCAACAAAAGCAGAGACACTTGCAGCGAGAGAAGACTTGCAAGCGGTCGAAGCACGATGTCATGAAACAACAATGAACATGATAACAATATCGGTGACAGGGTTGATGTTCTGCTGATAAGGCATGATGAAACTCTTGCAGCGATTAACAATCTCGATGAGCAATTGACTGCCCCCTCCAATGTAAGACTTGAGCTTGGCTGCGCTATTGTCGCAAAGCGGGTTGACAGTGTAAATCAATTCATCATGCTTTTTATTGTTGTTTAACGAAAATACACCAACATGGTGCTAAAAAAGTGAACCGAGAAGCAATTTGAAAGCCTCCAATTTCATAAACAGTCTACCCTATTAATCTGCGCAATCGGTTTTGTAAAGCTGCAGCACAAGGGCTGAGTGAAAGGACAGCTCATGTATCTGATGCCATATTACTGCATTTAAAAGGATCACAATTTAATCGTCTTAGGGAAGCTCTAAGACATCTATCAAGCACACGGCATCCGCTTCAGGTGTAACCGGTCGGAGTGGCGAGACGATGAAGTCACTACGCGCCGAACTATTGATAGCATGTTTGACAAGCTGATGGCGGATATTGCTAATACCGAATCGTATCGCGAGCATCATATCAATCTTATACAGTATCCGCATGAGATTAGAGATGACCTACGCGCATGTTATGCCGGTATGACTGATTTTGATTCCATTCATACAGAGTAACATGGATATCATTCATGCCAACGAGATTGACCTAATTATGTCGTTCTGAATGAGATATAGAAACGTAAGAGCCTGTCGTGAAGAAACACATCCCGAATAAACGTTTGCTTTTTTCCCATTCATTAAATCAAGCCGGATTGATCACGAGACATTCAAACAATTGGAGACACTCAGAATATTGAAGTTACTCAGTAGAGACAATGTGCTGATGTGTTTACACTCTTGGTGGTCACTCCAATCAACGAGCAAGACAAGTGACGATTCAACAAGCGCTTTTACCAGTGCCGCATTAGCGATCTTTATGCGCGTCGATTTACGTTCGCGTTGATATTTGCCACAGCAGTCTAGGTTTCAAACATTCGAACAATGTCTGCATAGAGTTGCTTTACTTAAAGTAAACCGCTTATTCATCGCCGACGCCTTCTAGGTTGTCATACATGAATGATGAAGCTTTATGTCTTGCAGTAATACTCGGCTGCCTTTGCAGTCCACAAGTTATCAACCACCTGCTGGAGGTGCCGCTGGAGAAGCTTGTCGTTCAGCCTCAGATTCTCCGTTGCCATAATCGGCTGACAATGACGTTTTTAAATTAGTGCAGTTATATTGATAATTGCCGTTACCGACAAACCTGCCTTTGACGACAGTTGCATCACCTAAAAAGTCTTATACTAGCTAAAGTAAACTGTTGGTCAGTAGCTTACACGAAACGCATAGGCTCACTTTTGACACTTATTTTACTCATTTTTGCTGTACCTTGCCAGACCTGGTCGCGAAAGTGTGCATAAGAACGCCCACTCATATTTGAAAGATTATACGAGAAGCGGCAGAAATAGGCGACAAGAGCTTCTCCAGGAGCGCATCAGACGTTTAGAGCGCGAGGTAATGCAACAAAAGCAGAGACACTTGCAGCGAGAGAAGACTTGCAAGCGGTCGAAGCACGATGTCATGAAACAACAATGAACATGATAACAATATCGGTGACAGGGTTGATGTTCTGCTGATAAGGCATGATGAAACTCTTGCAGTGATTAACAATCTCGATGAGCAATTGACTGCCCCCTCCAATGTAAGACTTGGGCTTGGCTGCGCTATTGTCGCAAAGCGGGTTGACAGTGTAAATCAATTCATCATGCTTTTTATTGTTGGTTAACGAAAATACACCAACATGGTGCTAAAAAAGTGAACCGAGAAGCAATTTGAAAGCCTCCAATTTCATAAACAGTCTACCCTATTAATCTGCGCAATCGGTTTTGTAAAGCTGCAGCACAAGGGCTGAGTGATAGGACAGCTCATGTATCTGATGCCATATTGCTGCATTGAAAAGGATCACAATTTAATCGTCTTGGGAAGCTCTAAGACATCTATCAAGCACACGGCATCCGCTTCAGGTGTAACCGGTCGGAGTGGCGAGACGATGAAGTCACTACGCGCCGAACTATTGATAGCATGTTTGACAAGCTGATGGCGGATATTGCTAATACCGAATCGTATCGCGAGCATCATATCAATCTTATACAGTATCCGCATGAGATTAGAGATGACCTACGCGCATGTTATGCCGGTATGACTGATTTTGATTCCATTCATACAGAGTAACATGGATATCATTCATGCCAACGAGATTGACCTAATTATGTCGTTCTAAAAATGATAGAAACGTAAGAGCCTGTCGTGAAGAAACACATCCCGAAAAACGTTTGCTTTTTTCCCATTCATTAAATCAAGCCGGATTGATCACGAGACATTCAAACAATTGGAGACACTCAGAATATTGAAGTTACTCAGTAGAGACAATGTGCTGATGTGTTTACACTCTTGGTGGTCACTCCAATCAACGAGCAAGACAAGTGACGATTCAACAAGCGCTTTTACCAGTGCCGCATTAGCGATCTTTATGCGCGTCGATTTACGTTCGCGTTGATATTTGCCACAGCAGTCTAGGTTTCAAACATTCGAACAATGTCTGCACAGAGTTGCTTTACTTAAAGTAAACCGCTTATTCATCGCCGACGCCTTCTAGGTTGTCATACATGAATGATGAAGCTTTATGTCTTGCAGTAATACTCGGCTGCCTTTGCAGTCCACAAGTTATCAACCACCTGCTGGAGGTGCCGCTGGAGAAGCTTGTCGTTCAGCCTCAGATTCTCCGTTGCCATAATCGGCTGACAATGACGTTTTTAAATTAGTGCAATTATATTGATAATTGCCGTTACCGGCAAACCTGCCTTTGACGACAGTTGCATCACCTAAAAAGTCTTATACTAGCTAAAGTAAACTGTTGGTCAGTAGCTTACACGAAACGCATAGGCTCACTTTTGACACTTATTTTACTCATTTTTGCTGTACCTTGCCAGACCTGGTCGCGAAAGTGTGCATAAGAACGCCCACTCATATTTGAAAGATTATACGAGAAGCGGCAGAAATAGGCGACAAGAGCTTCTCCAGGAGCGCATCAGACGTTTAGAGCGCGAGGTAGATGCAACAAAAGCAGAGACACTTGCAGCGAGAGAAGACTTGCAAGCGGTCGAAGCACGATGTCATGAAACAACAATGAACATGATAACAATATCGGTGACAGGGTTGATGTTCTGCTGATAAGGCATGATGAAACTCTTGCAGCGATTAACAATCTCGATGAGCAATTGACTGCCCCCTCCAATGTAAGACTTGAGCTTGGCTGCGCTATTGTCGCAAAGCGGGTTGACAGTGTAAATCAATTCATCATGCTTTTTATTGTTGGTTAACGAAAATACACCAACATGGTGCTAAAAAAGTGAACCGAGAAGCAATTTGAAAGCCTCCAATTTCATAAACAGTCTACCCTATTAATCTGCGCAATCGGTTTTGTAAAGCTGCAGCACAAGGGCTGAGTGATAGGACAGCTCATGTATCTGATGCCATATTGCTGCATTGAAAAGGATCACAATTTAATCGTCTAGGGAAGCTCTAAGACATCTATCAAGCACACGGCATCCGCTTCAGGTGTAACCGGTCGGAGTGGCGAGACGATGAAGTCACTACGCGCCGAACTATTGATAGCATGTTTGACAAGCTGATGGCGGATATTGCTAATACCGAATCGTATCGCGAGCATCATATCAATCTTATACAGTATCCGCATGAGATTAGAGATGACCTACGCGCATGTTATGCCGGTATGACTGATTTTGATTCCATTCATACAGAGTAACATGGATATCATTCATGCCAACGAGATTGACCTAATTATGTCGTTCTGAATGAGATATAGAAACGTAAGAGCCTGTCGTGAAGAAACACATCCCGAATAAACGTTTGCTTTTTTCCCATTCATTAAATCAAGCCGGATTGATCACGAGACATTCAAACAATTGGAGACACTCAGAATATTGAAGTTACTCAGTAGAGACAATGTGCTGATGTGTTTACACTCTTGGTGGTCACTCCAATCAACGAGCAAGACAAGTGACGATTCAACAAGCGCTTTTACCAGTGCCGCATTAGCGATCGTTATGCGCGTCGATTTACGTTCGCGTTGATATTTGCCACAGCAGTCTAGGTTTCAAACATTCGAACAATGTCTGCATAGAGTTGCTTTACTTAAAGTAAACCGCTTATTCATCGCCAACGCCTTCTAGGTTGTCATACATGAATGATGAAGCTTTATGTCTTGCAGTAATACTCGGCTGCCTTTGCAGTCCACAAGTTATCAACCACCTGCTGGAGGTGCCGCTGGAGAAGCTTGTCGTTCAGCCTCAGATTCTCCGTTGCCATAATCGGCTGACAATGACGTTTTTAAATTAGTGCAATTATATTGATAATTGCCGTTACCGGCAAACCTGCCTTTGACGACAGTTGCATCACCTAAAAAGTCTTATACTAGCTAAAGTAAACTGTTGGTCAGTAGCTTACACGAAACGCATAGGCTCAATTTTGACACTTATTTTACTCATTTTTGCTGTACCTTGCCAGACCTGGTCGCGAAAGTGTGCATAAGAACGCCCACTCATATTTGAAAGATTATACGAGAAGCGGCAGAAATAGGCGACAAGAGCTTCTCCAGGAGCGCATCAGACGTTTAGAGCGCGAGGTAAATGCAACAAAAGCAGAGACACTTGCAGCGAGAGAAGACTTGCAAGCGGTCGAAGCACGATGTCATGAAACAACAATGAACATGATAACAATATCGGTGACAGGGTTGATGTTCTGCTGATAAGGCATGATGAAACTCTTGCAGCGATTAACAATCTCGATGAGCAATTGACTGCCCCCTCCAATGTAAGACTTGAGCTTGGCTGCGCTATTGTCGCAAAGCGGGTTGACAGTGTAAATCAATTCATCATGCTTTTTATTGTTGGTTAACGAAAATACACCAACATGGTGCTAAAAAAGTGAACCGAGAAGCAATTTGAAAGCCTCCAATTTCATAAACAGTCTACCCTATTAATCTGCGCAATCGGTTTTGTAAAGCTGCAGCACAAGGGCTGAGTGATAGGACAGCTCATGTATCTGATGCCATATTGCTGCATTTAAAAGGATCACAATTTAATCGTCTAGGGAAGCTCTAAGACATCTATCAAGCACACGGCATCCGCTTCAGGTGTAACCGGTCGGAGTGGCGAGACGATGAAGTCACTACGCGCCGAACTATTGATAGCATGTTTGACAAGCTGATGGCGGATATTGCTAATACCGAATCGTATCGCGAGCATCATATCAAATTTATACAGTATCCGCATGAGATTAGAGATGACCTACGCGCATGTTATGCCGGTATGACTGATTTTGATTCCATTCATACAGAGTAACATGGATATCATTCATGCCAACGAGATTGACCTAATTATGTCGTTCTAAAAATGATTTAGAAGCGTAAGAGCCTGTCGTGAAGAAACACATCCCGAAAAAACGTTTGCTTTTTTCCAATTCATTAAATCAAGCCGGATTGATCACGAGACATTCAAACAATTGGAGACACTCAGAATATTGAAGTTACTCAGTAGAGATTTTCGGAAAAGGTTGGGGTGACGCCCTCCTTCCAAGCGCGGGGGCTAAATGCTCGCGCGCTACGGGCAGGTGCTCTCGGGCATCTGCAGGTCTCTAACGAGTCTCACCCTCGACGCGACGGTCTCCAGCACCAGGGCGCCACCTGGGCTCTTACCAAGTCAGAACTACACAAAATAATGGAAGACTCTCACGGCCTCGGTGCTGGCTGCACTGCCCGCCGAACGAGACCCGACGTATGCGGACACCACTCTATGCCGTGGACTAGCCATAGAGCCTAGCACGTGCATAACTTGGCAACGCGATAACGTAATACAATACAATACAATACTCAGTAGAGACAATGTGCTGATGTGTTTACACTCTTGGTGGTCACTCCAATCAACGAGCAAGACAAGTGACGATTCAACAAGCGCTTTTACCAGTGCCGCATTAGCGATCGTTATGCGCGTCGATTTACGTTCGCGTTGATATTTGCCACAGCAGTCTAGGTTTCAAACATTCGAACAATGTCTGCACAGAGTTGCTTTACTTAAAGTAAACCGCTTATTCATCGCCGACGCCTTCTAGGTTGTCATACATGAATGATGAAGCTTTATGTCTTGCAGTAATACTCGGCTGCCTTTGCAGTCCACAAGTTATCAACCACCTGCTGGAGGTGCCGCTGGAGAAGCTTGTCGTTCAGCCTCAGATTCTCCGTTGCCATAATCGGCTGACAATGACGTTTTTAAATTAGTGCAATTATATTGATAATTGCCGTTACCGGCAAACCTGCCTTTGACGACAGTTGCATCACCTAAAAAGTCTTATACTAGCTAAAGTAAACTGTTGGTCAGTAGCTTACACGAAACGCATAGGCTCACTTTTGACACTTATTTTACTCATTTTTGCTGTACCTTGCCAGACCTGGTCGCGAAAGTGTGCATAAGAACGCCCACTCATATTTGAAAGATTATACGAGAAGCGGCAGAAATAGGCGACAAGAGCTTCTCCAGGAGCGCATCAGACGTTTAGAGCGCGAGGTAATGCAACAAAAGCAGAGACACTTGCAGCGAGAGAAGACTTGCAAGCGGTCGAAGCACGATGTCATGAAACAACAATGAACATGATAACAATATCGGTGACAGGGTTGATGTTCTGCTGATAAGGCATGATGAAACTCTTGCAGCGATTAACAATCTCGATGAGCAATTGACTGCCCCCTCCAATGTAAGACTTGAGCTTGGCTGCGCTATTGTCGCAAAGCGGGTTGACAGTGTAAATCAATTCATCATGCTTTTTATTGTTGGTTAACGAAAATACACCAACATGGTGCTAAAAAAGTGAACCGAGAAGCAATTTGAAAGCCTCCAATTTCATAAACAGTCTACCCTATTAATCTGCGCAATCGGTTTTGTAAAGCTGCAGCACAAGGGCTGAGTGATAGGACAGCTCATGTATCTGATGCCATATTGCTGCATTGAGAAGGATCACAATTTAATCGTCTAGGGCTCTAAGACATCTATCAAGCACACGGCATCCGCTTCAGGTGTAACCGGTCGGAGTGGCGAGACGATGAAGTCACTACGCGCCGAACTATTGATAGCATGTTTGACAAGCTGATGGCGGATATTGCTAATACCGAATCGTATCGCGAGCATCATATCAATCTTATACAGTATCCGCATGAGATTAGAGATGACCTACGCGCATGTTATGCCGGTATGACTGATTTTGATTCCATTCATACAGAGTAACATGGATATCATTCATGCCAACGAGATTGACCTAATTATGTCGTTCTGAATGAGATATAGAAACGTAAGAGCCTGTCGTGAAGAAACACATCCCGAATAAACGTTTGCTTTTTTCCCATTCATTAAATCAAGCCGGATTGATCACGAGACATTCAAACAATTGGAGACACTCAGAATATTGAAGTTACTCAGTAGAGACAATGTGCTGATGTGTTTACACTCTTGGTGGTCACTCCAATCAACGAGCAAGACAAGTGACGATTCAACAAGCGCTTTTACCAGTGCCGCATTAGCGATCTTTATGCGCGTCGATTTACGTTCGCGTTGATATTTGCCACAGCAGTCTAGGTTTCAAACATTCGAACAATGTCTGCATAGAGTTGCTTTACTTAAAGTAAACCGCTTATTCATCGCCGACGCCTTCTAGGTTGTCATACATGAATGATGAAGCTTTATGTCTTGCAGTAATACTCGGCTGCCTTTGCAGTCCACAAGTTATCAACCACCTGCTGGAGGTGCCGCTGGAGAAGCTTGTCGTTCAGCCTCAGATTCTCCGTTGCCATAATCGGCTGACAATGACGTTTTTAAATTAGTGCAATTATATTGATAATTGCCGTTACCGGCAAACCTGCCTTTGACGACAGTTGCATCACCTAAAAAGTCTTATACTAGCTAAAGTAAACTGTTGGTCAGTAGCTTACACGAAACGCATAGGCTCAATTTTGACACTTATTTTACTCATTTTTGCTGTACCTTGCCAGACCTGGTCGCGAAAGTGTGCATAAGAACGCCCACTCATATTTGAAAGATTATACGAGAAGCGGCAGAAATAGGCGACAAGAGCTTCTCCAGGAGCGCATCAGACGTTTAGAGCGCGAGGTAAATGCAACAAAAGCAGAGACACTTGCAGCGAGAGAAGACTTGCAAGCGGTCGAAGCACGATGTCATGAAACAACAATGAACATGATAACAATATCGGTGACAGGGTTGATGTTCTGCTGATAAGGCATGATGAAACTCTTGCAGCGATTAACAATCTCGATGAGCAATTGACTGCCCCCTCCAATGTAAGACTTGAGCTTGGCTGCGCTATTGTCGCAAAGCGGGTTGACAGTGTAAATCAATTCATCATGCTTTTTATTGTTGTTAACGAAAATACACCAACATGGTGCTAAAAAAGTGAACCGAGAAGCAATTTGAAAGCCTCCAATTTCATAAACAGTCTACCCTATTAATCTGCGCAATCGGTTTTGTAAAGCTGCAGCACAAGGGCTGAGTGATAGGACAGCTCATGTATCTGATGCCATATTGCTGCATTGAAAAGGATCACAATTTAATCGTCTAGGGAAGCTCTAAGACATCTATCAAGCACACGGCATCCGCTTCAGGTGTAACCGGTCGGAGTGGCGAGACGATGAAGTCACTACGCGCCGAACTATTGATAGCATGTTTGACAAGCTGATGGCGGATATTGCTAATACCGAATCGTATCGCGAGCATCATATCAATCTTATACAGTATCCGCATGAGATTAGAGATGACCTACGCGCATGTTATGCCGGTATGACTGATTTTGATTCCATTCATACAGAGTAACATGGATATCATTCATGCCAACGAGATTGACCTAATTATGTCGTTCTGAATGAGATATAGAAACGTAAGAGCCTGTCGTGAAGAAACACATCCCGAAAAACGTTTGCTTTTTTCCCATTCATTAAATCAAGCCGGATTGATCACGAGACATTCAAACAATTGGAGACACTCAGAATATTGAAGTTACTCAGTAGAGACAATGTGCTGATGTGTTTACACTCTTGGTGGTCACTCCAATCAACGAGCAAGACAAGTGACGATTCAACAAGCGCTTTTACCAGTGCCGCATTAGCGATCTTTATGCGCGTCGATTTACGTTCGCGTTGATATTTGCCACAGCAGTCTAGGTTTCAAACATTCGAACAATGTCTGCATAGAGTTGCTTTACTTAAAGTAAACCGCTTATTCATCGCCGACGCCTTCTAGGTTGTCATACATGAATGATGAAGCTTTATGTCTTGCAGTAATACTCGGCTGCCTTTGCAGTCCACAAGTTATCAACCACCTGCTGGAGGTGCCGCTGGAGAAGCTTGTCGTTCAGCCTCAGATTCTCCGTTGCCATAATCGGCTGACAATGACGTTTTTAAATTAGTGCAATTATATTGATAATTGCCGTTACCGGCAAACCTGCCTTTGACGACAGTTGCATCACCTAAAAAGTCTTATACTAGCTAAAGTAAACTGTTGGTCAGTAGCTTACACGAAACGCATAGGCTCACTTTTGACACTTATTTTACTCATTTTTGCTGTACCTTGCCAGACCTGGTCGCGAAAGTGTGCATAAGAACGCCCACTCATATTTGAAAGATTATACGAGAAGCGGCAGAAATAGGCGACAAGAGCTTCTCCAGGAGCGCATCAGACGTTTAGAGCGCGAGGTAGATGCAACAAAAGCAGAGACACTTGCAGCGAGAGAAGACTTGCAAGCGGTCGAAGCACGATGTCATGAAACAACAATGAACATGATAACAATATCGGTGACAGGGTTGATGTTCTGCTGATAAGGCATGATGAAACTCTTGCAGCGATTAACAATCTCGATGAGCAATTGACTGCCCCCTCCAATGTAAGACTTGAGCTTGGCTGCGCTATTGTCGCAAAGCGGGTTGACAGTGTAAATCAATTCATCATGCTTTTTATTGTTGGTTAACGAAAATACACCAACATGGTGCTAAAAAGTGAACCGAGAAGCAATTTAAAAGCCTCCAATTTCATAAACAGTCTACCCTATTAATCTGCGCAATCGGTTTTGTAAAGCTGCAGCACAAGGGCTGAGTGATAGGACAGCTCATGTATCTGATGCCATATTGCTGCATTGAAAAGGATCACAATTTAATCGTCTAGGGAAGCTCTAAGACATCTATCAAACACACGGCATCCGCTTCAGGTGTAACCGGTCGGAGTGGCAAGACGATGAAGTCACTACGCGCCGAACCATTGATAGCATGTTTGACAAGCTGATGGCGGATATTGCTAATACCGAATCGTATCGCGAGCATCATATCAATCTTATACAGTATCCGCATGAGATTAGAGATGACCTACGCGCATGTTATGCCGGTATGACTGATTTTGATTCCATTCATACAGAGTAACATGGATATCATTCATGCCAACGAGATTGACCTAATTATGTCGTTCTGAATGAGATATGGAAACGTAAGAGCCTGTCGTGAAGAAACACATCCCGAAAAAACGTTTGCTTTTTTCCCATTCATTAAATCAAGCCGGATTGATCACGAGACATTCAAACAATTGGAGACACTCAGAATATTGAAGTTACTCAGTAGAGACAATGTGCTGATGTGTTTACACTCTTGGTGGTCACTCCAATCAACGAGCAAGACAAGTGACGATTCAACAAGCGCTTTTACCAGTGCCGCATTAGCGATCTTTATGCGCGTCGATTTACGTTCGCGTTGATATTTGCCACAGCAGTCTAGGTTTCAAACATTCGAACAATGTCTGCATAGAGTTGCTTTACTTAAAGTAAACCGCTTATTCATCGCCGACGCCTTCTAGGTTGTCATACATGAATGATGAAGCTTTATGTCTTGCAGTAATACTCGGCTGCCTTTGCAGTCCACAAGTTATCAACCACCTGCTGGAGGTGCCGCTGGAGAAGCTTGTCGTTCAGCCTCAGATTCTCCGTTGCCATAATCGGCTGACAATGACGTTTTAAATTAGTGCAATTATATTGATAATTGCCGTTACCGACAAACCTGCCTTTGACGACAGTTGCATCACCTAAAAAGTCTTATACTAGCTAAAGTAAACTGTTGGTCAGTAGCTTACACGAAACGCATAGGCTCAATTTTGACACTTATTTTACTCATTTTTGCTGTACCTTGCCAGACCTGGTCGCGAAAGTGTGCATAAGAACGCCCACTCATATTTGAAAGATTATACGAGAAGCGGCAGAAATAGGCGACAAGAGCTTCTCCAGGAGCGCATCAGACGTTTAGAGCGCGAGGTAAATGCAACAAAAGCAGAGACACTTGCAGCGAGAGAAGACTTGCAAGCGGTCGAAGCACGATGTCATGAAACAACAATGAACATGATAACAATATCGGTGACAGGGTTGATGTTCTGCTGATAAGGCATGATGAAACTCTTGCAGCGATTAACAATCTCGATGAGCAATTGACTGCCCCCTCCAATGTAAGACTTGAGCTTGGCTGCGCTATTGTCGCAAAGCGGGTTGACAGTGTAAATCAATTCATCATGCTTTTTATTGTTGGTTAACGAAAATACACCAACATGGTGCTAAAAAAGTGAACCGAGAAGCAATTTGAAAGCCTCCAATTTCATAAACAGTCTACCCTATTAATCTGCGCAATCGGTTTTGTAAAGCTGCAGCACAAGGGCTGAGTGATAGGACAGCTCATGTATCTGATGCCATATTGCTGCATTGAAAAGGATCACAATTTAATCGTCTTAGGAAGCTCTAAGACATCTATCAAACACACGGCATCCGCTTCAGGTGTAACCGGTCAAGGTGGCGAGACGATGAAGTCACTACGCGCCGAACTATTGATAGCATGTTTGACAAGCTGATGGCGGATATTGCTAATACCGAATCGTATCGCGAGCATCATATCAATCTTATACAGTATCCGCATGAGATTAGAGATGACCTACGCGCATGTTATGCCGGTATGACTGATTTTGATTCCATTCATACAGAGTAACATGGATATCATTCATGCCAACGAGATTGACCTAATTATGTCGTTCTGAATGAGATAAGAAACGTAAGAGCCTGTCGTGAAGAAACACATCCCGAATAAACGTTTGCTTTTTTCCCATTCATTAAATCAAGCCGGATTGATCACGAGACATTCAAACAATTGGAGACACTCAGAATATTGAAGTTACTCAGTAGAGACAATGTGCTGATGTGTTTACACTCTTGGTGGTCACTCCAATCAACGAGCAAGACAAGTGACGATTCAACAAGCGCTTTTACCAGTGCCGCATTAGCGATCTTTATGCGCGTCGATTTACGTTCGCGTTGATATTTGCCACAGCAGTCTAGGTTTCAAACATTCGAACAATGTCTGCATAGAGTTGCTTTACTTAAAGTAAACCGCTTATTCATCGCCAACGCCTTCTAGGTTGTCATACATGAATGATGAAGCTTTATGTCTTGCAGTAATACTCGGCTGCCTTTGCAGTCCACAAGTTATCAACCACCTGCTGGAGGTGCCGCTGGAGAAGCTTGTCGTTCAGCCTCAGATTCTCCGTTGCCATAATCGGCTGACAATGACGTTTTTAAATTAGTGCAATTATATTGATAATTGCCGTTACCGGCAAACCTGCCTTTGACGACAGTTGCATCACCTAAAAAGTCTTATACTAGCTAAAATAAACTGTTGGTCAGTAGCTTACACGAAACGCATAGGCTCACTTTTGACACTTATTTTACTCATTTTTGCTGTACCTTGCCAGACCTGGTCGCGAAAGTGTGCATAAGAACGCCCACTCATATTTGAAAGATTATACGAGAAGCGGCAGAAATAGGCGACAAGAGCTTCTCCAGGAGCGCATCAGACGTTTAGAGCGCGAGGTAAATGCAGCAAAAGCAGAGACACTTGCAGCGAGAGAAGACTTGCAAGCGGTCGAAGCACGATGTCATGAAACAACAATGAACATGATAACAATATCGGTGACAGGGTTGATGTTCTGCTGATAAGGCATGATGAAACTCTTGCAGCGATTAACAATCTCGATGAGCAATTGACTGCCCCCTCCAATGTAAGACTTGAGCTTGGCTGCGCTATTGTCGCAAAGCGGGTTGACAGTGTAAATCAATTCATCATGCTTTTTATTGTTGGTTAACGAAAATACACCAACATGGTGCTAAAAAAGTGAACCGAGAAGCAATTTGAAAGCCTCCAATTTTATAAACATTCTACCCTATTAATCTGCGCAATCGGTTTTGTAAAGCTGCAGCACAAGGGCTGAGTGAAAGGACAGCTCATGTATCTGATGTCATATTGCTGCATTCAAAAAGATCATAATTTAATCGTCTAGGGAAGCTCTAAGACATCTATCAAGCACACGGCATCCGCTTCAGGTGTATCCGGTCGGAGTGGCGAGACGATGAAGTCACTACGCGCCGAACTATTGATAGCATGTTTGACAAGCTGATGGCGGATATTGCTAATACCGAATCGTATCGCGAGCATCATATCAATCTTATACAGTATCCGCATGAGATTAGAGATGACCTACGCGCATGTTATGCCGGTATGACTGATTTTGATTCCATTCATACAGAGTAACATGGATATCATTCATGCCAACGAGATTGACCTAATTATGTCGTTCTGAATGAGATATAGAAACGTAAGAGCCTGTCGTGAAGAAACACATCCCGAATAAACGTTTGCTTTTTTCCCATTCATTAAATCAAGCCGGATTGATCACGAGACATTCAAACAATTGGAGACACTCAGAATATTGAAGTTACTCAGTAGAGACAATGTGCTGATGTGTTTACACTCTTGGTGGTCACTCCAATCAACGAGCAAGACAAGTGACGATTCAACAAGCGCTTTTACCAGTGCCGCATTAGCGATCTTTATGCGCGTCGATTTACGTTCGCGTTGATATTTGCCACAGCAGTCTAGGTTTCAAACATTCGAACAATGTCTGCATAGAGTTGCTTTACTTAAAGTAAACCGCTTATTCATCGCCGACGCCTTCTAGGTTGTCATACATGAATGATGAAGCTTTATGTCTTGCAGTAATACTCGGCTGCCTTTGCAGTCCACAAGTTATCAACCACCTGCTGGAGGTGCCGCTGGAGAAGCTTGTCGTTCAGCCTCAGATTCTCCGTTGCCATAATCGGCTGACAATGACGTTTTTAAATTAGTGCAATTATATTGATAATTGCCGTTACCGGCAAACCTGCCTTTGACGACAGTTGCATCACCTAAAAAGTCTTATACTAGCTAAAATAAACTGTTGGTCAGTAGCTTACACGAAACGCATAGGCTCACTTTTGACACTTATTTTACTCATTTTTGCTGTACCTTGCCAGACCTGGTCGCGAAAGTGTGCATAAGAACGCCCACTCATATTTGAAAGATTATACGAGAAGCGGCAGAAATAGGCGACAAGAGCTTCTCCAGGAGCGCATCAGACGTTTAGAGCGCGAGGTAGATGCAACAAAAGCAGAGACACTTGCAGCGAGAGAAGACTTGCAAGCGGTCGAAGCACGATGTCATGAAACAACAATGAACATGATAACAATATCGGTGACAGGGTTGATGTTCTGCTGATAAGGCATGATGAAACTCTTGCAGCGATTAACAATCTCGATGAGCAATTGACTGCCCCCTCCAATGTAAGACTTGAGCTTGGCTGCGCTATTGTCGCAAAGCGGGTTGACAGTGTAAATCAATTCATCATGCTTTTTATTGTTGGTTAACGAAAATACACCAACATGGTGCTAAAAAAGTGAACCGAGAAGCAATTTGAAAGCCTCCAATTTCATAAACAGTCTACCCTATTAATCTGCGCAATCGGTTTTGTAAAGCTGCAGCACAAGGGCTGAGTGATAGGACAGCTCATGTATCTGATGCCATATTGCTGCATTTAAAAGGATCACAATTTAATCGTCTAGGGAAGCTCTAAGACATCTATCAAGCACACGGCATCCGCTTCAGGTGTAACCGGTCGGAGTGGCGAGACGATGAAGTCACTACGCGCCGAACTATTGATAGCATGTTTGACAAGCTGATGGCGGATATTGCTAATACCGAATCGTATCGCGAGCATCATATCAATCTTATACAGTATCCGCATGAGATTAGAGATGACCTACGCGCATGTTATGCCGGTATGACTGATTTTGATTCCATTCATACAGAGTAACATGGATATCATTCATGCCAACGAGATTGACCTAATTATGTCGTTCTGAATGAGATATGGAAACGTAAGAGCCTGTCGTGAAGAAACACATCCCGAAAAAACGTTTGCTTTTTTCCCATTCATTAAATCAAGCCGGATTGATCACGAGACATTCAAACAATTGGAGACACTCAGAATATTGAAGTTACTCAGTAGAGACAATGTGCTGATGTGTTTACACTCTTGGTGGTCACTCCAATCAACGAGCAAGACAAGTGACGATTCAACAAGCGCTTTTACCAGTGCCGCATTAGCGATCGTTATGCGCGTCGATTTACGTTCGCGTTGATATTTGCCACAGCAGTCTAGGTTTCAAACATTCGAAAATGTCTGCACAGAGTTGCTTTACTTAAAGTAAACCGCTTATTCATCGCCGACGCCTTCTAGGTTGTCATACATGAATGATGAAGCTTTATGTCTTGCAGTAATACTCGGCTGCCTTTGCAGTCCACAAGTTATCAACCACCTGCTGGAGGTGCCGCTGGAGAAGCTTGTCGTTCAGCCTCAGATTCTCCGTTGCCATAATCGGCTGACAATGACGTATTTAAATAAGTGCAATTATATTGATAATTGCCTTTACCGACAAACCTGCCTTTGACGACAGTTGCATCACCTAAAAAGTCTTATACTAGCTAAAGTAAACTGTTGGTCAGTAGCTTACACGAAACGCATAGGTTCAATTTTGACACTTATTTTACTCATTTTTGCTGTACCTTGCCAGACCTGGTCGCGAAAGTGTGCATAAGAACGCCCACTCATATTTGAAAGATTATACGAGAAGCGGCAGAAATAGGCGACAAGAGCTTCTCCAGGAGCGCATCAGACGTTTAGAGCGCGAGGTAAATGCAACAAAAGCAGAGACACTTGCAGCGAGAGAAGACTTGCAAGCGGTCGAAGCACGATGTCATGAAACAACAATGAACATGATAACAATATCGGTGACAGGGTTGATGTTCTGCTGATAAGGCATGATGAAACTCTTGCAGCGATTAACAATCTCGATGAGCAATTGACTGCCCCCTTCAATGTAAGACTTGAGCTTGGCTGCGCTATTGTCGCAAAGCGGGTTGACAGTGTAAATCAATTCATCATGCTTTTTATTGTTGGTTAACGAAAATACACCAACATGGTGCTAAAAAAGTGAACCGAGAAGCAATTTGAAAGCCTCCAATTTTATAAACAGTCTACCCTATTAATCTGCGCAATCGGTTTTGTAAAGCTGCAGCACAAGGGCTGAGTGGTAGGACAGCTCATGTATCTGATGCCATATTGCTGCATTTTAAAGGATCACAATTTAATCGTCTAGGGAAGCTCTAAGACATCTATCAAGCACACGGCATCCGCTTCAGGTGTATCCGGTCGGAGTGGCGAGACGATGAAGTCACTACGCGCCGAACTATTGATAGCATGTTTGACAAGCTGATGGCGGATATTGCTAATACCGAATCGCATCGCGAGCATCATATCAATCTTATACAGTATCCGCATGAGATTAGAGATGACCTACGCGCATGTTATGCCGGTATGACTGATTTTGATTCCATTCATACAGAGTAACATGGATATCATTCATGCCAACGAGATTGACCTAATTATGTCGTTCTGAATGAGATATGGAAACGTAAGAGCCTGTCGTGAAGAAACACATCCCGAAAAAACGTTTGCTTTTTTCCCATTCATTAAATCAAGCCGGATTGATCACGAGACATTTAAACAATTGGAGACACTCAGAATATTGAAGTTACTCAGTAGAGACAATGTGCTGATGTGTTTACACTCTTGGTGGTCACTCCAATCAACGAGCAAGACAAGTGACGATTCAACAAGCGCTTTTACCAGTGCCGCATTAGCGATCGTTATGCGCGTCGATTTACGTTCGCGTTGATATTTGCCACAGCAGTCTAGGTTTCAAACATTCGAACAATGTCTGCACAGAGTTGCTTTACTTAAAGTAAACCGCTTATTCATCGCCGACGCCTTCTAGGTTGTCATACATGAATGATGAAGCTTTATGTCTTGCAGTAATACTCGGCTGCCTTTGCAGTCCACACGTTATCAATCACCTGCTGGAGGTGCGCTGGAGAAGCTTGTCGTTCAGCCTCAGATTCTCCGTTGCCATGATCGGCTGACAATGACGTTTTTAAATTAGTGCAATTATATTGATAATTGCCGTTACCGGCAAACCTGCCTTTGACGACAGTTGCATCACCTAAAAAGTCTTATACTAGCTAAAGTAAACTGTTGGTCAGTAGCTTACACGAAACGCATAGGCTCACTTTTGACACTTATTTTACTCATTTTTGCTGTACCTTGCCAGACCTGGTCGCGAAAGTGTGCACAAGAACGCCCACTCATATTTGAAAGATTATACGAGAAGCGGCAGAAATAGGCGACAAGAGCTTCTCCAGGAGCGCATCAGACGTTTAGAGCGCGAGGTAGACGCAACAAAAGCAGAGACACTTGCAGCGAGAGAAGACTTGCGAGCGGTCGAAGCACGATGTCATGAAACAACAATGAACATGATAACAATATCGGTGACAGAGTCGATGTTCTGCTGATAAGGCAGGATAATATTATTGCAGCGATTAACAATCTCGATGAGCAATTGACTGCCCCCTCCAATGTAAAACTCGGGCTTGGCTGCGCTATTGTCGCAAAGCGGGTTGACAGTGAAAACCAATTCATCATGCTTTCTATTGTTGGTCAACGAAAATACACCAACATGGTGCTAAAAAAGTGAACCGAGAAGCAATTTGAGAGCCACCAATTTCATAAATAGTCTACCCTATTAATCTGCGCAATCGGTTTTGTAAAGCTGCAGCACAAGGGCTGAGTGAAAGGACAGCTCATGTATCTGATGTCATATTGCTGCATTTTAAAGGATCACAATTTAATCGTCTAGAGAAGCTCTAAGACATCTATCAAGCACACGGCATCCGCTTCAGGTGTAACCGGTCGGAGTGGCGAGACGATGAAGTCACCACGCGCCGAACTATTGATAGCATGTTTGACAAGCTGATGGCGGATATTGCTACTACGAATCGTATCGCGAGAATCATATCCTTCTTTTACAGTATCCACATGAGGTTAAAGATGACCTACTGTAACATTGTGCGGAGGAAGCTTGGCGGAGCCAGTGGAGGCAGTCGGCGAGGCGAAGTCGAGGCTGTAGGCTTGACTTGGTGAAGGCAAATTGAGAAGTGATTGAGATTAATCTGAGCTTTACGGATCGGCCTACGGATACGAGTGGTCAAGAAGCTCCTCTTGCATTAGCTACTGCCTATTCTAAACTCTATCTTTCTCTAATCCCAGTTGCTATCTGTTCTACCAACTGTTCTGTCTCAAAATTATTTTTTTTGGTTTATAATCTTGAGAGTCAGCTGGTTTACTGGATACTTGCCCGTCCTAAACGATTTTCGGCCAATGACTGTTACCGCCTATCCTAGACTTCTATCCCGAAATTTTGAGAATTACAAAAGTGTACGAACATCTGTAGCTGCGACTGCAGTATAGGGAATGACGTGGTTACTGTTTGTGGCAAAGGCTATCACAGAAGGCAACTACGTCACACCTATTCGCATGATATGCCGGTATGATTGATTTAATGCCATCGATATAGAGCATCATGGATATCATTCATGGCAAACGAGATTGACCCAGCTTTGTCGTTCTGGATGAGCTATAGAAACATGAGAGCCTGTCGTGAAAAAACACATCCCCCAATAACCTGTGCTTGTCCCCAATTATTGAATCAAGCCAAATTGACCACGAGACAATCGAACAAATGAGACACTCAAAATGTCGAAGCTACTCAGTGAAAGCAATGTGCTGATGTGTTCACACTCTTGATGGTCATTCCAATCAACGAGCAAGACAAGTGACAATTCAGCAAGCGCTTTTACCATTGCCGCATTAGCGATCGTTATGCGCGTCGAATCACATTCGCGTTGATATTTGCCACAGCAGTCTAGGTTTCAAACATTCGAAGAATGTCTGCATAGAGTTGCTTTACTTAAAGTAAACCGCTTATTCATCGCCGACGCCTTCTCGGATGTCATACATCAACGATGAAGCGTTATGTCTTGCAGTAATACTTGGCGGCCTTCGCAGTCCACAAGTTATCAACCACCTGCTGGAGGTGCCGCTGGAGAAGCTTGTTTTTCGGCCTCAGATTCTCCGTTGCCATAATTGGCTGACAATGACGTTTTCAAATTAGAGCAATTATATTGATAAATGACGTTGCCGGCAAACCTGCTGTGACGGCGTCACTTAATAGTTTCGGTACTGACTAATGTAAATTGTTGGTTAGTAGCTTCTAGATAAAGTATAAACTTGTCTCTAAAAAACATTCGTGCGTCCCAAGCTTATTGGCTATCGGCTCTCAGCTTTTATCTCATTCTCTCCTCATTTTTTGGTAAAGGATATTCTATGCATTTTCCAACACGTAGCAAACATTCTCTGCTAAGAAGAAAAACGTATAGCAATCGTCTTTCTGAAAAAGAAAGCTTATAAAGCAATGCAAGAGATTTTTTTTAGCTGGAACGAGCTAGAGGTGACGCCTGTAATAGAAGCACCATTCCTCATCAGAGGACGCGACTACATATAAGCACTAGCTATAATTTTGTCATCGTAAACAAACTCCACATATCTCACAATTCCAAATGTTATATTTCATTAATTCTGTTTAAATTTCAGCAACACGCAGTGATATTTCGTGTAGTTTATACAACAATTGTAAATCTTATGAATCTATAAAATCATGAACTCTGACAGGCAAGCCGCACGCTTAAAGCGCCGCGCCGAGCGACTCGGGCCGCCGTCACGAGAGACCAGTATCTCTATGAACAGTCGGCATGTCTCCAGCGATGCTAATTCGTCAAGTGTGCGCATCTCTAGTGGTTCGATCGACAGCAGTGAGAAAATTCGCCGCCAGCCAATACGCACATCTGCCGCCACGAGCTTGCGCAATCATTCGCGCATCCAGACCCCGCGAGACATTAACAAGCTGGTGGATAAATTACTTACAAAGGTGCATGGTGCACCATCCGCCACACTCACGCGCCACACGGCCATCCGACTCCACGACGCCGTGTCGACGGCCTCACAGACGGATGCGGTGCGTGTCCTTGCAGTTGAAGTAATCCAAAAAAGGTATAATTACTGACAAACGCACGAAATGCTGTCCGTAGTACGCTGTGCTTGAAAAGATCAAGCGCAAGATTGCGACAGACACGCAACATTTCTACACCGACTCTCAAGCGACAGTAACGAGGCTCCATGAGGTTTACTCGCGCTTTGTTCAGTTCAAAAACCTTGACAAAAAGACGTGCGTAGTGCGAGCCTTTGTCGTCGTACTGGTATTTGACACATTGTTGTTTGGAATATAGTGAGGCGCTATTGTTGTTGCACGGTCTGATGAATACTGCGCCGCAGCTACACAGCCAAGAGAGTCACGATCACCTGGATTCTACAGCCACCAGTATAAAAGATCAATCCACAAATTCAGTAATTAATAACTCTGATTCGGAAAAGAATGGAGGCCACCATCGGTCTCATTCGATGCCTACGTCACCATTCATCTTTGAAGCTCACAATGAAGCTACAAAAACGGAACAGTCCAAGACAGACTTGGATTCGTTGGAAGATTCCTTTAAGTTCGCAGTCGGCATTGCTCCAGTGCATAAGCCAAGCCGAGTAAAAAACAGTAGCCCTCATTATCATGAACGAGGGCGTAGTCTAGATGCAACAGAGTCGCGCAGTGCACCAGCTGATTGCTCGTCTTCTGATGTGCCGGAAGAAGTTCTTTTGCGTGACGTTTTATACGCTTTGCAAGCTATCGAGTCGCGTTATTTGTACTTTGACGACGCAGCTGACCGCTTTCAGATTACAAGACGTGCCGGTGTACCAAAACGTACGGCCGAAATTTTAAATGCTGCCGATGCCTTGAGTATAATTATTGTGCTGCCTTTAACAGCCATGCGGGAGCTGATATACATGTTGTGCGAGCTTGGTTGGATTTTTCGCAAAATTTCCGAGTACATTAGGCAACATCGCGAAGAGCTGGCATTTGGCTTGGTTTGTTTCGAACGATAGCTGTATCACGTAACACGAGTGTCTGACGTATACGTTTCGTATGATTTTTACTGCGTAGGTGGGACAAAGCTTCTGTCATGTGCTAAACACCGAATTGTCAGTGTACTTCCGCTTGATCGCTGTGTTGGCTGCTCAGATTGACGATGATGCTGAATTACGACAGCCAAATGAACGTGGAGTGAGTTGCCTAACGTTGCGGACATTAATTGTGTGGCTGCAGGATCCACTGGACAAGATGAGGTTGATGGCTCGTCTTATTGATAGGTGACACTTTGTAATGCAATTTCCTTGTAGTATAGGACCATAAATGTGTTGTGCATTTTTGCAGCGCTGAAGGACTGCGTGGTGGTGCACTCGCGTCTGGCATTCACTCGCATGCGTTGCATGGCGACCCTGACGTATCGGAATTTGTGCAAAGGGCGCTAAAGCAAATTGCGGCGCCAATCGTTCGAATGATTAAGCGATGGGTTTTTGAAGGAGAGCTGGAAGATAGACATGTCAGTGAAGCATGGGCTTGTATATCGAGTGGTTCTAATGCTGGACTGCTTTTGGACACTTGAGATAATAGGGCGAGTTTTTCGTGGTGGCTGACTCAACTGTGAGTGATGATCAATTTTGGGCCAAAAAGTATACATTAAACTTGAAAATGCTACCAGCTTTTATTTCAATGTACGATCAGCTTGTTTGTATGGGCTTTTGTGGCATGCTTACTCTAACTATACTTGCTGTTGAGGTTAGCGAACTCGCGAAAAAGATCTTGGTGATTGGAAAAAGCATTAACTTCATTCGTCAGTGTTGTGGACATGCCGATGTTAGTTAGCTTGTGTGTTGATGCCTAACTTAGGCGCTATTTGATTGCTGATTGTGCTACTTTTTAACGCTTACAGTGGGTTATGGATGCTGCACATGAGACCTCTGTGATTGGCATCGAGACCGATAACGAAAAAGCTTATTTTGCAGAGCTCAAGCGTCTTGAAATAGTAATTGAAAATGTTTCGAACTCTACCAACAAGTACTTGATTCGCACATTGACTGAAAAATACCGGCTCCTGGATCATTGCTTAGCATTGAAGCGCTATTTGCTGCTAGGGCAGGTTCGGAAGTTGCCTCAGCTAGCTACCAGTCATATGACCAACGCCTGATTCTTCGACTATGTACCTTTTGGTAATAGGGTGACTTTGTTCAATATCTTATGGATCTTTTGGGTCCTGAATTGTCCAAGCGAGGGTCCCAAGTTTATCGTCATACGCTAACAAATGTGCTTGAAACCGCGCTCAATGCTTCCAATGCAAAGTTTGAGGTACGTGTCGTCCAGCAGTTTGATCTGTTGACTGCAACTGTAACAACAGTTACCTATGCGAGTTAGTCGGCAGATATTCTAGGCCGCCTTGATGTCGAGCTGCTCCAAGGATCCTCTGGTAATTTTTTAGGCTGAAATTGAGCCTTCTAGTGTACACTCATGTTGATCATGTGCTCGCAGCCGATACTGGATGGGACATTTTCTGCTTGCACTACAACTTGCAACCACCAGTAAATAGTGTCATTCCGGCGACTTTGATGCTCCAGTATCAGCAAATATTTGACTTCTTGTGGCGAATGAAGCGTGTTGAGCATTCGCTGTCCGCGTCATGGTCAAAAGATATGTATCTTGGGCATGAGGTCCAGGTACGCTTTGAGTCTAAAAAATGGCACTTGGTTTTTCCCTTACTCATTTTTTATTAGGGTTGTGTGCCGGGGATCCGACCTGTTTTACACATGAGTCAACTCATACGATCGGAAATGATTCACTTTATAACAAACCTTTTCAACTACATGATGTTTGAGGTTAGGATTTATACTTTCGGTAAGGACATTGTTGGCTTGCTAAGACTTTGCTTCTTTCTTTAGGTTTTGGAGACAGCATGGCATAAGTTGGTGAAGGATTTGAATGCTGCGAATGACTTAGACGAGCTTATTGAAAGCCACGCGGCGTACATTGCATCGATCAAAAAAAATGTACGCATTTGGTTCAACAGCTCGAAATGATGTCGCATGTGGAATCCTGATGTTTCCACTTTTAGGGATTTATGATGAAGGAATCACGAGACCTCTTGAAACAGCTCAAACTCATCTTCGCAACGATCATTCGATTTAGCAAAGTACAAGAAAATCTCTACACGACGGCAATGCACGAAAAACACGCGGAGGAAAAGCGTATGCAATTAATCCGGCGCAAGGAGCTTGATGTACGTGGTGGTTTTATTGTTAAGATACTCTATTTGCGATTTGAATGCTTATTCATGCTCGAGCTTGCCTCTTTACCTACAGGTTGGGGTACCAGAAGAAGACGAACACAGTGTGCGAGCAGATCGCGACACATTTGGGACTAATTCAAAAATTTTGCGTCAAGTCGAAGAAATTTCAAAAGAGTTCAGCAACCAATTCTTTGAGCTTCTAAATATTGTCAAGCAAAACTCGCTTCGGTACGAATTTTGGCTGACTTGAAAAAGAGTTTTCGCTTAATAGGATGTTCAAGGTCAGGTATCTAATTTGTTGTTTGGTGATGATATGCAGGGGAGCGCAAAGTCTATCGTTTCTTGTGTCTCGCTTCGACTTTAACGAGTTCTATTTAAGAAAGAATGCCCCTTTTGTGGAAGAAGAGGAATAACAATGCAGTCCGTATCTATCGATAAAACCCTATTTCCAATGATAACAAGCCGCGCATCTAATCAATACAAGAACCAAAGATACTAATTATAAAGCTTATGACTTTGAGAACAGGGTGGACAAAATCACAAGTTTACTATACGAGGCAGTAAAATATTACGGGTGTCAAGTCTGGCAAAATCTTTGTCCACGGAATCTCCTGGGCCCTTGGACGTATGCTGATGAAGCAATTACGCTTGTCACAGTTTGGATAGCATGCTTGGGGTCAACTTGTGGCTTAGCTTTTAGCGCAGAGCAAGTTTGACTATGTTCTTCAGACGCTTTGTATTTCCTGCCTCTTATTTTTGAAACTACAATATGTATTAGCTGACGCTAATGCATGTTTCCAAAGGAACACTTCCAGTATTGCGGGTGATCCATCGCTGTAAAAGCGCGAAGCTACATTTTTACTAATCGTATTCGTCAAAACTGTGTCACTCTTCGTTTAAAAGGTCTCTCAAGAAAAAGCAGAGTTCGTTGTCAACAAAATGTGCTCCTTGTTTGATGGAGAACAAGTTTTCCAGGCGTCGGATTGTCTCCAACGTACACTCGATGGAGATTGTGTTCCCAAATACATCGCACAAATCACCTGCTGATTCAGTCGTATTTGGATCGGCTTGACTTTGTCGTGAATGATCCTTGTATCGTTTGGTTCCGCAGAACAGCTGCTGTATCTCGCACAACGTCAAGTGGAACATGTGTGGAAAAGTAGTGCGATCAATCAGCAATGAGTTATTGTCTTCCACCTGAAGTCGCAATTTGCTCAACGCTGCCTTCAAAGATTGTACAGATTGACGGTTCAGCTTACTACGCTTACTTAGGAGCGGGACAGAAGAGAACTTCTTCATCCGGTCGATAGCAGCATTGCTACCCGTAGCAGTGGAATCTTCATAAATGGACATGTTACTTGTTCCAAGCGTGAAATAGAACGTAAGCTCAGTATTGTGTGACGAAGTGAGAGCTGGAGCGAGATCTTGGCCCCAAATACCACACACTAGGCCCGCGCAAGTCTCTGGATCGGTTGAAGGAACAGGTGGCAAATTTGTCAAGCAAGCCACGCGAGTGTATGCCGAATGGTGCTCCATCAAGAAGCAATGGAGAAAAGCAGACGTGTCTTGAAGTTCTTGTGTTGCAACTGGGAGAATGTGCTGCATTCGAAGCAAGCGCACGAAAAAGTTGACAATGGTGTCTGCATCGGGAGCTTTCTCGGTTAATGGTGGCGAGCACTCATTCTCTGGTGCATCCAATTGTGCGTTGATGGCAGTACGGATCGAAGCCGGTAGTTGGTTAATGGAAGTGATTGTACCATTTTGCAGCTCAAGTGTATCGAACAGAACAAACTCGTGCTTTTGCACTGCTAATGCTAGCTGTAGATAGTGAAATGCCGCTTGAAGATGAGCATCCTCGTCGCTCGGAACCACTTTTTGATCAAATAGATCGACCAGCTGTACCAACGCTATGCGAACCAAATGACGATCGTATCCACCTTCGATTGAAGACACAATGCAGCTGACGAAAGCGCTAACACACTCTTTGAATCGCTGTTCGACATTATCATTGCTGCCTCGTAATGCTGTAGAGGAGTACAAGGTTTTTGAAAGCAAGATGCCTTTGAAAAGTAGAAGTCGGGCTTTGGTCGCGAACATACGTCGCGTCGTGTGTACAAGAGAACAGATCCCAATTTCAACGGACTGCAGTGCTCTCGCGTGACGTGTTTGCACGCTCTCGCACTCAAGATTAAGAGGACATTCGAGCAGCACTTGCACCAAATCAGCGTGAACCTGCACGAAGTCGGGTATGGCAGGCCGATACAAATTGAGTCTTCTATCATTCTTCTGCAACTGTACGCCTGTCCAACCATCCTGTGCCAACACAATACCTAACACTTTTGCTGCTTCACTTAAGCATTCTTCAACTGCCTTTAAAGCGGATGCACGATTAGAAAAAAACGCTTTTGAACGAAGCAGCGAACTTAACGCTTGCAACGTGCGAGTGTACGTAAGCGAATGTGATGTGTGTGCTGCGAGCGCTTCTTGTTTTAGGGCAAAAAGTTTCTGTTCAGTCTTCTCGCGGTCGCCAAGAAACACCGCTGCCTGCAATCTTTGCAATTCTAACTGCTGTCGGATGTGCTCTTCACCGTTCACACTCGTCTTGTATATTGCACTTCGAGCAATCTCACGATGATGGGCTTGGGCAAGACAGCATGCAGCAGCTTGTGACTGGCATTTGGCGACAAATGTACTGCGAGAAGTTAGCAGCGAGAATGCTAGCTTTTGATCGAGGTCTAACCGCAGTGGTCGAACGGGTTCCCGACAAATTGCATCATATTCTTCAATCGCGTCCGTGCTGCTAGTCTTCGATGCGTTCCAGTCGCCTTCGTAGAATGCAAGACGACTCAGGTGCAGGTGGATATTGGCTCGGATGCGGTGAAGTTGAAGATCTTCCCACAAGAGTGACTGCAGCATTTGAAAGGATGAGGCGTTCTCGCTACGTTTGCCATCTATTGCATCTTTGGTGGTTTGCATGGGTGTTGCATCGCTTGGGTTTAACAACGACAGCAGCGTGTATGCCATATTTTTGGCTGCAGAGCGAACAATTGCCGCGTTGTGATCGTATCTGTCCTCATGCCGTGCCATAGCAGTAGCAAATTGCAAAATCAAGGCTAAAATTTGCACCACAAGCGCCATGGGGTAGTGCTTTCGAAGCTCGGTTTCGGTCTCTTTGACTTTCAACGATTTAAACCAGTTCAATACAGCCTGATTGCTAACGTCGCCCAACGGTTTTCCGTCGTGAAACGTGATAATCTCCTGCTCCAAAGCTCCAGTGCTATCACAAGGTGTTGTGCCACCTCGTAGGAGCTCCATCAGCACTTGCCAGGCTTCTTGGAAGCGCCCACAATGAACAAGCGCCTCGACTCGAAATCTTCGTGCATTTGCAAGGTGGTTGGCGTCGCAAAGACAAGTTTCGGCGACGTACTCGTAGCCAGTAATGACTGGCATCGCAGTAAAAGCGTATTGGTGCTCGTACTGCAATAAAGTTTCGGGAACTAAGATAAGCATGATCGTCAGCGAGAACGGATTCACTCGATTCGGGTCTGAAAAGATCTCGCGTCCTGGCCACAGCTGTCCACGCATTCGGTACGATCCAAACAAAAAGTGTTTTGCTGGGTGTGGTATCGAACACCCATAAAAACGAGTAAAAGTCGCTGCTGCCATTAATGCGTAGTTGACTGTTTCTTGCATCTCAACGCCGGACGAGTGCATCATGAGCTTCGATAACACGCTGCAGCTTCGCAGACCCACCCACAGCTCGTCCCCAGCAATTAGATCCTTGCTGGTGACGCTGTGAGGAGCAGCTGGATCGAGAACTTCGCGCCACGAAGCACATATATTGATTGTCTCGAAAGCATTGTCCATCGATTCAAGCCAGCTCTTAATCGCGGCTTTTAAGTCTCCGTACGCAAGGTAAAAGTCCCCCAGTTCTTGAAGAGCCTGACACACTTGACGCTTTTGACACTTCTGCCGAGCCAAAGTCACGCAGCGTTTAAACAAAGCGATGATCTGGCGCCGAAGGGCTACAAGCTCTGCTTGATGCGATGTATCGTTGTGCTGGTCAAGTCGAAAGTATTTTGTAATCAGTTGATGGCAAGCGTGAAGTGTGTGCTGGCTCTTGCAGACGACCTTGGCAAGTCCTTCATGTATCTCTTCAAATTGGAGTAGTTTCTTACGTTCGGAATCCCTTTCAATCGTGAGTCGTTGAAGTCGCTGTTCCCTTTCTTGCTTGTTCGCGTGGAATGCTGTCTCCTCGGACGACGATTTTTCTTCCATCACCAGTCTCGTTTTTTTCTTTCTCTCTTTAACACCCTTTTCGTGAAATTCGGTGACAAAAGCGTTCAGCTCTTCTTTTGCTGCTGTCAAAAGTGCTTCATGCCGGGATACTAGTTGTTGTTGCGCGTATATGATGATGAGAAAGTTGTGCTCGGAAAACTGACTGTCTTCCAAGCTGTGACCGCACAAAGAGTGATACCGTCCTCCAATCTCCACGATGCTCTTCCAGTCCTTAAATGAACAAAATGCGTTGAAAGAATACGTCATCAAACTCGCAAACCAAGTCTGATCAACGTCTGGGATGTCGGCGTCAGCTTGCACTCCACCTGCAATATCTGTCGATGTTTGTGTGAAAGCAGCACTTGATCTTGCCACGTTTTGATCACCAACTTCACTCGTGTTACAAGCTTTCATGTCCAGAAGTGCTTCGATACAAATCAAAAGATGTTTTTGCCAAGTTTGCAACGCACTGAATCGAGTTGGAGACACCCACGCAAGCCAAATCGCATTCCAAAGCTGTTGAGCCGCAGCTCGAAGGCCTAGCCAGCACTTTGCCAGTCGAAAAAGCTTGCAGCACGCTGCCGTTTTTTCCAAAAAGTCACCAAACAATTGCTCCAGTTGGTTGTCATCTGCTGCGACACTACTGTCTAGTAGTATCGGCTGAGCATTTGAGACCGAAGCAGTCGCTAGGATTCCATTCTGCTGTATATGGTCACCACAGTCGTCGTCATTACTATGTAGCAAGGCGTACGTGCAGTCCTCTGTGGGTCCTCTCGCAGCGTCCACAGTATCAATCGTACTGCTATGCTTGGCAATCTTTCGGTACTGTCATCAATCAAAAGGATTATGTGTAATGACAAGAGCCCCGCACAGAACAGCGTACCAATATGACGGACTGGATAAAGAAGAGCTCACCACACCACCTCAACAAGTAGTCGTCATCAACTCCAGGCTTAAAAAGTACATCTTCAGATGGAGCAGTTTCGCCGGTTGTGGTCCGTTGATCGCTACTTGACTTTGCTGCATTTACATCGACCAGTTCTGGTAAAAGGAATGCACCACCGACTAAGCTTAGCGTCTCTCGGAATTGGCTGCTAACTTCACCCGTGACCTTCAGAGATGTTAAGAATGCGCTGATTTGGGCAAGAAATTGATTGCCACTTTCCAAAAGCGTCCAACTGATTTTACTTGCAAATTCAATTGCTCGACGATCCGATAAGCTTTGCTGTTGAAGCATGCTAAAGACCTGGACAGGATCGTTTTCAGCAAGTTGAAGGAGATCGCTTAAGCTTTCTAATTCTTCTCGCGCTACCAAGCTGTCTGTCTCTTGTTTTTTTTGGATAGGAAGTTGAAGATTACCTTTGGAACCGCCTTGCGTTGTGGCTCCCTTTGCGCTAACATTTCGAGGAGAATTTGTTGTCACTGGCATCGTTTCAGAAAGAAATTGTGCGCTGGTAGCGAATTGAAAGAGAGCCAGAACTTCCACTAAGCTGTTACTCTCGTCGCAAAGGGCTTGCTTGGCTCTAGTAGTAGCTTCAAAAACCAAGGGGAGCGTGACTCGAGCGATGTCACCGTGCAATTCTTTTGCAATTCGGTACAGCTCAAAACCAATGCGTGCATGAATCTGTTGCGTATCGACGTCCCATTTCTCTCCTGGTATCACCTTTAACGCTAGGTAATACGTCACAAGAGCGGCAAATGTAAGACCGTTGCAGCACCCTTTTAAATGCAGCAAGGGAAGCAGCAAGCGATACCCTTTAAAGCACAATACTCGTATGGCTTCCTGATTGTCGGTTGAGCAGGCAATCTCAATGGCAATCGAGATCTTGCGGGCATCTTCTAGAGCTTTGACCTGGGTTGTTGTCAAGGACCGAGCATTGATATCAGACGGAGTGACAAGTCTACCGTCTTGATTGTGGTCTCCAGGCTCGTTGTGGCACATTTTTAGCAGGGCTTGGATGCAGAGATTCAGGATTGGCTTGGGAAATTGCGCTACCACCTCACGCTTTATTGCTTGTCGATAGAATGGATTAGCCATCCACAATGGACGTTCAGCACTCACAGTAGATATGACGGCGCCGTACAGGTACTTTGCTGCGTGAGAAGCCTGTCCTATAAGTCGGCCATCGTAACACGCTTGAGCAAGGTATCCATAACACATTGGTAACGGCAGCGGGTTGAGTGCCACTACTGGCTCAGACGTCTCGCCGATGCCATGAATTACTTTGTCGTTGCAGTCGAAAGCAGCAACAGCAAAGACGTAGCACTCGTTGGGCAGCAATCCTGAAATTCTCGCATTTAAGCGTGGCGGATAAATAGGAGTGGCCGTTCCAGGAAGTTGGTTGCTGTTTAGTGAGACTGCAGTGCCAGCACCAGCAGGTTTTGCAAAAACCATGTAGTACTGCACACGCTTCGTTTGCAAGGACGAGTGAGAAGGACGGTACGTCACAACTTGAACAGTGATTGCTAAGCTTGAGCGAGAGATGACGATTGGAGCAACTGGGACAACTGACGTTGTCAATGCCAAAGATGGCGTTAGTTGACGGCAAAGCTTGTCTTCTTGATCCGCCATCTGCTGCAGTAGTTGCAAGCTTTCGTCTGCGAGATTGGTTCTCCATTTGACGGATTTTTGTGACAGGGCAAGGCGCTGGATGTTAAACAGAACTTTCATGTAGCCATTTTGATGGCACTCTTTGACGAGCTTTGCTTCTGTTGCAAGTCGCACGGTACGTCTTGAAGACAAAGCACCTGGTGTTGCTGGAGCTGTGGATGGAGAGAGCGTGTCGGCTACTTTGGCAGCTTGGAGTTCCAGACGATACATCGACAGCAACAAGTCGACTTGAAGGCAGCACAAGTCTTGATGAAGACTACCGAGCTGGGACCCGGTGCCTCGTACCCCGACGTGTTCTCGTGCATTAGCTGATCCGGTCGAGGACTCACTCATATCACTAACTTTGCACGAAAAGGAGGCCTTGGATAAATTTGCAGTCGATTCCTTATCAATGACCGAGTGAAAATGGGACGAAAACTCCACTACTTTACACCGTCGTGAGTCAATTTGATCCAAACATTGTCGTACAACTTGACTGCCTCTACGTGCCTCTCCTTCGATCGACAATAACGTTGCCAAGCGCAAACAAATATGTCCGTGGAGTAAAAGGTCGTCGAATCTGACGGCAATGAATGTGGTGTGGATTGTCAGCAGTAGTTCACACGTCATACAGACCAGTGATTTTGGTAACCGGGACATCTCAGTATTGTCTAATTCCTTTAACAACGCAATGCCTACTTCACGCCACATTTGCAATGCCACACGAGTCAACAAGTCGTGGTTGGACCGAGTAATCTCGCCATTGCCATAATTAACGCAATTTTGTACAGCATTCGATAGACTTGTGAGCAACTCGAATGATGGTATTGTGCCACCTGAAACTGGTAACTGCACACGTACCATTGACTCCAATCGCTGTTCATTCGATAGAGCGTCCCACGTAAACCACGACTGCTGTACGTTGTGAAGCGCCTCATACAGTTCAACCACATATTTGATCATTGCAGCGTCCGGCGTGTCAGACGCGTCTTGTATTCGTCTACGCGCGCTTCTTATCAGCAGATCCATTCGTTCGTCGGTCTGTGCGAGCTCGAAACACGTTCGGATAGTGATGAGATGGAAAGATATAGAAAATGTGACTTTATCTAGCACCAAGGGCCTCGTTGCCGCTGCTTCTTCATTCTCGACAAGGGGTGTTAACATGGGAGCCACGATCGTCATGACAAAGTTAAACAACTCGAGTGTCTCGCCCGAAGGTGTTGCTGCTGGTGTCAACGCAAACATAGCGTGTCCGCCGCGCTTTTGGTGGTCTCGACGTAACGTGGTCTCGATGGCATCAATTGCGGCGCGAAGCTGGTCTTGTAAAGCAGGAAAGGCCGACTCAATCACGATTTTTGTGAGCGGCTCATGTGCTTCAGCGGCTTTCAGTCTGAATTTCAGCATTGCAGATGATGTCTCTGCTTGAAGTAGAATTTGCTGGACGTCGTCAGGCAACGGCATATCCAATTCTTCCTCTTTGCGTAATCGCTGGACTATACGTTGAAGATAAAGTGCGCATGCCACTGCTGATTGGTAGTGTCGATCCGCGTTCGCCGCTTCTCTCAGAGCCAAGTCTTGATAGCAGTCACAGATGGCCGAGCCAAGTTGTAGGCGCCACATGATGTACTTTGTTGTACACAGTGCCACTTGAGATTCCATCGCAAGGAGACTGTACTTTAGATAAGTGACCACTTCTTTGGAAAAGCCCAAAGTCTGCAAAGGTTTGGCAATGGAGTAAGTGAGCACCGTACCATTTAGCATTAGCCATGAAAACTGCCCCGGATGCTGCCCTTCCATGGCCATTGCAATCTCGATTCCACGTCGCAAAAGAGTCATTGCCTCAATCACTTTCTCGAGAGATCCTGGGTATCGTATTAGTTCATCCGACCGCTTTTGAGCGTGCAAATAGCTCCTGGCGATGCCAAAGAGAGACCGGACGTATGCCTGACCCTCAACACGACTCCAAATTTTTGATGGGATTTCAATCGAAGCAAGGATGTCTTTTTGAAGAAAAGCCGACTCCTTGTTGTCCAGCTTGAATACATTTACGTAGAAAAACATGGAAGCTGAACAGTACTCTTGACATTGATAGAACTTATCTCCAAATTTAACTAGTAATGTCATCTTGTCGATTGAATTGAGCTGCTCTGGTGTCGCTCGCATCACTCGATTTACAATCGGCACAAGCTTTTGAGCTATATTGCCGTAACAGGACACTTCTCGGCGAGGAGGGTTTTTGACGCCAGGCAACCCCGTAAACGTTTCATCTTTGCTTTGTTTCTCTCGCGTGAGCTGCAAAATCGCTTTGAATTCTCGTGAGAATTGGTCCACGACTACATTAGCAGACTCGACAACATTTGAGGCGATTGGACTTGGAGCATTGACGTTGATTGTCATTAAAGCTAAGAGTGTCTGACAAAAGATTCGCTTGAAGATCTCGGCGACGTGTGGAAAGGTCGGGACGAGCAATATCAAGCGACTGATGAGTTCACTCAAACCCACAGCGTTGACAGACGAACAATCTTTACAGAGAGATCTCTCGAGTAAAACGCTGGCACATGTCAAGCTAACGCATACTAGTCAAGTCAATGCAGACAATACAAATGGCAATGCGAATCTCAAACCGCTCAAAGCACTGAATGAGGTATGGACGAGCAAAAACGGTCGCGAGTCATCATCACTTCGCTCGAAATTGTCGGCAGACTTGAATCCGCTTTCCGAGGATAGCAAGCCGAGCCAAATGATGAACACGAACACTCACATTGCGCCCACATCTTTCATTTCACCTCAAGACGGAGCCTCACTGTTAGATAGCGATAGTAAGAAAAATCGTGTCGAATGTTGTGCAAGCGAATCTGAAAAGCTAGGAGCTGAAGAGATGTTGACGAAAAATACTGCGAGTGATGATGCCGAGAATATTCTTGGAGCTACTGAGATGGAACACGAAGCAACAGGCACTAGAACTTCTGCATGTATCAATGACAAAAGTGACGGTAAAGATTGTAAAAATGACACGAGGGACGATGAGAATGATGAACTGATGACAACAACACCTTTAAGACATACATACAAGTCCTCAACGACTTTTTCGGCTGACGTTGAGGATTTGTATGACTGTGAGCCGATCACTGATAACAGCCAGTCACACTGTCAGCAGCTAAGGTAGGCTTTCAACTTGTTCTCGTCGTTCAGATACTATCTCGTTTGTTTTTGTTTAATCCAGAGAGCTTAAGATGTTTTTACCTCGGAGGAGCAACATCGAGTTATTTCAATATGTTCTCACGGAAGACGCTGAGCAATTACAACAGTGGCTTGATGAGACATCGCCCCACGAGATACTGAGCATTGTCAATGCGACTGGATGCACCCTGTACCACTACGGGGCTCTTTCAAAAAACAAGACAGTAAAGCAAATGATTTTTCAACATGTCAATTCCTACAACGACGCGCAATATCAGTGTGAGCTCAAGACATTGATGAGGAAGAAATGTTTACTGAATGCGTACGTGCTGAAAAAATATAATTAAAAGTGTTATTATATTGAAATGGTAGTGCTGGTTTTAAGTCGGATGGTAGACTCTCAAGGGCAAAGCAAGAGCTGGGTGCCTCCTCGAGCTTACGAGTTACAACGAGAGATGAGTCAACAAAAATGTGCAGATTGGACAGAGATTTGCAGTAAGTTGGACGTGAATGGCCGCTCAATCTTCCACTATGTACGTTGCAGGTCCGTAGTCCCAACCTGCATGTTCTAACATAAGATCACTTTAGTTGGCCACAACAACATCGTCGATCCCCGTAGAGGAAGACTACGAATTTTGTAGTATCCTTCGTACTCATCCTTCAATCTTGTCCACTAGAGGTAAGCAAAAATTCTGACATTTCTTAAGCCTTCGTTACTCGAGTGTTCCCTAGTAGATACCTTTAAGAAGATAGCACTTCATTACGCTGTTGAGGCAGAAAACCTGAAGCAAGTCAAGTGGTATTTTCAAAAAGGTGTCAAATTAAGTCAAAATGACGTCGATCTGCTGCTGTCGTTTGATGTATCCCGAGTCATGGAAAAAATCATATTTTGCGGGCTTGAAGCACGGCATTGTTATCAAAGTGTGGATGAGCAGGACGACATTTCTAATCCGAGTTTAAGCGCTCTTGCCCTTGCTAAGCTACATCGAATAACCGACAATCGAGCTGGACATTTGCACCAGCTACCACTCCATCGGGCCGCAAAATTTGGAAACATTAGCGCCGTGAGATTGTTGCTCGAACAAGGAGCCGACCCTCATGCCCGAGATACCAACCTTTGGACACCTTTGCATGTATATATCGCGTTATATACGTCTAGACTACAATAAACAACTGACCATAGTGTAACCTTCATGACTGTAGTATTGTGCGGACGAAGCTACTGCCAATCACCTGGCAATTGCTCGACTTCTATTAGAATCGCCGATTTCAGTGAACGTCGATGCAAAATCACTTAAAGGAAGATCCCCTCTTCACATCGCTGCTCTCGCACAGAATCGAAAGGGTCATAGAGCTTATGCATTTGAATCACCGACTCGACTTTTATTCGTGACTTATCTTCACGAGAACAATGCGAATTTAAATCTTATGGACCATCATAGAGCAACGCCATTACTCTTGGCTTGCCGTGGAGGTGACGTTGGCGTTACTCGCTTTCTTTTGCGTGCTGGGTGCGATCCAACCTTAACAGGCGATAACATGTGCAATCCGCTTCATGCTGCAAGTAATATATCGACAAATGATTGCCCAAAGTAGCGACTTTCGGCTTGTTATCTAACGCTTGTGTGCTGATTGCTCAGTAACTCGAGGTCTCCCCAGTATGGTTCACTTTCTGCTATCGTGGGATGCTGACTCGCGACTCTGGATTAATTTACCTGATATACAAGGAAGAAAGCCTATCTATGCTTTAACTGATGTCAATATTCGACAAATGCTGAGGGTAATCTGTCTATCAAACGCATCGTTGAAACGCCAAGAACTAACTTTACGAATCCACATTAGAACCTCTGGATGGAATCTTACGACGGGAATGATAATCACGTGAGGCAGCTGTTAATAACAGACTCTTACTCTTCTGCACAAGCCCAGTCCATATCGATTACGGATAAAACAGCTCAAACAGAACGAACTCCACTTCATTTGGCAGTACGAGCTTTTTCTTCGACAAAGTCTTGCTTTTTTCTTACTCTTTATGTAGATTGTAGGATACATGGACGTATTGCAGTCGCTAATGTCTACGAGAGTTTCCCCTATTTCCCAAAAAGAGCATGTTAAGCAAAAGAAAGTATCCGAGATGAAACAATCAGCATCCAGTCGATATTTACAAACCGCGAGTCTTTTGCTTCAAGCTGGAGCCGATTTGTGTACCACGGACAAATGGGGGATTACTCCACTCATGCTTGCAGCTACCGTTAAGGATCCTGTCTTTATGAATACTCTTCTCGATCGGGTCGCAGAGGAGGAGAGTCTGCTAGTGACCGATGTGAACGGAAACACCGCTCTACACTACGCTTATGCCTTTTGCCAGGTTTGACACTTTTCTCTGATGCAGCCATCTGACGGATTGACCCGCATAATGTCAAATGTCCAGACGAAAATTACTTTAGCGCTCGAAGATCGTATGCAAGTCTCAGTAAGTAAACACGAAAGCAGGGTGATATATGTTTTTGAAGCAACTGACACGAATAATTGTACGAAGACTATCAAAAACAAGCTGGACAAGTCTCCATTCGAAATGACTGGATCTTGCTACAAAATCTTTCCCAACGAGTGCCGCGAATTTCGGCGACAGCAATCAAGATTTAAAACGCTGTTCATCAAATGATTTCTAGCTTTACTTTCTCTTATAGCCTTTCAAAGTAATTTCGACATTACGTCTCATATTAATCAAAAGCTTTCGAAAGTGTCACTACCCGTAAACGGGCAAACCTTTGTGTCCTCGGGATACGCGTCAAAGTTTCCAGCATCGAACGCATCCTTGATCGCAGGTACGTACGGTGCTTTCATGGTCTTCTTGACCATGGCAGCCCAATCAAACTTAGGATTAGTGAAGAATGGGTGGTTCACCACGTCCTGCATCCCACCAGCTAGTGAGCCAATACGTAGCGCCGGATTAGTTTCGAGAAGCTTTAAGATCAGATCCTTAGCATCCGGGTCGAACTTTGGAGGAAATTTGAGCATATTACGACCCTGAAGAATCTTCTCGAAAATTTTGTTCTGGTCATTATGCTGAAACGGGGTGCGACCCGCAATGAGCTCGTAAAGCAGACAGCCAAGAGCCCAGTGGTCCACGGCCTTGCCGTGTCCTTTGTTCAACACAAGCTCGGGTGCAAGGTACTCGGGGGTACCGCACAAGGTAAAAGACCGCTCGTAGAGTGCCCCGTTGCGGAGGTACGGCATGTGTTTGGCAAAGCCAAAGTCAACCATCTTGAGATACCCGGCGCTATCAATGACCAAATTTTCGGGTTTCAAATCGCGGTACGCTACCGTCATTTTTTGCAAGTAGCGAAGTGCCTCGACAACATTTGCAGTGTAAAATCTCGCGGCTGAAATCTCAAACGCACCACACGTGCCCTTGGCAACCTTGAAGGCTTTTTCGTAGAGTAGACTCCAGAGCTCGCCGCCTTGAACGAGCTCAAACAGCATATAAAGCTGATTCGCATCCTGGTACGTTTCGTGCAATTTGAGAATGAATGGGTGCTCGCACTCGGCAAGAATACTCTTTTCGTACACGACATTCATCTGTTGGTGTGTCTCAACAATCAGGGCTTTGGACATGCACTTGAGTGCAAACGCTTGGTTCGTTGGACCGTGACGTACAAGGATGACTCGGCCAAAGGTGCCCGTCCCAATGGTGCGGATTTTGACCAAGTCCTCATACAAAATTTTCTTCACCGGCGGTAAAAAGGAGTTCGCTGTTCCCGTTTGAACGACTCTTTTACTTCCAAGGACAGATTGCTGAACGAGTTGCTGGCGCTGCATCTCACGCTGCATTATATGATCGAGTTTGCCTAGAAGTTGCTCGAAAGCTGCACGCTGCAGTGTAAGGCATTCTACACGACCGATAGCAACACAGTCGGCAGCACGGGGCTCATTCGAAAGGAGAGCTCGCTCACCAAAGAACTCGCCCGAACGAAGCTGCATGATTTCAAACCCTGACTTGCGAACGCTCACTTTTCCATCCGAAATCATGTAAAACGAATCAGCGGCATCGCCTTCATTGATAATAATGCTGTTATCCTCAAACGATACGACGTTGAGTGCGTGTGCGAGAATGTCGAGCTCGTCATCCTTTAGAGACGATAGCAGCGGCACGCTCCGCAATACGCGTATACGCATCTGACGATCGATCAAAGATCGAAGTGGACCAAGCAGCTTGGTGAATTCCGAACGGTCCATGATGTAGCAGTCCACCGATCCAACTGCTATGCAGTTTGCCTGACGAGGTTCGTTCAGTACAAGAGCCATTTCTCCAAAGTAGTTGCCGCGTTGAAGCTTCATAAGTTCCTTGTCTTCGTCACTGCCTCCAGCACGAGCCGTGCATCGCACGGTACCTTCGACAATGATGTAGAAAGTGTTGCCATCATCACCTTGACGAATGATGTAATCACCATCATTAAACCGCTTCAGCTTAAGGGCTGCGGCTACTTTTTGCAATTGGTTGTTGCTTAAACGCTGTAATAACTCGACGTTCTTTAAAAAGTTGACTCGAGCGAGCTGCGCAGCCGACGCGGTGGTAGCCATGATCTTACGGAATGTCGTGCGCTCTACACTCCAGAGGATGCATCCGGTGGAAGCGCGAATCGTAGCAGCTCGAGGACAATTGTAAAGCAAAGCGAGCTCACCAAAAGCATCCCCGTTTGTATACGTATCCACGAGTTTGCCGTCGACTTCAATCCCACAATTACCGCTTTCCAAAACGTAAAAGCACTTGCCCGATGTGCCTTGTTTAATGACTGCTTCACCCGCTTGGATAGTAACCATCGCCATTACGTCAATCATCTCATCAATCTCTCCTTGGTCAAGTGAGCTGAAAAGGTAGTGTGCTTTAAGGGCTTTTGTGATGATTGCTCGCGTCTGTATATTCTTGGGCACACGAACGTGTTGCGCACTATCCAAGTCTCCCGGTTCCACAGCATCTCCTTTAATTGGTGCACGACGTACACCCTTATGTCCGTTCAAGTCGATAACATGTAGAGATGGAGGAGATAGCTGCACCGTCTTGGTTGGTGTAGTAGCTAAAGAACAGGCACTCGGCTTGATGATCGGGGGTGCCGGCGAAAGGATGAAATCCTTAATTCGCTTTGTAAAATCCATAGAGTCTTGGACGAAAAGAGGATATGGGTGGATTGAAGCGAAAGTGGAAGTGAAGCTGAAATAATAAAGGTTAATAAAGGTATCCGATAAGGAAGCGTGGCTTTCGGACAAGAAAGTGGCTAAGAATACTTGTTCGAGTCTGTATAAGTGAACAGAAATAGCAGGACATGCTGTTGACGTTCTGGTGATAAACAGCCAGTCGTTTCGATTGGTGAACAAATTTATTAGCGCGTGTTTTCAGCGTGAAGATGGTGCAAGAGCGAGTAGGGAAGCGAGTTAGAGTCTTTTGGAGAGATGAAGAAGAATGGTTTGAAGGGATGGTAAAAGAATTTGATAGCTCTCTGGGATACTACGTTGTCTATGACGATGGCGATGAACGGTGGGAACCTATTGGCCAACAAATGCTGGTCGATGGTGAAGAATTGACTCAAACAGCTGCCGACAATGGAGAGCTGCGCGATTTTGACCGAGGACCTCAAATGATGGAGCCTCCAGTATTGTCTGATAGCGATTTTGATCAATACTCTGAAGAAATCGAACAAGGTGGAATAGACCAACAAAGCGAAAGTGAGATCGACAAGGCCAACTTGGAACACCGGCACAAATATCTTCTTCAAAGCGACAAGCCTGAGGATGAAGTTGACGCGGATGTCTTTCAGCAAAATGAGGAGACAGCTCGAGAAATTAATGATGAAGACGCTAAGGACAATTCTAACCCTTTACCGGAAGGCACCAGTGATGATGAACAGTCTGATGATGAACAGTCTGTGGCTGAATCGGAAATGCCACAGACCTTTGGGAAAACAACGGAGATGCGTCAACTTATATCCAAACCCTCAACAAGACTAGTTCCCTCGAAGGGATTGCTTAAAGGCAGAGTCCTTCGAGCCACTGGTCTTCAAAGCAACCGAGCGCTTGCCCCGAACGCATTTGTTAGAGTGTCGTTTTTGGAGACCGGTAATGGAGCACCTGCAAGTGCCATGTTGCGATGCAAAGAAACATTATACACCACCAATGTTGTTCAAAGGTCTGCTAATCCTGTATGGAGCGAAGACGACTCACCGACGAATTATGATGGCGATGCAGGCTTTCATTTTGAGCTGCCTCCTCGAATTGCTTCACAGACGACATCACATGCACGGCACCAGCTTTCAGGCGACCTGCTTTTCACCGTTTATTCAGTTTTAACAGCGGATGGTGGTTCTCGCAATGAAGCGAATGAGCATATTGGCGAGGCGACGTTATCCGTGCGAAGCCTTCTGCAAGATTTAATGACGACCTGCTTCTTCACCTCTCGAGTTCTCGAACTTCGATCACGTAGTGGGAAACGTCTTCTTCACAATGACAGGGTGGGAGGCTCGACTTTAACAGCTTCTTTTCAATTTGTTCCATTATCCGACCAAAATACTGGACTGAAAGACCGCGAAGCAACAAACAGCGTGTCTAGTTCATTAGCTCCCGCTAAAAGTACTCGTAAACTGACTTTGCGTCAAGAAAAGACACGAAATGCTAAACAATCAGCGCCGGCCAAAACAAGCAGTAGTCATATCAATCGCCGGCGGTACGAAAAACAGATTGCAAAAGAGAATCAGTTTCTCGCTAAGCGACTGGAGCTAGAGAAGGCCCGGCGAACACGACAATTGGCTCAGTTTCAAGCTCAGGGAAAAGAGGCACATGTTCAGTGTAGGGCAAGAAAACACAAGCCTCATGCAGAGGTCAATCGAGACAAATTTGTCAAAAAAGTTGCTGAGGAAAACCAATCGATCGGCAGACGGTTGCAAAATATTCTCAAAGTGGACGAAGGCGCACGCAAGCATGACAGAACTTTTGCTTGGGTTGCAGCAGAACCGAAAGTAAGCTTTGACAATATCGATCGAGAAAAGGTGCATGCACAAGACAAGCGTTGGCAGCGTCAAGTCGAGCTTGACTATGTTATGGAAAAGGCCCAGACTCAGTACCAGCGGCAACATCAAATTGTGAACGAAATCACGACGCTTCAGGAAGCAGTGGCTACGTTAAAAACACAAGAGGACGAGGTGAAAAAGAAATTAAGTCGTTTAGAAAGAAGTAATCAGAAAAATCAGCATGTCCGTGATTGTCTACTTCGTGCTGCTAAAAAATCGACGAGCACAAGTGTAAAGGCGCCACTACAACAATTAGAGCTGCCTTGGAACAGGAGTCCTAGAAATAACAAGAGTGATCAAGAAATTGGCGGGAATAAGCGCAGAAAGCAAGAATGGGAACTTTTAACGCAGCATGAAGATCGTCTTCAAACAGATAAAGTAAAATTTAGTCAAGAGCTAAAGGCTTTAAATCAGCAGGAACTTGACCTTGATGATGAGATGCATCGTTTAAGTTCTCAGTGGGAATACGCAAAAGCGACGCAGCTTTTTCAGCAACAAATGGACAAGAAGAATGCAATTGAAGCACAACAAGCAGCTCTAGACATGAGGAGGAGACAGAAAGCTTTAGAACTTTCGAATGAAGAAGAAGATCAGTGGGCACGGTACCAAGCTTACCAAGGACTCACGCAGCTGCAAATTGCGCTTCAAATTGCACGAGACCACGTTGAAGGAGGGTCTAATTGTTTCCGAGCTTCAAAATTTCCTTCATCTGCTTCTTGTGAGTTTCTGACGAAAAAGATTGAAAAGCAAAAGAACAAATTACAGCACCTTCAGGACGATGTGAAGCGGGTACGGGCTGACTTTGAAGCGATGCTTGTGAGTGGACGTTACGAGAGTCTTCGGAATCGGGTGCAAGAGTTGCAGAAACTTGTCTTTCTCTGCAAGTCTCAAGCTACACACGTAATGAAAGCTGAAAGAATGACACAGCGAAAAGGCGAACAAGCGAACTTGGCATTTCAACGGCGCTTGTTTTGTGAGCAAACAGAGACAGAGATTTTACTAAAAAAATCTCACAAGTAGCAGAAACAATAATTTTGGTCTTGATGTACAAAAAGTTAGCCCTTTCACCATCCCATATCACGACCTAGAAGCGTGTAGAGCTTTTCGTTAAATGGTTTGTAAAAGGCGGCGAGCTTAGCACGGACAGCTTCCTCGATCGGGCTGTATGTTCGAGTGTTCTTAGCTGAAGTGTCCTCGATGCGGTGGTACGGCAAGTCCAAGAACTTGAATACCTTGTTCATAGTAGCCTGCAATAACCATGATGACGAAGTCAGTATAGGGTAAATAGTACCAATCTTATAAAACGAACATGGAGATTCTCTGCAGTTTTGAATTCTTCCAGCGTCAACAACAAAACATTTTCACTCTCGAAAGCCTCGATCCAACCTGCAATTTGCAACGCGTACAAGCCACGCGCTACGAAAGAGTGAGCGCCGTGGTCATACTGAGGGCGCGTGCATATAACCTTTTCATCGAATTCATCAGAACTCATGTTCGGGTGCACACCTAGATCCAAAAGGTTTTTAATCTCGTCGTCAACAATCTGCTCGAAGCTGCGATTCTCAAGGTGGTGATGACCTCGATTGCGCTTTTGCTTCTCAGAACCTTCCGCGTCAGCAGTCATCGAGTAGTGCGAGAACGCGCGTTCTACAGGATTGCGCAGGATAACGAGAATCTTGCGACAATGCGGAACCACTTGCTTTATGCGAGTGATCGCGGTCTTTCCACCGAGCATATAGCTTGGTGTAGCTTCACCCGACATAAGCGACGGGAATCGATACAGAACTTTTCTGTCAAAAAAGGTATTTGCGTAAAATTGAAAGTGTTTATCGGCGCCTTTGACAGTGGATGAATCAGGAAGCTCCTTGTTCCAGCGCCAGTCAAAATAGTGGGTCTCCTTGCGTTTGGCAGGCCACACAAGGTCATGCTGCAGAATATAGTCATACAAGGAAGTCGTTCCAGCCTTCTGTGCGCCAATAACGATGAACGAAGGGGGTACACGCTTACCGTAGTCTGTCGAAAGATCCACGGAGCGACGCGTTTGCCAAACAACTGCGTTTTGCTTCAAATCGATGTGTTTAAATGAATAGTCTTCCTCCACATAGTCAAAAATCAAGTGCACGCGATGTTGGTCGCTATTGTTTCTGACACTGTGTCGACTCATATTGTTTAACTCGTAGAGGTTGCTTTGTTTGAGCTCGAAACGTTGCAAGTTTTGGTCGTTTGAGCCTACCATAAAATCGATGTCGGGGCTCGTGAATACCGGCAAATGCATACGGTGCGTAAAATGGACCCATGATCCAGTATCGTGATGTACGGGGATGTCGGCTCCAGGTGGCATGGAGGCGAGAATGCAGCGTACGATTCGGTCAAGAGGGATGCTTATCTGCTCAAAAATAGGAACGAGCTCCTTGTGCCATGAGTGGAAATACGGAAAAGTAAACACTTTCTGTAGGTAGTCGTCACAGAAGATGAAAACGACCTTGCCAATCCCCCACGTGTCGTGGCCCGCGCGGCGCACGATCACGTTATCCTTCTGGTTGGCAGGGTCCCAAAGCTTACTTCCAATGGTCTGTATGCGTTGTTGTAGCAATGAGATATCGATGTTCTCTTGACGCATCACTACCATAGCCAAGTCCTTGGCAACTGTCTCTGGAAGCTCCTGCATCGGCACCTTCTTGTGTCTGGGCAGAAGTCATAATGCGAAATTAATTAAGCATATCTTGTAGTGATACAACTACACAAACGCACTCAAGTGGAACATGCGTGAAAGCTGTCATAAATCACACACTAGTAGAATGGATAGGCACGGCGCAATAATGCGTCGAGCAATGCGGAACTCGCAGATTAATTGACCAGTACGTCAGTCAGCTGCCACACTCCCGTTACACCAAATTAGTGTGTGGGCACGGTCTTGAAGCGCTTGAGCCGCATGTCGCCCAAAGGTCTTCCGAAGGGTGTCAGACCCAGCCAACCAGAGACCTCCCCCGCGTGGTTGGTCCCGAAGAACCGTCAACAGTCTTTTTGCGGCGCCGTCTTCATCAAGTTTCGATTTAAAGACTTGCATCATGGTACGTGCGATACGAGAATAGCAAATTAATGCTATGGGAAAGGTGGATGGGTTGTCGTCTTTCGTCAATGCGTACTCGTTGGGTTTGCTTCACAAGATGATTTTAATGGACTTGTGTTCATTTATTCTCAACAATCAAAGACCGAAGTAAACGCAAGTGATTGCTAGCGTGAAACTCAACCACGCATATTGCTAGCGTGGATAAAGAAAATGTGGAGGATTAAATGTCAGCTTAAACAGGTTATCGAGAGGAGATAGACACCCGGGCGAAAGCAATGCGAATTAGACATCCATCCTCCTTCCATCTTTTATGATCAGCTACAGGGAGACAAGCACCGCTAACGATTGTCTTGTGCCAAATGTGAATGTTTACAGGGTATTGACCTTATTGCTGGTGGCAAGGTCGTTGGCAAGAAGAACCGAACGCACCCTAAGTCAGAAAATGTATACCTGAACCTATTGGTGCGCCTGTACCGCTTCTTAGCTCGTCGCACTGACGCAAAATTCAACGACATTGTGCTTCGTCGCCTCTATCAAAGCAACACCAATCAGGCTCCTTTGTCTTTGAGAAAAGTTGTTCGCTTTATGAAGAAGCACGAGGGAAAGATCGCTGTCGTGGTGGCCACGGTCACGGACGATATCCGTCTTTTAAACGTTCCCAAGCTCACGGTCGTTGCTTTGAATTTCACTGAGACGGCCCGTGCCCGCATTGTCAAGGCTGGTGGTGAGTGTTTGAGCTTTGACCAGCTGGCCCTGCGTGCGCCTAAGGGTACCAACACTGTGCTCCTTCGTGGTGCCCGTAAGGCCCGTGGCGTGTACGCTCACTTTGGCCACAAGTCGACGCTCGAGTCGGTGCATACGCACGACCATGTCAAGCCATACGTTCGCAGTAAGGGACGCAAGTTCGAACGTGCTCGTGGCCGCAGGAAATCACGTGGCTTCAAGGTGTAAGCGCCAGCTTAATCACGAAATCATTGAAACCAGGCTTTCTCTGTCTTGTGCGTTCCAGACGTTGGCTGTGTGAATTGCTGCTTCGTGTGGCAGTAGCTGTAGCATTTATGTAAAATGCTGCTGTGTACAATCAGCGATTTCTGCTGTGTGGCGCAGGCGCCGTAATAAACGGTTTTGTGCTTTCTAGCGGCTGGAATAAACAATTATTGGGAATAAAATCGAGACGCGCATCAATGTTGTCTTTATTCTCATCATTTAGTACCGTGAATTGATTACTAGCGTCAATTCGATGCAGAAAACGTTTGCCGAGCAGAAGTATTAAGTAACGCTGACACACTTATTTTCTTCGAGAAAGAATATACTTGAGCTTTGCAACGATCTCGGCTACTCAAGCAATGTTTGAATAGAAGAGCAGATAGAAGTAAGGTATCTTTCGGCAAAAATAGCCCAGTGTGACGTACCACATTCGTACGGCGAGTCGGCAGTGTAGTCAGTAATGATCTCCTCGATGCTGTCTTTGAAGTAAATTTGAAACTCGGATGGGTCTTGGTTAAAACGCACCCAAACCACACCTGACATGGGTCGTTCCGCCTGCAAAATGAGGTCACAAACGTGAGACTAACTCAATGCACACAGAAGCAGTACTTACAATTTTAGTGGACTTGCTCGACGTGATGACGCGCTCTCCCACTTTGCGGTTGTATATCTTGTTCAAATCGATACCAAGCATACGCTGCTGCTTCTTACCGTATTTGTTTTTCTTGATGATGTGCCACTCCTTAAACATAGCCGCTGTAACATCGTTGAACATGAACGTCTCTGGAGGCGGGCGAGAACGACTGTCAACATTCGCGGTTTCATCGACAGCTGGCGAAGCCAGAGCAGAGATTTGGGGAGCATCGGCAAATATTTCTGATGGAAAGGGACAATTGTCAAGTCTTTGACAGCCACATAGCACAGACAAGCGTACAGAACATCACTTACTTGTGGCAAGTGTAACCTCGTGAAGATTCAGTGGCCGTAACTTTGTTTGCATATCGATCTCGTCGCTTGCAAGGTCCAGTCGTTCACGCTCTGCTTCACTAATTTTGAGCACATAAAGCTCCTGGAAAAGCTGTAGTCGATGCTTCTTATTGAGGGTTGGAAGCAGATCTTGACCCACGGTTGTGCCATCGATAGCCACCACAGTATAGTCGTCGCTTTTCGGCCTAAGACGCAATGTTGTGAAATATGTCAGTTTATTTCTTGTCATTACAATAATCAGAAAAGCCGCACGTACATGAAAATCTTAAGAAATGCCTTGTCATTCGCGAGAGGCGTTTTGGCTGCAGCAGCACTAGGTTTTGTCGTTGCGGCAGGTACAGCAACATCTATAAAGCACAATAAAGCACCCGCAGCAACGAAAAGTGAGCATTTGATAAAGACAAATTCAAATGCAGCATTGATAAACCAGTAGAGGCGTCGCCTGAAGGTGGGCAAGCATCCGGTCGCTCGCATAAGCAGTACTCGTGTCCTCCTGCGTCACCAAAGTTCTTGATCTTTCTCGAGCGATCCAGAGCTTATGACCGACAAAGCACTAATTACTTTACGCCTTTACACAGCACAAAGACAAAAATTGCATCAAACCTGGGAAATCTTCATCTGGAATTCCATCAGAATCATGTAGTCGAAGCTCATAGCACTCAGGGTGGCCATAATATAGCGCTGGTTGACGTGCATTTTCTTTATGCACGCGCAATAATTCCTGAATCGCTTCGTCCACCGTCGAGACATCGTATAGCTACAAAGTAGGACAATAGAAGTCAGCATCATTTTTCCACACTCTACTGAATTGAATCCAAGGTCTACATCAATCTTCATCTCGTCTCTCGTAGGCAAATATATGGTTAAATGCAAAACAGAGCCTCCATCTGCCCCCATCATAGGTGGCCTCGCACCCATTGTCGACGCTGCCGAACCCTTAAGCGCTTTGTCCAGCTTGGACGACTCGTGGAACGAAAAAGGCAGCACTTCCTCTTTTTCGAACGTAAAACCATCGTTTTGTCTCTTGTCGACTCCAGCTTCATCCTCCTCTTCCCCATTCTTCGCATTAGCACTAGAGCTGCTCTTTTTCTCACTGCGTCCGGCTTGAGTTGAAGGACGCCGTCTGGCTCCGTTGCTGGACACCACACTCTTCTCCCTTCCTTCCCGCGTCTTGGCAGTCGCATCTTCTGCGGCCTTTCCTCCAGCAGCTACCGACATGACAGAGACACTGTTCTTACGCAGGCCTTTGGGCGACTTTTTGATTCCCAAAGAGGACACAGAAGAGGACGGCTTGCAAGCTGCCATCTTGTCAATCCAAGAGTTAAGCAGCTGTGATTCCATCTTGGGGGACGAATTGTATATACGGTCAACCTCCGAGTCCTGCCGGTCATGGAACGATGGGCTATTGCAGGACGCCAGCCGCATCAGCCCAACCACGTGGTTGAGTTCGCTCAGTTCTGTGAACTGCATGGCTTTTTCGTAAAATGATACTCAAAGAGAAAGATAAATAGTACAGGCTTGTAAAGTGCAGTACTAAACAATCACATCATACATTTTCCTAAATTTTTGTTTGTTAAAAAGCGATCTCAAACGTTTTATCCTGCTTTGAGCATGTTGTCGTCAGGGGCAGCGGCGTACGGTGGGGCGGCCGATGCACAGTTTCCTCCTTCTAAAGCTGTGATTCTCATTGGTGGTCCCAATCAGCAAGGCAACCATTTTCGTCCGCTATCGCTCGACTTGCCCAAACCGTTGTTCCAGTTGGCGGGCCGGGAGATGCTCTACTTTCACGTAGAGGCTTGTGCGCGCTTGCCCAACCTCCAAGAGATCTTGATGATTGGGTCATATGATGAAGGTCTCTTCTCACGCTTCTTCGACTCAGTGTGGCGTCAATTTAACGTGCAGATTCGTTATCTACGTGAAAAAAAGGCGCTCGGTACGGCTGGCGGTATCCGCTTCTTTCGGAACGAAATCATGGAAGGAAAGCCCGCCGCTCTCTTTGTGTTGCACTGCGACGTGTGCTGCTCCTTTCCTCTTAACGAGATGATGCATTTTCATCTAAAACACCAAGGATCTTGCACCGTGCTAGGCAAGCGCGTATTCCACGACGAAGCAAAGAAATACGGCTGTCTTGTAGCGGACTTTACAACAAAGGAGATTCTTCATTGGGCGGAAAAACCCGAGACTTTTGTGAGTGATATTATTAACTGTGGCGTCTATCTCTTTGACGTGTCCTTTATGGACACGATCGTCAGTGTTGGCGACAAACTTAGTCGACAACGATTGCGCACCGAGTCAAATTCGGAAGCCAATCCGCAGTATGATCTCAAAAAGCTGTTTCCGGAATTTAGCAATCTTGACAACCTCCGGTGCGTCCTGCAGGCATTAACACAAGCTAATTTTGTGGTAATCCTTTAACATTTATGGATTGCAGACTAGAGCAAGATATCTTGTTGCCACTCGCTGATCAGCATTGCTTGTATTTATACGAGCTGGGCGATTTTTGGTGCCAGATCAAGACACCCGGTATGGCAATTACGTGCTCAGAGTTGTACATGCAACGATTTCGCTTTACAAATCCCAGTGCTTTAAGTACAACGGGAGGCAAACTCTCGCCAATTATTGAAGGTAATGTTGTGGTAGACTCGTCAGCTACTGTGCATCCGACAGCAAAGCTGGGCCCAAACGTGACGATTGCAGCTGGCGTGACCATTGGACCTGGAGTTCGGATTGCCCACTCTATCATTCTAGAAGGCGTAACCATCAAGGATCACGCTTGTGTGCTTTTTTCCATCATTGGCTGGAACTCGATCATTGGCCAATGGGCTCGCGTTGAAGGCCAGCCGCCGAACGCATCGCAGATTCAGGTGCATTCAGCGGAGACGGCATTGGTACGCGACGTGACAATCTTTGGCGTCTCTGTCGTTGCCAATCCAGAAGTAATTATCCGCAACTGCATCGTGCTGCCACACAAGACGCTTGCGCAGAGCTACCACGATGAAATCTTACTGTAGCTAGCCGTTGGAAATATTTGTAGCCAATTTAATTAATCCAGCAAAGAGATTAGTTTTGATGAAAGTGAAAATTCCATCTCGCACTGCCTTTTTGCAGAGTTCAGTCGCTTGATAATTATCGGTTTATTTATTGCTTTGATTTCTTAAGGAGGTGGGGCGCATAAACGGTCAATCACTGGAAGATTCCTCGAACGATTCTCTTTTGATTCTTAAGTGGTCAGCCTTAACAAAATCATCAATTTGACGACAAAGAATGCTTCAATGTCTTCTTGTGACGGAATTCAGAAACTACTGAGAATAACTTAGCTTCGTCATTTCTTGACGGCCATGATGGCCTTGTTGTCGATAACAATTGATATTCTCGCGACTCTATTTCGAGCGAGCTTTGCGTTGTCTAGCAACCCATCTGGCTGGACTTTAATTTTGCGGGCTCAATTGAATTGTCTCGTGCTGCTTCGTGTAGATGCGAAGTGTCATGCGAGTTGTAGCCTAGTTTATTTGAATTTTGCTAACGATGCCAATGATAACAACCTTATTCTCAGGATCTGGAGCACTACTGATAAGGGAGGAAAACCAGGTATCTATAACTGCATTTGCATGATTCGTCGGAGATGGTGGAAAACCTGGTCGTAACAAAGGCCGACTTGCATCATCTCACCCTTGTTCACTTCGAGCTTGAATCAACAAGTCTTCAGATCCAACCTAATAATGCAATCATTGTCAACTCTTCGCCAAAAGTGTTTTATGCTTGATCTTCTGCTTGAATATAGCTTACAGCGCACCATAGGCTGCTGCATTGCTACTGAAAGCAGCTAAGAAATGCGAGATCGTGGCAATAATTAGGAAAAACAAAATCACAGTAGCTTAATCCGCAACGTCAATGTATTCGTAGACAAGCTTTCTTTTGTGGGTCAGCTCGAAGGAATTCGATTGAGGACCGCAAGAGAGCAATTAACTTAAGAGACGAGATTTGACCCACTTTTTGCCAATGATGTTGGCAAGAAATTCAAAGAGGGGCTTAACAGTGCGCTAAAGCAGTAAGTCCTGCACAAAACCGATTCTGTCAGCGGCAAAGAATGTAGAGGCCTTTTCAGCTCAAGCATGAGCCATCCTTGCCGGCATCAACCGAAAGAACGTCGGACTCTACTTAAGATTACTGACTTTGACGATTATTGGTGGCCTGCAACCCCAATTTTTTCGATGGCTGAACCAAAAGAGTACCAGAGAATTAGAGTCGTACTAAAATTGATCTTAAGACTGCATCTCAACAAACCTACTGCTCATCGGAGCGAATGATCGTGAACAATTGAAGGCCCTTCCAACAGCAGGAGCAAATGCCGATCCTGTACAGACTCAAGTGTGAGGGAGGCCAGCATCGACTCGGCGTTCTACCTCCCGCATTTAAAATGTGAGAATTGCTGTAGAACCGTATCGTCGAAAATGCCGCATCTGCAAGCTTTAGACCATAATTTGCAAACAAGCGATAGCGTAAGTAGACCATGTAAAGTTGTCACTGCTACAGCTTTCCACATTGATCACAGCCATTTTGTAAGATGATTTTTAAATAAGTGCTGTGCAACGCGGAATTTTTAGCGGCACAAGCAATGACGCTAGTTCAATTTCATCACCGATTTGGTTGTCACCTTATCTTTTGGGTGCCTTAGAGCTTATCGGAAATTATTTTGCTCTGTTTAGCCTCATTACTTTCACTTCTTTTATACGCATTTCTACACTTTAATTCTGTAAAATCATGAAAGTAGTAGATCAATACCATTTGAATCCTAAAGGGTTATACCGAAAAGCTCTACGTAAGATGGGGGGTTAACGCGACTGATGAAAGTGATGGAACAATAATGAAGTAGCAAAGTTCCATTATCTGAATTTTAAGTCAATAAAGCTAATTTTATCGGCCAACTAGAAATGTGGGATGGTCAATCAAATGGGCGCGATGTGCATCCTAATTTCTATGCTACACATATTATATAAAATTACAATATAATGATGTAGTAAGGAGTCTTTTCGTCTAATTACAAAAAAAAATATTTTTCACGGATAATTTAAATTGGGTACAGTAATGCAAATGATGGTGTAACAACGGCAATAAGAGCTGTAATCGCAGTCCAAATAAATTTAATGGCTGCACCATGTACAATAGTCGCTGGCGTTTTGTTTTGTTTCTCCAAAAAGAGTTCGACTCTAAATAACATTCATGAAACATATATGATAATCACTTTTAATCCAAAACCATTGGAAGTCAAGAAACCCAATTGGATATAGTTATCGTGAATGTGTAAGAGGCAGATGAAGCATACGAGAATGACGGGTTTAAGGATGCTAGCAGGAGATGGATGAGAGCCACAAGTTAGACAGCAGCGAGACGAAAAACCGTCGAAGCTCTCCATTTAATATCACTTTTCAGTATTCATTAATCAACTCAAATTCCTTCTTCGTCGACTTCGCCTCGCTCATCGCTAAGCTTCGCTCAATTTGCAAAAAGCTCAATTCGCGATTGTTTACAGACACATCATTGCAAATGACTTCGGCGCCGTCAGTTGACTCATTCGAGCCGATTCATACTTGTTGGAGAAACGAAATGACATGGCTACATTTAATATGTTCGTCAGCTAAATCCGATGCATCCGTTGTTGCGGCAGCATCTCTGGCAACAATGTAATTGTAAAATAATTTGAACACGGTCAAGTTTGCTGGTTCTGGCTTTTGCAGAGAAAGTTGTCACCCACAAACCCACATTAAGCGGGTACTCCTATAGCGTACGTAAAGCAATGGTGTCGGATTTGATTTTTTTTTGATAAAGTACTCCTCAACTTGTGTCAAGTCCAGCGACTTTCTTTGTCAACGATCAACGTTGTGGACTCCAATTTCACATGTCCAACCTTTGAGATTGATTATAGCTCTGGTCGCTTATGCGCTGTCAAGCGACGGACTCAGCACCAAAGACGTCATGATGACTGATTTCTCAAGAAAAAGCGTTCATGACAGTTTCCTAGATGTTGCGCTTGTGCTTAAAGATTTTCTGTTTGTAATGTTGAATCCATACAAGTTTTGCATTGTCCAATTACTGACATCTATAACAACAGCCCATACGCACTGAAGTCAGCGGATGATTGCTCATGGGGATTACTGCACTTCGCGATAAAATTACCACACTGACACCATGCAAGAGTAACAGAGTCTGCCAGATGGACGGTACGGTGGGCTAATCGACAGCTCGTGGATCACTATGGACTTTCACGACTCCAAGAGACATGGCAAATTATGTTTTGAATGTCAAGGGAGTGTAAATGTGAGCAAAAGATTAGGCGTCGTGTCCAAAATGCCTTAACTATAAAAACTTAGTGTCGAATATTTGCGCGACGATATCTGTGCTGCGTCCTTCATCTCACATGATGGCTGCTACTATTGCAATGACAAGTCTGCACAAAAACCACGCTTTGCTGCACCAGATCAGCAATGATCCAGTCATTGTCTAATTTGAGAAGAGTTAAGTTGATATCAGGCAATAATATAATTAGCTCAACGATAAGCTTACGTCAACCTCCTCCAAGGGAAAAGTCGTCACTTCCATAGCATTCTGTCGAATACAATATACACAAAGTGTATTTTTGCTGATCAAGATCTACAGGGCAACTTTTTCAAAAAGTATAAGTGTGCTAAGCCGATTTCCCGAAAATTCCGCGCTGTTGGAAAAGATTACCTACACTGAGTTCATAAAAATATGTTCACTTCACAGCAATTTTACATGCAGAAAATGCATTTGAATCAGAAAAACGCTTTTAAGCCAAAATGTTTAATATAACATACTCAGCACCGAAACAAAAACAGGCTTTTCGAGGTGTAATCCTATTTTTGAATTTTGATAAATTTCAGCATTTTTACAGATTCAATTAAATTCATCAAAAATATAAATTAACGTCGGTGATCTTGTCTCGTCGACGCAGTGAAAGACCGTGGCTACCTTAAAATATATACCAAATTCTCGCACTTCTCGCAGAAAGGCATTGCATTAGTTGGCATAGCTTCACGTCAAAATATAAAATAGCACTGGCGTACAATTTCACAGCAGGACTACATCCATTAACGAATATATCACTGGCCACTTCATTTGAGAATCGAGCACACTCATACAGCTAAGCCATATGCGATACTCGACTCGATTATGCCGCAGATAACACAATGGAGTTGTACAAGCTGGTTTTCGCAGTATCGCTCAGTCTTAGCTTAGCATCGAAAATGCCAACGCATTTCACAATCTGGCTCGTTTTTTCGGCGAAAACGGGAATTGGTATATCTATATACTCCACAACCAATCATTGATACAAGAATTATTTTCATCTCAAAAAGCATATAACGCAGGTGAGATCGGACATAAGTTTTACCAAGTTCGACGCTATCTCGTTTGGCTGTAAAGCGAATTTTCACGCTGATTTGCTTTTATGTCCGTCGGTACTTTTCTACTTCCACTATAGTGTTTCACGTCCGCGCTTGAGCATCTGAAGTTTAAAAACTCATCCCGCCAATGTACTTGGGTGCTGTGCCCGCCTCCGCACATACTGTGCAGCTATGCCCTCCAATAACCGGACGTTTAAGCTAGCCATTCATCTCGCTGACTGGCTTTTTCTTGTATTTTTTTTCCACTCGACACAAAAGTATCAAACAGTTAAAAGCGTACCCATTTTCTGCCATGTTAATCAGCAAAAGATACTGCCTGCAGACGAAAGTAACTTAAATCAAGAATAGCGGCATCTTTTAGTGGACCGTTTAAGGCTCCACCGCCCAGCACGAACAAATTGCCAGCCTTGGTGAGCACGCTGGAATGCCACGCGCGAGGACGTAAATTGCCTTTGCTCGGAATCGGCAGCTTGTGCCATTGCGCTTTTTCTATCTCGAGCATGTACACACTATCGTCCTCGGAAGTAGCAGTTCGACCAAAAACAATAAACAGAAATTCTCCAATAGTATGTGCCGTGTGGTATGATCGAGGGGCTGGGCTATCCCCAGAGCAATCAAGAAATGTCCAACGCCGCTTCTCCAGGTCAAATAACCACACATCATTCTTCTTATCGTCATTAAGCTGGCCATTCCCACCAAAGACAATAAGTCGAGGCGCTTGCTTTCCTGTGCTCGGAAGAAAACACATTGAGTGGCCGTCTCGAGCAGGAGGCCAGGCAGATCTACTACTAGCCTTATCAGTTTGATCGCGCGGACCAAGTTGTTCCCAACTAACTGTCCCATGAATCGGAAGATTTGTACCGCTCTCCGTTTGAATCGAAGATAAGTGCAAGACCAATAATTCATCGCTCACCCCTCGTTTCGTTCGGCCGCCAAAAACGAAGACGGCTCGGTCGCCATTCTTGTCAGTAACTGACACTGCTGCATGACCTGATCGGGGCAAAGGAACCTTGTTGCGATCCTGTGCACATTCTGCTTGAATCCATTGAAACTCTCTTGGCGACGTTGGTATGAGTAAATATACGCTCGCGTCCTCTCCTCGTGATGATACCCCGCCATAGACACAATAAATATCTTTCTCTTCATTGCCAATTACTGAAGTCGAGTGCCAAGCACACGACGAAGGGACTGTTGCACCCCTTGTTGGCACAATGTCCCAGCTAGTATTGTCGCTCGCATCTAGCACAAACAAGTCTGGCTTTTGCTCTCGCACAGACCTTCCACCGAAAAGATATATACGCCCATTGTGGTCTGTAAAAAGCGTGTGACCATTTACAGCAGCAGGACCAGGATTGCCTCGCACAGCGCACAACGTCCACCCTTCACGAATAGAAACCATCATCGCAGCACGAATACTCGCTTTGCGCAGTTCTACGCTTATCGTGTTTCCTCGCTGCTGAATGCTCGTTGCAATATCTACGATGGCTTGAAGTTTTGCATAACACTCTTTGTTACGCGGCTCAAACTCGAGTGCCACTGCCAAGTCAGCAACCGCTTGATCATGCTGATCAAGAGTCATATGCGCCGTCGCTCTACGCATAAATGACTGGACAGCATATGTATAAGAAAAACCGAAGAAAAGGCTATGAAGTTACTGTTGCACCTTTATCGTTGGAGCAATCTCAATCGCCTTCGAGCAGTCGGCAATTGCAAGTTCAAACTCATTAAGCTGGTATTGTAGCAGTCAAAGTCCGTCAGATTGGTTGCCAAAGCAGTAGCGGCGACAAAAGACCTTCAAATAGGCTGCAGCTCGGTTTGAGTAGCACACGGCATTATTCGGGTCCATGTTAATGCATCTAATATTGCCCACGACACACACCATCAGTATTAGCACTGGTAAACTGGACGTTGAAAAAACGTTGACAGATGACTACCGAGAGTAAGCGGAGATGGCGTCATGCAGGCGACCGCAGCGAAAAAACGCGTTGCCCTCATCCCTTGCCTCGGTCACAAGCTGCTCATCCACCACAGGAATTTCACCGTATTCGGAACGCAACAGATCACCGTGACCGCTAGCGTTCAGTAGCTCCCGGAGCTGCGTTGACGAGAGTTGCCTCAACTGGTTTTCCATGAGTTAAGCAAAGAATAAGAGTTTAGAAGACATTAGATTTGCTATACAATCTTATAGTTTTTCTTTTAGAAAGTATTCCTGATGCATTTTCTTTATAGTGCGTTGTAAATTACAACTTGTTGTGATGGAAACGGTATGGGATCGCTTTCAGGCTACGAATCCGCGCAAGGGCTGTACCGTGATGGATGACGATATGGGTAAGCTAAGACAACCGCTTATTTCTAGTGGCAGTGAGGACGAAAGCGACTGCAGCGAGGAAAAGGACGAAATAGATGGTCTTCTACCGCACCGGCCGCAATTTGTCGAAGGGGTCGCAGCCCGAAGACAACGTCTGCGTCGTAAGGACGAGGAAGATTTGGGAGAGATGAGTAAGAATTTTGCTATCAGCGTAAAGCCGCTAAAATTGCTGCACTCAGTAGGTGGCTGGATGCTTTCTCTTTCGACCGTGTGCAATCTTTTATTGTCACGCAGCACCAGCCCTTCGCAAGTCTCGCTGTCGATGCAGCAGGTGGCGCACAGACGCAAATTTGAAAGGATGGACGAGGTGTCAGACCGCGCACTGGTGCTGCTGGCGATCGTCACGCTAAGCTTTTGCTTTGTACTGCTGCTCGCAGTCTACATGCAGGCGGCATAGCGAAAAATTCCAAATTAAGTGCCATTTTAGTCTTATTGCAATTTAAAATAAATGCATTATTATGTTAAGGGTAAAGATATTTAAAATGTCCCTGTTTGTACTTTAAAGTGCGGCGCGTTAAATTTGTCTATCGTATTTTCTCCTTGCGACCAGTACATAAATTTTCAGCCTTGAAAGCACTGGGGCATTTTATAGATAAGGGGCACTTGGAGCAGGACGGGTATTTTGCAGTGCATATGGTCTGTCCAAAGCCCACGACTGCAAGAGAGAGCTTGCCCCAATATTCTTGAGGAACCCAGTCCTCTAGCTCTTGTCTTGTGTCTTCCGGGGTCTTGGTTGATGCCCAACCAAGCCGTTGAGCAAGGCGGTGCACGTGAGTGTCTACTACGATGCCATCTACTTGACCCCACGCTAGGAGTGTGATGAGTCGGCCAATTTTAGGTCCAATACCTGGTAAATGTAGCAGCTCATTCAGTGAGCGAGGAACATCCTGGTCAAACTGAGTGCGTAGAATGGCCGCAACACGCTTAAGCTGTTGAGCCTTGCGTTTGTAAAACCCTACGGGTTTAATAACTCCACATAGCTTCTCCTCGCTTGTGGACAGCACGACGTCGATAGTGAGCCCATCGTCATTCTCTACGAGTTGATGCAAACGTTGCATTGCAGCGTAAGTGATGGGGTCTTGTGTTTGAGAACTCAGTAGCGCCGCAACTAGGAGCTGAAAACGCTTGACTTTGATGCTGGTCACGCCAGGAGCTAGGCAAGCCTGAGTCCCAAACTTATCGATGGGCGTTTCCATACCGTCTCGTGCTCTAAGTAATTCAAGCAGCAACTCTAGCCGTCGGTTAGACTGACATCGCTTCGTCTCGGGCTCGAATGCAAGCTCAGACTTGATGACCTTCGTTAAGCGGCAAGAGTGTGTTGTCTCATCGATCAAATCTTGCTCGTCGCTTCTGACACGCTTAGCACAAGAGCTCATTGCACATATTACATCTCTGTTGTCTGTATGAGCGCTGCTGTCCTGTGTACGGGATGAAGCGAATGCAAAACGCGTAAACGGATTATTGTTGCTCGACTTAAACGACCCCATGCAGCCTATTATAATCTTCTTTTTAAGAGTATATATACCCTACTACATTGAGATGCAAACTTAATACGAACAAATTGTGCACTCGACGGACGTGATCCCACATTAATTTTTCTGTCTGTGGGTTAATTGGTCTCTGCACTGGATGTGCATTACGCTGTCTTGATCATTCAACAAGCGGATACGCTCAGGGATTAAAAAAGAAAGCCTCGCTAATGCCTGCGCTAAGTTTATTCCGCGACCATTGTCATTGTCCTTGGTACGAGACACGGCTCACATACGCATTGTAGATTTGGTCAAAAAATTGAGCGTCGTCCAGCAAGCCAATCAACGCCTGTTTTAGCTGCTCCTTGTTCACAGACGACGCCGAATGGTTCTTGTGTTGCTGCGGTCGGTTCTGTGAGATCATGCCCATAATAGCCTCTCCCGCAGCAATCCCATCCGCCTTGGAGATCGGGACCATCCCGGTAAAGTTAGCCACTGCGTTTTCCTGCTTGTTCGAGCCATTGACACTGCCGTTACTGCTGCTACTGTTACTACCTTTGTCCTTAGACGTTCGTTGTAAGATCGCTATGGGGTTGTTGGCATTCACGCGTTTTGAATCCTCACGCTTATTGCGAGATCGGCCTCGATTACGCGATTGAGACTGCGGGCGCTCGTGTGGTGTCAGCTGTTGCGTTGGTTGCGACAGCTGCTGCTTTGAAGTTTGCGTCGGAATGGGCAATTGATCTTTTGTTGGCGTGTTACTCTCGACTTGAGAAGACTTTATAGACTGAAGTAGCCTATCACATCAGCACTTTACCTCATCAGCAACTGTAATATGATGCTTTGTATGTCACTACCACTATACCTTTGAAGTAATTGCAAAATTTTGACACGGTCTTCTTCGGGGAAGAACCAGACGCCGTAGATGGCGTAACCCGTCGAGTATGTCTAAAACAGGAGCCATCATATCAATTAGTCGACATAACATATCTCCCCAGCCGGCATTTAATCGCACCGTGTCGGGACTGCGCAGGATAAGAAAACTATCAACATTGTCTACTTGAAGATGCTCGTGCAGCGACAGCGCCATGTTAGTTGTACTTAAACGATTGTTCACGAAGACTTGAAAGCGCGGCGTTGACGATCTGCAACATGTAACAAATCCATCAACTCAAATTACCCACGCAAGCAACTTGTACAGGAGTACCTCTTGACAACAAACAAACAGCCCTCGACATCCTTACGTTTCTGCAGTATTAATGGAGGCCTCAACGTCAGCATCAATCAAGGATTCCCCCTCGTAACAAGCATGACGTACCCAGCTCTGCGCACCCTGATCAAACTCGTATACAACGACATGACTGGCTGTGTCCACAATTTCCAAAACGTCAGGGTCTTGGCGTTTAAGCACTTGCAGATTCATGGCATTTGACTGCGCGCGGTCGACGTAAAGTCCATCGGCCATTATCGTCTTGTTATCTAACGCACTTTGATTGGCATGGACAGCGAAGCTGATTCCACTCAAAGTTGCTTGAAAGGAACGCTTACATCATTCAGCAACATTACGAACTCAACATACAAAGTCACTTTATTTCAATAGTCTCAACATGGGCGCAATCTGGCGCGGCAGTGTGGCCCTACTTATGTGGACTCTCAATCTAATGCGCTCTCCACACAGCAATGGGCTGCCTAGCTCTGTATCAACCTCCCCTTCCTGTAGCAAAAGTGTGTGGACCTTTCTTACCGCTGGACCGCGAGGCGCACGGCGTCAATCGCATGCGGCGCTTGAGTTGCTCGAAAAGTTCCGGCATGGCCCCGAAACACACAGCGAATGGAATCTATTTCTCTGGCGTGCAACGTTTCCGCTTGTTTCACTCGTGTTCCTCACGTTGCTCTGCGTGTCTGGTCAATTTGGCCACACTGCGTACTCGCTAGTCGTGAACCCAGTCTGGTACTTGTGCAATTTCGCGCTCGTCACGACACCTTTTCTCGTTGTGTTTCGATTTGTTGATCTCGAAGAAGCTTCCGACGCAGAATCACATGCGACGATTTGGTATAAATTGGCGGCTGTTAGCGTTGCGATCAGCCTCGTGGAGTGGTCCATGAGCATGCCCGCCAGCAGATACTCGTGGATCGTTGGAAATACCTTGTATGGTATCGTGGCGTTGGGTGCAATTCCTATGTTCTTCAGTATACACGTTCGGACATCGCGGTCTCAGTACGAGACTTTGGTGAGACAGGAACAGGATCAAGACACGTTGCGTGGCGTGCTCGAAGAAGAAGAGGACACGTACGCGAGAAACGCGACGAGAAGAGTAGAGACAAGGCAACGAGTGGCGGAGAAAACCAGTAATGCTGGATTTGGAAAGGTGCAAGGACTAGATGGAAAAGGACAGAGACATCAGACGATGACGAGGCTGCTGTACGGCTGTGGCTTGTGCGCACTATTACTGTGGTTAGTCATGTTTTGTTCGTACAGTTCGGCACAAGGAGGGGAAGCGATCACGAATTTGTGGTTCTTGCTATATTCACTGTCGCCAGTCCTGTGCGTTGGGCTTTTTTGTTTTCGAGTGATGAAGGTGCGCTTTAGCTTTGAGCATGCCGTGGCGTACAGCACACTGGTGATCCATATTCCTTTGTTTCTCGGTCAATTGTGTGTGAGGCTATTTACGCTGGCTGAAGACTCGACGACAACGTCGCCGACGAGTGTCGAGTCGTGGCTGAAACTTGCGGTCTCTGTGCTGTATCTGCTGCTGATGCAAGGCTATTTTTTCGTCATCACGCACATGGTCAACAGCATGTCGGAGCCATTTGCACACCCGTCGCTACTCTATGTCGGTCAGCTCTATTATTACGTGTACTGGTACATTTTAGTGGGCACAGACACACCCATCGATGGGTTGTATTGGGCGATGCTGTTACTAAACAACGTCCACATTGCGTTTCTGAACACGGGTATGTACACGGACTTCAAGCGCGCGTCTTCCCTTTGGCTGGCGACGCCGTTACATGTTAACCTCAGGTCGTCCGTGGCGGGATGTTTGCGCACGACCACGTCGGCTATCACTGTTTCGAGGTGTAATGCACGAAGACAAGTAATAAATGAACAAAGCTTGTTGGGACTCAACTGTGGGGTAGCGAGCGCAGCAGTAATCGAAACGCAATCCGAACTCACGGAAGTAAATGATGAGGGATTTAACTTTAGTAGCTCCGACGGTTCAGATGGCTTTCTTAGTACTCAGAATATTGATGACAACGATCAAACTGCCGGCGCTAGTCAGCTATCAATGTGGCAAGCGATCGGAAGTCACAATCGGGAACGAGACCGAGGATGTACAAAAAGTGCTCGAAAAGATGATCTTGCATCGGCCAACCCTTTTCCGCCAACTTGCAAGGTGAAAAAGTCTTTGTCTCTAGGTGAAAAATGCTCTCGTGTACACACAAATTGTAGAAAAAGCGATGTATCTTTCCAGTTTGATGGTGAAGCGATACCGTCGGTGGCATCTACATCCAATGTAGACACAAGAACAGCTACGAGTGACACGCTGAGACCGCTGTACTTTCTTATGAAGCTTGCCGAGCAAGACAATATGGCCGATACGACGGCGCTTATCTTGGTGCCTTCACTTTTGACGCTGCTAGCGGTGTTTGAAAAGCCAGGCAGTGCGCTTAGTGTGGTGCAAGATCAGATGAATTTATGGCTGCGGTGTGTATGCATGTTCATTGGACGGCTGGGTGGTGCTTTCCTTACGCGCGAGATTTTTACCTGTAAGTTGCAGTCACGGCTACGCCCGTCACCCGAAGACGTTGGTAGCATGACGCAATCTGATCCCATCAGCGGTTCGATCGATGGTATGCCGGCACGACTGTGGATACAGCGTCTCATGCTGCAAGATTTTCACGCACAGTTTTGGTATCTCACCGCAGTGACAGTTGTAGTCACGTTTGGTTGCTTTGCTCGAATGGACCTGCCACTACGCTTTGCTTTACTTTGACAAATACACTTTAGAGAATATCAACGAAAGATGGTTGAAATAGCCATTGGATTTGTTGCTATGTAATATGTAAAGCGTACACATTATTGCTGGGAAGAAGAGGTGAAAGAGGAGCGAGAAGTTTTGTCGAAATCCGGTGCCGCTAAAGCAATGTTTGCGCGTTTAATTGCCTCAGCAAGCAGTTTTTCTTTTCGTACCCAACGCCGACGGCGCACGCTGCGTCCAACAAGTCGATTAAGCTTCTTTTTGATCCGTCGTCGCTCTTGCATGTCAGGATCCAACCCACTTGCGTGCACTTGAAGCTCTGGGGGTCCGCCATCAATGCCTACGAGCTGGAGCTTTTCTTGCGCTCGTAAAAAGTCTTTGAAACGAGTCGCGTATTGCCATTGATCGGAGCCACCGAATCCTGGATCAACGACCCAAGACTCGAGATCGAAAGTTCCTGCACCGTCCGTCATGACAGCATTGGTGAATTTAGGCGGATCATTAATGAGAAGGTGACCTGGTCGCAGGGATCCCCATCCAGTAAACACCTGGTAGCGCTGGATTTCGTAAACTGCCTGCTCTTCAATGGGCAGCGTTAAGATTTTATCTTCAAACGACTTTGGCTCGTCGTGCACATCCCGGCGCGTTGGACTGTCTGGGTTGTGGCGAGTAGTAGGGCTACCACCGGGGGACAATACTCGCCCGATCGCAGTCGAAACCCGACTCACAGGTAGCACCAACTCGCGTAGTGGATTCAAGAAGCGATCTTCAAGAACTTGTGTCGAGAAGGCAAACCCAGTGTAAATTTTGCGGTCATCGTGCAACATTCGTTGGCGTGGCGCTGCTTGTTGTTCAGGCAAATCAAAGCGCGGCTTTTCTTCAGTCAAATCAGCTCGAAAGCGTTCATAGCGTAGCTCGGGTGGTGTCCATTGAGCCTTCTCTGGATTGTGGCTTCCACGTCGATGAAATTCTTGGAGAATGTGGTAGTATTCAGGCTTCATCTCGCGCTTGTAAGCTTTCCAGAGAAAGTCACGTCCGAGACACAGCACTAGAGACAAGAAGAGTGCCAAATAAAACTCGGGTAATGCGAAAATATGCGGAAACGCTGTATCTGCCACCGACGTTGGGGACGATGCGGCAATGACATAGGCTGAGATATACCAGAACAATATTGATCCGACAAATGTAAGAGCAGTGACGACATTCCAAGTGACAATATTCAATGCAAGCTTGACCCAACCAACACTAATCAAACAACAGTACGAGATCGCACCACATAAATCGCGGGAGAAGCCATAGCCGAGTGAGTCGACAGGTCCTCCGATCAAAAGAGCCGGCACCAGTGCACAAACAATGCACTCGTAGAGTGCTGCAGCTACCCATTGCGCAAAGATTCGCAGACTGAATAGCTCACCTTGTGCACCAGCATGATAAAGCCCGGGAAATTGTTCTGCAATGCGTGCCGGGACTTCTTGTTCACTGATAGCTACGATTACAATGGGTAACGAAGACCAAAAGACATTGTAGCCATTAATCCACATGTTGTTGAAATAGAGCGTGCCAGAGGATCCGCAATGGGGCAGCGCAGCGAGTACAAACTCGGTGCCGAATAGCAAAATATTTTTATAGACGACGTAAAGTGCTAGCTTGGCCATGCGTCGGTAGTTCCAGTGTCCGTGGACAAGGAGCAATCGCTTCAAGAAACGAAACTGGGCAATTGCAAAGTCACTCGCATTGACTGCTTGCATGCCTTCGTGACCAGAAATGCCGACTCCGATATGGGCTTCCTGGATCATAGCAACGTCGTTGGCGCCGTCGCCGATGGCAAGTGAACGACAGCCTTGCAAATTCGTTTTGAAAAGTCGAACCACTTGTGCCTTTTGCTTGGGCGAAACACGACAACAAATGACGGACACGCACTGCTGTGATACCTCGAGAAACAGCTCGGACAGAAAAATATTGCTAAACACCATCGTAAGACTCCGACCGTCAATCACAATGGCTTGCCGTAGAATGTCGTCTCTTACTCCATTCCGATGTCGTTCGGCACGCTTTCGGGCGTCCACACAACGAGCCAGCAGCATGTCATACAGATCTGAGGCAGAAGGTGTCGTTTCCGTGTTGATCATGATGCGTTCCATGTCGTTGTGAAGAAGTTGACATGCAAAACCAATGTTCACAGCCGTCTCCTCTTTATCACCAGTCAGTACCCAAATTTTGATCCCCGCCCTTGACAAGTCACCTAGTGTGGACGTGACGTGATCCTGGAGTCGATCTTCGATAGCTGTGGCACCAATCAGCTGTAGCCCTTGCTCCAATTGCTCTTCCAACTCTTCAATCCGGTTTCGTTCGCCACGCTTCTGCAATGCCATTTGCTCCAAATCACCTAAAGCCGCATCGTACTCGTTAGACCATTCAGCAAATACGTCCGGTGAAAGCTCCTTTTGTGCGATCACAAGCGTTCGTAAACCCTCGGTGGCATATCGTTCAAGGTGTGCAAGTGTCGTGTCCACGATCGTCTGGTCGGACGACGATTCCAACCGAGGAAAGATGACCGAGTCGGCACCTTTTGTTAACAACATCACACGTTTGTCGGGTGTGCGCACAACGACTGACATTCGCTTGCGCGTGCTGGTAAAATCAACCATTTGCAAGAGTTGATAGACCACTTCCTCTCGTTTTCCAGGCTCTGTAATCGCAACTTCTCCGTTACGGCGAGCAAGAAACGAGTAGCCAAAGTAGTTAGCACCCGATACAAGAGCGAGCTCATCCGGCGAAGAAGCTGAAAAGCCTGTGCCAGAGTCATTTTCCGACAAGGATTCTCGCACGACCGAGTGGCAGACAGCCAGGTGCACAAAAAAATCGTGGATACGTGCAGCTTGTTCCGGACGCAACCGTGCATCGCTGTCACGCTCCAAATCTCCAGCCGGATCCAAAAAATTTACGTTGTTCGTCTTGAGTAAAATGGGCGTATTGTCTGCGAGTATATCGCTGGCCGACAGATCCTTTCCAAGTCGACGCGTAGCTTCGCGACCAATCTCAGTCGTGCCACGTCCGTACGATACGCCATGGATGCTCATCTTTCGAAAGTCCATTTCGTTTGCAGTCAGTGTGCCGGTTTTGTCACTGAAAATGTGCGTGACTTGCCCCAAGTCATCGTTAAGATCCGCATTACGCACTAAAGCTGGCGTATCGGTCGCTTCGTCGTACATGCCGAGGTCTCGATTCAAAAAAAAGGTTTGGTACGTCTTGACAATGGCGATTGTCACGTACAAGGTAATGGGCACGAACGAGGCAATCAGGATCCAATAGTAGCCCAAAAAAATCAAAATGCCAACCACATCATTGCGAAAAGGAGCGACACCGCTGAGATTGTCAAGTTGCAAGTACGTGGCACCTTCGCGATTTTGCTCAACCCATAGAGCACACAGCACGGCGCCCAAGATGCACAACGCTGCAAGAATGACCATCAGCAGCGCGTTGCCGCGATTGACAATGGCAAGAATCTTGCTGATCTTGGTCGGAGGATTATGTGAACCCGCTTGCATGATTTTCGTGTCAGCACCCGTATTGAGCACGAGCCCATAGATGTAGGGTGTGTTGCGGATGACACACCCTCGCATGACAATATTCTTGAGGTCAATCGGAATCGCGTGTCCGCTGTGTGGCTCAAATCGTCCAGAAAAATTGTTGACGTCATGGTTGGGCTGCTCACAGAAAAGCCGACCCGGCAGTTGTGCAAGTGCTCGAGGATCGCTCAGCTGTGAAAACGTGCAGCTCAGCGCTTGCCGTACCTTGAGATTTGTCTCGCCGTCAAGCGATTTCGTCTCGACAAAGCAAATGCCAACCGGCGCACTCGGATCGGGTTCACACACGGCAAGCAAGAGCACATCTGCTGGAATGGCTTCGTGGTTTTCTACCTTGATAATGTCGCCGACAACAACACTCCGCCACGTATCGTCGCGAAAAGAATCCGGCTCGTCCAGATCAAAGACATGCGCGATCCGGGCATTCATCTTTGCGTCAGCAATGTGCCGTCCACGGTCTTCAATAGCTGCAAACACTGCATCGATCGAAAGCACGAGGGCGAGCACAATCCACTGGTACGGAATTGCCCGCGTGGATGAGATTTCAGGAATGATTTGACCAGCCCCAACGAGCAAAAAGTAAAAGTTGGCCACTTGCGAAAGTCGTCCGTAAAAGAATCGAGGGATAAAGTTTAGCTTTGTGTATTGGGCCGTGGTCACCTTGTTGTTGCAAAACTTTTGCGCGGCATTCATGACCGAATTGTTTACGTAGATGCAGCGTGCACTGGTTTCCGACAAGCCCAGAGCGCCAGTAGTCTCGCTTGTGATAGCATCACCCACACCGGACAAGATGGACACGGTCGAAGTTCCGAGCCCTGCTTTCGCTTCGGCCAGCATTTTTGGCACCCACTTCGTGGACGCAGCTACCGGTGACTCACCGACTTGCACTGTTCTATACGTCGACTCTGCATCAACCGACAAGTCCGTTACACGAGCTGTTCCCGTACCTATGACAGATTCTAATACCGACATGTGACTTGCCACTATCTAAACCTTCCGTCGGCACTTGGCTCTTAAAAGATTATTAGGGCCCTTGCATTGGGTGAGGTAGAAGCATAACCACCGCTAGGGTGTCATTGTATTAATAAACACTCTATTCAACGGAAATAGGCCTGACAGGATCATCAAGTAAGACACTATGGCGTTGACGAGTAGCTCTGTACTTTGGTCTGAATCTTGGCTTGCATGGCCTCGCCATCCGCCTTGGTGATCATGGTCGAGCCACTCGGTAGCGTGACGAGCCCATCGCTTTCATAACGTGGAATCACGTGGATGTGCGCGTGAAAAACAGCCTGGCCCGACGACACACCATTGTTTTGAATGATATTGACACCGCTGGCCCCAGTGGCCGCTTGCACAGCCTTGGCAAGACGTGGCAGCTCCTTGAACAAGTTTGCTGCCGCTTCAGACGACATGTCCATGATGGTGGCGTACCCTGGTGCTTTGGGCATCAGTAGTGCATGGCCTGGCACTGCGGGGAAGGCGTCCAAGATGGCTAAGCTGTGCTCCGTCTCGAAAAGCTTGTAGCTCGGGACTTCACCTCGGATGATTTTCAGAAAAATATTCTCTGGATCATACGCAATGGTCGACATGGTGACAAGTATCTTCGAGCGTCTATGATCTTATGATCCTGATCAGACCAATGAACGCAAGGATCCTCGCATAGTTTATACTCTATCATCCACAAAATTTATCCTTGCGTCACTTTGTCATTTGCCGCCAACAGAGCCATGAATCGAGCTCTGGAGACAATTTTTGCTAAAGATCCTTCTCCTTGCAATTACTATGCTTATCCAGAGGTGCATGGTGCATAGTGGATGTTTTTTTTTTGCTGCGGGTCGAAAGGTCACCCACCTTTGTGTTTGGCAGGGCTCTCGAAAATCAAACATTGTCTTCCATGTCACCTACAAAGGAAAAGAGGTGTTTGAGGACGGTCGTGTGATTCTTTTCTTTGCCCCTGAGTCAGAGCCGGAGCCGCGTTTTAAGGCTTTCGATCTGGAAGCTCCTCGCCCGATTTTCGCCAAAGACGTCGTAAGCAAATGGGTTTTGTAGAAATACGTGTGTTTTGTTGCAATTCATGATTACTCTGATAAATTTATAGAGTAATATCCAACCCGGCGACGTGATCGAGTTTGAAAGTACCGAGTATTCGACTCCAGAGGCTCTGTGCTTCGTACCACAAAATCTTGCCGCGTTTAGTAGGAAACTCTTTGTCCAAGCATTATTCCACCATAGTACGGCATTGAGTTACTTTCAACGTGGTAAATACTAGTTTAATTATGAAGGGATTAATGTGGCGTAGATGTGAACGACCCGGATGCAAATACAAGAGTTGGCAACACATATAGCAAACCGGTACAAGTGCACTTTGGTGATGACGTAGCTGACAATGTTCTCCCGATTGTGGCGGCTTGCATCATAAAGGAGACCATGGACTTGACCCCGACCGAATGGGTGGAGCATATTTCGATGAAAAGTAAGCTTTTAAGCGAGTACCACAATCAAGATGTTTTCGTGATGGCGTCAATTGTACTACCAAAGGAGTACAAAACACTGAAAGAGTCGCGATCTTTCCCGACGGTGTACTACGTCGAGGGGTTTACTGGAACTGAGTCGTATGCGACGCGTGCCCAGGAATTTTTGTCATCCGAGATGGGACACGAATGGCAGGTTGGGCGGTGGCCGACACCAATGCTTAGAGTTACACTGGGATCACGCTTTAAATTTGGTCACACCTCGTATGCTGATTCGGAAGCAAACGGTCCATGGGGTACAGCATTGGTCTCCGAATTCATACCGTACCTCGAAAGTCGGTATGCCGCCATCCCGTCAGCAACTGGTCGGTTTCTCCACGGTCACTCTTCTGGTGCTTGGGCATCACTATGGCTGCAGCTTAGCTTTCCCGATACGTTTGGCGGCACGTGGAGCTCTGCTCCTGATCCAGTCGATTTCTCAAAGTTCCAAGTCGTAAACATTTACGAGGCTGAGAACGCATATTGGGATACTAATGGCCACCCTTACCCAACAAGTCGTAGCAACGGATCTGTTGCATGCAGTAATCGTGATGAGAATTTGGTGGAGCGTGTGCTTGGTCGTGGCAATGGTGGCCAATGGGATGCTTTTGTACGTTTAATTTGCTTTAGTCTTCATCAATTAAAAGTGCTTACGTTTTGATTGCAGTTTGCCGTGTTTGGTCCGCGCGGGGCTGATGGAATGCCGATCCCGCTTTTCGACAAGGTATCCGGCGACATTGATCGCAGCGTTGCTAAGTACTGGGAGCGCTTTGACATTTGTAAGCTGCTTGAAAAACACCCTGAGCTGTTGACCACGAAATTGCGTGGTAAAATCCATGTCTTTTGCGGTGTTGAAGACACGTACTACCTCGACTTGGCGTGTCGGTCACTGCTGAAGCTGGTTGGAAATAGCAAAGACAATGCTCAAGATGGTTCTGTTGTGCCTAATTACGTGGCGTTGGTACCTGGAGATCATACTACCATTCGGTCGCGTGCGCACTATGTTCAAGTATATTCGGAGATTGCAGCTGCATTTAAAGGCAGTGCCAAGGTTGCGTAAATCTTTTACGAAAATATATTGACAGAATGTTGAATAGGTAACGCATACGTCCGGTTTAAGTTGATACTTTTGACTAATCTTAGGCATAAACCTACACCAAGGACAAGCTACCTTTACTCCAAGGCTTCTTACGACGACGCGTAAAGCTCATAAGCGGGGTATAATATGGCACGCGCCTCACGAAACATCTCACTTATTATCAGGCATTTATATGACCGAGGTATTGTATTTGTATCTTTAGTTTAATTTTGTTTGCGATCGGCTAGTGGAGATGCATGTTTGTCAGGATCTTCTAAATTTAAGGATTGTGCTATTTCACGAATGCCTTTTATTTGGAAATGTGCGTTGTCGGCCTTTGTCCTATCGTAATTGACGCAAACGCATTTGGCAACTTAAAAGTACAACTTCGTTATGGCTCTCGACAGCGCAAAGATACAATATATAGGAAGTTGTGTACTACTTGCGCATTATTGTTCTCCTTACCTCTGTAATTATTTTTGCCAGTATTAATTCAAGTTGGCTTGACTTTCAAGGCGTGATTGACTCGGCATGCTTTAATCTTGTAGCCTAACATGTCTCGCGATCTACAATGCGAAAACAACTCGCGGTAAATTTCCAAATTTTAGAATTGTAATGCAGCAGTCTGGCTTAATTTTGCTCTCTAATTTCTGCCAGCTTTACTATTTCTGCAAGGAAAGTGATCGATTTAAAGCCTCTCTTCAAGTCGAGTACATTACAGATCGACACGTGATATCCTCGTTTAAGATTAACTAATTCACCTTCTCGATCGAAACTTTGACCATGTGAATTTAATATCAGCTACGACGTGAGGGTAGTTGCGGTTGAACTTATTTGTAAGAAGATCAGCGTTGCTAGATTACGTGGAATGTAGCTGTACAGTCGCCCAGATCGTGCGTGCAATCATACTCTCGAAATATATGAGATATCTACATAGATTAGGTCATAAAGTCATCTTTTATGAGTAACACGAATAATCTTCGCCGCAAGTATAGGCAGATTACCTTGACACTTTGGTTACGTATTGAGTTTTTGCACCAAGGAACCTTGTTGACACCTAATGTATTTCTTGCAAGCCGTTGTGAATCGTATGACAATCTTACTGTCGGGACGTCATATATACACTTGGCAGGCGTCACTGCCGCCTTATGACACGATCGTCGACGAGATGTCGATCGATCCCACCGCCAACGCACTATCTAGTTTAGTGCCTCGTTTCTGGGCCTCTCCCTAGCTCGATACGATCGAATTTTGTCGCCGACTTTGCGTTTCGAGTAGACCGATATGAAAGTTGCACTAATATTGTTGAGGCCTATGATCGGCCTTGGATTCGATACACTTTAAGCACTCCGAAAAATGGGCTCCAATGTTAGCGTATTGAGTGGCGTGTCTGACCAAGCTCGTTAGTGAAGAAAACTGCTACGCTTGTGTACCTGCTCAATTCTTATTAGTGCAGCAGCTAAAGGTCGCGCTGGTAATCGTCGTGCCTTGCAGAAGTGAGAGAATAATAATTTTTCAAAATTTGATCTCAGGCACTTAATACAGAATTTGCACGTTATGATGAAATACACACATATCGTATAAACCTGATCGATAACCAGCAGACAGATTGGTGGGGGTCATTGGTAAAGGCGTTGTTATGGATTCAAACACAATAATTACTTCTAGCACAAAGTGCGGGCCATCGCTGCTGAGACAAATAAAGCTACGCAAAATCTACACAGACTAAAAGAGTCGTGGAAGATCGGCCAAGCAAAGGTGCATCGATATTATCGGAACGTAATTGCACGAACCGGTAGGTAAGTGATCTCTAAGATAGTAATAAGCTCCAGAAACGAGCCCACAATGCAGCTCATTGTTTATCTCATCTGAATTGTTTCGCTACAAGACCAGGTCATCCATTTGTAACTTGGTCTTGCTTTGATGTCCGGCCTTTAATATTGTATCAAGCACGAAAGTGGCTACCTTCAACAAGAAATGATACGACGTTCGCGTAACGAAGATATATTTCCCTTTATTTCTGACTCAAACAGTGTATCCGTGAAGGCCAACGTGACTTCGTACTGCAGTTACATTAAAAATTTGGAGCAACGCTTAATGGATGTTGAGGTTTCCTTATAAAGCTACCAGCACTTCGAAGAGGATTGAATACTAACCATTCAAATTGTATACACCTAAAGATCAATGGAAAGCGATGGTAAACTACTGCCTCGCCATAACTCGTTCATAAAGTGTTTGCGTGATAAACAAAAAAATAGATCGCATTTTTAAAACTGATGTTAGCAGTTACACTAGCTGAAATTGATTTGCCGGCCAGGTTTGAATTTTTTAGATACACTTTCTGTCCTCAGAGCTTTCAGGCCTATCCACTTAACTAAAACCTTGGCGCTTTCCTGTCTACGACTACATTTAAAATTCCTTTGACTTAACCGCGGTTTCCAAGGGCTGTTCTGAGGTGAATTCGCTTGCCCAAGCCCATTTCTAGACTATGGTTCCGAGCTGGTATATTTTCTCGACCTCAACATGGATCTGACGTACCAACAGCTCGTACCAGCGTCGTTTACATTGGCCGGTCATCATTCTAGCAAATAATGTCCTTTCTTGTAGTGGCTGACAATTTGTATTCGTGCTATTTGTGGACAATATCTGGACGCATATCGGCGCTAGCTCACGTATGTATTGCTTACAATTGATGCAAATTTTGTTGCCTGGCCGATTTGAAGATCGTAGTAATCTATGCGCGATTAAGACTCGTAGCGAGTAAAGTATTGTACGCGTCGCATTGCCTGCAAATACGGCGTTTTGTATTTTAAGCTCAATTTCGCTTTCTTCGAACTGCGTAAATAAATCAATGATGAAATGTTTATGGACTTTAAGCAAATCTACTATTTGAAAGTGAAAGCAATCAAAATGGCGTACATTTTCGATTCAAGTACGCTCATAGACAAGTCTGCAAGCCCTGTTAACAAACTCAATCAATGTGGCTGTCACTTCTAAAGCTCAAATGCATATACGTTCGAAATGAGGACAACATTCGATAAAAGCAGCCAAAGGGTCGACTTCTCAAAAAGCTTGAATCAAAAAAGTGCGTTAGCATATCCTCCCCATTAGCAGGATCGACAAGTGAAGGATCGGATGACATGCAATATCAACGATTTGATGACCGTCGAGGTTTATGTGCATTGGCATGTATACCATTGAATGGTGCTCGTGGAGAGTTGCAATTGCTGTATGTCGATGATGGCATGAATGCTTCAAGACCTATACAGAATGAGCGATGATCTTTTACAGCGTGTAAGCTGGCACGTGAGGTGCTCGTAAGCCGCAGCACTTACTGCATGTAATTAGTGTCATGGGTTAATTAGCATGAGCAAAGTTCAATCACCGGACATGCAGTGGACTGAGCGGTGCTCGTAGTAGACATCACTTACCGCATGCTGTGAGCAGTCTGATTGATTTTCAGCCAAAGTTTAACCTTCCGTTTTGAAGTGGAGTGAAATAAAATCCACTAGGCGCGACGATTGTATTGTACAGCGCCCATTTCATACCAGGTTAAAGGCATGATTGACAGTTGATCAAGCCATAAAAAACGCAGCAGGAACGGTCGTCGTGGACAGCACTCACCGTATATTCGGCGCGACACGATAGTGTAAATGTCGAAGTATCTGGGGTTCGTTTCTTCTGCGCGAAGCGGCTAACGATTAACTAAGCAAAGGGAGAAGGTCTTTGCTGGACATTAATGTAGATATCAGTCTGTCAATAAACAATGTACGTGATACGAAAAAGATCGTGGGTCTCGGCATGAAAGAACGGTAACGCACCTAGCTCATTAGCGGTGTAGGGCACCTTGTCTTGAATAAAGAAGATTAAAGTAAAATATCGACAAGTGCAGCAAATTAAGAGGTACTGGTAAGGTTGAAAAGAAAATAGCCTTGATCTTATTATGTCAGTGAACGCTTTGCTTGAGCGGGACAGAAAGTCCATATCCGAGCTTGTAGAGATATAGCATATGGTCATTTGGTCTAGAAAGGAACCACATTATCGAAGTTGTTGATTGAAGTGATTTCGATAAACGTTGATCAAACAGGGTGGGTCTTAAATTCATCGGATTTGTATTTTTCTTCGGTGTAATGATACTAGGAAAAGGTTGAACGAGACCGACCTTTGACCCTACTGCCTACTAGAAATGTATGTTATGTAACATTGGTTTTGAAGCCGAATACTACGTGAAATGGCAGTAGACTTTTACCAAAAGTGCGACAGTACTGCCGTTTCCTTGTATGCAAAGTACCTAACAGAATTGGTTCGGTTGACTTGCCCTTCCATACCGACATTCTGTGTCGATAACACAACTAGCAAAGCCTACATCGTTCTTTACCCTTTTGACAGTCTTTCTTTGCAGAGATCAGGAAGACAGACATGTATAACCCCATTGCTCACTCGCGAGTAGTGATCCAGCGCTTAACCATGAATAAGCTTTACGATGATGCGGATAAACAACTTCGTGCAAATTAATATCCATTTATGTTACTTTATTGTAGAGAATGGTTTTCGGATAGTTTTCGCTAACGTCAAGGTCATCGTGAATTGGACAATTCTACTTAATCAAAAAATCTTAATGAAGCAGCGTAGTCTGGCAGCTTAAAAGTACTAGTTACACATAATTGGCTATTACTGTCTGGTTCATTTAAGATGTGCAGATCGGCTTGAGAAACCCAACACCAACAGGATTTTTGCAAAGTCGAGGAAAGTTTAGGTCGAATCAAAAAATTGACCGCTTAGTGCCATCTGTGACGCGTCGGCGAAACATGGCTTCAAGCTGGTTCAAAGAGAAAAGATCGAGTAAGCGCCTTGATTTTGAACCGTCAGCTGTCGAGATGAAAATTTTCCATGACAAATACCTACTTGCAATATTTTGCTCTCGTCTGCACTAAAGTTACCGTTTGAGCTTCAAATATTTGCTTTAAAGAGCTTAGGTGGGTCTGCATATAAGCGCGCACGTACGAAATGTGGCTAGACCCTCACCAAATGCGACCATGCTATTGGCAAAGCTGTCGGTGCAAAAGAATTGTTAGCAGTCAATTGATTCGCAATCGGTGCTCATCCTTCCATAGAACTCAAAAGACAACATCAATTATGCTCTGAATGACCGGTTCAGCAAATTGGCTCGTTATATGGCTGCACTAGACATAATCGTTCTTTTGTAAAGCGCGTTTCCTTTTCATATCTTTTAAAACCTGGACATTATAGGTTGTTGGCTAGGGCCGAGACCCTCGCTGGACAGGCTCTCTTTAAGGAGTTGTTTAAGGCATCTGGTATTAGGCTAGACTTGTTCACAGTAAAGTTTCCACAAGTCGATGGTCAAACTGATCGAGTAACACAAAGACGAAAGAGCAGTGTGTGCACAAATTCTTTGAGGTGTTGAAGCCGCATAATTCCGTTCGTTGAGCTTGCAACCATTCATGCTCGACGGACTGCACGCCGCTCTACGTGAATGGACTATTTTCTCTTGCGCTTTGTCAACGCCACCATGTTGGGAGATGGGGAAGGAATAGCGGAGGGCTGGTGATAGTTTTATAAATACGCTTAAAAAACAAGTTGAAAACTTCTCATCGAGTTTTTTTGTGTCTGAGCACGGCGTATGCATTGTAATAAATCGATTTGGTGGTAAAAGCTATATCTTCATGAGATGAGCCTTGGTTGAGAAAAAAAAGTTATTTATTTTTAATGCCGAAATCAGCAGGTATGAGACTCGATTTATTTTCTAACCCCATGAAAAAGACGCGTGGCGAGAGTGTTCGACGAGCAATTGGAATATCATACGATGGCCAAGCGTACTTACACCGAGATGTCATGTGGTATTCGGACACTGTAAACTTGGCTAATGTTTTGAGAATGTTGTATTTCTCAGATCTCAATTCTACGTCGACGAGACATCCGAATGTCCAGGCCGATTTGGGCTCCTTCAGTTGTTGCCAGGGACTTTAGAAGCGACAGAAGTCACAACGGCGATGTCAGATAGATACGTTCTCCGAAGAAAAGTTTTGACTTATATAGCCCTGTCCTACTAGCTGGTGGTGGTTAAAATCGTGTGCGCGATAAAAGTAACGCGACACTTGAATCAGTACTAAAGAGAAATCAAAAGAAGCATACGAGCAATATTAAGTCGTGGTTTCAAGGCGGGGTCTGAGTTTCGTATTGGCTATAAATTCACAAGAAAGGCATGAGATCTGTACTTGCGCTCTCTCGAAGCAATTAGTTGCGGTAACTCTGCTGCAATCGTATACCTTGCTGCACGTGTGCTCTCTGTGTGACAACATCCACGCTTATGGAAATAAAGCTTTTTGTGGTCATTTAAATTTGGCTTGGTGTTTGTATGTCCATTCCAAAAACTTTTTATACTATTTACGAAATGACATGTAATTTGTATTATTAAGTAATTTATTTGATTGGAAAATGCTTGTCGAATACCGGTAGCGCACGATGATTATGCTCGGGATATATTAGTCGATACTGTCAAGCATGAGCACCTTCGAGAGCAAAGAGCTACACGTGCGCCAGAGCATCTTGTACACTGTTGGCCGCATTTGCGACGATCAAGGTCACGTGTAACCCTCTGCCATATAAGTTCTCACATACTGACCACTTCATCCTCTCGGTAGTGCAAAAACAGCAGCAAAAGCACCATGCGCGTGCGAGACCTGCCATGTCCAAGGAGGCCATGGCGCTGCTGGCCGACCTTGTCTACAAGCAGTCCGAAGGTGCCATCCCATTTGCTATCATTTTATACATAATGAAATCTTATGCTTTGTAGTGATGGCAACGGAGCTGCAATTTTTTGCGCGTCACGCAAACCGCAAGATAATCAAGGCAGAAGACGTCACTCTTCTTGCCAGAAAACATCCTCATCTGGTCGGTTGAGACACATCAGCTGGACTTGAGTATATGATATACGCTAATGTATCGAAATAATGTTCTTGACACTGTTCCAGACACACCAGCTGCAAAAGTATCAGCGAGAGAATTTAAACTCGAGTGTCCCGACTGTGGCAAGCTCCAAGAAAAGACGCAAGAATTTTGAAAACGTGGACTGATTCATTGTACCTGCTATTGTTGGTATAAATGAGAAATCTACAAAATTTTATTGACGACCTATTGTGAGTTTACTTTTGAGCTGTTAAGATTGATGGTGCCGTTTTACTTTCACTAGCTGAAGAACTAAGAACAAAATACCTTTGTGAATTGATAGTGCTGCTAGCTGCTTGCTGATAAATATCTTTAAGCAAATTCAATTGTACCGCTTTCGCTTTCAGCTCGTCAAGCATGGGTCCGAGAGCTTGTGACAATCGTTCTGATGAAGACTTCGTTGCGTCTCGACACCTACGTGCTTTCAATTGCATTGCAATATCGTTGTACCATTCGTTAAGCCTCTCGTATTCCTTTTCGGCATTGTTAACAACAGCGCAGAGGTCCTCTAACATCCGTGACTGAAAAATAAAAGAAAGTGTTGTCAAGCAAGAAAGATTGATGGATAGCTATCTCAAATACCTGCTTGAGACTCACGTGCGCTTCTGGTACTGCAGGAACAAAAGCTTGCTTCGCCAATATCGTGGGTTTTGACATTTCGCAATGGGGTGTTGGTACGACGCATGTCGAAGCACATTGCCAAGACGTATCTTGGGCATTTTCATGAAGTGAAATAGACGGCTGAACAGAGTTTCCTAGTAGATAAGAAGGTTTTCTTTAGAAAAGCACAAGAATTACATTTCAATTGCGTCAAATCCTTGAGTATTTAAGTCAATTCTCAACAAGATGACGTACTTGTTGAGATTAGACTCGCGCAACAGAGTCATCTTGTTATAGCTTTCCGGTTTTGGAAGTGTCAAGGAGATCGTTTCTGACGGTTTTTTCTTCTTCTTAAGCGTCTTTGTCGAAGTCACTTTAGTATTTTCGTGAACTGCCCCAGATTTTGCTGCTCTTCGTGTCGCTGTCTCATTTGCTATTGCTGCACTAGCATGGCTAGCAGCTTTGGGTCGAGACAAAGTTGATGATCGTGTCTGTTGCTGAAGCTTCTTGTTCTTTTTCGTTTCCTGGATCACTGCTTGACTTGCTTCCACCATTTTGGCCATCAATGCTTCATTTTCTTGCAAGACTGAAGCCAACTTTTGCTAGCGCATGAAAACGTGAAGCACGTCAGTGTTTGTAGCTGACGCTCGTCAAAGAAGTTTATTACTCGTGTACCTCTGCATTTGATAATTGGTTTCTGCTCTCGGCGTGAGCAGCAGCTTCACGTTGCAATTGGGTCTCGAGGAGCTTGATTTGTTCAACTTTTGCTTGTCGATTCTGTTCCAATCGTGCCACCTCTGCTTGGAGCTTGTCCACGGTTCCATTGTAGCAGCTTTTAGTCTCTTCTAACTCTGCAAGACAACAAAGATGTAAGTAAACGTACAAAAGCAAACACCTCTTGTAAATTTAAGATTACCAGTTTCTAAGCGTGAAGCTGTCGACTCGAAGATATTCAATTTCGATTGCAAATCGTCTGCTTTCGCTGACAAGTTTGGTGCAAGCTCTTGAAAATACTGCAATGTCCTTTGACTTTCCTCTCTTCGCTCCTCGGATCTGTTGAGCTTGTCCTTCAATTCTCGACAATCATTTTGCAGCGCATCGTATGCGGCACTCACTGACTCTTTTGCTTGTGCTAATTCGTTCGATAACTTGTTTTCTATCGTAACCAACTCTGTTTTCCGCTCTCGGGCGATTTGTTTGGTATTAAACAGCTGTTGCATTAAGCTTTCGCGTTCTTCCTCCAGTTGACCAATTTTGTCTTGCAACGCTTTAAGAGCCAACAAAAGTGCGCGGGACCCTTGCACACCACTTTCACGGATGCTACAGCCTCTAACGCTGCAAGTATCTTGAAGAGGGGAAGCAAATCTCGAGTTTGTTCTTCGTCCTCTGAATGGTGACGGAGGAGAGCAAAAAATCTTTTTGTTGAAACTGGGGCGTTCGTTACCAAATGTTTGACAACCGTCGAAGACTTTTGCAACCTTGCCAGGTCGATGATCACGCTTCACGTTTAACCTAATGTCTTTTTGTCGCGCCGTTTCCGACGTAGCTTTCATTCTTTCATTGAAAGAGTAAAGGTTTAATTGTGGCATTGATACTGAAGCCTGTCTTGTCTTCATTTGTGTCATACCTGTTGGACAAATTCCATTCGCAGTAGCTTCAGTTTTCGTTGCAGTAGCCGCTGCCAAATATTGATGCAAGGTAATTGCTGAGGATACAATTGGCTCTTTTTGAATAAGCATATCGTCGTCGAATTTATCGTGCTGAGCTAACGTTTCCAGCGTTGCTTTCAGATCTTTCAATCCATCTCCTGGATTTGGTATTGAATCGAGCGACTGCATCGATCTAGTAAAGGGAGGAGGGAGTACATGATGTTTGTGCAACTTTAGCTTCTTTTGCGGCTCATCTGTTTCCACGTCAGCTTTTATTGAGGCATCACTGTCACTGCAATTATCGTGGTAGAGCTCAAGTTCTCGATCATTTCCGTCTTCCGAGACGCCACTCGAGTTATCAGAGTTCACAGTCTGGTTGTTCGCTAGGACCTCGCAGGATTTTTGGGTCCAGCACGACTTGTTTGCTTGAAAATTCGGATAATTTGCTTTTAACCTGGGCTTCAATCGAGCCATGTCTCTTTTCTTTAAAGACGCGCGCTTCTTCCCGTTGGTTAGCGCATTGTTGTCGTGCGCCGAGCCTCGGCCCTTTTGAGGCGATATTAGGTTCCAACTTCGGGTTAAAGTTTGAACTACTTGATTGTCGCCGTCAGAGGACGACCAAGACTCATCTTCATGCGCTGGCCCATCGTCAAAAGCATCGTGAGAATTCATTGAATCGATGCTCTTACACACAGTATGGTACAAGAAGACACTTTTGTCGCGACGTTTCCACGCAGCAAGAAACGGTTGTCATGCGAACAATACATAGTAACAACCTCGAGGCTGCAATGTAAAAGTGTAATACAATGAACAGGAGATTCAGACAGTATCGTTTATTATCCGCTAACATTTGCGTATATTGACGAATTATGCAGACTACAATCGAAGTTGGTGCCGGTAAGACTCAAGCAAAATTCTCAACAGTGTCGGCGTGCGGCAGCAAACCATCAGAAATGTCTTCTTGATTATGCAGCGTGTATGCGTTAGAACACCAACGGGCGGCGTGCTGTGTGTTATAGAGCAAATGACTAGTGCGTGCACCTCTGGGTTCGGTCTTTTAATGCCAGAGAGCAATTTTATGAAAACAAAATTCGTAAGAAAGCAACAGCGGACGTACGATCAACTTCAACGTTAGGCTGAGGTCGAAATTTGTCATTGGGTAATGTTTCCAACGTGATCACCACGTAAACGTCGTGAACTTTATGCCGGACGACAAAATATGAGTACAAGTGATCAAGAAGTAATATTAAAATTAAGTGTCCATAGCAAGTACTAGAGTCTGGCTCCATGAGACGTTCGCACTCTACGTGGCTTCGACACCGTTTTAAGACCGACGTAAAGCCTGACACCAACCGTCCGCGCACGCAGAGCAATTGCTGGACGGAAACGCTATGGCCAGCTTTAATTTTTATTGCCTAGCACCAACATTTAATCAAGATTGTGGATTCCTTTCACAGCTCATCTCTTAGCTCCAACTATAAAATTTGTTATGTTGTCAACTTTTCGCCACCTGTTGAAAGCGCAAAACACTAACTTTCGTGTTTCTTCTCGTACTTAGGCAAATCATCAGCGTGCTTATTTTTTCTACGCTCATCTACGCCATCACTGACGTCTAGCGTCATTTGCTATGACAAATCAAAACGCCTGCGAGAATATATCTGACGCATCTTTTAAAAGTCTCACTGATGACATCGAAATAGGTGGAACTTTGGTCTCACTTCGCTGCCGCAAAAAAGCCTCGAGTTTGACATTACTACCACCGCTTGTCTATCAGTACGCTAAAGCGATCGATTATGTTGACTAGTATTGCCGACCGAATGACAATTGAAGAGTAGATCCAAGAGAGCTTAGCTTTGGAGCAAGAGAATGTTTTGCTTTAATTAATATCTGGGCATTGAACTCAAATAGTGTATACTTTGTGCAATGAGTTTAGTATCAGTTTGCACCACTTTTCATATGCAAGTGATGTATTGATAAATATCATGACATTTGCCTAACTTTCCGCAAAATTGATTGAGTCTGATCACCTTGGTTTTGACGACAATGACATGACGATATTAATGCCACCTAGTTGTACGAGCAGATATCTAATCGATCGATTCAATTTGAAATAATTTTACTCCTACTTCAACTGCTGTGTCTATTACCGACACTCTTACGTCCAGCATGCTAATTGACGTCGCCGCGCTTATTATTTCTAGCAGAGGAGGGCTCATGGTTTGACAAAGCTCCGCCGAAAAGCGGGCGGTACTCAAGGTCTTTGATCTTATCAACTCAGGGTTTGTAGCGGTCCAGCCACACCAAAACCAATATGATAGCATAATTAGAGTCGAAATATCACTCGACGCTATTAAAATTCCACTCGGACCCTAGGTATTGCGAAACTTGTTTCTATAGCTAGATAAACACTGACAAGACCACATTGGTGTGCTCGAAAAGCTTCGACATATGGCTAAATCTTCTGACAGTGGAGCATTAAACATTAAAGTCCGACGAATCGAAATCGGAAGGACAGACAATGCTATACCAAATCCCTTCACACTTGCCTCACGAACCTGCCGTTTCTCCTCTGAGCTCAACAGCAAGTTCTTCTCCAGGTAGACTGCTTCACATCTACGGGATGCCGCCGTTTCTCTGCAGCTTTCCAGACAAGCAGTTAGACGTAAAATGTTGGTTCCCTGAATTGATGAGCCCTTTGTGCCGTCAATAACCCAATTACAAACGGCTCGTAATCACCACCGATGATTCACCTCACCATAATCAGCATAGCTAAATTCCACGAAAAACGATACGTTCGATGATCCCTGGTGGAGTAGACCTCGTCTATTTAACTAGGCTATTACACGTCACTTTGATAGCCCATTATAGAGAGGTTGAAAGAGTAAAAAGAATTCCGTCTGGAACGTGATCGTGTGCGGTCCACCAAAAGAGATAGTGAATGTCCCCTTATTTTAAGATGTGGCGGGCAAATCCAAGACAAAGGCCGTGCCAACTCGTAGACCGACCGACGCGCGATCAAAGAGCTGCGGGATGTGAGCCAGCACTCGAATCGCCTGAAAGAGAACTATCCATATAAGCCAGCAGAGTTCGCAATTCGTGGATTAAGTCCACCAGATTACAAATAAGCATAATCCACAAAATGCAAAAGTTATTGCGTAAGATTTTGGTCACCTCAGGTGAAGAACGTCACCCCAGCTGATGTGATAATGCAAAAGCCCACCCGCGCGCTTGGTTATCGACCGTTGAGACAACCGAAGTCACTTTTTTTAGTTTAATCCACCGAGAGGTAAGTTTTATTACCTTTTCGACCTCATTGACCAAAAGAATGATGTTCTCCCCTTTCTTCCCTACGAATTTGTCTGCGCTGTGTAAAGCAACTTCGTTTAAAATGTGACATCCATCTCGGCTCTCGATGCAGATGGCTTCAACAACGATGCTGCAACACAGACCTCCTATTATTGAAATAAGTCACTAGACCCGTATTGATCGTATCGAGTCCTTGTGCAACTAAAAGCTGCGTTCATTTGAGTAGTTTAAATCAATTCGCTTATGTGGCCAATGTACCATGTACTGCATTTTACGTGAATCTATTATATAAACAATCAACTTCCCTGCTAACTTTCAATTACTACATACTGCCTCAACTATAAGCGTTTGAAAACCTCGTGGCTTATGTCGCGCGCCATACCAATATAATGCGTTCGTCGAAGCCCGTTTCAATATGAGAAGCTACTGCCCACCTTTGGTATTAAACACAAACGTTACTTATTATGGTGGTCAATGTCCGAAAGGCAATTACTGGTCACAAAACAAAGCTGACCCGTCTTGTACAAAGAAGTACAAGGTTAAAGGCTCCCAGTGCACGGTACAAAATGAGACAATTTAAAACAATGTCCAACAAAAGACAAAGGCTTGTTGTAATTTGTGATAGCAAAGTTGGGTGCTGATTAAGATTTAGAGGTTGTGCATATCGCATAAATGTTGGTTGTCACTATGCTGCACTTTGTTGCGCAATGTGACTTTGCAAAAGACCACCGAATTTCGCCAAAGAAGTACACATCTTTCTTAACGCCTTCTTTGTCAAGATGTAGAGGCATTTGAAGGTAGTTAAGCGTTTACGTGGGTATATTGTCTACCCAATTATTTTATAGTTACCGAGATAGATTCCCGTATATGTCGACACACAATTTGTACTTTACGAGAAATTAAGCTTAAAGAGGCGACTGCATTTGCGACTCTATCCACTGACAAGCAGCTAGATTATACGCCGTGGAGGTCGAGCTTTACGCTTCAAGTTTGTTCTTTAGAAAATAGGAAGCTGTAACTTGGTGATATTATTACCGCTGAATTGAAGCTCAAGGCTTACTTCTTGAAAGCGAAGGGAAACCCGAACCTTCTATTTTGTTCAAGCAGGTAGAAATTCCACTGAAGCGGCCATGACTTTCGATGATCAGGTGTGCGTGGCGTTTGCATGAGTGGTTAGTCTAAAATTTGGACACTCCATCGTGTTAAGGCTACATTTGAGGGATTTGATTACAAATTTTACATGAAAGTGCACCATAAAGCAATGTGTTTGTTGTTGGACATTTAGCTCGTTGCATCCAAGCATCTGAAGTGAGTGTTTTGTGCGCGCGTTTATAGACTTATTGACGTCACTTATATTTGCAATACCACTTCGTGTTTAATGTTTGTGCTTATGGACGGCATACGGGGAGGCCCGCCTCGACCAAATCCTTAGATTGTAGACAGCGACCGTAGGAGAGGTAATTAATGTGCAGTTCGCTATATCACAGGACCCCTAGTATTTGTATCCGATAGGCCACTGACTTGGGTCTAGTCCCAATAAACTAAAGCGCTGCGAGAAACGCTGCTACGGCTGAAGTAAGCTATGGCACATGATCTGTCTTTCTATAAAGGTGACCATGTTGTCTCGTCCGAATAATTCGAAGAATTGCTAGAGAGGTTATGTACTCAGAGCGAATAAAGCCATCAAATTTGAGTCGGCAAGAGAATTTGGAGCAGTAACCAGCAGTGCGAGAGTGATAATTGCACATGAAAGTGCACGTGGATGTAAAATTCGACACCGCAAGCAATTAAGCGCGCCAGCATATTGCTGCGGTTGGCTAACATTGTGCTGACTGACGCTTTAAGAGAAAGAGATGGGAACAAGTCAGATTCTGTCCAAGTTACTAGTATAACAATTCTTGGCGAATCCGTCAGTCAAAATGGACTGGCTGCATTTCTTACGTTTCTAAGAGCAATGGCTCATCTCTTTTCCAGAACAAGCATAGATGGCGGAAGGCCACATACGCTATGAAAAAGTGCTCTAGATGGAGGTCGCATGTTTACACAGACAAATAGAAAAACGCCACTTCATAAGCTTTATATTGCGCTACTTCTAAGAAATTCCCGCAAGCGAGTACCAGAAGTCCACCAGACACCGTCGGTAGCACCGCACACTCTGCAAGCGGAATGCATAGCTCCACTAGAAAAACAAAAGGGGAGCAAACACTTTCTTTACTTGCCCGTCGTTGGCAAACGAATCTTGTTTACAAAAATGACTTTGAGTTTAACTGGTGTTTGTATTTTAAGGTGTGCTTCGGCAAGAGGAAGTGACAGACATTGAGAAGTTACTGACTCTCAAAAAGTCCGAAGCTACTGAGTTCTTGGCTCGACAAATGTAAGAAAAATAGCAACTAATACTTCTTGAGGATGTAAATACACTCTTCGTGCCGAGAAATATTTTTGTTGTATTTTTAGAAGTGGTAAACGAAGACATTTTGAAGCCACTCATACGCAGCGTAGGTTGAACCTTGGCTCACAATTTTTAAAATATCCTTTTAATTAACACTCAAATGTGGTATACACGATTAAAAAATTTAATGAATAGAGAAGTAAAGTGCTGTGTCACCAGGTAACAAGCATTGCCTCGGACGTAGTCTGAACTCATTAGTCTTTCTTTATCAAAACGGCATGATGCGTATGTCTTAGTCGCCGCGCTTGCTCACTAAATATCTGCGCTCGAGACAAAGAAAACTGACAGTGGCCGCGTGATACAATTACGATAAGCTAGACAATGCAGTGATACTTGCACGAACGTCCATTTATTAACGGATGTGCTAGTTTAACTCATATCCGTGTGCACGTTGTATGGTTTTATTTAAGCGGTTACGGACAAATAAATTATTCGAGTATTTCCGGACGAAATTCCGTGGTGATTAAAGCAATTGTGTTGCAAGATGTTCAACGTCGACGAAGCGATCGACAGCCGTTGCGATAGCACTTTGAGTAGCAGCCAGGTGTATTGACCTTTGCAAGGTGTACATCCGACCAAATTAATAAAAAAACGTTTGACTTTCTTAGCGACCATCTACAAAGTCAAATGCTTCATGATTCGTAAAAGCTTCTGCTTTTTTGGGGTCTACTCATATTGCATGGCAATTTGCAAAATAGCTGAAGAAAATTGTGTCCTATTTGCGATTTGTCGATACTGGCACAAGCTTTAATGCTCTGATCTATATCAGTGCGTACGTTATGCCTCTTGTCACAAAGTACTCACAGAAAAAATCCTGAGTGTAAAGGTTGAGTCTTAAGTCATGTCTATCAAGACAATGCTGGAGGCAGTGATGACGAAGTGGTCTTTGTGTGCCGCCCAAGTAAGATGGTGCATTTAGCATTTGTTTCAGCTAGTGTTACTGGAAATCAAAAAGCAAAGCTGTGCATAGATGAAACTATATTTAATAATGGTCGTTCGAACACAATAGAGTCAGATAGGGATTTGCGGTTAACCGCTGCGTTTTGTCGTAGTATCAAACACGTTTGCTTATATGTCCAAAAATAAGCACGAAAAAGGGTCGAAAGGAAAGGGCCAACGTTGTACGAGGGGACACTCTACGCAATTTGTGCGCTAAGATGCTACAATTGCAGGTTGAGGAGCTTTTTGTTGTCAAACTTGCTTCCATCAACGCGGTTTACGTAAGTAAACTAAGACATCTTCGATTTTTGTTTGCTCTTCGAAAAACAAAAGCTCAGAAAGAGGCTCGACGACCCTTATCTGTCCAGGTCTCGAATGTGGGACCAGATTTCTTACGGAAACAATTATCACCATTTTGCTGAACATGGTTAGTGGGGCAAGGTTTGAGATTGCATTCGCCCGAAATGAACAATATATTTTTGCAGTATACAAGGGACAACGAAGATGAAGTACGTAAAGAATGCCGTTACAGAGAGTGAGCTCGTCATTTTTAAACCAAATAAAAACGATTTGTTGACCTTTCACGATTCTGGGAAAATCCTGCCAAGATGATGCCGACGCGTCCAAAGTCTTTGCCAATCGTCCCAAGCAAAAGTACGATCTTTGAGCGCCGAGTTTTGAGGTGCCTTGGTGCCTCTTCGAAGCAAAAATATATTTGCTGACAACGCGAGTACGGGTGACTATATGGTGGCTGATAATACCGGTCACCACCACATAAGGCCTTGCGTCTTGAGTAGCATACCGAGTCTACGGAAGAAAATGGCTATTCGACATAGTATAGACACCTTGCGTCGAGACGCGGAACGGATAATTCGATTGCAAATTTTACAAATCATGAGTCTTTGTTTCTGAAGGCCCTGAATCGTCTAAATTTGACGACCACTAACAAGCGCGAAAACTTGGTCTATAAGAATTCTTTTTTCCGCGCTGAGTAGACATATATGAATTATGAGCACAACTTCTTCCGACAATTAAGGTCCGTGAAACTTCTTTGTAGAGCGCGTACTGAAAGAGAGTGTCTTCTGTGGGAGCAGCAAGCTTCTGATGATGTGGCACGGCTATCTCGCTCTGCAGTATTGATGAGTTTTTCGGTTTACCATCTTCAGGCAGAAGCATTTTTGGGCCTTTTCGATCTATGATCCAAAGCATCAAACGCTTCGTAAGTAATCCACTGCTGTTCGGCAACGCATTAAAAATTTCTGAATTTCCAAGTGGGTAAAATGCACTTTGGTTCATAAGCGTAGAAAACCTTGTCCAAATTGGTCGTTTCGGTTCAATTCAATAGATAACCGCTGCGTACGAAACACTGTGAGCCACATGTGGGTGCATCTTGCCTGACACATCGCCCAATGTTGTCATATGGCACGCTTGGTGAAGACTTGGCAACATTCGTAGGATTTCGAGTTTGACCTTTTACTTGAGCCGAGAAGATGAACTCTATACATGTCCACATTTAATTTTATGCCACACGTCCGACGCTCCAACGAGCTCTCCGAGAGGCCGTTTGGCGGGGGACGATGGTCTATTACAAGAATGTTTTTAACTCCACCCGTCGTCCTGGGCGCAGGTGTACCAAATGGTGTGCGCTACCATTTTTGATCTTAGAGTGATGTCTAAGTCTCAACAGAAAGCCTACGATTCACTGCTGTTGATTGGCGGTAATCGCAGCGTCCCAAGTAGTTATCGCTGATATACGCTGCATTACGATGATACCAAGTTTGAATTAAAAAATCTTGCTTGGTGCTTTTGCGACGTATTTCCGCATTTTTTACACTCAAAGCAAAGCGACTTCGTCAAATAGCGGTCCATTCGGCACGCTCTGCTAAGATTTCAAGATCTCATAAGCTTAAATGGGCGGCCAGACTGGGGATGGCCCAAAGCAGTGCTCCTTGACTATGCATAGGCTTTTGTTCCGACCTCTGAATGAAACTGTTACTTGCACTGCACCAAATGAACTTTAACGATGATGTCATTTTTGACTTGAACATCACTTTTTTTTGACACACACTCGCAAGCGTCTAAAGAAACGGAACTGCAAGAAACCTCTTAAAGCTTAGATGCGGCGTCCGGCAAGGTGATTCGCTATCGTAAGCGCTCTTCGTTCTGTTCATCAAGCCTCTTCGCTGCTCTCTGCGGGCTTAGACTGTTCATCTTAGCTTTCAAGTCTCTAGTGACAAAAAGAACACCACATACTTGCATATGCTGATGACTGTACGGCATTGCTTCGCAACCTCGATGATCCCGAAACATATTGGCGCCGTCATTTACGTTGTTGCTGCTGGCCTTCGCCTAAACGTTAACGAGACACATAACTTCCCTTTCAGGCTGATATCATGGAAGCCACAACGCATGCTGGAAGGAGCTAGATGAATGATTTCTCTCATTGACTCGGCTATGCGCTACCTCGGCATATTTGTAAGCCCTACGCTCCCAACCAGCTCTCGTTTTCCGAAACTTACAAAGGCAGCGATGTGTAAAGGTGTATCGGGTCCAGGCACTTCGTAGTTGCCATGGTATTTTACGATCTATTTTGACCTTTTTGCTTTGGTTCAAGGCGACGTGACTCTGGTCCTCGCCAACGTTGTGAAACAAGTGAAACGCCTGTGTAAATCTTTCAAATTTTGAACAGGAAATCTTCGGAATGAGGGACTTTAAAATATAATGTAGAGAGAGTGGCTAACCTGGTTGACGGTGAAGTGTAGCTTAGTATTACTTGAGGCGCTTACCTTCAGTCAGGCTCTTCAGCTCATTTCATGCGAGGTGCGATGCACTCGATCGTAGTCACGCACCGGATCCCCCGATGGTTTACGCCTGTGTCTATTCTATTTCAAGAGATACTGAATACGGCAGCGTTAGTTCGACATTCTATACGCTCAATTTCGGATGGACTCACAGTGCAAGAGACCTCGCGACCTTTTATGTATTCGGCGCGAACTGGTTCGAACTCACTTGATGCTGAAGTGTTCCAGTGGGCGGCAACGTAAGATTTTCACTGGTATGACCGTTCCTTGCACGCTATTCGGAGAGGAAATTCACTCAGCCTCCAAGAATTCATTTTGCAAGAATATTTCGTCTTTAGGGTTTTGTAAAGCGCCACGGACAGCGACAAACGAAAACTGTTTGGAAATGACTATTAGCAAAGGATGCTTTGATCCACCGGGCAAGTGGTCCTTCGCTGCAAGATTCTATTCGCGCCAAGTCGCGCGATTCAACGGTACTACTAAGCCAATTGAAGGACCCCGTCTTCCAACTAGATTTAGTGCTGTTGCACACACGTAGACACTGCGGCAGATTTAAAAAATTGAAAAGTTATCACTTGCTGCACAAGCTCCGAAGTGGTAATTTTTGTATGATATTTCAAACCTAAAATGAGACCCGTGGCGCCGGAAGTGTGGAATGGATCACTGCATATCACCCAATCCCAGTAACATCAAATGTCAACTTCAGCGCAACCGATCCGACGTGCGCCGAAAATACTGTCGTCGAACAGACGACGAATTGTGCATTCACGACTGTCGCGTCGTAGAAGATGCGAAATAAATTTGCTAAGGATACTACACAGCACAAGCCGCCTTGAACTTTTTTCTACCAGGATCAAACGCTTCTTCGCTCACGCCGTCTCATGGTCCACTGTCGTGTATCTCAAGCATCCTGTTGTCTCTCCGTAGCACCTTACCACTTACGGAAGTCACAGTAATCTTTGCGTATTTAACGTTATTTAGTCTCGTGTACTCTACATGCTGTGGCTTCATTGCTGTAATGAGTATGTCTTAAGTTTAAAGTTCGCTTGGGGACGCGCCAAATATAATATTCGAGTTTTTGGCACGTAAATCAGTTTCAGAACTCGATGCAGGAATTTACCGCATTAGTCGGTCTATCCAAAAACCCTCTTTGTCTATGATATGTTTCACTGCTAATTGCTGCAAAAGCAGCTGGTCCAGACTTTCCTCTCCAGCCATGTTTAAGTTCATCGATACCAGCGAAGAAGCCTTTACTTTGTCCTCTGCCGCGGCTCCGCCGCATGCTTATTGGTGAAAACCTTTTTGCTTACACTTGCTGCCTTGGTTGGAAGGTTCTGCCACCACCTTGAGGCTCCGACCTTCGTGTTGAGCATGCCCCGCCCTCATACGACCCAGACGAAATACCTTCTCACTCCTCGGTGCGGCTAAGACGGCAACGGAATTTAACGGCAAAGTACGTATAATTAGCCATGGGCAAATCCGCGGATGACGAAAAATTTCTACTCTAGCACTCAACTTCATTCTTGACCTTCAATACCTTATACCTTCATAGTAACATAGCTCTTATTATCTTTTGTAGAATACTTTATTGGCTGCTCAAGTCGAGGAGGTCACATCAATTTATGTGGTATACAATTATTGTGGCTAGGATGTTTAATGTCTATCGAACCTGCTTAAACAAACTTTTGCGCGATTGTTTGCGAAAAGGGAAAAGAGTTTGAGGTCGATTTTGACGAAAGGTCCGTTGAAGATAAAAAGATAAATTAGCCGAATGAGATTAAGCTGCAGCTCATTCAAGTAAAGAATGGCACTTCGTGGCTGACGGATGAAGTTGTGGCAATGGTGTAGCTTGAACATAGATTGTTAATTTGAAGCTGCTGCAAGGTGAACGAGCGGAATTGGTGATGTTGGGATATTCGAAAACGCCGTACAGGTTGAAGGTTGAAAAGACTGGAATAGTCGTCAAAATTTATGGCCCAAACGCGGTGTTGGTCATTTCAATGTTATCTTATTTGCAAAGCGACCAAAAGTGGATATACAAGACCTCACTCTTACAATCGCGGTGATTGTTAATGACTATACTAAATTTAAGGCAAGCGAAGGACTAATTGAGACTGCGTTCGTGGAGTGGGCTAGGAAGAGAAAGATCATCATTACTTGGTCTGGGTCAGCTCGACTGTAACACTTGGAAAGGAAGAACAATGTGCAATTTTATATTAATTGAGGCATATGACACTCCTTTGAAGACTATCGCAATTCTTCCCGGGCCGGCTTTTTTGTCGAAAATAGTGAATGAACGATATTCTGCTTGGAGTCATGTCATGGACATTTGGGAATTAACAAATGGCAAGAGAGAATGATGTGTCTTTCGGGTACGTAAAGGCCGACTTTTACAAACTTAAGATAAGCAGGGCTATCGCTTAAACGGAAACAATTGTTATATGACAACTTGTTTGTTGTAGGCAGAAGTGCGCGGGATATGTTCGACTGCCGTGTAGATGAAGTAGTCCTTAATTTGGAAATATTGCGAACATTGAAAGTGCGCAGAGTCTTTCGTCTGAAGAATTCGTAAGTCGTGGAGGCACCGTAATTTCCTGTCTTGTGAGCAAACATGCGGCGACGTAGGTAGCACAAATGACTGGCTATACATCGTGCAAATTTGTTGATGGATAGATAGATAGATATCTAAGAGCTGTGATTTTTGCTCAATCATGGTGAGTGTTCGTCAGGATGGAAAGACATTCTTTATTAGTGTATAGAAAGCGAAGATTGTGCCATATTTTGGCTTGAATTGCAGAAATTTGTTCAATGAGTCGGATTTTTTTACCAAGGTAATTACGATGCGGTTGACAAAGAAATTTTAGCCGATGACACTTAAGTATCAATAGTGCGCGTTAGATTTGCTCAAGTAACGCGCGGGGCCAAACATTCCTTTGAGGATCAGTTGGTTCCATCGCTTAAGAGCAAGCTGATAATTATTTTACCAGGTCATCGGGTTAAGGTAGTTTTTGTTGGTGTACCTACATTTAACTTCGAAGTCAATGCACTGAATTTCAAAAGACGTGCAGGTTCGAGTTCGACAACAACTACGGGAAATTCGAAATTGTGATGATTTGAAAGGAAACAATACATGAGTTGTGCTTTTACGGTGAGCCATGAGACTGCAATATATTCGAGTTAATCGCCGGGACTACCAATATCCATTTTGAGCTGATGCTTGCTATTCACAATAGTTTGCATAAGCCTTATTGTGAACGCGGTGCTCAAACTGGTACAACTCACTGCTCAAGCTTTTGCAACTCGTTGATCATACTGTCGCAACACGTTGATGCTCAGACTGCTGTAATTTGTCGCAAAGGCACAACTGGTCTTTTCTTTTAGCCGCTGACTTGCGTTTGTGACCTCTTGCAATATTAAACGCTGAAAGTCAACGTCTTAGATCAATCGGATTGCATCCACGCGACGATCTGAAGTACTGGATCCGCACTTTCCGCCGATAAACGCGAATGCAAGATACTGCAATGCACGTTTTACCGGACGCACATGAAGGCGATAATTGTGCACTTTGTTAAAGCGTGTCGAAGCGACAAGACCCCTTCTTTTGCGCGATCATGCGCGACCAATTCTTGTCACAATTACTTGATTGCTGCTAGTCGATTTTCGTATGTGCCAGGGTGATAGATATATCAATAAAGCAGCTAGCTTGTCATATACTTTCGCAATAAGTTTCTCATGTTCGATGAGTACTTTTTACGGATAGTCTCGGAGCGTATACATATATTATTTTGGAAAACTATAAGCTTACACTCAGTACGAGGATTGTATCATACACGGACCCAACTCCTTTGCTTAGAAGACTTAATTAAAATCCACATGCTCACGACATAGAGAAAAGCAAGGGATTGTGGCGACAAATTTTAATGTCACGATGCCAACATCTTCGTTCATCAGCATGCTCAGAGCGCTGATTCCTTGCGTGACACTGCAGGGGTCAATGGAAAGAACACGGTGGGAAGAAGGTCGCCAAAACGAATAAACGGGAGATGCAAAATGAATTTTGGTACGCCTGGCAACACGTTTTCAAGACGTCCATTTATCTTCACGAATGCTCAGAAATGGTAGGCCTGGCGATTCTCTCAAACGTATTGAAGCATCAGCGTTAAACGCTCCTGCCCGAATGTTAGGGATTTGTGGATTGCTTTTTCTCTGCTCGAATACGAGTAGATGCAATTGATCGCGAATACGCTGCTTAGACTGCTGAACCTCGCCGCGGGGACGCTGGTGCGTTTGCTCAGATTGTCGAGTTTCATCGTGGACGAGCCGTTGAAGACTCTAGTCGCAAAAAATGGTTACCGAGAAAATGTCGCGCAACTGGATATGGGACTTGCGGTTGCTCCGGATGTTGCGGCTGGAACACCGCTTAGCTTAGAAAACGCTTTCAGCGCCCACCTTGAAGAAGTGACAAGGTGTTACAATCACCAGAATAATCCATCCGTGGCGACAAGGGAGCTACTCGCTCAAGCTGCAATCCGCAAAGCTGCAATAATTTTGCAGCACTTAACGACGCTGTATCCCCACGTCATGGTACCACAAGACGTCATGGATGCAATACAATTGCTCATCCACAATGAGATTCAGCAATCAGAGCAGCGAATACACAGTGAGATCCAGCATCTCCGCGACGAGGTTCAGCGGTCTGAGCAGCATCTCCACGACGAGGTTCAGCGGTCTGAGCAGCGAATACACAGTGAGATCCAGCATCTCCGCGACGAGGTTCAGCGGTCTGAGCAGCATCTCCACGACGAAGTCCAGCGGTCTGAGCAGCATCGCCACGACGAAGTTCAGCAGTCCGAGCAGCGTATTCGCGACCAACTGCACCTACTCGTACTTGAGCAGGGGAACACCAATGCACATCTCCACAACATTCGGGCAGCGGCGTTCAACGCTAATATCTTTAGCACGTTTGAGACAATCAGCCAGGCTCACCGACTCCGACCATTCGTCAAGATGAATGAAGGTCTCGGAAACGCTTTGCCAGGCGTACCAGGTCCAGCTGTGCATCTTCCCATTGTCCAAATTGGCGACCCTGTTCCCGCCGCGTTCTTCCCATTGACACCTGCAGTGTTACGCGAATGGACTCATGGTCAAATCAGCGCTCTGAGCATGTTGATGAACGAGGATTTTGGTATCGAGAGGGGAGATGACATCGAACTTTGTCGCCACAAGGTGAAACGCTACCTGGTTTCTCCCTAAGTCGTGAGCATATGAAGTAAAATTGAATTTCCTGAGCATAAAAGGTGTGTAGACGGAGAGAGCGAAAATGAATACAATTTTTGATCTGAGTGTAATCTTGTTGTTTCTAATAAACTTACTGTATGTATGTATTTGTACCAAGACTATATTAAAAATTAATCACCGGACATGATAAACTTTAATGCGAAAGTATATGACGTGCTGGCTGCTCGTTGCGGTTTGCTGATTGGTATATCCAGCCATGTTACTATCGGCTTGCGGCAATCAAGAAAAATGTAACAAACTTGTCCGCGCATGATTGAGAAAATGAAAAGATCTTGTCGCGTCGAGGTAAGTCTTTCCGGCAGCGCTGGAATCTTGAGTAGCGCTTTGAGCTGTCAACATTAGGTTTTTACGTTGCCAAAGAGATCAGATATGAGACGAAGGTGCGTTCAGGCAACGAAGGTACAATCAACAGAGCACATGGTCTTTCAAAGGTATTGCCACATTTATGGACGAAGAAGCTAAGTAGAGCTTGCAAATCATGTCAAAGTGGATGAGACTTTCGACGGCAGTTGCCCCATTCTCGATAATTTGCTCGAATAGATTTTCTTCGACTCTGCTTTGCTTCACAGGCACCAGGCTCAAACTATCTTAAAAACTTTACGTCTTGACTATCTTACGTCAATTTCTCAGCAAAACTCTTTCAGACTTTGCGAGATTTGAAATAGTATGTATTACACTGTTTGGTAGAAAGTAGTGCAGGAAAAAAAAAATCACTCTTGCAGTCTGTTGAGTCATTAACCTCGCGACGATTCAATTATATTTTCCTGATAAAAGTCGGTAAGCAGTCGGCCCAGATGCCAGCAGATGTAGTAACCCGCTCCATCGCTTGCTTCTAGAACTTCTGCTCTCTGTCATTTAATTAGTACCAAAACGAGATGTTGAATATTGAGTCCGATTCGATGTCGTTTCTTAAAGGACAACCTTCGTTTTAATGACTTTGATCTGGTTTCGTTTACGAATGTATTTGCGCGCAATGGTCTTCAAAACATGCTAATAAAAATAATAATATAGAATCAAAAAGACTTTTGTCATCATTAGTGAATTTTCTCACTCGTTTTATGAAATGACCCGTCACATACGACATTGCATTCGATTAAATCGTGGCTACGTCTTCTCACATAACACGTTTGAGACGATTCTTGTCGTCATCTAGCTCATTATAATTAGTTATGTAATCAAACTCTAAGGCATCGATAAGAAAATTTACGAGCAGATTGTGTTGAGCGTCTGCTTGGTGCAGTGATTGATGTCTCGATGCATTCAGTGAGTCTGAATTCCGTCTCTGTCAGTTATCTCGTCAAAAAAATAGTATTTCCAAATTAGTTCATGTTGAATGAAAGAATATGACGGCACGTTTTAATCAGAAGGAGAATGTATTGATCCTTAGCGAAAATTAAACAATGTTGGATGGTTGCATTATAGCATTGTGCTGTTCTTAATTGATTAGAAGGAAAGTAACCATAGCTTAGAGACTAATCTAAAGACCATTTCTTGATTAACGACCAAAAGCTCTCGTGATCCGATTGCGAAGAAAGTTTCCATGGCATACCGAGAAAATGTCGCGCAACTGGATATGGGACTTGCGGTTGCTCCGGATGTTGCAGCTGGAACACCGCTAAACTTAGAAAACGTTTTCAGCGCCCACCTTGAAGAAGTGACAAGGTTTTACAATCACCAGAATAATCCATCCGTGGCGACAAGGGAGCTACTCGCTCAAGCTGCAATCCGCAAAGCTGCAATAATTCTGCAGCACTTAACGACGCTGTATCCCCACGTCATGGTACCACAAGACGTCATGGATGCAATACAATTGCTCATCCACAATGAGATTCAGCAATCAGAGCAGCGAATACACAGTGAGATCCAGCATCTCCGCGACGAGGTTCAGCGGTCTGAGCAGCATCTCCACGACGAAGTCCAGCGGTCTGAGCAGCATCTCTACGACGGAGTCCAGCAGTCCGAGCAGCGTATTCGCGACCAACTGCACCTACTCGTACTTGAGCAGGGGAAAACCAGTGCACATCTTCACAACATTCGGGCAGCGGCGTTCAACGCTAATATCTTTAGCACGTTTGAGACAATCAGCCAGGCTCACCGACTCCGACCATTCGTCAAGATGAATGAAGGTCTCGGAAACGCTTTGCCAGGCGTACCAGGTCCAGCTGTGCATCTTCCCATTGTCCAAATTGGCGACCCTGTTCCCGCCGCGTTCTTCCCATTGACACCTGCAGTGTTACGCGAATGGACTCATGGTCAAATCAGCGCTCTGAGCATGTTGATGAACGAGGATTTTGGTATCGAGAGGGGAGATGACATCGAACTTTGTCGCCACAAGGTGAAACGCTACCTGGTTTCTCCCTAAGTCGTGAGCATATGAAGTAAGATTGAATTTCCTGAGCATAAAAGGTGTGTAGACGGAGAGAGCGAAAATGAATACAATTTTTGATCTGAGTGTAATCTTGTTGTTTCTAATAAACTTACTGTATGTATGTGTTTGTACCAAGACTATATTAAAAATTAATCACCGGACATGATAAACTTTAATGCGAAAGTATATGACGTGTCGGCTGCTCGCGGTTTGCTGATTTATATATCCAGCCATGTTACTATCAGCTTGCGGCAATCAAGAAAAATGTGACAAGATGGTTCACGCATGATTGGGAAAATGAAGGGATCTTGTCGCGTCGAGGTGGGTCTTTCCGGCAGCGCTGGAATCTTGAGTAGCGCTTTGAGCTGTCAACATTAGGTTTTTACGTTGCCAAAGAGATCAGATATGAGACGAAGGTGCGTTCAGGCAACGAAGGTACAATCAACAGAGCACATGGTCTTTCAAAGGTATTGCCACATTTATGGACGAAGAAGCTAAGTAGAGCTTGCAAATCATGTCAAAGTGGATGAGACTTTCGACGGCAGTTGCCCCATTCTCGATAATTTGCTCGAATAGATTTTCTTCGACTCTGCTTTGCTTCACAGGCACCAGGCTCAAACTATCTTAAAAATTTACTTCTTGACTATCTTACGTCAATTTCTCAGCAAAACTCTTTCAGACTTTGCGAGATTTGAAATAGTATGTATTACACTCTTTGGTAGAAAGTAGTGCAGGAAAAAAAAAATCACTCTTGCAGTCTGTTGAGTCATTAACCTCGCGACGATTCAATTATTTTTCCTGATAAAAGTCGGTAAGCAGTCGGCCCAGATGCCAGCAGATGTAGTAACCCGCTCCATCGCTTGCTTCTAGAACTTCTGCTCTCTGTCATTTAATTAGTACCAAAACGAGATGTTGAATATTGAGTCCGATTCGATGTCGTTTCTTAAAGGACAACCTTCGTTTTAATGACTTTGATCTGGTTTCGTTTACGAATGTATTTGCGCGCAATGGTCTTCAAAACATGCTAAAAAATTCAATATTACAGAATCGAAAAGACTTTTGTCATCATTAGTGAATTTTCTCACGCGTTTTATGAAATGACCCGTCACATACGACATTGCATTCGATTTAATCGTGGCTACGTCTTCTCACATAACACGTTTGAGACGATTCTTGTCGTCATCTAGCTCATAATAACTCAAGTTATGTAATCAAGTCTAAGGCATCGATAAGAAAATCTACAAGCAGATTGTGTTGAGCGTCTGCTTGGTGCAGTGATTGATGTCTCGATGCATTCAGTGAGTCTGAATTCCGTCTCTGTCAGTTATCTCGTCAAAAAAATAGTATTTCCAAATTAGTTCACGTTGAAGGAAAGAATATGACGGCACGTTTCTATCAGAAGGAGAATGTATTGATCCTTAGCGAAAATTAAACAATGTTGGATGGTTGCATTATAGCATTGTGCTGTTCTTCATTGATTAGAAGAAAAGTAACCATAGCTTAGAGACTAATCTAAAGACCATTTCTTGATTAACGACCAAAAGCTCTCGTGATCCGATTGCGAAGAAAGTTTCCATGGCATACCGAGAAAATGTCGCGCAACTGGATATGGGACTTGCGGTTGCTCCGGATGTTGCAGCTGAAACACCGCTTAACTTAGAAAACGTTTTCAACGCCCACCTTGAAGAAGTGACAAGGTTTTACAATCACCAGAATAATCCATCCGTGGCGACAAGGGAGCTACTCGCTCAAGCTGCAATCCGCAAAGCTGCAATAATTCTGCAGCACTTAACGACGCTGTATCCCCACGTCATGGTACCACAAGACGTCATGGATGCAATACAATTGCTCATCCACAATGAGATTCAGCAATCAGAGCAGCGAATACACAGTGAGATCCAGCATCTCCGCGATGAGGTTCAGCGGTCTGAGCAGCATCTCACGACGAGGTTCAGCGGTCTGAGCAGCGAATACACAGTGAGATCCAGCATCTCCGCGACGAGGTTCAGCGGTCTGAGCAGCATCTCCACGACGAAGTCCAGCGGACTGAGCAGCATCGCCACGACGAAGTTCAGCAGTCCGAGCAGCGTATTCGCGACCAACTGCACCTACTCGTACTTGAGCAGGGGAACACCAATGCACATCTCCACAACATTCGGGCAGCGGCGTTCAACGCTAATATCTTTAGCACGTTTGAGACAATCAGCCAGGCTCACCGACTCCGACCATTCGTCAAGATGAATGAAGGTCTCGGAAACGCTTTGCCAGGCGTACCAGGTCCGCTGTGCATCTTCCCATTGTCCAAATTGGCGACCCTGTTCCCGCCGCGTTCTTCCCATTGACACCTGCAGTGTTACGCGAATGGACTCATGGTCAAATCAGCGCTCTGAGCATGTTGATGAACGAGGATTTTGGTATCGAGAGGGGAGATGACATCGAACTTTGTCGCCACAAGGTGAAACGCTACCTGGTTTCTCCTAAGTCGTGAGCATATGAAGTAAAATTGAATCTCCTGAGCATACAAGGTGTGTAGACGGAGAGAGCGAAAATGAATAGAATTTTTGATCTGAGTGTAATCTTGTTGTTTCTAATAAACTTACTGTATGTATGTATTTGTACCAAGACTATATTATAAATTATTCACCGGACATGATAAACTTTAATGCGAAAGTATATGACTGGCTGCTCGTTGCGAATTGCTGATTGGTATATCCAGCCATGTTACTATCAGCTTGCGGCAATCAAGAAAAATGTGACAAGATGGTTCACGCATGATTGGGAAAATGAAGGGATCTTGTCGCGTCGAGGTGGGTCTTCCCGGCAGCGCTGGAATCTTGAGTAGCGCTTTGAGCTGTCAACATTAGGTTTTTACGTTGCCAAAGAGATCAGATATGAGACGAAGGTGCGTTCAGGCAACGAAGGTACAATCAACAGAGCACATGGTCTTTCAAAGGTATTGCCACATTTATGGACGAAGAAGCTAAGTAGAGCTTGCAAATCATGTCAAAGTGGATGAGACTTTCGACGGCAGTTGCCCCATTCTCGATAATTTGCTCGAATAGATTTTCTTCGACTCTGCTTTGCTTCACAGGCACCAGGCTCAAACTATCTTAAAAAATTTACTTCTTGACTATCTTACGTCAATTTCTCAGCAAAACTCTTTCAGACTTTGCGAGATTTGAAATAGTATGTATTACACTCTTTGGTAGAAAGTAGTGCAGGAAAAAAAATCACTCTTGCAGTCTGTTGAGTCATTAACCTCGCGACGATTCAATTACATTTTCCTGATAAAAGTCGGTAAGCAGTCGGCCCAGATGCCAGCAGATGTAGTAGCCCGCTCCATCGCTTGCTTCTAGAACTTCTGCTCTCTGTCATTTAATTAGTACCAAAACGAGATGTTGAATATTGAGTCCGAGTCGATGTCGTTTCTTAAAGGACAACCTTCGTTTTAATGACTTTGATCTGGTTTCGTTTACGAATGTATTTGCGCGCAATGGTCTTCAAATCATTCTAAAAAAAATAATAATATAGAATCAAAAAGGCTTTTGTCATCATTAGTGAATTTTCTCACTCGTTTTATGAAATGACCCGTCACATACGACATTGCATTCGATTAAATCGTGGCTACGTCTTCTCACATAACACGTTTGAGACGATTCTTGTCGTCATCTAGCTCATTATAATTAGTTATGTAATCAAACTCTAAGGCATCGATAAGAAAATTTACGAGCAGATTGTGTTGAGCGTCTGCTTGGTGCAGTGATTGATGTCTCGATGCATTCAGTGAGTCTGAATTCCGTCTCTGTCAGTTATCTCGTCAAAAAAATAGTATTTCCAAATTAGTTCATGTTGAATGAAAGAATATGACGGCACGTTTTAATCAGAAGGAGAATGTATTGATCCTTAGCGAAAATTAAACAATGTTGGATGGTTGCATTATAGCATTGTGCTGTTCTTAATTGATTAGAAGGAAAGTAACCATAGCTTAGAGACTAATCTAAAGACCATTTCTTGATTAACGACCAAAAGCTCTCGTGATCCGATTGCGAAGAAAGTTTCCATGGCATACCGAGAAAATGTCGCGCAACTGGATATGGGACTTGCGGTTGCTCCGGATGTTGCAGCTGGAACACCGCTAAACTTAGAAAACGTTTTCAGCGCCCACCTTGAAGAAGTGACAAGGTTTTACAATCACCAGAATAATCCATCCGTGGCGACAAGGGAGCTACTCGCTCAAGCTGCAATCCGCAAAGCTGCAATAATTCTGCAGCACTTAACGACGCTGTATCCCCACGTCATGGTACCACAAGACGTCATGGATGCAATACAATTGCTCATCCACAATGAGTCTCAGCAATCAGAGCAGCGAATACACAGTGAGATCCAGCATCTCCGCGATGAGGTTCAGCGGTCTGAGCAGCGAATACACAGTGAGATCCAGCATCTCCGCGGCGAGGTTCAGCGGTCTGAGCAGCATCTCCACGACGAAGTCCAGCGGTCTGAGCAGCATCGCCACGACGAAGTTCAGCAGTCCGAGCAGCGTATTCGCGACCAACTGCACCTACTCGTACTTGAGCAGGGGAACACCAATGCACATCTCCACAACATTCGGGCAGCGGCGTTCAACGCTAATATCTTTAGCACGTTTGAGACAATCAGCCAGGCTCACCGACTCCGACCATTCGTCAAGATGAATGAAGGTCTCGGAAACGCTTTGCCAGGCGTACCAGGTCCAGCTGTGCATCTTCCCATTGTCCAAATTGGCGACCCTGTTCCCGCCGCGTTCTTCCCATTGACACCTGCAGTGTTACGCGAATGGACTCATGGTCAAATCAGCGCTCTGAGCATGTTGATGAACGAGGATTTTGGTATCGAGAGGGGAGATGACATCGAACTTTGTCGCCACAAGGTGAAACGCTACCTGGTTTCTCCTTAAGTCGTGAGCATATGAAGTAAAATTGAATCTCCTGAGCATACAAGGTGTGTAGACGGAGAGAGCGAAAATGAATAGAATTTTTGATCTGAGTGTAATCTTGTTGTTTCTAATAAACTTACTGTATGTATGTATTTGTACCAAGACTATATTATAAATTATTCACCGGACATGATAAACTTTAATGCGAAAGTATATGACGTGCTGGCTGCTCGTTGCGAATTGCTGATTGGTATATCCAGCCATGTTACTATCAGCTTGCGGCAATCAAGAAAAATGTGACAAGATGGTTCACGCATGATTGGGAAAATGAAGGGATCTTGTCGCGTCGAGGTGGGTCTTCCCGGCAGCGCTGGAATCTTGAGTAGCGCTTTGAGCTGTCAACATTAGGTTTTTACGTTGCCAAAGAGATCAGATATGAGACGAAGGTGCGTTCAGGCAACGAAGGTACAATCAACAGAGCACATGGTCTTTCAAAGGTATTGCCACATTTATGGACGAAGAAGCTAAGTAGAGCTTGCAAATCATGTCAAAGTGGATGAGACTTTCGACGGCAGTTGCCCCATTCTCGATAATTGCTCGAATAGATATTCTTCGACTCTGCTTCGCTTCACAGGTACCAGGCTCAGACTATCTTAAAAACTTTACGTCTTGACTATCTTACGTCAATTTCTCAGCAAAACTCTTTCAGACTTTGCGAGATTTGAAATAGTATGTATTACACTCTTTGGTAGAAAGTAGTGCAGGAAAAAAAATCACTCTTGCAGTCTGTTGAGTCATTAACCTCGCGACGATTCAATTATATTTTCCTGATAATAGTCGGTAAGCAGTCGGCCCAGATGCCAGCAGATGTAGTAACTCGCTTCATCGCTTGCTTCTAGAACTTCTGCTCTCTGTCATTTAATTAGTACCAAAACGAGATGTTGAATATTGAGTCCGATTCGATGTCGTTTCTTAAAGGACAACCTTCGTTTTAATGGCTTTGATCTGGTTTCGTTTACGAATGTATTTGCGCGCAATGGTCTTCAAAACATGCTAAAAAATTCAATATTACAGAATCGAAAAGACTTTTGTCATCATTAGTGAATTTTCTCACGCGTTTTACGAAATGACCCGTCACATACGACATTGCATTCGATTTAATCGTGGCTACGTCTTCTCACATAACACGTTTGAGACGATTCTTGTCGTCATCTAGCTCATTATAATTAGTTATGTAATCAAACTCTAAGGCATCGATAAGAAAATTTACGAGCAGATTGTTGAGCGTCTGCTTGGTGCAGTGATTGATGTCTCGATGCATTCAGTGAGTCTGAATTCCGTCTCTGTCAGTTATCTCGTCAAAAAAATAGTATTTCCAAATTAGTTCATGTTGAATGAAAGAATATGACGGCACGTTTCAATCAGAAGGAGAATGTATTGATCCTTAGCGAAAATTAAACAATGTTGGATGGTTGCATTATAGCATTGTGCTGTTCTTAATTGATTAGAAGGAAAGTAACCATAGCTTAGAGACTAATCTAAAGACCATTTCTTGATTAACGACCAAAAGCTCTCGTGATCCGATTGCGAAGAAAGTTTCCATGGCATACCGAGAAAATGTCGCGCAACTGGATATGGGACTTGCGGTTGCTCCGGATGTTGCGGCTGGAACACCGCTTAACTTAGAAAACGTTTTCAGCGCCCACCTTGAAGAGGTGACAAGGTTTTACAATCACCAGAATAATCCATCCGTAGCGACAAGGGAGCTACTCGCTCAAGCTGCAATCCGCAAAGCTGCAATAATTCTGCAGCACTTAACGACGCTGTATCCCCACGTCATGGTACCACAAGACGTCATGGATGCAATACAATTGCTCATCCACAATGAGATTCAGCAATCAGAGCAGCGAATACACAGTGAGATCCAGCATCTCCGCGGTGAGGTTCAGCGGTCTGAGCAGCATCTCCACGACGAGGTTCAGCGGTCTGAGCAGCGAATACACAGTGAGATCCAGCATCTCCGCGACGAGGTTCAGCGGTCTGAGCAGCATCTCCACGACGAAGTTCAGCGGTCTGAGCAGCATCTCCACGACGAAGTCCAGCGGTCTGAGCAGCATCGCCACGACGAAGTTCAGCAGTCCGAGCAGCGTATTTGCGACCAACTGCACCTACTCGTACTTGAGCAGGGGAAAACCAATGCACATCTCCACAACATTCGGGCAGCGGCGTTCAACGCTAATATCTTTAACACGTTTGAGACAATCAGCCAGGCCCACCGACTCCAACCATTCGTCAAGATGAATGAAGGTCTCGAAAACGCTTTGCCAGGCGTACCAGGTCCAGCTGTGCATCTTCCCATTGTCCAAATTGGCGACCCTGTTCCCGCCGCGTTCTTCCCATTGACACCTGCAGTGTTACGCGAATGGACTCATGGTCAAATCAGCGCTCTGAGCATGTTGATGAACGAGGATTTTGGTATCGAGAGGGGAGATGACATCGAACTTCGTCGCCACAAGGTGAAACGCTACCTGGTTTCTCCTTAAGTCGTGAGCATATGAAGTAAGATTGAATCTCCTGAGCATACAAGTGTAGACGGAGAGAGCGAAAATGAATACAATTTTTGTACTGAGTGTAATCTTGTTGTTTCTAATAAACTTATTGTTTGTATGTATTTGTACCAAGACTATATTAAAAATTAATCACCGGACATGATAAACTTTAATGCGAAAGTATATGACGTGCTGGCTGCTCGTTGCGGTTTGCTGATTGGTATATCCAGCCATGTTACTATCGGCTTGCGGCAATCAAGAAAAATGTAACAAACTTGTCCGCGCATGATTGAGAAAATGAAAAGATCTTGTCGCGTCGAGGTGGGTCTTCCCGGCAGCGCTGGAATCTTGAGTAGCGCTTTGAGCTGTCAACATTAGGTTTTTACGTTGCCAAAGAGATCAGATATGAGACGAAGGTGCAATCAGGCAACGAAGGTACAATCAACAGAGCACATGGTCTTTCAAAGGTATTGCCACATTTATGGAAGAAGAAGCTAAGTAGAGCTTGCAAATCATGCCAAAGTGGATGAGACTTTCGACGGCAGTTGCCCCATTCTCGATAATTTGCTCGAATAGATTTTCTTCGACTCTGCTAAGCTTCACAGGTACCAGGCTCAGACTATCTTAAAAACTTTACATCTTGACTATCTTACGTCAATTTCTCAGCAAAACTCTTTCAGACTTTGCGAGATTTGAAATAGTATGTATTACACTCTTTGGTAGAAAGTAGTGCAGGAAAAAAAATCACTCGTGCAGTCTGTTGAGTCATTAACCTCGCGACGATTCAATTATATTTTCCTTGATAAAAGTCGGTAAGCAGTCGGCCCAGATGCCAGCAGATGTAGTAACCCGCTCCATCGCTTGCTTCTAGAACTTCTGCTCTCTGTCATTAAATTAGTACCAAAACGAGATGTTGAATATTGAGTCCGATTCGATGTCGTTTCTTAAAGGACAACCTTCGTTTTAATGGCTTTGATCTGGTGTCTTTTACGAATGTATTTGCGCGCAATGGTCTTCAAATCATTCTAAAAAAATTAATAATATAAAATCAAAAAAGCTTTTGTCATCATTAGTAAATTTTCTCACGCGTTTTATGAAATGACCCGTCACATACGACATTGCATTCGATTTAATCGTGGCTACGTCTTCTCACATAACACGTTTGAGACGATTCTTGTCGTCATCTAGCTCATTATAATTAGTTATGTAATCAAACTCTAAGGCATCGATAAGAAAATTTACAAGCAGATTGTGTTGAGCGTCTGCTTGGTGCAGTGATTGATGTCTCGATGCATTCAGTGAGTCTGAATTTTGTCTCTGTCAGATATCTCGTCAAAAAAATAGTATTTCTAAATTATTTCAAGTTGATTAAAAGAATATGACGGCACGTTTCTATCAGAGGGAGAATGTATTGATCCTTAACGAAAATTAAACAATGTTGGATGGTTGCATTATAGCATTGTGCTGTTCTTAATTGATTAGAAGGAAAGTAACCATAGCTTAGAGACTAATCCAAAGACCATTTCTTGATTAACAACCAAAAGCTCTCGTGATCCGATTGCGAAGAAAGTTTCCATGGCATACCGAGAAAATGTCGCGCAACTGGATATGGGACTTGCGGTTGCTCCGGATGTTGCAGCTGGAACACCGCTTAACTTAGAAAACGTTTTCAGCGCCCACCTTGAAAAGTGACAAGGTTTTACAATCACCAGAATAATCCATCCGTGGCGACAAGGGAGCTACTCGCTCAAGCTGCAATCCGCAAAGCTGCAATAATTCTGCAGCACTTAACGACGCTGTATCCCCACGTCATGGTACCACAAGACGTCATGGATGCAATACAATTGCTCATCCGCAATGAGATTCAGCAATCAGAGCAGCGAATACACAGTGAGATCCAGCATCTCCGCGACGAGGTTCAGCGGTCTGAGCAGCGAATACACAGTGAGATCCAGCATCTCCGCGGCGAGGTTCAGCGGTCTGAGCAGCATCTCCACGACGAAGTCCAGCGGTCTGAGCAGCATCTCCACGACGAAATTCAGCAGTCCGAGCAGCGTATTCGCGACCAACTGCACCTACTCGTACTTGAGCAGGGGAAAACCAATGCACGTCTCCACAACATTCGGGCAGCGGCGTTCAACGCTAATATCTTTAGCACGTTTGAGACAATCAGCCAGGCTCACCGACTCCGACCATTCGTCAAGATGAATGAAGGTCTCGGAAACGCTTTGCCAGGCGTACCAGGTCCAGTTGTGCATCTTCCCATTGTCCAAATTGGCGATCCTGTTCCCGCCGCGTTCTTCCCATTGACACCTGCAATGTTACGCGAATGGACTCATGGTCAAATCAGCGCTCTGAGCATGTTGATGAACGAGGATTTTGGTATCGAGAGGGGAGATGACATCGAACTTCGTCGCCACAAGGTAAAACGCTACCTGGTTTCTCCCTAAGTCGTGAGCATACGAGGTAAGATGAATAAGGAGGTGTGTCTGCATAAAATATCCTATTTTTTCGGAAGAATGTATAAATTCCATTTTTTAGTACCTCGCAAAGTCGAACTAGTTTTAAGACAAACCCAAAGGATTTTTGCAAGACCTTTCGTCAGTGTGCTGCATTGAAAAGCTGAGAAGAGAACTATGATTTGCTATGACTCTCGTCGGAACCACCCTGGCTTACCGTAGCAAGTCTTTTCCACTTTGACATTAATTACAAGGTCTGCCAAGCTCCTTGTTTCACCTTGTCCATGGACATGGCAACATTAATAAATGACCATGTGCTCTGAAAATTGTACCTATGTTGCCTAGACGCTCTACGGCAACATCGACTTTTATGGTTGACGATACAAAGCACTTTGCAAGATTTCAGTGCACCATAGCTCTCCAAGTCGCCTATTGAGTTGTTGAACCTACGCACAGAGCAGCAAGCACGTCATATACATTCGCATTAAGGTTTTATTGCCTAAGACAAGTAAGATTCAAAATTGTTAGATACACCAACAATACATTAGTCACTGCACCAAACAGGCTTTATCAGAATTTGCGAGTCAAATTCTTCGTTAGAGACGAATATATTGATGACGTATTTAGTCAATTTAAGCAAGACGACGGCAAAATCAATTTATATGCTGAATGGGAGGGGCATTACAAAATTATTTAGAAAGCGACGAATTCGAGTTCCTTGTCGTATGTAAGGTTATCCTCTGATGCAATTTTTTGGACACTAGTAAAAATATTGAACTCCACTTTCAAAATTGTCAACCTCAGAATGATAGGACTGGTATTTTTGTAGCTGCGCACGATATCGATCAGCGGCAACCAGGCATAAGACTCAACAAGCGTGAAGTTTGTTAACGAAGATTGTTCTTTGTCTGGTCCGCTGAGAAATGACGCCAGTTTGGACATTACATCCACCACTACTAGTCGGCCGGCAGAGATTGGAAGACCCAAAAATATGTTCAGGAATACGGTGGGGGTAGTGATGGAATTCATATCACTGTTAGATTTGTGAGTGAATTTGGTGGTTTGAAGAGTGCAGACCGCTTTCATGAGAGCAAATAGTACTGATAAATATTAGCCATTGAGATTTACCGTAGTCTTTGAACAGCTACAACGTCTACGCAAAAATGAACGTTCATTCACCGTGAGATTTTAAACCATTCATGATCTCTCCTTTGTGTAAGGTGCTTAAAAACCCGTCAAATTTTGAGGTAGTTGAATTTGAGGAGGAGGCTGCATTTGCGGTCCTCCTTGCTGCCATGTAGCTGGACCCTGTCGTGGCGCTTAAGCAATATGGGCAAATTCTGACAACACAGGGTCAGCACCCCGGTGGTAGTGCCTAACTAAAGCTACCCGGTTGTACAAGCAGGTAAAAAAGGCCGGGAAAAGCGCTTACTCTTGGCGGACTCTGATTCGTCGAGAGATTTTATACGGCGGCGATCGATGGCTGTCAATACGAGCAGAGTGATTGATGCTCGATAAAAAAAAGAGTAGCAACAGTTATTCATATCCTGTTCGACTAGCTGCTCCAAAAAGCTTGCTATGATTGCACAGAATTGTTTCTTAACATTAATTATGGGCATGTCGAAGTTAGAATTTAGGGGTTCTGAATCGATAAACTGGTCAAGGCCAATGGTATCAGCCGCAATCAAGCGTTAGTGAGGCATTGTCTCACACTGTCCGCGTACGACTTTTTATAGCTTTAATAAGTATAAGACCGAGATCAATGTAGAGAGTAACCAAAAATTGATGCGATTAAAAAAGTAAAAGTTTTCTAAGCAAGTAGCCAGATTTTGCAAGCGATACCGGCTATCGAAAATGCCAAAGATTGTTATTTATGGAAATCGTACTTACACAGATTTATAGAGCTATTGTACGCGGATTAATAAAGCTAGCTAGCGTATAAAAAACGCGGCGGATTGCATAGATCCATGGTTGATCACCAAATGCGGGCACTATAATCTGCAAGCGGATAACGTAGTTTCGCAAAGCACAGTGAATATCTTAGAGCTCCAACTGCACAGCGAAGAACTACTAAGAGCAATTAACATAGCTCCACGAGGAAAGGATAGAGAAACGATACGAGAGTGACCCATTAGTATCACTGATTACCCCGATCAAAACTTGTTCAAGGAATCGCGCAACACGTAGACTGGTCGCTGTGTCATGGTTAGTGTGCTCCAGCTGGCGGCAAATCAGAGTCGAAGAGCTCGAAGCTAATAAGCTAGCTGCTCAAAAAAGCCGAAAACGGTTTTTAATGCCCCTCAGACAAGGATGTCGGGGATTGGTCTACTACCTAGCATACGTTGCTTCTTAATTTAATTTAAGGGTCCCCGGGATCCGCGCCAAAGTTGTTCGAGAGGAACTTAGGTGTGGTTAACGATCAATCCTCCCACCGGATATAGGAGCTAGGTATAAGCATTGTGCCACAAAGCGATAATCACTGCTACTTTAGCGGTTTGAGCTCATTGACGCTTTCTTTAACGAGGAGGCAAAGAATGACATGGTGCACGAACTTATTATTTGCACTCGTCACAAATTTTTTGTGCTCGAAAACCAGCAACTAGCTCATACTTTGATTAAGTCAAAAAGTGCAATAATCCTGGCAGAGGTTCCAGAAAAAAACGCGTTGCTAACAAATTATTATGGTCTACGCTCTTGTATAGTGTATTTTATCAGATCTAAAGAAAAACGCTGACTCCTTGCAGAGGTAAGTTCTTTCTAGCGGCATAATGAAGTGAAGTATCGAGCGTTTATTAATCTAATTCCACAATTATACGGATCTTCACTCGAACTCATCTCAAAGATATATTTGTTCTTAGCATGTCTAAAAAAGATCACTTGTTACTTATGGTCTAAGACAGTTTTCCTAGGCCAAAATCTTACACCGAAAAATGTGGCGTTGTGGCGCAAAAGATTGAAGCTTGACATTTCTGTAAGTAACCATGAGTTTAGGGTAGACTTATCCACAGCCAAAATCCCCGATTTCGTCTACGCCAGCGCTTAAAAGTTTAACACTGCTTTATCTTTCTTTCGCGCTTTAAGTCCCAAGTCCCGCTTTTGCGGGCTCTCAAGGAATTGACCATACCTAGCCAGCTATTTTTACAAGCACAGTCCTCTCTATGCAGGTCTCGCAAGGCTTTTATTGGAAAAAACAATGAGTGCCGGTTGAGCCAGCACTATTATACGTTTGATAGCAGCAAACAAAGCCTTCAGCAGGCACCAAGCACAACTCTTGCTGTACGAGACAAACAATCAGCATCGTTTGCGACGCATCTGAGTATGCTATTGACTACGCCATCAGCTGCGCGAGAATGCGGCTTAATAAAAACGGTGTGTGCACAGCTTCTCTGATGACAGTATTGCAAACTCAGAAACCTCATAGATTCAGTCTAAGTCATGCACGAAAACGTCTTTATACAGATGTCAAGAAGTGTATGTTCTGCGCATAAGAAATCTCGCAAGTATCTTGTACGAAAGCAAGGCGGTGTATGCGCAGAGGGGCCTAACTTCGCTTTCACGATAATAAGCTTTTCACGTTGTAACACGAGGACAACGCCTTTGTCATTTATTGTAGTCTAATGAATAGTTTGAAAACGTTTTAATGGCATCCGCTTTGCAATTATCCATTGGTAGAACTTTCATGTTTGATAGTAAGAAGCAACTATAAGCTCAGCCCCCTTGGAAGTGTCGCCAATCACATTAGCTTGTCAGCGATGAATTGCAACTCACTTCTGAATTGTCGGAACAAATAGGGCGTCACCATCAACAAGATTGCGGTGTATAAATAAATTGCAAAAAGCCGAATATCAGAGAAAATACCTAAAAGATTACGATTGCGTACGTCATGTCAAATATATACATGTCATGAATAGAGTCTGTCCTGGTTACTCTGAGCCGTCTGGACTAGAGCAAGATGACTGCCTTGTAGCCGCTCCAACCCATCTGCACTACAGCACGCTGATGGCATAAACGACGCCAACTCGTTCAGCAAACCTAGAACAGTTGCTAGCGGATGCTTTGTCTTAACACTCGGGTGCTGAAGTCCCCAGCACCACTCAGTTTTCTGTATAAATAAGACGGACAGGCGCGCACACCAGCACTCAATCTGTGTACATAGTTGGCTCGACAAGCCACTTTTCCCAATTAATTCAAAGCTGTGGATTAGGCCAAGCAAAAATAGTTTAGTATGTTAAAGGCGGTGCGAACCCGTAGCTGCTTACGAAAGAGCCTAAGCCTTCTATCTCATCTGTTGTAAAGCTACAACAGCCGATGTTGGCGAAGATTTCACATCTTGAACTCTAGTAAACTCAAAATTTGTCTTAGCGAGTCTTCACAATCCAACAATCTTCTTCAGAACAACTTTAGGCGAATACATTGTCAGAGCACAAAAGAGAGAAAGCCTGTAAGGGTCAAAACATGCGTGGGACTGAACACTCCAACGTCGCCCAAGTATTTATCAGCTTTTGTATCATTACCAATCTATTTAGTAGCCTAACGGTAAGCGTCGATACTGCCTTGAAGAGAGTATGTGACTTTCTTGTACGGATCAAGTATGCTATTTACTTCTGTTAGTGCAGTCGAAAGGTAAATCTCCACCTTATTTGGTGATAAATCGATGGTAGATTTTTGCAACAACATGAAAGCATTTCTTAAGCGATGTATATTAGTCAAGGCACAGTAGGCGTTGCCAATGAGTTTCGTCAAAGACACCATGGTCTATAATGAAAGGTGTTTTAACGTCTCAAAGAAGCTTCTTAATTACTGAAAGTACCTTCTCAACGACGTTCTCATTTTCAACTCAGCCAAGAGCCAATACTTTAAAGCTCAGTAATTCTGGCACCTCTCTGATTAAAGCGCACTTGTCGTAAGACGAATACTGCTTGGATCGGGAGATTTTTTTAGCCGCGGAGTACTTGGAAAACAATATAGCAGCTAAATTCTTGTGAGTCTATGATACCCGTTTTTAATGGAGATTTGTTACTCCACGTGCAATACACGAAGTTGTGTGTTTGGCATTTGATAATATCAGATGAGACTAATTAAGTACTCGTGAAATGTCGTCACGTCTACTTGAGAGGAAATAAAAGTGGCTTTGTACCTATCTATCCTTTTCGATAGCTTTAACATATTTACGTTCTCTTTCTAAGGAGCTATTTACAGAGCAAAATATAATACATGCAAAGTCCGATATCGCCCCATGGGCTCGTGCTTTCGAAGCCATAACCTGCTCATAATTCTGCCGAACTTTCTCATCTTAATGTGGTATCCAACTACCTAGACTACCTAGTTAGGTCTATTTCTTCTTGATGACGTCTAAGACCGTCTTATTAGCCCGTCGAACTAAAAATGGCATGTGATTGTTTCTTTGTTTTGCATCCGCAATCACTGGATCGCATTTGAATACAATCGCTTGCCGTCCATTAAAGTCAAACTCCTATGCACGTGGCGCAAGTCGTGCATCCAACAGATGCGAAAAGGTGGCACGATTTATCCTGGATTTTTTTTTTAATTTTTTCCAAACTTGCACGCGTCAAAGTAAGATTGTAAACAAGTGCTGCTTGGTGAGATGGGTTGCACAACACCTCGTACAGGAAAATTTGCAGAAATACATGCGATCTTTTGGTGTACAACTGTTTATCATCCCCGATGTTCAGGGACCGAGGTGTGCAATGAACTGCATTCTATAGAAATATCAATATAGCTCAAATTTATATGAGTTTGGAAATGCCGGAAGTGAAAGACAGTATGTCTTGTCCACGACACAAGTCGCCGCTCTGTAAGAGGTCTACTGACTTTCTGGACACCGAGTCTAACGAGGAAGAGATTTTTGATCAAAAAAAGTGACGCCGAGCAGTATACAACTTTCTTTCACGTAACATGGCTTTTCAAAAGGCCACTCCTCGCGCGGCATCTATATAAGAAATTTGGTTCATAAGGAGACGCTTTTCGAGCGTGCTCTTACAGAAGCTGTATGCACGCTTTTTTCACCAAGTGGAATCTTGTTTTATTATTTGACGTGGCATTGCTCGAAGCCTGGAGCTACGATCGTCGACAATCAGGTTCGCAGTGCAATTGCTCTTTTTATGGACTTCCCCGCTGGACACTCACAAGCGGTATGAGCGTTTTGCGATCAAAAACAGTTTTCTTGGGCACGACGAGTCATCCAGCGCTCATGCTTTCTCATCTGCAAGGAGTGAGAATGTGATTTATGATAACCAATCGGTAATGAAAATGGAGAAAGTGATTTATGATAACCAATCGGTAATGAAGGACCACCTTCATTACAAAAGCGTCACTACCGCTGTAGCCATAGATGGCTTTCGCTCGCGCTTGACGCTTTAGAATGCATGGCGATGAAAGAATGAAGCAATATAAGTTACTCTTTACAAGAAGCAATTTCACAAATAGGCTTATGCATTTGGAATGCTGTGAATTGGCTATTTCTTCACCTACGATACTCAGCTAAATAATACTCCACAGCTTCATTCTATGTCTTCTTCATACAGTATTGAAGCTCCTGTGGTGCAGGCTGTAAATGAAAAAGCATACGTTAGCTCAGGTAATCACGCAACATGGCCATCGTGACGAGCGATTGGGCAATTCCCTCGTTGCAAATTAAGATTTAACAAAAAAGGCTGCTGTGTTCATACATCAACATTATTTACATTTACGCGCAAACATCGTGCACAGTACTAAAAAAAAGCCCGCCAGTGAGTTAGTGTAGTAAAGAGAAACGCAAATAAAGGCTGACCTAGATTGACCAAAAAAAATTATGTTCCTCTACAAGCTGCAAACCAGTAATAATGAAGTTGCCATGTTCGAGCAGGGAGTGAAACTTAGCTAAATGTGGTCACTTTGCTTTTTAAATGTTGTATTCGAGAGCATTTGCCATAAATCAGAAACATTTTTCTAGATTGTGGTAAGTAAGATCGCAGTCATATCGAGCTCTGCAATTTGCAAAATGATTAATTTTAACGACAAACAAATGAAAAAAACAACGCTAATTAGATTTTCTTGGAACTATAGCGTACAAAACGTTGACTTTTTACGAGTTCTGTGCACATTAACATACTCGCACCAGAAGCATTAATAAAGCTTCTGTAGCTGAATGGCAAGCTGACGAAAGGCTTTTAGACCGTACACAATAAGCACGCGATATGCTCACATGGTATTATTATAGTCGTCGTGCAGGGATGCAATTTATGGCGCAGCGCTAGCAGTGGGGCGTTATAACACGACCCTTTATGTTGGAAGTTGGCTTTCCACAAAGAAGGTCCTGAAATGAATGGAAATTTCTGCTGCTCATCATGCGCCTCGACCAGTATTTATACTGGATGCTCACAGAAGGAATTTAAATTTGACATTGATAATGGGTCTCTAGATTACAGTTATATAGGTTGGATTGATGGACCCACCCAAAGAGGTTGTCTTTGATCGCATTTTTCTTTCTCCTGCTCCTCTTTTTTGGTAACTTTATCGACAAAGGTTGAGGTTTTGCCCTTGGACACCATCACGTTTCCTGTTCTTTTCTGTGACGAAGTAGCTTCAAATTAACGACAGCGCTGCCAAAACATATTCACGTCTCAAAAAGTAGAAGACTTGTCGTTGAACTGTCGATTATGCGAGTGACCTTGCTCTAGCGAGCGACGATCCAGGCGGGTGCTCGTCAAAGCACACGCGGTACCTCTTGACACATTCATTGACGACGATGTCTACAAACCGAGCGAGGGTCAACAATCGATGCGTTCCGGAAGAAAATGGAAAAATTTCAGCGCCTTTTTTGCGTAAGCGACTCTCTGGCGGAACATTCAAGGCTCGCCTCTCACGATACAGGCGCAGCGCTTGTTGTGCGTTGTCCTTTCTGTAAGTGCAGCCTGAAATTACAGATGCCGATTTCAATGCAAAGACACCCTTAAAAGCCGAAGCAGCCTTCTTGTGAGTTGGCTTGGTCTTCGTTATGACCAAATTATTCGCTTAATTAAAGTCAAGAGCAATGGATAACACTTACTCAGTTGTTAGGCGGGATTGATACTATAAACTGTTTCACAAAATCGAGATTTTAAGCTTAAAGAGGCTTCTTGCCTAAAAGTGATAATTGCTTCCGGTGCACGACTCGAGTTCTGTCAGTATGTACACCGATTCGCATACTGAGGCTAGCAAAATAGATACATATTCATATTGGTTTGCATTAGTGATCGTCGATCACCGTAATATTAAAATTCTCCTGCACGCCTTCTCTGGATAATGGTGCTGCTTGACCCCGTCACAATTATTACCCGAAACCAAACTTGTACTTTAAAGCATCCTTGCTGTGCATATACCACGTTCTGTATATGATTACGCTCACGGTTTGACATGAGAGTAGAACTTTTAAGTTAAAGTACAAAAAAGTAATTAAGCAGTCAAGGTAGGTAAAAAAACTCTTGATCGATATTGTAAGGGAGTGCTGGGAGCGCAACACTAAGAAGTTATCGCATTCCTGGCATGTTTTATACCGTTTTCTTGGTTTGACATCTATAGAATCCTTACTTAACAAAAGTGTGACGAGCGATTCGAAGTATCTACAGAGAAAAAAATCGCCTTGCGAAAATAGGGCATTTCAATCAAGCCAATCATACTTTTTCTTATCCTTAATGCTTATTGTTACCTGTCATTGGATAATATACGCAATTGCCCCTGCACACGTAGCCAAGCTCTCTATTGCGCCCCTCCTTTCGGTCACGTGAGCCTGTCTCTATACATCTCTTGTCGCTTAATCACTCCCTACGATCATAACTATGAGTCAGAAGCTGCGCGATTTGATCCGAGGTGTGCGCGCGTGTAAGACAGCGGCTGAGGAGCGTGCCGTGATCGCAAAAGAGAGTGCGCTTATCCGTACTGCTTTCAAAGACCAAGACAAACAGTACCGCTATCGCAATGTAGCCAAGCTTCTTTTTATTCATATGCTGGGCTATCCGTCGCATTTTGGCCAAATGGAATGCGTGAAGCTCATTGCCAGTCCCTACTTTGCCGAAAAACGCATGGGATACTTGGGCCTCATTCTTTTGCTCACGGATCAGGAAGATGTGCTTACTCTCGTGACCAATTCCGTTAAGAAGTGCGTGTTTCATTGCGTGGTCGTACACTTTTAGTCGAAATCTGTGAACTAATCTGTCACCACTTTTTTGCTATGAAGTGATTTAAATAATCAGAACCAATTTACTGTAGCGCTAGCTTTGACGGCAGTGGGCAACGTTGCTTCCGTAAGGTGCCAATTTGGATGACATGCTATAGATGTATTTTAACGCTGTGGCATGTAGGCGGATATGGCGCGTGACTTGGTCATGGACGTGGACCGTCACCTACGGAGTGACAATGAACATTTGCGCAAGAAAGCCGCGTTGGCTGCGATTCGAGTGTTTACCAAGGTGCCCGATTTAGTGGAAGACTTCACCGAGTCGATTATAGGACTACTGCGTGCCAAACACCACGGTGTATTGCTTGCGGGTGTGCAGCTTATCACAGAGGTAGTCCTGTTGGATGCAGCCAACTTGAAGACGTTTAATAGTCTAGTTCCGAAACTTGTCCGTCAGCTGCGCAACTTGTTATCGATGGGTTACTCGAGTGAGTACGATGTCAGTGGTATTGCCGATCCGTTCTTGCAAGTGGCAGTTCTTAAGCTGTTGCGGTTGTTGGGCAAAGACAATGAGGAAGCAAGTGAAGCGATGAACGATGTGCTGGCACAAGTGGCGACGAACACCGAGACGGCCAAAACGGCTGGCAATGCCATTCTGTACGAATGCGTACAAACCATCATGACGATTGAGAGTGACAGTGGACTGCGTGTGCTTGCGATTAATATTCTGGGACGATTTCTGCTGAATCGTGACAACAATATTCGTTATGTAGCACTCAACACTCTGTCCAAGGTCGTGACTGACGATATTACGGCGGTGCAGCGCCACACCAATACTATCGTGGACTGTTTGAAGGACCCTGACACTTCTATTCGTCAGCGAGCACTTGAACTCATTTATTCGCTCGTGAACTCCTCGAATATTCAAACGGTGTGTTCTTTGCGTACGTTGAAAAGATGCACTCATGTCTAACGTGTCTCGTGGTATTGCTACAGCTCGCTCGGGAAATGCTCAACTACCTTGTCGTCGCGTCGAATGACCAGAAGCCCGAGTTATGTTCGCGTATTGCTGGTGACTACGAGATCTTTGTCATTCTTGGGGCTGCAGACTTTTCTTTGTAACGCTCTCTTTTGCTTGCGACAGACGCTGTGGAACGCTATGCACCATCAAGCCGGTGGCACATTGATACACTGATTACAATGATGTCGATTGCTGGTGCGATGCTACCTGACGAGCGGATTTGCAGCTCGCTCATCACGCTTATCCAAGGCAATCCAAATTTGCATCCATACGTGGTCCACAAATTGTTTCGTGCCCTCAATGACGACGTTTCCCAACTGTCACTTGTTCACGTGGGTATCTGGTGCGTTGGTGAGTACAGTAAGTTCCTCTTGCTGGATGCACCGCCATCCGAAGATACTCTGAGCGACAAGAGTCGTGTGGATGAGAGCAGAATCGTTGAGCTCTTTAGGACAATTCTGTGCCACCATGGATCCACAGACATCACTCGAGCGTACTCGCTCAATGCTATGGTGAAGCTGACGACGCGATTCAGTTTACAATCTGAAATCGCCAATCTTAATTCATTGATCTCCTCGTTTAGCACATCGATGGTGCTTGAACTTCAGCAGCGAGCTACTGAATACTATGCGATTGGACAGCCGCAGTGGGCCTCACTACGCAACGATGTTTTTGCCAATATGCCTGCCATTGATGCGTCAAAGGTGCGCAACCGTAATGGCGACCTTTCTTCGTCGGCAATGGGGTCTGCTGATCTTCTTGGTGACGACGCGGACGCTTACTCCAGTAGTGAATCTGCTGCAGCTCCTTCGAAGCCTGTGCACGCGTCTCATTCAAGTACTAGTACCAGTCTGCTTGACCTGGACGACATTTTCGGCGGTGGTGCATCGACATCAAGCACAAGCACGTCACTCTCTGCCCCAACTTCGGCTCCAGCTGCACCGCCTGCCGTGGACTTGCTAGCAGACATTTTTTCGAGTAGTCCGGCTGTTCCAGCACCTGCCCCTGTTCCTGCCGCATCTTCGTTTGGTCAAAGTAGTGGCTCCGCTGGTGGAGGTGCCAACGATTTGTTGGGTCTCATGGACTTTAGTACCCCGGCTTTGGCGCAACCAGTACCAAATCCGTCTCTGCGCGCTTACGAGAAGAATGGACTAACTGTGGATCTGGAGATCACAAAGCCTAATTTGGACGACAAGTCCGTGACGTACATCACGGCAACTACGCGAAATTCGTGTGCTACTCCGATCGAGAAATTTGTGTTCCTTGCAGCATTTCCCAAGTACATTAAATTGAAAATGGAGCCCCCTACAGGTGATGTAGTGCCGCCGAACAACGGTGGAGCCGTGACTCAAGTTGTCAAGATTCAAAATAGTCAGCAGGGCGAGGTAAACTTTTTGCTTTTGATACTTTTAATGACTCAACGAGTATAGGAATGGCTAATGGCGTTGTGGTGTGTCGTTGCAGAAACCTGTGCTGATGAGGATTAAACTTGACTTTCAATTCAATGGCAGTAAGGTGGAGGACATGTTGACCGTAAACAACTTTCCGTCCGGCATTTAAGTAGACTGCCTCGAGCTTTCGACCAATGCATTACTCGATGCTATCTAGTGGCGAACCTTTTGGTGTCGAAGGCGCAACTTGTGGCTTCACAAATGTAAGTATGGAGATAACTGAAATGACTTATTTTGTGTTGTTGCCATGCATCAATTTAGCGAGCAAACCCTACGTGCCTTGCTTGATTGTTGTGAGACGAAATTGCCAGTAAGCCTTCCTGACGCGATCTGTGTCGTTCATCAGTGTTTCTACTAGCTTACTGGCAGAAGTTAAAGCCTCGTCTGTGCCTTCTTTCTCGTAAAGATCTACCAACAATGCTGCTGCAAAGATGCAATCTGGCGTAGCTGTCAGGACCTCACGTGCCTTCTCTGTCACTTGCGTCGCAAAACACGTTTCATAGCCACGAACGAGACCACGCAGATAGTTCCATGGACTCTCGTTATGTACAGCGACGGCAATCTTTTCCAACGCATAGAACACTTCGACCTGGCGAGCTGCCTCCGTTGCAAGCTTTGCCGTGTTGCTCAGCACAAACCAGCGATGGTTCCACGCCGAATTGTTTCGTACGTCGTTTAACAGCATCTTGTCCACAAACTCAATCTCTCCGTCCCACAAAGCAAAAGTCTTGATAGCCCATTGACGATGTGCCCACGCGTGATAGTTTTTCGAGTCTTCATTAATAGCCAATGCACAAAATGCCTTTTCTTGGCTACCGTCGTGTAACATGGAGCAGATCTCGCGACGGTGGTGCCAAATCTGGTAGTTCTTGGGATGCTGGATGGCCATGTCCGCTGTATACTGCAATTCTTCTCGTAAATCCGAGCCCAACGCTTCAAGCACACGCCGTCGAAATAACCAGACTGTATAGTTGGCTGGATTGGCATCAATGACGTCAAGTGTTAATGCCAACGTGCGCTCACTATACTCGTTGATCTTGAGGACGCCCCGGAAACAGTCCATAACGTCTATAACTATTTGAGACTGTGAGTGAGAGACGTCAACAACAGATTGAGGATACGAAGCACATACATTCGTCAGAGTAGGCAATGCTAACGATTGGGTCGGGGCCGTCATCCTGCGGCACCTTGACAACATCAGCCCAGGCCGGATCGTCTCTATATTTCATTGCGCTCGTTAAAATTAGTTTATAGCGCAACTTAAAAGTGAGGTATTGTATTTCGCTAATCTTTCATTCTACCTGTTACGGTAAATTATTAAGCTTTAAGTATCTTTTGCCGCCTTACTTTTAAGGACGGCGCGCATGTCCTCGGCCGTTTGCTTGGCGATGTCTTGCGAGCGCATCATAAATCGGTCCGAGCCCCAGCATACCACAAAGTAGATAAGGCCAAATGGAACTTGCTCGTCCAGCAAGTCACCCACTTGGCGTGGAAGTTTCAACAAGCGCGACGAGAACGTGGCCACGAACCAAAAACCTTGCAGCAGCGAGAAGGCAAAGGCAATTTTAAAAGCCAGGAGTGGTTGTAGCCATCGACGGATGAAGAAAACTGTACTTGCTGCGATAATCACAGACAAGGCTTCGAATCCCACGACGAAGCTAATACCGCGAGGGGTTTGGCGCATGCGCTGTACCTCCATGTAGCTCATGAGCGCCACGAGACCCGCCATCTTGCTAAGGAAAGACACCCATAAATCGTTGAAATAAATCGTCTTGGCATAGTGGTGCAATACTTTTTGATTCGTTGCTTCCTCCACTGAAAGCCGTACCGCATCATGCTTTAAACGCTCAGCGCGCTTAGTAGCGGTTGTCTTTGGTGCCATTGCTTATCTACACCTTCTTTTAAAGAAATTCAAATAAAGATAAGGATGAGCTGGTTGACATAAATTCGTTTTTGAAATAAACAGTACAAAATAAAAATTAAGTACTAGATCGTCATTAGGCGAGAGAGACTATAAATGTAGTACGTGCTCCGCATCTGTTTCAAGCATGACCAATAACACAATCAATTTTTGATATGTACACGTTGAGAACAAGAGCATCATGGTAGAATTGATGCATGTATTTTATTTCTTACTAATTGGTATTTAGCATTGTATTGTATTACGTTATCGCGTTGCCAAGTTATGCACGTGCTAGGCTCAGTCTGGCTAGTCCACGGCATAGAATAGTGTCCGCATACGTCGGGTCTCGTTCGGCGGGCAGTGCAGCCAGCACCGAGGTCGTGAGGGTCTTCCATTATTTTGTTTAACTCTGACTTGGTAAGTGCCCAGGTGGCGCCCTGGTGCTGGAGACCGTCACGTCGAGAATGAGACTCGTTAGAGACCTGCAGATGCCCGAGAGCACCTGCTTGAAGCGCGCGAGCATTAAATCCACCCGCTTGGAAGGAGGGCGGCACCCCAACCTTTTCCGAAGGGTATTTAGCATGTTTTGCCATAATTTTGTTTAATCTTGACGCTAAGTATTTATAAGAAGCGCAGGCTCAGTTTGATCTCAAAACCGACCCTGTGGCTCGAGCGGTTAGCCGTTCGACCCAGGACCGGGTGGTACCTGGTTCGATACCCATAGGATCCGAATTAAGGCAGCCGGAGATAGGTCACAAAAATGGACGAGCCATCACACCCGAGTGTTTGACTGCCCTACCAACTTGCGCTCGATTGGGTAATAAAAGGGTTGGGTGGGGGACGCCCCACTGACTGAAAAAGCCATATAGTGTGATGAAAGTTATAAAACCCGGTCTCAATATGGGTCGGATTGCTCGATAGTGACAGCTTAGTCCTAGCGCGTGGGTTCCGGTAGCTTGAAACTCAGGCCGATCTCAGAGATAGTACAAACTGTATACATAGAAAAATCTTAGGCAATTGATAATGCCAATGAATTTGTTTGAATTCCCGTATTGTTATTCCTTCTCATCATTTCTGTCGAGTATCTTGACTATCGCCCATAATACACTCAGTCTTTTAGACACAAAATTTCCACATTTCTTACAAATTCTGGGATGGCAAACATAATCGAACTTCTCGCAGATGCGATGCGAAAATATCAATGGAACGTAAAAATGTACACAAAGCCCGGCATCTAGCCTTTATGGCATAATCTACCGGTATTATTGTGCACCTTTACGCTCCGTAAACGCACAAACTGTCTAATATTTGGCTTGTCCGATCATTGATTTGCAAATGGTCTGCTGTGGACATACAAAAAGATTCCGTATGTCGAAGGCTTCAGTTTGAGATTGTCGACTTGGAAATTTCTGTTACAGCATTGTTGATTCGACATCGCTGGTCGTGTCCGGCACATTCGCCAAGCTAAGCATTTCTTCAGTTGGTAAGCAGTGACCATACAATTTGTACAGTCTATTAAGTCCTAAACTCGACCCTGTTGCTCGAGTAATTGGTATTCGACCCGTGACCGGGAGGTACATGTTCGATGCCCGTATGGTCAGAAATTAAGGCAGCTGGAGATAGCTCACTGAAGGGAGCGATCAATAGCACTTGAATGCGTGACTGCCTAATCAGACCGTACTCAATTTAGTTGGGCGGCCTTGACACCCCACCGATCAATAAATCACCATAGAGCAATACAGAACTCGGTCACACTGCCACCATCGTGCGCTTGAGACAGCTTAGTCCTTGCGTGTGAGTTCCATTAGCAAAAACCGAATTGACACTGGCAGATGCCGACAGCGTAGTGACTCCAGCAACCTTGACACTGGTGCGGTCGCTCTCGGTGATAAAGATTCTGGTGGCACACCATTTATGTGTGCACATATTTGCAGACTTTTCTTGTGCAACTTTTGTAACTAGCAGTGGGTGCATACCAAGACATACGTTTTTTTTTACCGCGGATGATCTCCAAGCGATGAATCATGTTCAATACAAACGGTACGATGCGTTAAATTTCTATCATGAGGTGCCAATACTTGTGTTGAATTAATTTTATAAGCAGGCTGTTATACAAAAGCTTAACTCCCAACGAGGACAAACGTAATCTCGCGCCCAATGAAGCCAATATTATTTTGCTCGAATTATTGAAGTCATTGCTTCATATAGTCTTCAGCAGAGCCAAGCACATGTCATCTCGCGCACGCGGCACGTATCCGAGTTGTTACAGATAAGGTCGTACTTGTGGCATGGGCTAGAAACAAGTCTGGGGAACGCGAAAGGTGACCAGCCAAAATGTTCGAGGTCTTGCCTTGTATTTCACCTTGGAGTTTTATTCCTAGCCACTCGCCTATTCTCTACTAGAGGCAAGGGGGCTGTGTCACTGTGCAAAGTGGCGCAAACTCTGTAATTATCACGAATGACTTGACTCCTATCCATTGATCCCTTGCTTTGACAAAAAAATGCTTTGGTATGCGCACACAATCGAGCACTGCTTGCAAGTAAGCATTGTGGAGCTATTCTATCCTCCCAGGCTCTACATAACTTTTAAACAATCGAAGCATGCCCGCAAATACGCTCTGAGGAGCATATGCAGTTCCATCAGCAGGCAACAAAGCAACTGAGTCGGGATTGGAGACTTTTAGTCCTGAATAATCACTTTAGAGCATGCTGCTCAAAGTGCTCGCTCTCGCGCATAAAGAGTTGATTGTATCCGTCGTTCAAGATGAGTGTGTTGTACGTTTAACGCTCTGCTATGCAACATACTATTCAAAAAATCGATGTTCGCTTTAATATAGTTGCCGCATTTAGCTTATTATTGGCGTCAGTAATACGACGCTCTCCATTTGAGTCTCTTTATTGGTATATCGGCGTATAATGAAGGCTTCCTTTTACAAACCGTCGGAAAATGAAGCTCTCGCGTTGACTCGGGCTATAAACTTAAGACGATAAAGGCACGTTGCACTTTTTATAAAGGCCTTAGCCGTCTTGCGTAGTATTTGGCTTCACCTCTTCTGAGCGGTAACGTCGGTAACGGGTCTCACGAGTCCACGACGTGTCATGTCTTCTGCAAGAAATACTACAAATCCGCTTAATCTTTACAACCGAAGATACACATCTCGCCCCAAGTAGATTCTTAGTTTATTCCAAGAGTAACAACACTTTATCTCTTTCTCAGGTCATATGATTACAATTGAAGCTATGTCATCAGCTCTAGAACCGATGGAAGCGCTAACCTAAAAAGATATTCAAATCAAAAATATTTTAGGAAAAAAATGCTTTTAAGCTTATTTTCTTTCGATCGTACCGTATCCTTTTTCGGGGCATCGTATACAAGCGCTATCGTCATCTACCGACATGCCTAGCTTAGCCATTTCCGTCTAAGACAAGGTGCTCTGCACTGAGCGCTAAGCATTAAATCTTCTCCTCGACAAAATCGACGGTCAGAAATAGTTGCTTAGCGTCTTATTCACGTCAGCATAATTGTGCATTGACACACCGACAGCTACATGGACGTCCATCAAGACGTAATATGTGCCACCATACATATATTTGAAGAGCAGCCTTCCGAGTCGATTGGCCTTGTCGTGCATGAAGCGAGTTCTGTCTACGCCAAATTTTGCTCGATAAATTTCACGATAATCTACCAGACTTAATGTTTTACCCTATAGCAACACGTACAATTCACGACAATCATTGCTCAGTAAATAACGTGTCTTTTCACGTGTACCGTCAGACTATTCTACTATATGCCTTGAGCTTTAGCCGACTAAACCTTGCATGTATGCATCATTGCTGCTTACAACAAAACGGTGTTCAGCTAATACGAAAAGACGCCTACGCGGCCTTGGTCTGGAACGACCACGGCGCTAACGACATTTAGCGAGTGAATTTAAGAACTTGCAAGATTATATAGATGTTTCTAGATAGGGTTTTGTGCATATTGCCTTGGGTACAACACGCACTTCATGTAACAAGTGCTCTGTCTCAGAAACACCGATCATGTCACTGACGCGCAGCGAAAGAGCTTCACCCGTACTCCCTTTCAAAAACCGTTGTCATGTCATATCATAACGACGTGTAGCGATGGCTAGCTTTGCTTGGTTGTTTACATGCCATATCCGTTCTGATTTTGTGACTTCATTGGGATTTGATACCCAGAACATTGACCAACTCGGTCCAGTGTCCGCGCTAATAACACTTCTGCTTTATTTCGGAGTTGGGTTCATGACTTTCCAAAGCTTCACTCAAAGGATAGATGGTTTAAGCCAAAGTCTTAGACCTCTATCTTCCCAGGGATTGTTAGCGCTTGAGCCACACCAAAATACATTCACAGCGTTCAAGCCTACGACTGAAGAGTGTTTCGTGCGAGCGAAGTCGACAAACACTACACCTTTATTCACCGGAGTCTTAGGTATAGCGACCCTCTCTCCTATCGCCAAACGAGCAGTCAGAAACTCTATCGTGGTGCACTCGCAGAGTCTCAACACATGAAGAGTATCCCTCAAAAATGAACTGTTAGACGCTTTAATCTTTCTCAGCGCTCCTGGGTTGGCAAAGACAGTCGACATTTTTTTGAATTCCTACATGGTTGCCTGAGCGACCACCTATTCAGGTTTACAAATTCGTATTGCAAGGCACGGAACATTTTAAGGCTATGTTTAGTTATCATATATTGCTGAAGAATATTTAAGAAGAAAAAGATCTATCTTAGCAGACCGCCCACGCATACCGAGCACTGCCGTCTCATTTTGGTAAATTGGACGACAAATTCCCGTAGAAATTTGCCTGACGGTTGGCTCATGGTACACCTCAGCTGCACATGTCGAGTGTCCACACAGACATAGGCGGAGGTCGATCAGCAGATGATATGCTACCTCCTCTTTATCAGCATAATGGGCTTCGTGAAGGTCGAAGCCTTCAATGAATCTTGGCTCTTAGCGAATTCCTGATTTAAAACTGGACTCGACACTCAACTATCTCTTTCATGAAGGCTAAAAAAAGATTAGGTGTGCGGGTCCGGATCACATTTGTGCGCATCACGTCCTTTGAGACGACCAATACAACCTCTTCTCAGGGAGATTCCCAGTTTCTAGCACTTTGACAGAGTCCACAATCTCTTTGACCACTAGTTATCTGCAAGGAACATGATATCGCACAATACGCAATTTAGTATACATAAGGTAAAGTAGGATCATATGCGAAAATCCTGTATTCGCTGAAGCTCCTCAAACAAACCGCTAAAGTGCAGAATTTTTAGCCGTAGCACACACCAGCTATTCGATGTGTAACCAGGGACGAAGCAGCTCAGCTCTGTACGATACCAGCTAATGTTTACGAACCATATGCGTTTAATATTCTGCTTTCTCCAATGCAACTGTTTTATTCATGCTGTCATTACTGAACTCGACCTACTAACCTTTTCGCCTCGCCGCTCTGCTTTACTCACATCTTTTACCCTCACCCCGCAAGAGTAGTCTATAACAAGCGATTCATAATATATTGTATACTCTCGCATTTTCGACTCGCTTTCTCGCAATTTACCTTTAGTTAGAAGTCGCATACTGTCGGTAAAATAAATTTCAAGGCGACTGGACTGGAACCCTTTCTTGACCGTTTGCTGGACTCTTATTTGCTTGGATTGCAGATTTAACTACTCGTTAGCTTGCTTGACTACATTATTGCCGCTCGTAGGTTGCCACAAATGAGAACCAGTGCAGCTCAAGCCCATGTTTGCAACCGTATCCCAGCAAAGAAGCATGATAGTTTTGGGCTGAATAAAAAATGTTTTTCTTATGAATGATCATTTTTCTTTCGCTCATATGGTCTACCCGTACGTGCTAAAATCTTTTGTGCGATTGCAGCAGATTTAGGATTCGGTCAAATTGTAATTCGTATCTTTGCTAAGAGTGCAACTGCTCTTAAATCTTTTTAAGACACCCAGTCGGTGACAAGACGAAGGTTTGAGGTGACGCATGCACTTGAGCGGTAGCAATAAGGATGCGTGGCGCAGTTTGCGTAAGAAACACCGATTATACACCGCACATCAGTGTCTTTTGGTGGTTTTAAAACGTAAACTATTTTCTTTTCATGTCCAAAGTTTTGCATAGCCCATCAAGTTTCATTATATTTATCGCTACCATTTGAGAGTCAGTATAACTCAACCAGTTGTGTGACTCTCTACAAGTATTATTGAGTGTACCGACAAATTACAACACCGGTTTCGGCAAATTATATTTACACATGCATATAAAGATAAATGGGATGAAAGTTTGCGACTAACCAATTTATTTGGCTCCTAATAAAGTTTGGAAGGTAAAAGCGAGCAATGCTATTCCATTAATAAATCGTGCGAACTTTTAACCAACAATTAATTATGCCAAACTTTAGCTGCCAAGTCTGTGAGGAGCCGCGGTGTCTTTGGCAATACTGCCACAGCGGTAGATTATATAGATCAAAGAGCACTACGTGAAGAAAACAATTATCGAACCTTTTGCGATTGCAAGAAACCTTTGACTGGTTTATCTAAAAGACTGCCGACAAAACAGAAGTGCAATTATTATCGAGCGTGATATGCTTTTAGGTGTCAACAAGTACATTCTCGATTGGAAGGATGAGAGTACTTATCTTTAAAAGACCGTACAGAAACTACTCGGTAGAAGACGCGATTGACCGCTTAAAGTCTCATACAACGGTTCGAAATCGATGATGTCAACTTGTACTTTTAGGTCATGCTCATGCCTATTTTTACTTGGCCGTAGCGCTCACTACCAAAAGCAATTATTTAGTCGCACGAACAGACATTAAAACTGTTTTTTCATTGACGTTAAATTTTCAAAGAGTCGTCATTGAGTTACATGTAAAAACAGACTGTTTTGTCGAAGTAAGCTGCTTAATGCGACACCAAAGTATTTTGATAAAGTCTAACGGGTGACAGACAAGCACACTGGCGGCAAAAGTTTGGGTGTGAGTGAAAAGCAAGTACACTAGCGGCAAAAGCCTGGATGCAGGTAACTGGCAAGAGTTAAAAGAGCATCAGTGGTGGATAAGTTCTGCCAAAAATTGCTTTACAGTCACATCAAGGTTCAAAATGTCAAGTTTGGCTCCATATTTTGCGCTGGCACCCGAGTTTAAGATGCTCACGTTACCGTATCATATGAGAAAAAATTGGGTTCTTTGAGCAACCGGCCAAACCTGGAGCTATTTCGAAAAATTACGTCCTCATGACGCAGTCCAGAAATTCCGCGCAAAATGCGCGATGACATCAAGCGTTAGTGACGTCATCAACGAGAGTATCCGTCGTGCACCGAAATTAGCATGATATCTCTTTTGCTACGAATGAGGTCTTTGACCGGTAAGTCCGACGACAAGTCAATTCTTTTTGAAGTATGCCCTGAGCGATGCCGCCGGTTTGATAATGCTGAGGCTTCTTCATATCGCTTAAGGTTCCAAAGTACTTCTCGATATCTGTGTCGGTCGAAGTCAAAGGTGTCTGTGGATTAGCGGGCGAAGGAAAACGATAGGCAAGCGTTTCCTGCTTTAGTGAAGCAAAAGCGCCATACAGAGCATTTTTTACCCAGACAGTTTGCAGGTGAGAAATTCGTTTTTGACTTGCCGCCAATAGTGAAATCGCAGCCTTTGTAAAAGGCGCAGCAAAACAAAAACCATTTTTGCTGTGGAGAATATTTTTGAGTCTTATACTAACATTCTTTGATATAACTTTGTCACATTTGAAGGCTTAGCTGCCTGGCAATCTTTTTCTCGATTTGCTTATTAAATGTCACTTGCATTGTGCCACACAATATGGTATCCACGCACTAACTTAATTAAAGACGCGACCGGACAATTATGATCCTTTGATATTTTAAAGCCAAACCCGACGTTCGCTGCATACGAGAAGGATTTAAGGCATCCCTGTCTAAAACAAAAACATTTTTGTTAAGCAACATCACCTCTATAGTATATGTATTTTTAGCTTAGTAAAGAGTTCAGTAGCAAAGCTGTTGAATTTTTACAGCTAGGATACTTTTGACAGCATCTTTAATTTGAAGTAGACCGAACCGCTGCATTTCGGGTATTCTAGAGAAATAATTTATTGTTAATCACGGGGTATCCCGTGCTTCAAAAAAATGTATTGCCGCACGCCTCTCTTCTCGCGAAGGTATGGAAGCTGCTTGCGAAAGAAGAGTCCCGCTATGGGCGGTAAACATTCGTCAAACTATGCTTACCTCTTACATAGCGCTACTTTGACGTCTTCGCCACGAAACCTTCTTCGCCAGAATATATTGTCAGCGGAGCTTGTTAAGCGCTGATGCCATCTCCAAAGCATTGCCACGTCTTTTTCAGTAGGATATATATATATATATATATCAATGTGTAATTTTTTTCAATTCCGGGTGTGCAAGAGCCTGGGACACCTCTCAGAGAACCCAAACAAATAACACGGCAAAGCCCTGGTGCTTGGAATCACGCAGCTGGAGCCAACTATTTTTCCGCGCCGATCATGTCAGAGCTTGTGAAGTTTTGGCAGCAGCATGTTTAATCTAATACATAGTGTACACCACAAGCTATATCCGTACTGTCAAACATCTCAAATTTTACAGCCAGGCATATGTCGACTTCAAAGCGCTCCACTGGCTGTTTGAGCTAAAACCACTGTGACTTTAGTTCTATCGTAGAGCACCAAACAAATACTTGCTCGACCGCAACTGCTTGCTGGATCGCAAGTTTCATGGTGCGCCAGCATTGACTAAAACTCGAGTCAGCATGTCAAAAACTGTTGTATTCTGTTCAACCGTTGACATTTGTATTTGAGGGCTATAAAGGCTCTATAGACTAGGCTCTCATATTATAAATTAGCCGAACACCTCTCAGGTGACTTACCAATTTATTTGGTGGGACGCTTATATGATTAGCGCGGCTCTTGCTAGAGGCAATCAAGAGCCTTCAAGTAAGTCAAAGTCTCCCTTTGGCGGTGCAATTTGGAGTCAGTAAAATCAGTTGTCCATCTTCTCTCAATCATCGCAGCGGACACTGCTACGAAAAGTCTACAGATTGTCGGGACTCACAAACACCACACTCTCGGTCAAAATATGTCATTTTAAAACCGTCGTGGTCTCCTTACAAGCTAACTACATTGCTTCTTCCATCGCCAGCTGCATTTGAAATAATTGGTTGCAGTGTGGGTCTACGCTGTCGCCTCTCACGAAAACAAATGCTTTGACTTGCTCGGGGGTTGGTTCTATAATAATAAAGGCTTCTGGCACTTAATACGCTGTAAAAGATCCGAGTTTCGTATCGTACAGGCAATGAAGTGCTGACGAAGCCAAAAGCTCATCCGCTTTTGTAGCTGTTGGGACTGCTGAAGCCGCTACGTCTAGCGATCGCGCCTTGAAGGCTGACAGGGTTGTATTTCTCTCGGATATGCCGTGTTTCTATCACTCGCCCAGCACGTCACCATGTAAATCAATTTATTTGTTTTGGGGTGGAGCTGTCACCATAGCCGGTATGCGCCAACGCATGCTCGACTTCGTTCTGGCCATGTTCAAGTCGGCATACTCCACGGCGTAAACTCTAAAGTGTGTCACAGACCCGTCGTTTTACGACAGGCGAAAGCTTGGCCCATGTATCAAGGCGACCATGACATATGACGTGGTCCTTGATGCCCTGGTGCCATTCTCTGTTAAGGGTCACTCAATGCAAACTTTTAAATGCTTTAAATTTGTAACGATCTTAGTATTAAACTGGATTTGTGTTGTAATTTTATTGCGTCATCGACACTTCGATAGATACTGGTTGTTTTTGATTTGATCATCAATAATAATGCCAGCAGCCCCGATTCAATTTAATCTTGAAGAGGCCATTGCATGAATGGATGTACATTATTTGAACAAATTTCATTACACTTTTTTCCAGCAAATTGCCTAGCTACTGTTGTGGTTTCTAGAAGTATACCAAAGCAGGTTAAAAATGTAAATCGAGGACGGCAGGCATACAAACTTTCAGTCACATAGGGAGCCGAAGATGCATACAGAGTAAGCACTAAAATTCCGTTATTCATAACGGGTTTTTTGGTGCAGTGGCTTAACTACCTCTGCTCTAAGTCGGTATCGAATCTCACCGTGGACGAAAACTGACAGGTGAAGCTATTTGGGGGGATTACAATTGGGGAGTCGAAAAGTTGATAGCTTGCGATAAATGCCGAAGGCACTGTCGTGAGGGAGTCGTTACAACACCTATCCATAAGACGTCAGCATGCTAAGCTTCTAATTAGGGGTGGACAACACCTTGGCGAAGCTCAATGCAAATTGGGAGAGACGGTAATACTGGGTGGCGGAAAGCTGCGAGGATCGCTAACTTGACAGTAGACTCGCCGAATCGGTATGTAAGATGTGACGTAGATCGGGTTAATCCGTGACCTCAAACAGGCGCAATTAGCATATCGGCTACGACTAATTCCAGGAGTAAAAATTATAAAGACGAAAACCCAAAAATGCAAAATTGTCCAAAAGGTGCTAAGGCTGGAATAACGAAAGGCCGAAAGCAAGCTAGCATTTTTGTGCTGAGCCACTCTTTTTTTTCTAGCAATGGAGCTAAGAGGGTCATCCTCTCAGCTAGAATAGGACCCAATTGTGGCGGCTGCTAAAATGGGTTTAGGTTAACGTCGAGAAAATGATTAGCAATAATGTTCCGAGTTAATTTCATCGTAAAGAGAACGTGCCGAAGCGTTATTTAGCTGCCCTAAGTCTTCATTGTGGAATTTTATTTGTAAATTGCTGGTGGTTTTCAGTCTGGCGAGCAACTCAAGTAATTGCCGCAGTTTACCACTGGAATGGCCTAGACTTTTGCAGCATAAGTCTTAATAGAAGTGTTGTATGTGAAGCACTATAATAGCCTCGACCTCAGCGATAAGTTCGATGATGTTGGCTTGAATCTCATGAAAGCGTATATCATTCCTGTGCATCCACAAGCAACGTAGAACCACTACTCGAACAATGTGGAAAAACACGGCTAAACTATAACCGTAACGTGACTTGGCATGGTCGGTTGGTTCAGGTTTAAGAAAAAGAACAGACTCCCATGCCAGTGGGCCCAAAAAAGCCTCAAAAAGCATTAAGCCATGTAGACCAAACTTAAGTCGCAAAATCTTAATACCAAAATAAGTGTGGGGCAGTCTCCAGAATTATGGGTGTATTTTAGCGCTACCACTCGTGACGCACACAAAATATTCTAGTCGGACACGAAAACTTAAAACCCACTTTTACATTAAACAACACTTTGTTTCATTCATACTTTTATTTAAATGGAAATGTACAGCTATCGGGCCTGTATGTGTCGTCGTGTCTTGTGAATATATTTGGCGGGGATGCGCTCACCCAGGAACGAAAGTGGAAGCGGGACGCATACCTGGACGTCTGATATTATAATGTCATTAGTAATTATGTCAATTCCTCATTTTGTTTTATCGAAAATTGTAAACCTAAAACTCTACTCTCATGAGGCACTATTGCCGTGGTGCGAAAATTGCCCTTTCTGGGCCTTAACATTTTTTGTAAAACACAGACGCCGTGACGGTGGCAGGGCTGAAAAAGCAGCAGACATGAGAAGCCTTTCAAGTTGTGCAGGCTGTGCATCCGACAATTTAGAAAAGATTGTACGATTTATTTAATAAGTGTAAGACAAGTTAAAGTGATAATCTACTTGCATACGCATATATTTCCCTTAAAAATGTATACGTGTAGATTATGCTAAGAAAAAGTCAAGTTGCGCCGACTTGTGAGCGACAGACACCTTCTTCTCGTGACTGCTGCCCATGGGGCAAACCCGCTGCTTGCCATGTACCCGACTACCGGTCTTATGGCTCCTCTCCGCTCACAGCGCTGGTCAAGTTGGGAATAACCCCACGCCTGACTACCCACAACTACAATCGATCGTTTAGGTCACGGCAGGTGCTATCAAATTAATTTTTTTTTCAAAAGCCAGAGATAACCAATCTCTAATAAGAATCTGAAACTGAATTCCTGGCTGAACAAAAAGCCGAAAGAATTTTACAGATATCCTTTTTTAGAATTAATATCCCTGTTCAGGGTATATATGTACATGTTCATTTTTCGTCCTGGAGCTGTAGTGATTGCTCTATGAAATAGCCGCCACCACCAGGTTTCGGACGGCCGAGTACAACAATAAGACTGCTTTGAGAAGTAAAGCGTTTGCTGACCAGGCTGTATGCCGATCTGCGTTACAGGTCCATTTGATTGTTCTCGAGGAAGAATGCCACTTGTTCATTTTCCATTATATTAAGGATGTGCTTCCCGCACTAGTTGGTTGCCCTGCCCAGCGTATTGTAGATCATTGTGAACTTGTTGATCGCCACAAAAACATCGCTTTGAAAAAAAGAATACGGTAGCGGGAGGACGGGTTTCGATGACCTCACGGCCAAGTATGTGGAAAAAGAGCCGCAGAAACTTAAGAAAGTTCGGCCCAGTGGATTGTCGAAAATAAAACCGCTAGGCTATACGATACATCGACCGAGCCATTAGCTCCTCGATGTGCTCTTAGTCAGCCTTGTTCATAAAATCCGCCCATCGAGGCGTAAATGATTGCGTTGTCCGGGTGCTCTTTGCGACGCATCGAGGAATATGTGTGTACCAACAAGCTGGAACTTGCTGTTCGGCAGGTTCCCGATGCTTTTTGGCCACGGCACCTCGTGAGTGCAGTACCTGCACTTTGCTAAGATTCGCCGGTACTGGCATGCGATCGAGGTGCAATGTTCTCATGGTTGATGAAAAGTGAAGACTGAGACGATTGTGGGCCAATCACGGAGAGGCAAAGTTTTAAACTTGCTGTACTGCTGATTACTATTCCTTGCTAAGGGTATAATAGGAATGGTCTCGAATATGCCCACCATTTGAAACGCACCATTGCAATGCCATTTCCAAAGCTTCATTTTGAAATGCCCGCATCTTAGCGACCACACACTTATACGTTACAGGGCCAGAAATTCACTAAAAAAATTCTCGATAACGGACTGCTATAGCATAGTTGAGCAAAACATACACTTTTTTGTACGATGTGAATAAACTTACCTCAGCAGCATTCTCCACAAAGGGTCTTATAAGTTTAATTTAAATCGCACAGAATGGATTTCTTAGCGTAAACTTTACCTTTTTAATCACGTTAAAGTTGCTGCTGTCGTTCTCTTACCACATAACTTATGCATCAAATATGAGAAATATTTTCGTGCTTTTACTAGCATATTCATGCAGTATTCGTGTCGGTAATGTGCGCCTTATAGTGAGCATGTATGAACCGTCCAGTTCTGTTGGGTTTCGACACAAAAAATCGATAAGGCACGATTTACCACCGCACATCGCTTTCAGATATCCGCAAAAAAGACACACGTCAAGCCCATCTTTGATAAAAAAAAATCACTAATAATGAATGCAAAAGTCCAATTCACCTGCGCGTCGTATGACATGGCTTTCAAACAAAGTCAAAATTTTTACTGCGTTTGGCTCCACCAAACATATCGCCCATTTTTCTCATTAAGGGTGTAAATTTGATTCGACTTCCAATTGAGGTCACCGACCACGATTCTTCTGACGTGTTCGAAAACAGTCAAGCCCCTCCCACGTGAATTCATCCAACATACATTAATAATGGCCTTTGCCTTCTCACTAACGCACCGTTTTTTTCCACAAAGTCAGGCTTCTGAAGGTTTGATACCACCACCAATCGAGCCTTTGCGAAAAAACCCTTTTTCCCCTCCGAACGATGGCGTGATTATTTTTCGTCCATGTTCTATCAACTATAAGGACATAAAAATCGAGTGACTCCCCCTTCCATTTGTTAGCGCTAAGTACAAGAGGCCGCAAAACAATCTGCCGGAAAACTGGCTAAGCAAAAAAGTGCGATTCATCATCAGAAAATTTAGTCTTCAATTGTGTACGATCGTCTTTACGTCAGGCACTTCAAGTAGACGTTTCTACCAACGACGGATAAGAACCCGACATAGATGACGTAATTTTGACATCGTATAGACCAGCCTAGTTTTTGACGGTAAAATTGTATTAATGGCTGAAACGGTCTCTGCGATGATTTCGCTATCAATGCCCCAGTATGGGCAAAAGCGGTTAGAAATTTTCCAGCTTTATCAGTTCTTCCTAACTCAAACTCTAAGAGAATTTGTTTATCGAGCAAACAGTCAAAAATTTGATGGTTTGATCCAAGCCCAGCCGGTTATAGGCCCAATTATTATAGCCTGTCATGGCTTAATACATGAATTTGGCAGCCAGTAGACAATATTTGCTTGGAATCGATCCGCTATGCAAAACCGACCCTACATATGTTACTATGGTCTCCTCGCTAACCGTCAATTACGAAGTGCGGTCAAGGACACAAAATGAATATCTCGACTATGTCGATCCCTTTCTAAAGACATTTGATGCTCGACCTCTTCAAGACCAATTGGCTATTATAAAGGTTAACCCGAGTTTCATGCTGGAAATGAATTCTTCAACCTGCACTTCTGAGGAAGATCCAAAGCACCAAAAAAGGCCTACGCCTCCTTCGTGCCACAAGTCCAGAGAGTAAAATAGTGCACCTCCTTTTAAATTACGGCAAGCCTGTATCATCCGGGGCTGTTAAAGTGCTTTTGTATATATCTGCATGGGATGCAGTTATCTATTTCATGGCGCCAACGGTTTATTACGATCCGGTTTAAGTGAGGGTTACGACTGCTGAGCATCCGCGATACTTCACCATTCAAACTATCTCTCTATTACGCGACCACTCTTTATGGCTGCTTGGTTTTGGAACTCTTGCATAAGACCTGATGAAATATAAAACGGTGCCGACTTTTAATAAATTTTCAATTAAAAGATTCACGATCTTAAGCTACACCACTCTGGAAAATTAATTCCCCAACTTTATTCCTGGTGAAGGGAACTTAGACCTCTAAGGCTGTCTCCCTAACCATAAATAGTGATAATCTACCAAGCCTCACCATGTAATAAGGTCTGCTCTCTCATTATCAAATATTCGCACAAAGCTCACCAGCCTTGTTTTTTAAAAAAAAAGTCCACACACAGCGGGCTCTGACGCTTGTTTTACTGATCCAACCATGAAACAATTTTGCTTTAGAAACGAAATGGGGTCACCCTCGTATTTAGTGGGATGTACCCCGTCAAATATATTGAAAACGTCACACAACGATATGCCAACGACCAATTACTAAGTGATCGGAATTCAGTTATACCGGTAGAGCTTGGCGCCAAAAAAATTGCTAATCACATCGTTTAGGGTTACTCTAACTCTCGACATTAAAGTGCTCTTCCGCGCGCTTTAAATGAGTCGGCCTACCATTAGGTACTCGGTGATTTTAATATCACGATATATTCTGAACTCGATCAAACCCGCCCCTCTCCACTTTCATTCAATGAAAGTGGGAGGCCCGAGGTTTTCGACTACATGATAACTTTGGGCTCACTAGACTTTCGGGGCTAAGAAGATCCTTCAACCCGCAAATCTACCGGACCGGACTTGATAAAAACAGAGTTGACTATAATTTTGCAAATGTGGCTTTTTATGACAGCTTTGTTTGCCATTCAAGCACGTTTTTGGATCGAAATTTGGTCCTGAAAAACATCCCGGTTGACTTTCAGGCTGTGTCGGATATTATCGTCCGCACTAAAGCGCCATTTAAATGGCCGCCGTTGCTTCTTTAATGTAAAGACATTGGATACCAGCTTGGGCTTAAGGTACAGTGCCTCTTGATCGCTATAATCCCTCCTCGCTACTTAGGATGCATACTGATAGATCAAAAGTGCCGCGACCGGATTTGTTTAGGTCAGAAATAACGAAAGAATATGCAGCGGCTGCTCAATCATGTAAGCTACTAAGTCATTTCGCGCTTGCTCAAAGTTACCTGCCTGCAAGCCATTTTCAGGAAACCCAGCAACCTTTTAATGATTTCAATGGGGCTCTCTCCAAGCGACAATCGATACTAAAACTTGTCTACTTACGAAACCTCTTCGAAAATCTTTTCCGGGCACCTGCAGCAGCATTGCTTGAGCTTTCAGTTTCTTCGGTCGACACAGCGATAGGGATTTCGCAAGACCCAAACGTACTTCTTTTGACTCATTCTGAATATTGAGGCACTTCGTTTTAGTCAATTTCGGACGATCTAAAATTAGCCATCCCCCACCCAGACAATTATCACACAAAACGGCCATGTTAGTCCCAGACAACATCGAATATGAAATTTGACCACTCGATGCCTTCACTCTACTGCGAATATAACCGACCCTGTGGCTCGAGCGGTTAGCCGTTCGACCCAGGACCGGGAGGTACCTGTTCGATACCCATAGGATCCGAATTGAGGCAGCCGGAAACAGGTCACTAAAGTGGATGAGCCATCACACCCGAGTGTGTGACTGCCCTACCGAAACGCGCCCGATTGGGTAGTTTGGGTGGGGGACGCCCCACCGATCGAAAAAGCCCCAAAGTGTTATGGGGGGTACGGATCCCGGTCCCAATATGGGTCGGATTGCTACCAGCATCCCGCGATTGTACAGCTTAGTCCCAGCGCGTGGGTCCGGTAGCTTAAATCTCTACTGCGAATACAGCGGTACAGCGAAAAAAAAATATTCAGCTCGATGGCTTTTTATATAAAAATATTGCACCTATATATTTAACTTTTAGTGCTTTCGCCGGTGGTGTTAATACTACGCTATATCTTTTATTACGAATGAAACAGCACAACCCGATAATCATTTTTTTTGACAAAATTATATGTTAGGACTAGCGACACTTTCCAAACAGCAAATGTTGAAAAAAAACGCAAAAAATATGTGCGGCACATGACAAAGTACCTTGCTTGCTATGATCCGGCTCTTTTGGCAAAGAGCCGTAACAAAAGTATAATGCACTCATTATGGCAGTGTTGTCGCCGTATCTTATTCCTCGTCAGTGCTACTAAACCCCTAGACAAAAATTACTGAGACTCATTTATATCGTAACCTAGTTTTCAACGAAAGAAAGATTATGGCATTTTTTTTTTTTTTAGTATATGCGTGCGTCCTTAAATCCAAAATTTGGCGCTAAGGTTTTGTCCAGTCGCCGAGACCTCTAGATAGTGTTCTATCAATAGTAGCTAAATGGAAGCATTAAATTGAAGCCCATATGTGTATTGCGCGTTTTCTTGCTCCTGAGTTGCTTGGCAAAGCCCTTACATTTAATTGAGTATTAGTTGTCTAATATACATTGGTGTAATATATCACATCACATTACCAATAATTATGTATGTATATTACGTATAGACCATACTCAGTTCAACCGAATATCAGTCCAAATTGTAGGAGCGTGCGATTCCACATCGCTAAGCTATAATTGTCCTTATTTATAATTTACTGGGATTTTCATGTTTGTTGCCACGATATCGTCTTTATCCGGGCGTTTCTACTCGGTTGCCCATAATTAACTGAATAGTTTGAGATATGAGTCACTGTAGTATAACTGCTTTCTTGTCAAATTTCGGAAAGGCACGTTACTAGCAAAATATGAAGGAGACATTTGGGGCTGTTTGTCTGTGTGTTGTGGACCGGCAATAATAACAAGGCTGTCGTCATGTGAGTGATGTCTACGTTATGTCGTATTTACATAATATGCTGAAATGTTGGGAGATTACTCTTGTCATTATCGGATCTTCGACTCATTGTAGCAATAAATTCCGTTACTTTAGCGTTACCAAAGTAAATTCGTGTGGGAACGTGTTTTGCTCATCTGGCTTGTTGCAAACAGATCTATTTATTGTTGACCACTTCCTTTGTGATAGTAAATAGTGTCCTTACAATGTCCAAAAATTGAGCGACTGCAGTTCCCGTTTCAGTAAAAATATCGATAGGTTTTAAGCTGATCTATAAAAAGCTTGCAAGCAGGCTGCACAAATAACGCCGTGGGTCAATTGGTCCATTACAGCAGGCGATAATTTTACTAAATGTCGCGAAGTAACCCCTCTCCTCCGCATTAAGCTGGTCGTCGAAAGCATCCAAGACAATTTCGCTCACCATCGAACTAGTCTTGGACTATTGCTACCAACTAGCATACTATTTTTTTTAGCTTTTAGCCTCGTCGCTTTAGTGAAGAGGTTCTTAAAACTAAAAGCAGGCAAAAACTTCGAGCTACAAAAATCGGACAAAATTGTGATCGAATCAGACTTGGCGCAAAATTACTAACCCCGATAAAAAAGACTATAAAACAATTCAGTCTAGAATATCGTAGAAAAGCTTGTAGCCTGTGCTAAGATTAGATATATATGTGGCTGATTAGGCAAAAAGTATAGTGATTTATCACAATGGCCGACGACGCGGCAGTCGTCCGATTTCAATGTGAGCGACTTTACGTTGTCATTTCACTCTGATCTAGCAAGCAACGAATAATATATGAGGGTACAAAAGAGAAGCCAGCCGCGACGAAAAGACGATATGTTGTGAAGTGTACCTATTGAGAAGCTCGAGCTTTGTAAGCATGTTTCTTTTTATACATTACAATAGTACTGTACACCTTGTTATACTGTACAACTCTATGGCTTATATAGCCTATCCCTGTGTACATGCTCATTATTTTAAAGAATAGGACGCAGAGGATTCAGGTGAAGACGGCTTGTGATAGAAAAGGCAAAATCAAAAGTGAATTATCAAGACTTAGTTCGCACTACTGCTACATCTAAGCTTAGAACCTTCTAGAAGCTTCTGACGTCGTCGTCTAACGTCATCGTCTTACGTTATCGTCTGACGTCATCTACTGGTACCCTACCTGTACCTTACCGGAATACCTACATATGCAAAAACATACATATTACACATAGCCACAGCATCAACTTCAACACTCTCCCTTGATGTGTGCGTGTGTTTGGCTACTTTCCGTCGCGTAGGCATAGATCAAAGACGAAATTTTCATGCTTGATTCGCCCGAGTACCTTCGTCAGTCCATCCGCTACCATCTCATCCGTCGGCTTGTACTCCAGTGTTATGACACCTTCTTCCACTTTCTCACGTAAAAAGTGGTATTTGATGTCAATGTGCTTGGTTCGCGCATGGAAGATTGGGTTCTTTGCTAACGCAATGCAGCCTTGGTTGTCTTGGTAGATCATCGTAGGCCCTTCCAATACACAGCCCATATCACTCAAAAGCAGACGCAGCCACACTGCCTCTTGAGTCGCAGAGTATAAGGCCATATACTCCGCCTCGGTACTTGATGTTGCCACAGTAGGTTGCCTTTTAGACTTCCATGATACCACGCTGCCATTAAGGAAGAAAGCGTAGCCTGTCGTGGAGCGGCGTGAGTCCAAGTCGCTTGCCCATGACGCATCCGCGTAACCCTGTAGCTCTCCCTTGTTCTTTCCGCTAAACACAATACTGTAGTCTGCAGTCGTCTTCAAGTACTTCAGTATGCGCTTGGCCGCGATCCAATGTTGCATTCCATGACGCTCGCAGTGCTTGGCCACTTCGCCCACTGCGTGGGCAATGTCCGGTCGCGTGCACGTTGCAACATACATCAATGCACCGACAAGCTCACGGTACGGCCACTTTGGCACAAACACGTCGTCATCTCGAAGTTTGATGAGCTTCTCACTCTCGTTCGCCGGTGTGTGCACCTCCTTACACTTGTCGACGCCATATTTTTCGGCCAGCCGTTTGATGTACGCGCGCTGGTCGATGCGGATGCTCTTATCTATCGTGTCCCGCCGCACCTCAATTCCAAGACAGTACTTGAGCGGTCCCAACTCTTTGATGCTGAATTCGCTCTTGAGCGCGCTCTTGATAGCGTCGATGTGTTCTTGCATCCGCGCAAAGAGAATCAGGTCATCAACGTGGATGATGACAATGCTGAAATCACGCTGTGAGCGTCTCACGTAAACGCACAGGTCGGCCGCTGTACGATCGAATCCTTGTTCTTGAAGGTGTGCGTTGAGTCGATTGTTCCATTCGCGAGCAGCCTGCTTTGTGCCGTAAAGCGCCTTGCGCAATAGACACTTTTTGCTTGGTTGCCGCATATCCTCGAAGCCGTCAGGCTGATCCATGTAGATCGCCTCCTTGACTTCGCCATACAGGAATGCTGTGTCGACATCGACGTTCTCTATCACCAGGTCCTGTTCGACCGCGAGCGCTAATGCTACATTGATTGACTCCTTGCGCGCGACCGGCGCAAACGTCTCAAAGTAATCCACTCCTGGTCGCTGAGTGAAGCCCTTGGCCACGAGTCGCGCCTTGAATTTGGCGATCTTGCCACTTGGCTCACGCTTGATGCGGAAGACCCACTTACACCCAATCGCCTTCTTGTCGCTCGGTAGATCCACAAGCGTCCACGTCTCGTGCTTCGCCAGTGATTGAATTTCACTTTCCATCGCGCGTAGCCACTCATCTTTGTGCTTGCTTTGCAAAACATGATTGAAAGACGATGCATTCTCGCCGTCATCTTCAGCGTTAAAGCAGTACAGCGCATCGTACTCGGCTTCGTAGTCGTCCAGGTTGAACTCGCCGCGCCGCATGTTTGGATATTCCTGCTCGAAACGTGTTACCGCTTGCTTCTTACGCACCGGTCGCACATGCGACTCGTTCTCACCGTCACGTCCAGGCGTGCTTGATCTTTGTGTCGGCACGGCACCTTCCGGTCGCTCGGTCATCTCTCGTACAACGTGTTCTGGCGTCACACTCGGTTCCATTGGCGGAGTTTGGTAACTCTCCCTTGCAGTGACATTGCACGGTTCGTGATCGTGCTCCTCGTCACCCGCTATGTCGATCACACTCGGCGCACTTTGTTTGCGCGCTACCATTGTTGGCGCGTGCTCCACAAATGTCACGCTGCGCGAGATTACGATCGCGCCCGTGCTTGCATCTAGCAGTCGATACGCTTTGTGCTGCTTTGAGTAGCCAAGCATCAGACAGCGCATGCCTGAGTTGTCGAGCTTCCCTCGCGTTGCCTTGGCCACATGCGCATAGCACTGGCTGCCAAACACGCGCATATGATGAATGCGTGGCTTGCGCTTGAACACGAGCTCAAACGGGCTCGCGTTTGGACTTGATGAGTTTGGTAGCACGTTGCGGATGTCCACGGCGGTCATCATAGCTTCACACCAGTAGACCTTACTCATCTTGGCCTCGCTCAGCATGCAGCGAGTCATCTCGGTCAGCGTGCGATTCATGCGCTCTGCCATGCCGTTTTGTTCCGGGTTGTGTGGCACAGTGAATTCTTGTTTGATTCCATTTTTCTTGCAGAAACTCTCCAATTTCGCGTTGCGATATTCACCGCCATTGTCGCTACGCAGTACCTTTACGTCAATGCCGCACTTAATCATTATGTCGTGGTAGTATTTAATGAATGCCTCCGGCACCTCGCTCTTCCTTCGCAGCGGATAAATGGTCGCAAAGCGACTCCGCATGGCAATGAAACTCACAACGTAGCGGTATCCCGACGGAGACTCCGGCGAGATCGGTCCTAGCACATCCGAGCACACAAAACTGTCCGCACGAAGGCTTTCTCTTGCAGAAGAGTCCATTTTGGTGCTCTTAAACGTTTTTCGTACTTGTTTGGCTGTCGCGCACACATCGCATACAACACTCGCGTCGACGCAGTCGCCGTCGATGTGGCCGCCCTTTATCAGTTTGTTCACTGTCGAATAGGACACGTGCCCGAGCCGGCGATGCCACAGTTCGGCTTCATTCTGAACTGTAAGGCACTCGGCGTTTGGCTCGACGTCCAGCATCATTAGCATGCCACGCCGCGATCCAGTCGCGACAGTCCGTCCGTCTCGACTCACGACGCAGCCGTTGTGGGAGATCTCAACTTTCATCCCGCGCGCTGCTGCCGCAGTTAATGAAAACAAGTTCTTCGTGAGATCTTGTACGTGTAGCGCGTTCTCAAGCCGCGCATTCGTCCACCCCGTGCCATTCCAGACCCGCAGCATCACTGTGCCTTGTCCAAGCACCCTCAATTGCGCGCTGCTTTTTGCGCTCGATACAATACGTGCCGTCGTTGCTTCTACGTACTCTGAAAAAGCTTTGCGCTCCTTGCACATATGTGCTGTGGCGCCGCTGTCCATGACCCAGCAGTCGCCTTCACTTCCTTCGCTGACGCTGAACGCCACATTCGAGTGATCTTCATATCGGCTTCCGCTTCCACTGTTGTCGTTAGCCTTTGCCCAGCAGTCGCGCGCGTAGTGCCCGCGCTTTCCACAATTAAAGCACTGAACACCCGCTCCCTTCTTGCGCTGACCGCCACTCTTCTTTCCAAACTGGCGCTTTTCACGATGCTTGCTTACGTGCAGCGCCGTTACATTTTCGGTGCGGCATGACTCTTTCTTGCGCACTTCCTCAGCAATGAGCTTGGTCACGAGATCGCTGAAATTGAACTGAGTCACACTCATGCGGAATGCCTGCACCAAGCTCTCGTACGACTCTGGCAGGCTGCGCAGCATTGTCGCGCATACGTCCTCTTCATTTGGCCCGCAATTCGCGCTTCTCATCTGCAGCACCAGTTGCTCCAGCTCCATTACGTGTGCGCTCATATCCGTCGTCGTGTACTTGAACGACGCGAACTTCTCCTTGAGCCATAGCCGGCTTGCCATGTCCTGAGTTCGATGGAACCTCTCCAGCGCTTCCCAGGTTTCCTTAGCACTGGTAGCATTCATGACATGTACCAGCTGAGCGTCCTTCAGGTTGAGCACGATCGCCGCGTGCGCTTGCTGCTCTTTCGCCGCCGTGACGCTAGCTGTATTGAGAACCGCTTCCCACAGTCCCTTGGACATGAGGTACATCTTCATCTTGAACGCCCATAGCGCGTAGTTCGATCCGTCGAACGGCTCAATCTTGGGTATCGCGTCCGTACTTGGGCTCATAACCTTTTAAAGAATAGGACGCAGAGGATTCAGGTGAAGACGGCTTGTGATAGAAAAGGCAAAATCAAAAGTGAATTATCAAGACTTAGTTCGCACTACTGCTACATCTAAGCTTAGAACCTTCTAGAAGCTTCTGACGTCGTCGTCTAACGTCATCGTCTTACGTTATCGTCTGACGTCATCTACTGGTACCCTACCTGTACCTTACCGGAATACCTACATATGCAAAAACATACATATTACACATAGCCACAGCATCAACTTCAACACATTATTGATTAAAAGACAGTGACGGGCCATTCCTTTAATAAATCGCTTTAGCCACAAAGTTATGGTGCACGCCAATAAAATTTTAGTATGCGGGCCCCAGGACCTCATACCAAACCCGCGTGAACATGCAATTGCCCACTTCTCAGCGTAGGAAAGCGTACCCCTTTCCTTGTATTAGAAAAACCTCGAAACTTAACCTTTGTAACAACGGCCAAAAAATCCACCCAGCCAAGTATAGTAACAGCCTATCAAATCGATCCGTTTTTCTCTCAAGATCCGATTCCTCGCAAGAACGAATCTGCTTTAGTAGAAAAACGTCGAGGTTTCGTTCTTGCCCAACTTGACCCCTTCAACGCCATCTGTCCAGAACATTCCCAGAGCGTCCCTTGAGTCTGTAATGCCCATTGTCGCTAAACCACCAACGCATTGCTGAACCAAAATACTGGCTGTACTTGCGTGTGCGATATCGCGCGTGACCGACCTTTCTGTAGCTCCCAACCGCGCGTCCCGTCTAATACATCTCTGGCTCTACACAGGGAAATCGGTTAGTCGACCAGGTGGGCATTCTTAAACTCTTGACAAAAGAGGCAAGTCAGTCAACCGCTTGGGTCTAGGACATTCAACGGCTAAAAACAGCTTGATCTTTTCGTCCTGTGTCCTGATCCAGGATATTCACGGCATATTCCTTTTCACCCTCTCTCGAGCAGATCGAAAGAGACCATGACCTCGTTCAAGCTGGTCACAGGAGACCTCATCCGCCTTGTGGAGACTCCGCATGAGAAGCAGCAGGACGTTCTTGCTCGCATGGGCGGCCTTGAAGGCATTGCCGCTGCGCTTAGCGTGAACCCGCGTCAAGGTCTCGATTCGACTAATACTGCCGACCTCGCTCTCCGTGAAGAAAGCTTTGGAAAGAACTACGTCCCACCACCAAAGCCAAAGGGCTTTCTTGAACTCATGTGGGACGCTTTCCAGGACATTACCATTATCGTCTTGACCATTTCTGGTTTCATCTCTATCATCTTGTCAAGCACCGTGGGGGACCACCCAGAGACGGGGTGGGTCGAAGGGGCTTGTATCATCTTGGCTGTCGTTGTGGTCACGATCGTGACGGCGATGAACGACTACCAGAAGGAAGCGCAGTTTCGAGCCTTGAATGCCGTCAAAGAAGACGAGAAAATTAAAGTGATTCGAAATGGCCAGCCAGCTGAAGTCAGCAAGTGGAGTCTTGTCGTTGGTGACATTGTCCGTGTTGACTTGGGTGACATCATTCCAGCCGACGGTATTGTCTTTGACGAGAAGGAGATTAAAATGGACGAAAGTGCCATGACAGGCGAGTCGGACTTGCTCAGTAAGAATGCCGAGAACCCTTTCTTACTCTCTGGTACAAAGGTCATGGAAGGCGTGGGTAAGATGCTTGTAATATGTGTTGGCGAACACTCACAGGCTGGTATCATCAAGAGTTTGATCAATGGTAATCGTCCCGGTGCTGCCACCAATGGAAGTGACAGCAAGACGAAAAAGAGCGTCGAGATTCCGGAGGACCAAGTGTACATTGAAATTGAGACTCCCAAGAACGCTTCAGTTATTGAAGAGGAAAGACCCAAGCTCGAGGTTGAAGAGGAAGAGAGTCAGTCACCATTGGAAGGCAAACTTTACAACTTAACGGTCCTCATTGGCAAGCTTGGTACACTTGTGGCTCTGCTCGTGTTTGTTATTATGTCTATCCGGTTTTCAATTGACACGTTCGGTCGTGACGACAAACCGTGGAAGAGTGGCTACATTAGTGACTACCTCAATTTCTTTATCATTGCAATTACAGTGCTTGTGGTGGCTATTCCAGAAGGGTTGCCGCTTGCTGTGACGATTGCTCTTGCCTACTCGGTCAAGAAAATGCTGCTTGACAACAATCTAGTGCGTCATCTTGATGCTTGTGAGACCATGGGCAGCGCCACGACTATTTGCTCGGACAAGACCGGGACGCTGACGACGAACCGCATGACGGTGATGCAGTTGTGGATTGGTGATCAGGAATTTTCATCTGCAACGGCAGGCGTCGGCTCGCTCTCGGATGCAACAAAGGAGGCGCTTTGTGTTGGCATTGCCGTGAACTCGACCGCCGAGATTTTGGCTCCTAAGGTGGAGAACGGTCTACCTGAGCACACTGGTAACAAGACGGAATGCGCTCTCCTGCAGTATATTCGGGACGGTGGCGTTGAGTACCCTGACATTCGTATGAACAATGAAGTCGTGCACATGCTGACATTTAACAGTGCCAAGAAACGCATGTCTGTAGTTGTTCGGCGCACGGCCACAACGTGCCGTGTGTACACAAAGGGTGCGACTGAAGTGGTGCTTGATCTGTGTCAGGACATGCAGCGCGTGGACGGCTCGCTGGAGGCTTTGGACGATGCTCACAAGGCAAAGATTGGCGCGGAAGTGATTGAAAAGTATGCGTCTCAGGCGTATCGTACGCTGTGTCTGGCTTACCGCGACTTGGACGTGCCTGCGGAGGACACGATCAACTGGTCTGATGAGGATGTGGAGACGAATTTGACGTGTGTGGCTATTGTGGGCATTGAGGACCCCGTTCGACCAGAGGTGCCGGGTGCCATCCAGCAGTGTTACCGCGCAGGAATCACGGTTCGCATGGTGACGGGCGACAACATTACGACGGCACGCTCGATTGCTAGCAAGTGCGGCATTACGCAACCTGGTGACGGCTCATTGGTTATGGATGGCCAGACGTTTCGCAATCGGGTCTTGGACGCGCATGGCAGCATCATTCAGTCAGAGTTTGACAAGATTTGGCCCATGCTCCGCGTTCTTGCTCGCTCGTCGCCCAAGGACAAGTACACGCTCGTGTCTGGTTTGATGCAGAGTAATGTCGCTCCACACGGTCCTCAGGTTGTTGCTGTCACTGGTGACGGTACGAATGACGCCCCGGCTCTAAAGAAGGCAAATGTTGGGTTTGCAATGGGTATCAGCGGCACTGCGGTGGCAAAGGATGCGTCGGACATTATTTTGATGGACGATAACTTTAACTCGATTGTGAGCGCTATCAAGTGGGGTCGCAACGTGTACGACTCTATCGCCAAGTTCCTCCAATTCCAACTGACTGTGAATGTAGTCGCTATTTCGCTGGCTTTTATTGGGGCTGTTGTACTAGAACAGTCGCCTCTGTCTGCTGTACAGATGCTCTGGGTCAACCTCATCATGGATTCCTTTGCTTCGCTGGCGCTTGCTACCGAGGAGCCTACGCCCGCGCTTCTCGAGCGCAAACCGTACCCAAAGACTGAGCCGTTGATCTCGAAAAAGATGAGCAAACATATCATTGGCCAGTCTATCTACCAGCTTGCTTTACTGCTAGCGATTGTCTTTGAGGGTGAAAAGTGGTTTAACATCTCGTCTGGCCGCCTTCCGGACCTTCCCGAGGAGATTGAGGATGATCCGACGGTCCACATGACCATTGTTTTCAATACGTTTGTGTGGGCGCAACTCTTTAATGAGCTCAATTGCCGCAAGATTCACGATGAGATCAACATCTTTGCGGGAATCACCAAGAACCGTGTCTTCATGTACGTGTGCGTGCTGCAGGTCGCTATGCAGTACGTCATGGTGCAACATACTGGAGATTGGTTCAAGTGCAAGCCACTGAACCTCGAGCAGTGGCTCGCCTCGATTGCCATGGGCTTTGGATCGCTGCCGCTTGGCTTGCTATTGCGCTTGATTTCGGTGAAGAATGCACCGAGCTGGATGGCGATTTGCCGCGAGGTCGACACGGATGAAGCGGGCAGGATGAATCCTGGGCGTGGGCAAGAGCTCTGGGTGCGTGGATTTGCTCGTCTTCGCGCTCAGCTTCGCGTTGTCAAGGCCTTCCGGAAGGGGCTTCAGCATAAGGCTTTCTTCATTAAGGGGTAGATTAGTCTTTTTTTTTTTGCTCGATTTTCGTATTACTTTGCAGCAGTATTAATAGGATGTCTATTAATCTTACATACAACTACGACATAGTAGTACCACTTTATTTCTAAGCCAAAGTGTTTGTAAAATTATGTTTAGTTTTGTAGCCACTAAAGTGCCAAATCGAAATATGAACCTAAAAATTGCCAAGAAATATATGCTTTGGGTACTAAGTAGTATGCTGATACTTTCATCCCCACCGCGCGGTGACTATATACTTGGCCCCACTTGTGTCGCTCGTTATTCGGTCTCGCTTCACTTGTCTTTATGCTAAGCATTGGACCTATTGTGTACCTTATGAAGCTTTGGAAGAACTATGTTGCCGGATCGTTTGTTGCTTTATTTCAAGAAGTACGCTTTATGCAGTATACGCGTGTGTATTGTTGTATGCCACGTATTGCAAAGCATGGAGTTGAGCTATGAGTCCATTGGTCTCTGCATTAGCATTTTCACTTGACTCCGTAGTTCGACGCAAGGAGTAAACTTTGTAAATTTTTGGCCTCCAAGTTAATGCTTCAAGTACATTTGAGCCGGCTTTTTAGGTGGCATATCTTTCGTTCGTGGCACATGTCATATTCGGTGCGTCGTTTAATGATCGCGCATTTGTTCTATGTTGCCGGGATATAGCGTGACATCTGTTGCAGATGGCTACGAAGGTACGCTGGAAACCACGGCTCGGAATGAAAATGCCATGGTGGCTACGGACTTATATGCTTGTCCGGTGCAAGCTCCGGACCGCTTAAATAGCGTCTTGCTCATAGTTGTTAGCGCCACCATAATTCAGGCTTAAATGCATTGTCTTTTTTAAAGTTTGGGCTCTAAATTGCGTACGTCGCTTCCTATCATTCTATTCAGACAGGCTCGAAGCTCCATTTTACTTGCCAAATGAGCCCACCAGTTGCGACTTCGCTCTGTATAACGAAGACCATAACGTGAATGAAGTGCGCCAGCAAAAACCACATATGATGCAATGTATGTGTCAGTATATGTGATGTTTGTTGGAAAGCTCCGTCGAAAAAAAGAAATGTGAAGGAGAAACTGTATAGGTTTGCGCAAGTCGTGGCTATATATTTATATATATTTAATTCGTATTTTATTAGCGCAAAGAACTCTTTCTGACTTATGTTATGCAAGCCACGTCTCCGCTGTACCTTTTACGATGAATCCTAAGCAATTGATTATGTTCATATTCCCGTCATCGTCATTAAAAGTTCTATATTGGTAACGATTTAGAACAACACACCCATTTGACAATGCTTCCAAAATTTCTTCAATTTCTCCGGGAATTACCAATTCACGTTGATGTATTCGAATTCTTATTACACTGTCACGGTCGAATGCAAACAGCACTAAACTTTTAAATCTCTATACAGACGCTGATCGTATGGGTCGTGCGCCATGCTTGTGACCTTAGGCTCAATTGCTTAAGTATGATAAGGCCACCTCGAAAAAGTATAGTAAATTTTGTAGCAAGCAAAATTAACATTGTGTAGCATCGGTTAAAATACAAGTCATTAAACTCTTAATCTTAACTAGGTGAGCTTAAAGACGATTAATCCAACGCTATCTCTGAATTAACGTTTCTTCGCGATGTGAACAAAGAGAAGCGCGTTTTGCTGCTCACGACTGAGATTCATAGTCGACATAGTTTTGTCAAGAGGCTAACAAGAGACGTGGGGGCGATCGATTGTCCGTTGCTAGCGTTGGCGCGTTTTGTAGATTTTTTCGGGAAAGAAGGTTGCATAATGGAAGGATAGGTCGTTGTTTTACACAATTTTACATTGATTTTAGGGCTTATTGTCAAAGAGCTACGAAAATTGTAAAATGTGAAACGAATAGAAAATATTGACGTCAAAATAAGGTTGCTTTGCGATATATGATGCATCAAAAAGGACCCCGAGGCATTTGCAAAGAATATAGGGTGTTTTGAGCTGAATGGTACACGAGTCTTAATTTGTTAAAAGACGACGTGCGGGTTTAATACCGCTGCGAGGTGGCACGTCATCTGACAATCTCGATGCCAAAGGTAGTTTTAGTGCATCCACTGCAATGCTGTGTGTTTTCTTCTGAGAACACAGGTTTGGTACATGAAGAGTGTTGCGAATTAAAAAGTAGGATGGGCATACCTTAAAATAAACTTCGACAAAAACATAGCGAAGGATAGACACTTCTACAAATGCTGTTTAGGGCCGGTACTTTAGCCTAAGGTAGACACCAGCTTCTGAGGTGTCATTGAGATGTGCATGAAATCTTAAAGTCTTAAGTAAAGAGAAAGTTCGGAACTTTGTGGACAACGTTCTCGTCTTAGCTTGAATAAAGAGTAAGAATGATTTCTACACCGACGTGTTGATGTGCGGGGAGGGTGATGCGCCAGTCACAGAGCTGGTCTTACTCGAACTATCATCACGCCTTCGAGGCGTGAGCGCACACCTTGGTGAGATTGTAGCAATGCAGTGTCGCTTTTGTGTGGTGAGAAGCCGTTAACACTGACCATTTACGCGGCTTCACTATTTGCGTGAAAAAGTCCGCTTTACTTAGCCAAACAGAGTAAAAATATTACTGGCAACACTCGGGCTCAATTATCTATGACAAAATCAATATTTCTTAGGTCTTGATTTTGTGATTTGGCAGAAGTCAATTTGAATTTGTGATGACTTGGAAGCGCAGAAGGCGATAGCTAGAGCACCCGTCGCTCTCGAAAGTTGACAGGCATGTATCGCAAAAGCGGTCATCCCAAAACATGAGTAAACTTGCGGCCACGCGAAAAATAGAGCTGAATTAGTTCATATTCCAATGAAAATATCAGAGTAAAGTGTGTAAAACTCGTAAAGCGTAAAGCGCAATAAAGCTTATCAGACTTATAAAAAAGAAAAATGCAGTCAATTTTTATAAGATTACGAAGCGTAAAAAGCATATAGAGCAAAAAATCTTACAATACATGTAGAGCTTATGGAGCCTATAACCTGTTGAAATCCAGAATCGTGTATCATAGCGATCTTAGCAAATAGTAATAGCTCCACATCCGTGTGAAGTAAAACTGACTAAATTTCGCAATTCAAACCCAGAAAATTTATTGTATAAAACCAATATCAAAGTGCCCGAGTTTCACTAAGACCGAGTAAATTGAAGCCTGAAGTCAGGCGCTAGTGAGCATGGTAAATGGATCTTCAAGAAAGTGCCGATTCCATTCATGTATGAAATATAATTAAGCTTAAACTTGTACTACTACGAATTTGCAAGCTGTGCGCGCGTAGAATCACATTGCAGTCGCGATAAATGGAGGCGTATCAATGTTAGGCACTGCCGAAAAACGCCCGTAAATTGGAGACAATACGCATTGTGTATAGCCGTGCTACGGTTTCCTGATAATGTCTCAAAATGCAGCCTCGAAAATTTGAAAAATTTTAGTGGGCAGATTAGTGCCATAATCATGCTGGCGACGACTCCAAACAGTCAAGCCGATGAGAAATAGCGCATGTTTCTAGCGAATAGTAGAAGCAAAGATCCATTCGATCTGGGAAGATATAGCCGCCAAATTTTTTCTTCGGTTATAAATATCCGTAGTAAATGCTTAGGCACTAAAGGCTTAAGACAGCCATGGACGCAATTTGTATCTCTAACATGCTGGCCAAAGTGAAATTTCAAGCCATTATGTAAGATTTTAAACATAAGTTCTGAACAGACGGGGAGATTACACGGTGAAGCCGTCGCTGTGTAGACCAGCAATTAGTAAGCAACAAGAAATTGTCAAGTCCCAACGACTGTAATGGAAAGAAGACGTTTATTTTGCGAGAACAAGGCGGCATATTAAATCGTCGTTTGCATTTACAATGTCGGATTCGCCAAATCTCCATATACGGAAGGCGGGAAGCAAGGTTGCCGAGGGAGCCAGGCAGCAAGCAAACGTGCCTTAATGAGCAGGTACTATTAGTCTTGGCGTCGGGAGTAAAGGAGCTAGCCGACCAAATGGAGGACCCGGAAAAATTCTCTCGAAGCGTTAGGGTATCAGGCATCTAGCCAAAACACTCGCAAATGGTAGGATCTTTTAAAAAAATTTGATAGGATAGATACTGGCAATTCTTATGATGCAGTAATTTCATCCGTGATAAGAGCGTAGAAAGATGTTATTTTATGTTAGCCAAATTCGCTTAGCAAAGACCGGATTGGTGTTCACAAGCGTAGGCATAATCTAAGTATTCCATAGTGAAGGCGCCCTTTGCCAATAGCTCGGAACATTTTTTCAGCGAGATGTAGACGTTGAGGTTTGTAGAGTAAACTATCTAGCGCAAACGCTAAAACAAAATGTTTTTCTTGCTTGCACAGAAGGGAAATGCGTTCTGCTAAACCTTTAAGCCATCCCGAAGGTCCCCCTAGATCCGCTAACATCAGAGTCTTCTTTTAGATAAAGGAAATAGATGTGTTCATTCAAGTTCCATAGTCCACTCTAGAAACATCGTCCGGCGGCAGCTTGCGCGGCGGCGGCTTCACCCAGTATTCAGTTTTTTGGCGGCACATCTTCGATGTTGTCTGGGACTAACATGGCCGTTTTATGTGATAATTGTCTTCCGGACTGCTCCCACGCCGCTCGCACAACCAATTGCAGGCCATTTGCTAAATCGATTACTGGACCGCTCAAGTGAACCTCTTGTTCGATGGTTTGCTTTACGCTTGCTTGCTTAATCTACACGCTCACTCGCTGGCTGCTTTCTTGATTGTTTGATTGAGCCACCGTGCTCAAGCGCCGGTGCAGCTCGAAGTTAAGCTTGAGACCATATTCCACCAAGACAAACTATATGGCGCGAAGCTGTTAAAGAAGTAACTTCGCTAAATTCTTGCATGGAGATTGTGCAGACGACCTGCGCGGAGTACTTCTAGAGCAATAAAGCGTAAATGTTATTCTCGGCACAGTAAAAACTTTGTGTCATGTACCCACTTCGAGCTTTCATCGGAAAGTCAGTTGCTACTCGACAAGGTATGTGACGATTCACAAGCGTCTGTAGAACACTGCTCGCTTGCATTTTGATTACTGCAAGAGCTGACAGATTATGCTGTTGGCTAGGATTAAATTTGACATTGGAGGCCCTTGGCGCTTTCTTATTTTACTCGGAATGTCAGCGTTAAGTGATGGACAAGGACATGATTTATTCTACAATTCCGAAAAAGGAAGCTATCTACCGCAAAGGATGCAGTCGAAAAGAAGCGCAAGCATTAGTATTTCTTGTCACATTCGCATACTTGGCTTTGAAGCAACATGCTGCTCTCATTTTACACATCAGAGCTACTCAAAATAGAGGCCTTATTTCTGATGATAGCGGCACATACGGCTACAGCACTGATGTTTTGTCAAATTGGTGAATCTCAATTTCGCGAGGCCTACTCAAAGTTTTAAAGCTGTTATTTTCATTACGATATTCATAAGAAATACGCATAAAAGAAAGTTGCCGTCTTTAGTTTAGGACCTGTCTAAAGATAAGTATTTTTTGAGAAGAGCCCGGTAGAAGGTAAAACGTTTATCGAAAGCACAACTTCTAATGAAACAAATGCTACTAGCTTCAATTTAGTAGCTCTAAATAAGTTATGTAGTATGCATTTAGGCTGTATGGAATACGAAGTAAGCTTTGTTGGTGTGCAAAATTTTTTAGCGAACTGAATAGACGCTAACAGCATATATTCATCAGAACAAAAAAAATATTGCGTATCATAGCGTATATCACGTCACGTTCGACAGGTTTGTGGCCATGTTGCAACCTAACTAAAAGTAATGTTTGCGACGTTTATTGAGCGACGCATGTAATTTTACGAGGTCGACTAATATTCGCTTTTTGGAAAAGACTCTTATCGCACAAGCCGTCGCGGACAGCACATCAAATTGATACGAAAAGCCAAACTCTAAAGTAGTTTGGTGAAAAAGTCAGAACGACAGATGCCGCAAGTGTTGTGTGGTCATTGCGCAAGAAATGTAACACTTATAGATTTCATTGCACGCTTCAACATCAGTCACCTAGCTCAATAGGAAGAGCTGCTAAGTATGACAGCGAGAATCCAAGACTAGTTAAAAAGGCTAGATCACGATTGTTTTTTTCGATATTTGTGATAATGTGTTGAAAGCGATATTAGCATCAATACTGGTAAGCAGAGGGGCGTATTATGGTTTTAGAGAACGCTACGACTCATGCTATTTTTGCGCTGTGACACAGCGTATACATCAAGAAATGGTGAAACCAACACAGGCATTAAAAATTATTGATGACGCGACTGCTCGGCTTTGACTACAGAGTGACACTGTCTTAAACAATTGATAATAAACAGGTCATATGTGCTTTGAAATATACTCAAAGACTACGTAGGTATGTGGACATTTGTGCAAATGGCCTTCACATTCGAACAAGAGCGTTTATTGGAAATGTATGCTGTTGCGTAATTAATCGCTTTTAAACAAGTGGTAGGATGGTATAAACGAGAAGCAATGATGTCTACTTTTTGCGTGCACTAAGTTGACTTCTGTGGATTATGTTTCATTCTTCGCAAAAGAAGCCACGAGAGACGAGATGAATATTAAAGATAGTCGTGTAACTCTTGATCACGATTAATTTGAGCAAAGCGGGCCAAGGATGTTTATAAGGGGATGAAAGTCGCTCGAAATATTCCACTTAAAGCATTTGAAATAGTTAAGCTTTGAGAAGAATTAGAACGAGACCAAACCGAACAAAGCCTCGTATGTTGTTTAATTTCCTTGAAGCGATGTGCGTGGACCACTTGTTGCAGAAAAGTCCAATTAGGCTGCTAGAGGCATCTCACACAGTAATCAAAACACATCTTCTTTTCTTACGAAACAATATGACAATTAAGCTACATACTAGCATTAACACATCTTGACGCAGCACCGAATTCATCCATGTAGGACTGTTCGCGTGGACTACGCCGCTGAACACATTTCGAAGTCGAAAATTTAGTGTTGTACGTTTCATATGCACCCAGCACAAAAGATCAAAATCCGGTTAGATTAGTACAAATGATCACAAGACCCATGCTACTCCTATTCTTTATTCAGGACATTTCCTGCTGATTAGTATCACCATCAGCTAAAAGTAATCTGTAAATAGCCATGATCCATCCGTTTCGCACTCGAAGGATTGCATCTGTGTCGTGTAATATACAAATAATCGCTTTAAAGCAGCTAGGAAAAGATACTGAACTTTGTACACCGTCCAAAGTAGCTCACAAAAGGAGGAAATGCTTACCGCGCAAGCCATTTTTGTAAAATAGACTTTATCTGGTGAGAAAAGCTTGGCGAAGGCAGTTAATGAGACAAATTTGAATTTAATCAACCAAAACACGAGACTTATAATGGCTGCAGAGAGGAGGATGCTCATTGAGCTTTAAATCTTTAGGGTAAGGTGTATACGATCCGAACGTGAAAGGATGACGACCTTGAGCATGAATAAAGCGGTCAATCTTCAGCTTAAGTTAAAGGCGATCTTTATTTAATGGCAGTACTTCACCCAGAGAAAAAAGCGTAGAAGACTAAAGGAAGATAGCATGCTACTTCTAAGATGTGTCGCATCTTGGCGGTACTTGAATTAAAACTGTTCAATTCGCTGTGGAGTACACGATGAAGTTGAGCTAGTGACCTATACAGATGTAAGTTTGACTGCTCTCATGCTCTCGAGACGACTCCGAAATTGAGCAACTCAATACACGAGATGGGCAATGGTCTTGAGAAGAAAAGATTTCGACGCATTATTCATCCTCTGTGTATTGCGCTAAACATACAAATGTCGTCGCCACAACTGAGCAGACAACGCGTGTGAACATTAGTGTAGCAGCCAGATCACGTTGTAGGCTTGGTGGCATTGAATTTATAGCGGCAATTTTTTTTGAAAAGAGCAATCGATGTGCTTTAGCTAGTTCAGCAGTAAGCGTACTAACAATGCGCTACGTAAAAAGTCTGAGCCAGATACCTTAGGATTTCACTTGGAAGAATGCTGTCAGGACTGACCATAGTGCAGGCGAGCTCCCAACTAATAGCCAATGAATTGTAAGAGAGTATAAAGCAAAACCAAAGCAAAAAGATCGCGTGCTACAAAGCGCGACTTATTGAGCAAGGCTTTACACAACGTTTAAAGATTTATAGTCACGAAGCCGCCGTTCATGGACATGACAGCTTCCTTGACGATTTCTTCCATTCCTGCCAAAAAAGGGCCTCATACAGACATCGAAAGTTTCTTGTCTTTGACGCATAATTCCTTATGATAAATGGCGTGTCGATGAGACGTTTGAGCACCAAAAGTATTAAAGGTCAAACGCAAACTAACAGACTTTTTACATGCAGTTTTCGCAGCAATAAGATTGTATAGCGCACAAAATTTCTTCGTGTTTGCTCATTAGAAAAAAGGGAGGCTTGAGATTTCCGTATTTAAAATTCGTGTATATGGTGTCGTCACGGAAGAAATGAGGTGGCAACAAAGAGCATTCAAGGCTTCATTTGTACTGTAAGATCTGGATAAGCTGTCAGTGTGTAATAATTTTAAATTTGCCAAGGGATCGTGTTGCGTCAGGTAAGCTACATTGCAGAGCTGATTGGGCGCTTTAACACGAGAGCCATTCATGATTTTTGTGATAGTGCGGAAACTGAGCTAGAAGCTGACATATCTTGGCCTAGATGGGGCAGTGACATTTTCTTTGGCGACAGGTCTTCATACAAAGATGGCGTTGCCGCTCCAATATTTCTTGCCAACAGCTCGTGCACAGATGACAATTTGCTGTCACTTATCTATACTCGACTAAACACTTTGGTCGGTCATAAGCACTCTTTTGGTATCCGACCAAGATCAAGGACGTATCGCCAAGGAGCTCATGTAATGATAATTCCCTTTCATGTAGGGTTGCGCAATTATTTGTAGATCGCCATGAAGGCCGTTCTCACTCATATACATATTAAATTTTCAGTCAACACGATATCATGATGATCAACAAAGCAAACTATCGCCGCATATTCAGCAATATTCTCCGCTGTTATCAGACTTTACAAAGCTTGCTTTGCGTGCGAATGACTACGACAAGACCCATTGTGCATTTCTTTTATTCCCAGCTCATTACATGTACGAGCTCAGCAGCAAGCAGGTTCGAGCTAGGCATATACAACTCGTTGATCATCCGTTAGAAAGCACAAATGTTTGCTTATGGTATAAGAAATCTTGAGCTTAAGGTTAATTTTGCTGTCTTTACCCTCACTACATAATTGTATGTTCAAAGAGTTTATCATTTAGCATCCGTACGAACATCGACACACATACAAGTGAGAGTGGGTGCTGAAATGAAGTGAAATATATGTGGATAATGAACAGATGTCTTACCGTCTTTAACGCACCGAAAAGTAATAAATAATACAATTCCGCATGGTATTCGACCTTTGCCAATCGACCGATAGATGCGTATCCAGAAAGCGCAGGATTTGGAATGCAGCTCAGCTTTTAACCAATCAAGCGAAGTCTAACAAAATAGTGATCAAAAGTCTAATGCCTTTGCCTACGCAGGAAACTATCTTAATTCGTACAAAGAATGCGACTTTTTGCTTCGCTATTTCGAACTATACGATGCTAAACGCGCTTATTTATAACATTAGCATCAAGGAAACAAGATCTCGATGAAAGATTTGGGTGATTCCGAACAAGCTCTCCAAGAACCAGATCGATATTAGCTTTACACGCGTAGCACTCTTCTTTTTCAGCATTCGACGTCTTGGAGCACTAAAAATGGATTCTAAAATTTCGTACCTGTCAAACCGTAGGTTTTGATAACTCTGCAGAGGAGACTTGTACTCATCGACAAGTATGTGAGTAATTCGATTTTTATTCTGGAAGGTTATCAAACTTATTTGCAACTCCGACAATTTTTAAGACCTGAAATGCAGCTCTCGACTTCTTTTTCGCGACAGCTGCATCTTACATATCTGCCAATTTGTCAAGCCCAATGATACGACAAAGATCCATTTTGATGTACAGAATATCGGACGGAAACTTCAGCGATCGAAAAATACCAACTAAATGGTAAGATATGCATTAGTCTGTGATTATCTGGACGGACAGAGCCATCAGATTTCGTCGACTAATGGACCACAACGTTTAGTCGACGACCACGGTAAAAACACTGTCTTCAGCCTGCTCTCGGACACAAGTCCAATACCAGCGACTTATCCTATGATATTTTTGCTACCAGTGCACAGCCCAAGGATAAGAATAGAAGCTCACGATCCAACGTGCGATCTGACTACTCTTTTGGCAGCCCTACCAATGCCGTGAGGACAGACCCGAAACGTCTCGACCGACCAAGGTGGCCACCACGATTCTTTTGGCTACGCCGACAATCGACCCACAATTAGAGACAGAAACAAACGTTGATCATTCAGGCCTGGGATCGACAGCCAAGCCAAAATTCGTGCTTTTTGATAACTTTTTTGAAGTTGTGCTAGGAATAAATTAAATTCAGCGATTGACAACAAATACATGATTTTCAGCAAAACACATCTTTTCAGCACCACGCCTTCTACCAAGTTGGCTATTATGTTGCAAGCTGGACATGATGAAGTCCTTCACTATAAAAATAACACAAGGAAGTGTGCATACTTTATAGTAGCTTTTCACTGTGCATTTTTTGCAGACTAACCATTTATACTACGGCTCTATCAGCTATCAACTTTAAACAAAGGAGATAAATAATCGCTGATTATTGCCCGCGCAAATAGCAAAAATAGCTTGAGCCAAGCTTGGAGTAGTCCAAGCGCGTACTGCATGCAATGTAGGCTTATATTGAAGTCACTGTATGTTTCTTTTCACGATGTGTGTTGTAACATGCTCACTAACCGGGAATAATTTGGTGTATGCAATCTACCAAATGCTGCATGACCACAATGAAAGCAAGACGGGAGTATTGATTCGGATTTAGCACAAAGATTTTTAGTAGGTAGCATGAGGAGATAAGAAAACTTGAATTGGGCTAGCAGTAATTCAATTGATGATGATTAAAGACAATTATATCGTTGCTCAATCTCTATCGGACCATACTGAGCGATGCAGTCTAATCTAGTAGAACAATTTCGTTTAGTTCTCCATCACCATTTAAAAGGTTCCTACCTTGTCGTTGTGATTTGCTTAAGCACGTCAAGCTATTTTATGACCAATGATGCTGACGCTCGAGCCTACACCAAACAATTTTCAAGCATTTAGACGCTAGCACAATTTAGATTAACGAGCTACTGATCATTAAGTTTGTTGACTTGAAAAGTAACAACCCCAGCATTAAAGGGACTTAAAAATCTTTGCTGCTCGTTATGATTTCAATTCAAAACATGAAACAAAACAAGCACTAGAAGTACGCATTTAACTGTTGCTTCACTTTCCTATCTGGGAATGAGTCACATATGGAATTCAAGCGAGTATTGCTCATCGTTGACACAACTTTCACACCGTTGATGGATTGCTCGCGTAAACGTAATGCAGCTGGCATTTTAGTACGCTTTGATGCTCACCTGTTCGTAAACTAATAATCGCACAAGTGAACATACCATACCTACTACTTACGCTTGCAGTGATCCTTGATTACAAGTGTAATGATTCATTTAACTGTGCAATTTCCATAAAACCGCTTAATGTATTAAGCTAAATAATAATTCTAAACTCGTGCGCTGACGGTGTGTAACACGCCTGCACCCTAGTACAAGCATACCTCGAGTGCGTTAGTTGTTAACGACTGAATTCGGCTATGTTCATGCTGCAACATGGATTATACTGCTGACCTTTGAACATCAAACCATGTAAAAAATCAGCCTTGACCGTCAAATTTAACACTACTCATTTTAGAATTTTTTCTCATATCTACTTTATGAAGAATAGTCTCCCCTTTTCTGCGATCTCGTTACTTCCCGATTAACACCTGCGTCTTTTCGCACTTAATGGATCAATCAATATCTTTGATTCTACCGCCTTTTGCGCTTCAAATTGATTTCTTTGGGGTCTTTTCGCACAGTATTAACTTATTTTGTCCAACTTTCGGAATCTAATATTCTCAAAGGTAGTAATTTTTGAAAGCATAATGGTACGTGCTTTACCATTGTTTTTCAAATTTGATTTGCAAAAAGCCCAGCTTTCGCGGCAACACTTAATTCTTGAATAGGATACGAACAGTAACAAGGTCGGGTCGTCGTTAATAAAGGGAATGCCGCACTTTTTAAGACTATAACACCAGCAAAATGAATTAATTTTTTAGATACTCAGCTGGAGCAGAAAGACGTAGCAGCTATAGCACACGTTTTCTAATCAGGGAAGGCCATCTTAACAGACGCCTTATGGGCAAAATTGATCAGAAAGAAAGTGACCGCAGCTTAACGAACTCGTCCGGAGAGGGTTTTGACGGTATAACAAGCAACTGCATGTGGGACTTGCGATCGGGAATTTTCCTTTCACAGCAGCCAGCGTTTTCATTTCGCAAAGCAATGGATTAATGCGATTGAGCAGCTTGAGGCCCGAATGAATTCACAACTATGTGACAAGGTGAAGCACGTGGTCCAAGATGAGATACAGCAACTTGAGCACCGGGTCCGCGATGAGGTCCAGCAAATACATCATCGTGTCCGCGACCAGGTGCAACTTTACCACAACGAAGTGCAGTTGGAACGAGGTTCAGCAGTCAGAGAAGAGCGTCTGCAGCGAGATCCAGCAACTCGTTGAAAAACAAAGAAGAACGGATATTTTTTTCACAACATTAAGGCTGCAGCGTATAACACTAATGTCTTTGACACCTTTAAAAACCTCGGCACATCGTACCAACTAAGACCAATCGTGAATTTAAATGAAGGTTTGAAAAAGCTTTACCAAGCGCAGTCGTGAACGTTCCCGTGGTTTAAGTCGGCGACCTCATTTCCGCCTTATTCTTCCCATCGACACCTGCAGTGCTACGCGAATGGGGTCACGATCAAGTAAATGCTCCGAGCTTAGTAATAAATGAAGATTTCGGCATCGTATAGGAAGATGGCATTAAAGTACGCCGCCACAAAAGGCAACGTTACCTGATGACCCCCTAAATTTGCACATGTTACGGACTTCATTTTTGTAAATAGCAAAATTTCCAAAAATTTGCGCAGTCGACGAATAAAATACATGCTGCGTGAAACAAATGATTTATCAAAATCAATTATTGCCTAAAGAGGGCGCTAATTAGTGCAAAAATCTTAATTAATTCGTACGTAGCATCTTTAGCATTAGAACGTAGTAGGCCACATACACTTTCTGAATGATATCCCGAAAGCAACAGCACGATCCCGCGGATAGGAACGATTTTGATGAAAAAGCTAGTAAGCAAGAATAATATCTAAATTTAAGATTACACCTGAGGGCAAACTCGTCTCTACAGAGACCGATTTTGCGATTCACCTGCTTTTTGTAAAATTCATATTTAAATTGTCTCGACACCTTTGCAAGACAAAAACAAAAAAAGCCGTGGTCAAGTAGGTGCGTAAAGGCTTCAGTTTCGTTTGTGAAGGCTGCTCATTGCGAAATTACAAATTGCTTGGTCTTTAGTCGAGTGACAGCGGAATCATATTCATATCAAAGAAAGCCGAATCTCGATATGATACTTTGAATTTGATACGTCGTTTAGCTCAACGTACCACCTCCGAGGACCAAATATAGTAAAGCGCTGTAATGCGACTTTGATAGAGAAGATATGTATGTTTGTCAAGGAGAAGCATATTAATTTGGATGAGTGCGAATGCAATCGAATTCCTTGTCCCGCTAAATTATATTCATTCGGAATTTTTTTAAGTCCGATAACTTTTTTGGAGTCAAACTGATCTTACGTAAGAGACCTTGGAGAAAAAGGGTCTCGGAGCGTTAGTGGAGATCCAGGCTGTCTCAGCCCATTCAAGTAGAAAGGCGTAAGGCCTATAGATGCATGTGCCTGCGAACTCGACCAACGCTCAGTCGCCACATACTGCGCAGCGTACTTTATAGCACACTGTAAACCTTTTTCTGTTCGATCACCTGTTTAAGAATGACCCGAGGATGACGCTGCCAAGCAAGTTTCGTATAGCTGGGACAGCGTTTGAAAAAATGCTATCGAAAATCGAAGGTCCTCTATCAAACGCCGTCATGTCCGAAGGACCATGTTATTTAATACAACGTTCATAACAGGCTTTACTCGCTAGATTTACTAGCTTAACAATGTGCCAAACACATCCGCTTACACATGCGACACATAACACGACAATACTAAAGCAAGCGAAATGCATTGCCGAGGCTTGCAGGCTTTCGACAGCCTCTCCGTTTTAACATAGTCTGTAAGGAATCAAACGTATGAGCCGAGGATACGACTTTTTGATAGATCTCATAGGCTCTATACGAGGATACGACTTTTTGATAATTCTCATAGGCTCTATCAAAAAGTCGTATCCTCGGCTTATACGTTTGATTCCTTACGGACTATGCCAAAGATACGACGTATTGATTGAGCCTATGAGATCTATAAAAAAGTCGTATCCTCGGCTCATACGTTTGATTCCTTACCGACTATGCTGTCATCTTTGGCCACCTACCTGCACGCTTGGGTCTACCATAATGTTGTTGAATTCGATCAAATTGACTCCTTTACTTATGTGATCACTTATTGGAGTATCTTAAAGTTTATCATGCATGATGACTTTGTCGCTCAAAACACGATCTGAAACCAATTTGATGAGCTACTCCAAAGTAGAACAGACCGTTTGCACACTACAATGATGTGATCGAATGCATAAGTCGATGTCCATCCGAACCTGCATTGCTGTTGGGCTGAATTGAGGTCTCCAAGGCGTACGAGCCGGAATAAGGTAGGCTTACTAGGATTATTATTTCAAGACGGGCGTGCCTTGGTGTTGCCGCAAGTCGCCGTTGGCAGAAACAGATTTAAGAAAAGGCATTCCTGCGTTGCGTGAATTAAATATAAAAGATCTCTTAGCCTCCTGCTGTGATCACAATATCCCCTTGTGCAGGCCCCACAGCGTCGATGCGCTGTCTAAAATCGCCACATTTTAAACCTTATATAAGAATGGACAATGCACTCAGTCCGTCTTATGTGGTTAATGGTGCTGAGGTAAACGCTAGAGTGCCCAGACACACTTGGCAGCTCACAAACTTAGGTGACAAATACTGGGCTTGAGTGACAAAAAGACAAAACCAACTGCCGCATGACCACACATTCCCATCTCATCAGTAAGATGAAGCGCGGTAACATCGCTTTAAAAAGATGCTGGGCACCTCATAACACATCTAAGGCTCAAATTCTCGTAGATTGTGAGCCCTCATACAGACCCCTAAATCTCTTTGGGTGCGTCGACATTGTCGCCGTTACTGCATAGGCCAATTAAATTTAGCGTCTTTGTCTTGCGCTGAAAAGTGCATAAAAAGCTCTATATTCACATCCATTTAATATGCCTGACGAAGCCATTTGTCAACGAGCTTTCAACCTTGGTCATTTTGCCTCTCATAGTCTGTCGGGCAAAAACGTTAGTTGGTCGGCATATTGGGCCTACCAAGCTCGTTTTCTTCACGACTGTTTTTTTTTTGCAAAAAATGATCTTTCTTTTTTTCAACGAACGGGTCGTATCGTCAGATGTGCAAGCCTGGGCATACTGCAAAGGGCGTACATCCTGATACACTCAATGGTTAGCCGCTTCGTGATTAATCGCGTAACCTTATTGTCATATAATCATTAGCCCCTTCCGATGGATCTACGCTGCTTGGACCGAAGCAAAATAATCCGTTCTTGACCGTTCTTGTCGGGTTGCGGAAGTACGCAGCTGATAAGATAGTTGGACGTGTCACATACAACGCTACAAAAAAATGCCGCGCCAACAAAGTTAAAACAGGAGCCTGTTGTCGACATTCCTCGATACCATCTGGTCAAGCGGCAAGGCTGCTTGTAAAGCAGTCGAAGACTTTATTTTTCCTCTGCCAGAAACACATTTGTTCAAGCTGGCATAAAGATTGTTGGTCCTCATCACCTGCCCAAAGTTGGAGTAGAAGTCCTCAATGTGTCTTCAGATTTCTTTTCGAACGACGGCGGACGATTATATCGTCAAAGTATGTCTGAGCAAACGCTCGTGATAGTAGAAGCAAGTGTGGTTAGCTGTCGTCTAGTAATTTGATAGCCCTTGTCATTTCTCTGGTCATTCTTTTCGCTTAGCGCCAAGACCGCCACGAGGGGTCCCTAATTTGAATTCAGTGATGGCCACTTACTGAAGCCACAACACTATACACCGTGCACTGAAAACCTTTAGCAAGATAGAATGAGTGTTTGTACGTGTGCCGCAGCATTGTTTGAATTATTTAAGGATGGACCAGTCGTAACTCTCTTTTTAAGTTTGAGAAAAGAAAGTTGGTCGGGTTTTGACGCTCCAACAATATCATTCTTTACCCTACCACACTGATCTCCTTGATATGCAGCACTTCGTGCCTAACCTTGCCAGTTTAGATGGCGGGTCTTTCGCCACCAAATTGAAGTTTTATTTAGCAAGGAGACCGGGTCCGTAGGATCTTATAAAATTCGACGTCATGTCTAGATTTGGATCAGCCCCTTGTATGCCATACACCTTTAAGGTCGCGTATATCTCCTGATTGAATTTCAGTAACGTCGTTGGTGTATAAACATGACTAATCAAAGCCATTTCGTGCAAACTTAAGCAGCTGTCACTTAAGGTCTTGATCCGTTAATCAATCCAAAGATCGCGTCATTTCAGCCACGCATGACCGAGTTTAAGTCATGCTTGTCCACGTCAAGAAAAAAGCTGACTTTGAGCTGTCAAATGAACAGCCAGACTTATTTTAGCCTTGAAAGCGTCAATGTATGAAGCTAAATAATAGTTCTGAACTCGTGCGCTGACGTTGTGTAACACGCCTGCACCCTAGTACAAGCATACCTCGAGTGCTTTAGTTGTTAACGACTGGCTTCGGCTATGTTCATGCTGCAACATGGATTGTACCGATGACCTTTGAACATCAAACCATGTAAAAAATCAGCTTTGACCGTCAAATTTAACACTACTCATTTTAGAATTTTATCTTGCTAAAAAATTGGAAAAAAAATGCGCCATCCGCTTTAGATTTATTAAAAAGAAGCTCGGTAAAAAACGTGTCATTGTGCTTTCAAACTTACTACCTTTGAGAATATTAGATTCCGAAAGTTGGACAAATTAAGTTAGAATTGTGCGAAAAGACCCCAAAAAATCAAATTGAAGCGCAAACGGCTGTAGAATGAAAGATATTGATCGTCAAATAAGTGAGAGAAGACGCAGGTCTTAATCGGGAAGTAACGAGATCGCAGAAAAGGGGAGATTATTCTTTAAAAAGTAAATATGGGTCTTGACCGAAATTTTGAATTCACTTGTCGCTCACAATCATTTTCAAACACTGGTGGAATGTTCCCTTAGCGTGAAATTGCGGTGTGTCACGTATCGCCTTGTTGCGATCAAGCCATAGTGTGCGCAAAAGGACGCAGCGAATACTGCTGAACAGGCGAATCGGCGCTACTTTACCGAAAATAGATTGATGTACATCAGGAATCACCAACTGGTGAAGGAACAAAACGTGTGGCCAATTGGTTGTGACGCTGCCAATTCGGGAAAATAAGGGAAGAAAGAGGCGCCATAGACGTTGAGCCCCGTGGCAGTCCCATAGTAGATGAAGGGAATTTGTAGTTGTGCTGCAAGACATTGTACATTGTTAGCAAGCATATTATGTTGAAGTCGAAGGACAAATGGGACAGGTTGAAAGGACAAAAGTTCTCGTAATGCACTTAGTCGACAAATAGACATCGAAACTCAATTTAAATTCATGGTCTTCAAATTGCATTGTGCTGCAAGCTTCCAGCCCTTTAAGGCGAAGGATATTGTGAGCAGTAACTCCATCAAAGTCGTATTTTTTTGCACGCAATCCCAATCAAGGTGCTATTTGACCCCATCACAGTCTGTAAATTAGTCATCGATTTCTTTTAGTCAAAGCCTCAAAACGTTCGCTTCATCTACTGATATCACGAAACCCTCGGAAAGTCATCCCATGCTTAATAGCATTTCTATAGGCTTTTCTCAATTGTTTAAATAGCGGCTGAAATAACAAAATGCTAGGCTAGGGCTCTTACTTTGTAAGCTATCAATCTTCTCTCTGTAATGCTTGCTTGCCATGCCAGCAACTTAATTGGGGCAAAAATCACAGTAGACTTCTGTACGATTAAGTGTATCGCGCCATGTCTTTCAATGCTCGCTGGTAAAAGCTGAGCATAATGAACGAAAATTGCTGCTCTACCGGGATAAACTCTTGCTCTTGTTATGGGCGTGTGATTGGTACGCACCATGAAAGCTTAATTTCTGAGCACTTGTGAGCTCTCAAAGATAGAACAAGCAGTGCTAGAATTTGTAAGTCTATGGGGGTATGTAAACCCGTACGAGTCTTGCAGACTCTGGCGTGTCTCACCAATTTGCGCGCCGGCAAAACCCGTTGTCAACCGAATCGTGTTAGGAGATGCTCTCATAAAGAGCAAATCAAAAGCTCAGATTTCGTTTGACAAAGTAATGAAACGTACCATGCTGCGTGAAATAAATGATTTATAAGAATCAATTATTGCCTATAGAGGGCACTTATTAGTGCAAAAATCTCAATAAATTCGTACGTGGACTCTTTAGCATTAAATCGTTGAGTAGGCTACATACACTTTCGCTGAATGATGTCCCGAAAGCAACAGCACAAGCACGCGGATTTTAATGATTTCGATGAGAAAGCTAGTAAGCAAGAATAATATCTAAAATAAAGATTACACTTGAGGGCAAACTCGTCTCTACAGAGACCGATTTTGCGATTCACTGATTTTTGTAAAATTCATGTTCAAATTGTCGCGACACCTTTGCAAGACATAAACAAGAAAGACGTGGTTAAGTAGGTGCATAAAGGCTTCGGTGTCGTTTGTGAAGGGTGCTCATTGCGAAATTACAAAATGCTTGGTCTTTAGCTGAATGACAGCGGAATCATATTTATATCAAAGAAAGCCGAATCTCGATATGATACATTCAAATTGATAAGTCGTTTAGCTCAACGTACCACCTCCGAGCACCAAATATAGTAAAGCGCTGTAATGCGACTTTGATAGAAAAGATATGTATGTTTGTCGAGGAGAAGCATGATGACGTCTTGATCCATTGCTTTGCGAATTGAAAACGTTGGCTGCTGTGAAAGGAAAATTCCCGACCGCAACTCCCACATGCAGTTGCTTGTCTTACCGTCAAAACTCTCTCCGGACGAGTTCGTTAAGCTGCGGTCACTATCTTTCTGATCATTTTTGTCTATTGATAAGAAAACGTGTGCTATAGCTGCTACGTCTTTCTGCTCCAGCTGAGGATCTAAATAATTATTTTTTTTGCTGTTATGATCGTCTTGAAAAGTGCGGCATTCCCTTTATTAACGACGACCCGACCTAGTTACAGTTCGTTTCCTATTCAAGAATTAAGTGTTGCCGCGAAAGCTGGGCTTTTTGCTAATCAAATTTGATAAACAATAAGTATACGATGCTAAACGGCTTATTTATAACATTAGCATCAAGGAAACAAGATCTCGATGAAAGATTTGGGTGATTCCGTACAAGCTCTTCAAGAACAAGATCGAAATTAGCTTCACAAACGTAGCAATCTTCTATTTCAGCATTCGACGTCTTGGAGCACTTAAAGTGTCTCCTTACGTTTCGTACCTGTCAAACCGTAGGTTTTGATAACTGTGCAGAGGAAACTTGTACTCATCGACAAGTATGTGAGCTATTCAATTTTTTTGCCGAAAAAACATCAAACTTGTTTACAACTCGACAATTTCTAAGACCTGAAATGCAGCTCTCGACTTATTTCTCGCGACAGCTGCATCTTACATATCTGCCGAAGGTCCACTTGATCGGCCTCTTGAAGATAACCATGGATTATTTGCCCTTGCATACCGCCATAGTTGAGATTTTGATTGGCAGAACTTGAGTCTATAGGAGCTGGACTCGAGTGAGTGGGCCTACGACCATCACTGCTCTGGGTCATATAGAAACAACAATCAACAGTTATCATCTCCCAGGTGATCCCTACAAAGGTGCTAAGTGCCTTTAAGAAGATGTTCTTTAACTGAATGATGGCATTTTTAACAGCACTCACAATACGGCATCGTCACCGTGTCCGTCCGTTTCGTCCACAATTGGTGCTGATTTCATTGGAACTTCCATTTAGGTCGCACCTACCTTGCTTGTACTCTCTGTGAAATCTGACCGAGAGTGATTTCCACCGCTCAGATGTTGGCTCCTTCACAGAGCCTGCCGCAAAGTGCGCTTGAGTCGAGAAAGAGGTCACGTTGCGTGAACAGACTCGCGAGTAAATTGGGACACCGCACAATTGAAAACCATTATAACTTGAAAAGTTCAGCAAGTAGTAGTAGCGCACAGGATTAGATGCTGAGCACCGACCAAATACAAGGTGGTCACCGACGGACGCTTCAGATGACGACCAAAGACAGTAGCAACATTTTCGGAAAGCAAATTAGAGCGTTTAGTATAGATAAAAGAGATGCTAAATGTTTTGACAGAATTTGCAAGCAACGATCAATAACAAGATGCAGGTAAGGCTTTATTGCAGCATCAATCTCACACGAGAAGTCAACAGCTGTGTAATCAGAAGCACAGCTTCAGGACGAATGTGAACGTCTGACGTAGTCGCGTACAATAGTTGAAAGTTCTCAAAAGGGTTTAGAACAGTCCAAGCCGCATCGGACTAGACATGCACAGACACAATAGAGCCGCTAGTGACCTACCTTCACTACTCGCTTCGATTTGCTCGGTCACAAACCGCTGGAAAACATGTATCGAAAACGGTCTGGACGCTCCTAACAAGGCTACGTAGTTTTAATCGGGTCAAGCCCTAAGATGGAAACCATGGGCGTCCAGTTGGACAGAAATAGTAACTGGGCATTTAAACGCTATGGGCATCGTAACGACCGGTAATCATTACGATGCCCATAGCGTTGAATTGCAACGAACTTTACCCATTGTGAAATAAGAAGTCATATCTTGAAAGGTTTGTTAGGCAGTTACCGAATTACTGCTCCGTTCATTACAAGCATGGTTTAGCGAGCAAGATTGTACACACCAAAACATAAACCAGAATTCAGCAAGAAAACGATCGATCCGTCTCAGGTATCAAGCACTGTTATTTCGACGCGATTTAGAGAATGCAAAATGCAAACTTCGTAATTAGACCGATTGTGGCAGGCATACAAAGAAGTCGTCCAATCGGCATTTTCGCTCTGGAAAATGCTGCGACTTGCGAGATAAATCATACTAAGGCAAAAAATTTTACACCTCAGAAAACCCGTCGGTCAGCGAATTTGGCCTAAATCTTAACAAAATTTAGATATGCTATCCAAAGATACGCGATCAAACCTATGAAGCCTCTCAAGTGCGAAGGATGGGACTGGGTATTTTTTGTCTTATTACTTTCTTCTTCTCGACTGTTAAAAAAAGCATTAAACGAAAAAAAAAGTGGTGAGGATGGCTGAGAATTGGTCATTAGCAAGAAAAAGTCGGCAAATGCGCGCAAAGCATAATAAAAATTGCGCGGAAGGGTCGCAAAGGATGACTGTGCAGTCAGTGCACGTTTGGCATGCTTTGAAAGATGAAAGCGACATGCTGGATTGATCTTCGAAATGCATTGGTTCGCGGTCAAAATTCTATATCGATTTCAATTCGGAAACGTTTAGCAACAGGACGCATACACGACTTTTGTTACCGACCTCGTGAATGGTCAACAACTGTATTTCGGTGATAGACAGATGTGGTTAGAGAAAAATAAGTTAGAAATGACAATTGTGTGCGAGAACTTGTACTTGCTGTTTGTGTGTTTCTTTGTGTAACGAGTATATAACCTTGATCTATATGTCTGGGTAATCTTGCCAAAGCCTCAAGCCGTGTCGTTGCCACATCCAGTATAGCACTTTCAATCGCGTCACTCGAGAACAATTCGAGCCGTCGTGCGGAAGAGTGTCAACTGCTTCTTTTTAAGCGCCGATTCTTCCAACGGCCTCATATAGAGCGAACAGCTACCGATCTTACGGGTTGCTTCAAGTTGCCTCTCTTTTTTTTGAGACCTGCAATCTAAGGAGTTAAGTTCTAATTTTAGGTCGTCCTTGATTTTAGTCACCTTGACGTATTTGGCGAATGGCGCCCAGTATTGGAGGCCATCATCGACTTCAACAAATTACGAGCATATTGATAAAGTTAACGCCTTTTTTGGCGCAGGGAAAGATTTGGTAAAGATGATCGACGGTTGAGTAATCAAGTGTTGGCTTAGGTTTCTAAGTAAGGCTGTGCGAACGCCTTTGCTCGTGGTAATCCGTGATCAAGGCCGATTCAATGGCTATCTTTACATTTTATCCCAAAAATGATATTAACTCAGATCTTTTTGAAGATCGAATGCTTCAGCTTCATCAGCTTACTTAAATGATGCCGCCGGGGCTACCTTTGCCAATGCTGCCTAGCACTCGGACCATGTTTACTCGTAGAGCTCAAACACCACTACGGATTCTAGCAGGAAGGGCGGCACATGCAGCCTCCTCTTTGGGTGCATAGGAGCCAGCAAATCGTCAGAGCAGTGCAAACTGCTTGGTTAACAAAGTCACAGAATAAGTCCTATCGGGTCGTAATCTTCTTGCGTGGGCTTTGTATTGAGCCGGGTGTGACGGTATCACACAGCACCTTCCAGAAGATGTGTTGCAGAGTAATCTAAGATGTTTTGATGAAGGACTGTTCACTATTCTCGGTCTTCAAAATATTGACGTGTGTAATAGAGATAGAGTTCGAGAAAAGTATACGTATACGCAGTCGCCAGCGCCAACCATCGCTGTTGTCGAGTACAAATTCGACAGCCAGCTTCAATCTCAAATTTCTCGCTTTCAAGACGAGGTTGCCGCTATTTAGCTAGAGGCTAGACTAAAAGCTCGAAAGTTTTTCAAAGTGGATGCCCAAATCTTTTTTAGATCGGGGGTGGCTTTGTGCTATTTCGAGCCACATTACGTTCCATGAAAACGTCCAATCACGATGTAGGATGAGCCAATCGCATTTCCAACTAAACTGAAAGCGTGTCATAAATTGAATTTCTTATTGCCGTGATGCAGTCCGTCAAGTCGGTCTCTTTCTCTGTCCTCGGACGGCGCGCGCTCGGATCCATGCGCAGCATGAATGGAGGCCGTGCCACCTTTAATTGGCGTGATCCATTGATGCTGGACGAACAGCTGACGGACGAGGAGGTCATGATTCAGGTAGTCTTAGTTACAGTCGTGTTGTCTGTCTTGAGTTACTTATGGCTGCAAACCCGTAGAAATCAGCCAACGATTATTGTCAAAATAAACTTTTGCCACGTATCGTTGAAGCTAACCGTAAAGGCAAGTTTGATCGCTCTATTATGAGAGAAATGGGTGAAATGGGCTTCTTGGGCCCTACTATTCAAGGTTACGGCTGTGCTGGTGTGGGTTACGTGTCCTATGGACTTATTGCGAATGCGGTGGAGCGCGTACGTACGCTCTTTAGAGTCTTTTGTCCTTCTTCGTGGTAATTTAGCTATGTGGGCTTGGGTGTGGAAGGTGGACAGCGCTTACCGCTCTGCGATGAGTGTGCAGTCGTCATTAGTCATGCACCCGATCAATACATTTGGATCGGATGAGCAGAAAGAAAAGGTTTGAGGCACAACTTATTGCACTTGACCAATGGTGCATTTCAAACATGCATTTTGTAACCTCTGTGCAGTATCTTCCGCGTCTTGTTTCTGGCGAACTTATTGGCTGTTTCGGCTTAACCGAACCGAATCATGGATCAGACCCTGGATCGTACGTACTTGTTGGTTTATAGAATGTGTGATTGTATTGAAGTAACGCTTTAAATGGCTTTGTGTTGTATCTCATTAGGATGGAGACACGTGCCAGACTGAAGGGTGACAAGTATGTTCTTAACGGCTCGAAGAATTGGATTACCAACTCTCCAATCGCGGACGTCTTCCTCGTATGGGCCAAAGATGACGAAGGTGACATTCGTGGTTTTATTCTCGAGAAGGTTTTGAAATTAAAGCACTGTGGTATCTCGTCACGGAAAACTGATCGACCTCGTTTTGTCGATATAAACAGGATTTTCCAGGTCTTTCAGCCCCGTATATTGAAGGCAAAGCGACATTGATGGCTTCTGCTACTGGCATGATTTTTCTTGAAGATGTTGAAGTTCCCAAGGAAAATATGCTGCCAAAGGTGAAGGGACTCAAGGTATGCAATGTCGAAGTCGTCATTCATCTCTAAATTTTGCCTAAACTCAGTCAAAATTGTGCATCAGGGCCCTTTTACGTGTTTAAACAGTGCTCGGTATGGCATTTCGTGGGGAGCTCTCGGCGCTGCGTGTACGCTTTTACTATTTGAAAGCTTTTACAGACGATTTTTCTTACCATTCGTGACAGTCGCATGCATGGATATCGCTCGTCAGTACACACTTGACCGTAACCAGTTTGGTGCCCCAATTGCAGCGTATGTGTATTGAGGCTTTCGTTGACTCCTGCGAAAAGTTTGACACTAATCTCTTTTTTGTGCAGCAACCAACTTATACAAAAAAAGTTAGCAGATATGAGTACAGAAATTGCGCTCGGACTTCAGGGGTGCTTGCAGGTCGGTCGTCTACTTGATGAAGGTAAAGCGCCAGTGGAGCTAGTTTCGATGGTCAAGCGCAACTCTTGCGGTAAGGCGATTGAAATTGCTCGCAACGCTCGTGATATGCTTGGTGGCAACGGTGTTTCGGATGAATACCACATTATTCGTCATGTCGTTAATCTTGAGGCTGTGAACACGTACGAAGGAACGCACGACGTCCACGCCCTTATTCTTGGCCGTGCAATTACGGGTCTTCCCGCTTTTGTACCTCGCGTGGCTTCTTAAGGAATTTGTATAGACGGAGTATGGCTTTAAATGCTCTTGCCTAATCGATTACGCACGACTTATTTGGATTTTGACCTTGTCTCAATTTCTCTGTTAATTACTTCGATTTTCTGATTATATCCCTGTACAGCTTGAGACAAAAAGATATCATAAAAACATCATTTGCTATTCTGCCCACAATTTAGTTAAAACCATACTCTTGGCGAGCTCGCTTAACGACACCAATCAGAAATCCGCTTTTGTTGCGTACAGTGGAAAGGTTGGCACCAGCAAAGCGCGCGAGAACTTGGTTGGCCAAGGGCTCAGATAGCTGTCCAAGTACCTCGTAACACTTGCCCCCCAGCTCTTCCAGTGACGCTAGTGTATGATTTGCCACGAGTGAATGAACGTGGTTTTGAACCGAAATTGGAAGCGCTGTAAACGATGGCATACCGATCGGAGCCTGTCCACCATTAACAGAAGATGGCCCTCGCACGGCTCCATATTCAGGGACTCCTTGAGGGACAGACTGTCGACGACGCGGATCCCGGGGATCTTGTGGGGCCTCATAGGGTCGTTCATATAGTGCAGGACCAGGTCCAGCAGTAACGGGGGCGGATTGAGCACGGTATCCACCTGCATTTGTTCCATTATTGGCATTCAACCGTCCGCCTTGAGGTGGTCCGCCAAGAACAGAAGCTCCATAATGACCACTTCGCGACACAGAAGAAGATTGTCCTCTTGGAGAAGGGAGCTGTGGCCGGCGTTGCTTCTCAGATGCAATCGCCTTCTCGTTAACGCGGTTGATGATGCCGACAAGAAATCCTTGCAAATTTTCCACTTGAGATAGATCAACATTGCTAAAATTCTCCACTGCTTGCAGCGCCACATGTTCTGGCAGATGTAATAATCGCGTAATAACATTGTCATTCAGAGGTTCTTGTAACCGTCCTTCGCGGCGCATGCTGTCAACGACAGCTTTGACGGGACCTGGTAGACGCCCGTAGAGTTCATTCGGTCCCGTCATACGAGAGGAGTCTGACTGACCGCCTCGATGCAATGACTCCTGATTTGTCGATGCACCGCGGCGGCGAGGATCACGTCCACCTCCACTGCTATTGCGAGAAGGAGGTTGTTCACGACGACGCGGATCTTCAACTTTAGAACTTGAGGTTGACTGTGCCGTCGCTTGTGACGATTGCGGTGAAGATGCCTGACGGCTTTGCGGAACTGAGGTTCGATGCTCCACTGCTGGTCGTTGACCAGGAGTACGGAAGGAACCATTGGACTCCGGCGCGCCTGATTTATCAGCGTGGACAACTCGACCAAACTCATCGACATCTTTTGTTTTATGTCGCTCAAACTCGGAGCGTGACGTGGTACTTCGCGTTTGTCGGGGAGAATTCTTAAACAAAGTCCCTTCTTTGATGGGGTCCCATTGGTATGGCACCTGAACAGTAGACACACCTGTAGTAGGCTGAGGGGGAGCGTAGCCAAAGCGGAAAAGACCTGAGTCATTTTTATAATCCGAGATAAAAACGTCCACGGGCTGCAGTGCTGCAATTTGAGGATTCTCCTTTTGATACTCACGATAAATGCGCATGAGCTGTCCGTTCTTGTCCCGCACCTCTTTCATTGGGGTGCGTACGAATCGTGCTATTATGGCAATCTGTGCAAATTCTGGCATAGCACCAACGGATGCAAAAGCAGCACGACTTACTTGAGTGACTTGAAATTCGCCGCTGGCTTGAAAGTCCATAAGTCGATCCCATGCCGCAGCAGAAAGCCCTTTGTGGTCCTCTTTTTGGTGCTTGTGTCGACTGCTAACAGAAGACGTCGAATCTCCACTTTCACGACGCGGACGACCGGTTTTATGATTATCATGATTTGAGGCATGACTGCTGTTACTATCGTGGCGTGGACGCTTAGGGCCATGGTCTCCATTGGTTTGATCGGAAGCATCGAGCTCAGCACTCTCTCTCTTTGCTGGCGTCACAACAAAATGCTCCTCGTTTGTATTTTCAGATGATGTATGCGTCACTTCCATCGGTTCTGCAGCTATTAAAGATGATGTCATGGATGGATGGTCCGGATCGTACTCTTCCTGCTCAGCAGTTGAACGTTGAGAAGCAAAACCTGGAGCAGTTTTCGTGTCGACTGAAGTAGCTGCAGGGGATGGCTTTGCTGGGTCATATTCATCATCACTGTGTGGCACGGAATCCACGATCATCGCCGATGGGTCGTAATTATCCTCAGCGTGCACAGGTGAAGAGGACGCCTTGTCGTTCTCTGCAGTCATGTTTGTCGCATCCTTTGCATCTTCATGCCCAGCACCAACCGGATGTGTCACTTCTGGCACGATCGGAGAAGTCAAATCTGCGTACTTTGCAAGATCATCCAAAACTTCATCTGGTGCGGCCTCTATTGGCGAATGCGTAAGCTCGCTTCCTTTTACATCTCTTACTGTCCCATCTGTCGTTGCAGCTTCCTCAACTGCGTGCGCTGTGGCATTCACACTGTCACTATTTTTGGTCTCAACGACATCATTTGTTTCCACACTTTCATTCCCTTGAGTTACAGCGGTAGCATTTATTGTTTCTGACTGGTCAGGCGACACGTGATCAACAGGATCCACCGACGCTGGCTCCATCATAACCTCTTTTTGCTTCGCATGTTCCTCGAAATCATCAGCAATCACCTCTTCTGTATCTTCATTTTTAGCTCCTTTCATCTCGATGTCTTCCGCCTGCTGGGATTGAGCATTCATGTCGGCATCCAGTCGTTTCTCAGTCGTCGATTTAGTTTCGTGTACTTGGCCTACATCCTCATTAAGAGCGATTGCTCCACTATCAACTGCAGTCATAGACGTCGAATTGTCCGGACCTTGCTCTTCTCCACTCGATTTAGCACATGCCGCGTCCGTAGCATCCTTCAGCGCAGGCTCCATGGGTGCGGACAATAATGGTGTGGATGCGGACAAAAATATTGAAGTGCACCACTTCAAAAAAAAACGCCATTTCCTAATCCAGCCTTTATTTGATGCAGCCATCGTTTATTCACAAAAATCACATTCATGCATAGCTCGAGAACTACAAAGGAGTCTGAGAAGCCTTCGAGCATTCCACGCTTCTTCTTTCCTCGCAAGCGCACGCCATTTATGAGCGGCGAGCGAATACGATGCGAGAGGGTGGCGGCTCGACTCGATGCTGTCATTCTTTCCAGTACCGAACTTTCGCAGCTAGTGGAATATATTTGCTCTTTTGCCTGTACGCTTTCTTTTATTTGGGGTACGTCCTCTCTCGATCTGATGACCAAAACGGTGTTTTTGTTTTAAGTAAGGCAAGTCCAATTTACCGCTGGATGTTAAGCGAGAGGTAAAGCAGCGATCGAAGAAAACGGGAATTGTTGAGGTCGATCGTTTGCTCGATCTGCAAATGACATTAATGCTTTCATACGACGAATTCAGCTCAATTTCGAAGAGTTCGTGGTGCTCGTCGCCTTCTTTACTTGCAAAGATAAAAATGTTTCTGTCACCTACACAATTTCTTATGGTAAGAAGGCTATTTATGCTTCAAAATAGTTTGTTAAGATACTGAAAACAATAATATAGTTTACACAGGATTCAGCAGAGAAAGTAAATGGGTTTACAATACTGGAATACATTCACCAGCTGCAATTGTCACTGTGCGTAGCTCGCTTCTTTCAAAAAAAAGGCGCTCAGGGTGGCGGGATTGGAGGTGAAACGCTGTCAGAAAAAACGTATATGGATCTTATCACTGATACAATCGACACCTCAAGCCGTGAATTAGGTTTTTTTGATGACGATGATTTCAAGCAGTACTATTATCTTATCTGTGCACGCATGCTGCTGTTACCACATGGTTTGCAGCAAGTCCGTACTGGTGGTTTGTCGATCCATCGAGTGGTAACCTGCAGCCGCTTTGCCGAATTTTTTAAATTAATGGACAGCACGCTACGTGAGCGATATGATGTACAAAAAAATTCGTTCCATCCCATTCAAATTCGGGACATACACCGTCAATATCTTCAATTAGACAGCGATGGCAATGGAATGCTCAGTATGAAAGAATTGGAAGACTATGGAAAAAAGCGAGCATTTAATTGTGCAGGCAACGAGCCCACCCACGATCTAACGAAGGCCTTTGTGACGCAAGTTTTTGCTGAAGTCACTACGTTTACCAATGAAATGGACTATCATGCCTACTTGGATTTCACACTGATTATAAATGACGAAAACTCTGTCGCGGCACTCCGGGTAAGACCAAAATATAGTAAAAATATTATTTGACAGCATTTTATTGCGAATTCGCAGTTCCTATGGAATGTGCTCGACTTTCAAAAGCAAGGCTATCTCGATGCATTCACTGTCGATTTTTTTCTGCGAAGCCTGCTCGAGAAAATCATTACTTACGAAGGAAAAGACGACGCGCCGACCATCGATCGATTACGGGTTCGTGATTTGGCTCGTACGCGGAAGTATTTGCAAAATGAAATGCACATTGTCGCGTTAGGCCCAGGTTTTTGACGCGGTAGCTCCAGTGTGTCCAGGCAGAATCACTTGGCAGGATCTCTTGCGATGCAAACTTGGACATGATGTCGTCCGGTAAGCATTTATTATCTCTGAAAACAGCGAGACTTTACGTAATTGCTTGTAGACTTATCATCGACTACGTCGCATATCGGGCTTACGAAGACAATGGAGGTCGATTTGCTGACCAAAGTTAATCTGAGGGTTGAAGCAAAACTTTAAAAATTACCCTAGGTGTATCAGATTTTTTTATTTTTATGTAGTAGAGATGGATCCATCTTCATGCAAAATGAGCAAATCAATATCGCACCGGGTGCTAAAGATACTATTTTCTTACGCACAATACTTAGGCCAGCAGGTTCTCGCCGTTGTAATGGAATAGACACACGCTTCCAGTGAACATCGCGACACTAACAAGAAGCTGCTGATGCTTTGTAACAAAGCTAGTGGTCCGCTCATAGGAGATCTGATACCACGATTTTCGCTGCAAAGGAACACCACCGGCGCCAAAGCGATTGGCGAGGAGGCTGGACTTGGGTTTGGAAAGTCCAGACGTGCTCAGCTGACGTTGACTCGCATTTAAACGGTCGTACTTGATCCGCAAGCTGGAAGCCTCACGTTCCAAAATTTGCAACGCTGCCTCAGCCTCCTGCTTCTTCTTGGACAAAGAAACAACGGCTATGCTCAGTTTCTCAGCCTCAGACAGCGCAAAGCTTGCTTTCACATGAAAACGACTGCCTGTTGGATTTGGTTCCTCATTCTTGACATTCGTGACGTCCTTCTCATTTCTTCCATCCTCCTCAACCTTCTCATCCGCCTCAACCTTCTCATCCGCCTCAGCCTCGTCCTCAGTCTTTTCGGTCTGCTCAAGCGTCTCGATTTCCTCCGTTTTCTCAGATGTCTCATAATTCTCAGTATCTTCAATCTTTTTAGAATCTTCAGCGTCCTCGACTTTCTCAGTAACTCCAGTCTCTTCAGCCTTCTCGAGATTCTTGCTCTTATCAGTCTTTTCATCTTCCTTCGTGGCAGCTTCGTTTTCATCGAATGTACTCACAATTTCTTCTATAGCTTGTGGGATAACAGAAGACTCTTCCTCTTCTTCCTCCTCAGCAATAGTGTACCATTTATCCAGCACATTATTCTGAAATAGCGAGGAAATGGGAAACTCAACCTCTTTAACGACGTCGGGCTCCTCCTCATTGTCCGACGATGCAGCAGCGACCGTGATAGTCACAACTGCCTCTCGCGACTGCACAGGATCAAAGATGAATGACGCGGGAAATGTCAGCGCCGTCGACTCGTCTCCGTCTTCCAACCTAGAACCAGCTTTCCAGGGTATTGTGCACACCACCGGTTCCTTCTTCTTGACGCGCTTCTTAATAACGGTGCGCGTAACTTTTGTGGTTTTCTTGAGCTTGCGCGGCGTGTGCTCATCATTTTCCTCTAAGACTTGGCCATCTTCTACCACCTGTCCATTCTCGTCTGTGACCACAACATCCTTTTTCTCGTCGACCTCCTCCACTGTCTCGAACTCGTCAGCTTCGTACTCGGGGTCCAAAGTGACGGTAATTGTGGCATTAGGTACGGGCTCGTCACCCTCTACCCCTAGCAGTAAGACTTCCAGACGACCAACACTCTTGGCTGCGGCTTTTTCTTCGTCAGACAACTCGTTCTGGCCTTCAGGGGCCTCCGACAGTGCCGAAATCTGCTGAAACACGGTGGCAATCTGCTCATCTAGCAGCTTTACCTCGTCCACCTTAGCCGTTACACTTCGGCGGCATTCAAGATACTGCAGCGAAGCGCGTTGCGCCATCGCAGCTGCTGCGGTCGAAGAGGATGTAGAAGCCATCGAGTAGATAGTGATGGAATGTGTGGTGGGAATAAAAATGTGTTCTTTACACCATATTTGTACCTTACAGAAGTTGCGCAACCGTGGGAAATCGCTGGCATGTTAGAGGTGAGCTGTATTCTATGTCCTACTTTACTTGGCCACACATCAAGCAGCTGATAAGAACATTGCGTGGTTCGACCAATGTCATGAACCTTGCATAATAGCTAAGCAATTTTAGATATTAGACATCTGTATTAAGCGTTTGATGAGGACATATCGGCTGCCCTTTCTTAGCGCAACGACCCTACCTTCACTTATGTGTCTATGTGTACGAAGTAAGTTTATTTGGGTCATACGAACATGCCGCGAAGGCAAATTTGACTTGTTTTGAGTACAGCTTGGCCATCTCACTGCGTAAGCAAAATTTAATATTTTATGCTTCCAAAGGACTTCGTTAAATATTTTTTTCACGATGTAACATTTCATTGCTTGGTGTGGAGATCGTGCATACTACGAACTTAACTCCTTTGTCTTGATGGATGGGTCTTGATTATTGCTAGCGCTCCACTTGCACAATACACGTGTTGCTGTTTCTACAATGGTTTTCGACGAAACTTGCATTTCACACGAAGGCCTGCGTGTTTGAACTTGAGAAAGAGTGGTAACCATGCGCACTCGCGGCAAGTTTCGTAAAGTGCGATCATCTTGTTAAGGTTTTTTAGATCGGTGACAATAGTTTGCTTGAATAAATTCAACATGGACACCTAGCGATATTGCGATCGACCCTTTTGTGGATCTATGAGTTTACCACCACCTGCAAAACCCTAGATGTTAAAACTCAAAATAAAAGTGTTTTTGAGTGCTAAAAGTTTTGTTCTGATGCAACCAGCTACTGTCCACTATAGTGAATTTCAAAAAGCGGGCAGAATCAAGAATGCAGCCTTTTGTGTCTGTCTACAAGCGTGGTCTGATGGTGCACAAATTATTTACGAAGTAAAGTGACGCCTACGTTGACATTTATAGAAATAATGTCGGTGACATTGCTATGAGGTGCAATGATGTGGCACGAGAAATACTTCATGAGAGTTTGAAAAAGCCGAAAACTGGGTGGATAATTATCATGTGCTGTCGAGTTGTCTAGAAATTAAGGTTTGCCAGAATTTCGATGGATATGTTGTTGAATCCGAAAAACTACCCCGTGAAATAAATTGAGCGCTTATTAGGTTTCAAGAGCTAGTTAGAGTCGTATGTTAATGTAAAGTTGAAGCCAGAAGCGATCATTTTTTGGCCTAGACGCGGCAGTGAAGAAGTTGCTGACAAAAAGTCACCATGCAAAGAGGCCTTTGGTGCTCTGTTTCCTGCCCATGCAAAAGTCTCGCTGTTGCTACTAGCATTTCTTGATCAAGTCCACCAAAAGACACATTTTTACTTTGAGCAAGTATGTCACCAGTATTAGGATAGAAGGAAATGTCAAAGTCAAGAACACGTATCGCGCTCATTAGGTGACCACAATGCTTGAAGTATTATGATGAGCTGTGATACTCAGACACAAGCGCGAGTAGCCGTTCCGAAAGAAGTGAAATATTCATACATTGAATTTGATGACCTACCAAATGAGTAACACTCGGCCGACGCAGGCCTTAGAATGGTATGTGCGCCACAAAGACAGTCTGAAGACCTATTTTCGCGCAACATTTACTAGCACAATCTGTGATTATTGTGGCAGCGAAATTTTACGGTGTGTTTCAGAGCCATATGAAATTCCTCATTGTAATACACTTGACCACGCAAGCAATATTGATTGCGCTATATTTAGGGTGCTTTTAAACAGTTCCCTATACCGAATTCATCACATTTTAATCGAATAATCTCGTTTGTATATTGGCCCAAGAACGCAAGCCTTTGAGAGGACCTTAAGGGCACTGTCCGCACACCTAGCAAGTGGCTGACAATGTATCTAAGAAATGCCAATGTTTTAGCACAAGAAGCTACGCACTCGGAAATTTTGATATGTTTGTGGATAAATATCACACCATCACACCAAAAAATTTGGCCGAAAGATTGCGGGTCTGCCTGTGTTACAATCGCGATGGTCTTCATACAATCATGTCGATAAGCTAAACATTTCTTCAAAGCTGTACCTAGCACACGGCCCCGCCACTTTCAGTGATTGTATGAGCGCCTTTGCTTTAAATGCGCTCTACATGGAGCCTTGGCGACAAAGCAAGGCAGGATGCGACAATTTTGGCCTCAACCTTACGTTGTTTTCGTAGATTGCAGTCTTGGTGCATAAGCCGCGGCTTACACGGAGTAATATCAGACACACACGATGACTCCGGACCCATGGTACAAGCATTTTGCTGATGAGCTTTGCAGATGGATCGACTGCCGCACATCTCGGCCAAAAGGGCTGTAATCGCGTCGAGAAACTGATTTCTTTGCACAAACTTCAGTCTTGATTGGCTACTTAAACCGCGCGGTATAGCAAAGACTATGGCATAGCCTTCAGGGCTCCCTCCGAATCAACATTCGTCATATTAGAAGAGTCTAGCGCAGAAGCACCGGGTGGCGGGGACACCTCACAAGTCATATGAAGGTCAACACTCTGACAATCCAAATCCTTTTTTGACGATTTGCATAACTTGCTATGTTTTACCGGCATCATTAGTGCAAAGTCGATGATGTACGCAATTCTATATCTTCAAAGATAGTAAAAGCTACTAGAGCTCCTTTGGAACGACAAATCATCGTGTTCGTTATATCGCCATATTTTTTACTACGGTGGGGAACTCTCGAAGGGATAATGCACTCTCCGTCAGTAAGCGTGATTCTGGAGCGAGTCTCGCGCGCCATCCTCTCGACTGCAATATACGATGGAGGTCCAGAGCGCCCTTAAAAGTGCATAAGTGCCCCACGCTGCACATTACTATTTCTTTCAATCTCGTTCTTTAGTGACTGCAGCGATGATGGTAGCATCCTCTTTTGCGGCCGTCCATGACGCGTATTTTCAGAATGGGCACGTTGTTTTGCATATCCACATAGTAAATTGTCAAAAATCTTGACCGCTCATTGATCCCTTGTGTAAGCTTAATTGTATCTGAACTTAGTTTATTGTACGTCACTATGTTGTAGGCTAACATTGGCACGCTGCGAATTTTCGCGAGCCAAACTCGACTTGGATCGCCAAATATTATCACGCACAATAGCACACTACCATCAATAGCTAGCTGAACTATTTCATAACACTAGTATTTTTGAGAAGCACTGTGTCACTCACAAGATGCAAAATCGACCCACTGTCTGATCTCCATACTTTTTGTGGGCGTCATTATCTTCCACATACTTGATGTAACTAACAATATCTTCATCTCGGAAAACTTGCTGCTTACGGACAAAACAATATATTGTATCATTGGTCCCAGAAAGACATGAGTCGAGGCATACCATCGAACTTTTCACAACAACCTCGACAAACCCAACAGTTTGTGGAAGTTGTTTAGAAAGTATTACTACCTTTAGGCCGAACCCTCACCTTTCAAAGCATCACAGTTCACAGTTTTGCCTGGTGAAGGGGACAAAGGACTAATACAGCACCCAAGGACTCTATGGAAATCGTCACGCATGCGAAGACTTCCGGATTTGATTCCACCCAGTTGCTGTTGTCTGTTTGCTTTAGTTCTTTTGGTCTAAGAAAACGCTGATGTTGTAGTAAAAAGGCACGTTTTTGGAAAAGTTGCAGTTAACTTTCGAGCACGTTTCTTGTGTCACCGTCTTGTACGATGACGAATGCCAACCGGTCGAAAACTTTATGTCGATCTAAGCGGCTTCCTCATGGCGGCTGTTGTATCGTTTCTCTTGATGAAAACGGTAATATTTCTGTTCCCTAGTGGTCTGGGTCCCGATTACCTTGCAAAGACACGCAAGTGTTAAAGTCATTGAGTTCAAGCTGCGTAAGAAAGTGCAAATAGATGCAACGTCTTATCTCTTTCTCGTCGTCAAAAAGATACAAAATTGAAATAGTTGGTGCTCGCTGTAAAATGCTTCATAAGTCACTCCTACGGAAGCTCGTGGAGATCATAGAAAATTTGCTGTGCTCAAAGAAGTGTTGCTGCCCACGTTTGCAGACACAGTTTTGAACATAATTGCACCGGGATCAGCTGACAGTTTCTCGTGTCACTGGACTAAGCGAATATCGATGGCCCTCTTATCAATGGATCAAGTTTTTTACATTGTAGATAGCAACTCAATCTGTGCTGGATTGCTAAACTATGCCCAGATTTGCCGCAACTTGTTCACGCGCTTTGTGGTGTTTTGTCGAGTATCTGATGGCAGCAAAAATACGGCATGCAAAAGGAGGCCTTGAATTTGGAAAACGTCATCAAGTGATTTGTGGCCATCTGGACAACTTAAGCAAAGTTTTCATTATAGTTTCGCAGCTCGTTCAATTGGCAGCTTTTGCCGTATCGGGACAAATGGTTGATCCACAAAACAACCTCGACAATAACTTGAGACAGCCAAGTCTTCGTGTTTTCTTGCTAAGTCTGCTAATTACATTTTTTTAGTCGATGGAGTATACATTTAGTTCCTTATGCCATTTGGATTACAGCATGCAAAATTGACAACCGCTAAGTAGGGACTCTGCGCTGTCTGTAGAATTTAGTGGATGATGCAATGTTCGACATCCACCGTGGTAGTCGTGGAATATGCGTCGATGGTGCTTGACCACTCGGCGGTGACGCTAGGAGATCTTATGCCTAGTACGCGAATGTCTGTTAAGACGCGTGCCATCTCTGTGAAGCTTGTTTTGTTTTTAATTTGCCGTTGCATTTGATGCCTCAACCTCTTTACTCACTTCACCAAAAAGAAATCAACTGAAAACTATTGACTGCACGTCGGGAGCTTTATTGTAGTCACCCGAGTCACGCAAGAGACTATTTTGATAGCTTGAATACTTGTCCGGACTCTCTCGCTGCGAGCGGTTCGCGATTGCGAGGGATCACGAACTGCTTTGTGCCGTCAAATCTGGTGATGTACGTAGTACCGAATGATTGCTTGGTCTTGAGCCGGGTCGATCCAGAGCAGGTCCATGGCACTTTTGCGTGTCATCGTGTGCGTTCATCGGTCGTCTTTATTAAACCAGTATGCAAAATTGCTCTGAAGACTGTATCTTAAGGCGATGCAGAAGAAGTGGATAAAGTCGTTGGAAAAATCGTGAGAAAGCGGGAGTTATTGATCGGAGGATTTTGCAGATCCAAAGAGCTGCTTCCTTCTATCAAGGCGAAGCGGCTGAAGCTTCAAATCAGAGACCATTGTATTGTATTGTATTACGTTATCGCGTTGCCAAGTTATGCACGTGCTAGGCTCAGTCTGGCTAGTCCACGGCATAGAGTGGTGTCCGCATACGTCGGGTCTCCTTCGGCGGCCAGTGCAGCCAGCACCGAGGTCGTGAAGGTCTTCCATGATTCTGTTTAGCTCTGACTTGGTAAGAGCCCAGGTGGCGCTCTGGTGCTGGAGGCCGTCGCGTCGAGGAGAGACTCGTTAGAGACCTGCAGATGCCCAAGAGCACCTGCCCGAAGCGCGCGAGCATTTAGCTCCCGCGCTTAGAAGGAGGGCGTCACCCCAACCTTTTCCGAAGCAATCAGAGACTGCTTTGCGAAAATTTTATTCTTGCGATCTTAGCGCCTGAAAATTTCTTGGCTTTTGCCATCGCGTCTTTGTATTGGTCATTTAAAGCTTGCACCTTCAGTCCGTATATGTAGGTTATCCATTTAGTGTCCGCTTTATTCCTTTTAAATATTGATAAATTACGATACGGTTAGGGTATTAAAGACTAATATCATGTTATTATTGCGGCAATCGCGCGAATATGTACATGGAAGGTGGCGGCGCTACGCAGGATTTCGACAGGGAATTAAAAACTGATGAAATCGCTAGTCCTACCAAACATAGTGCAAAGCGACTTTTGCCAATGGAGTTGCGGGTGTGTGACGACACTTGTAGATGACCTTGCTGCCGAAAGATCGACTGATGTTTGGACACTTGGTTGGTAGAAACGCCGTCGGGCCGCTAAGCTGCAAGTAAATACTGCTAAGCAGGCACGGGTGTTAATCTCGAACACGACCTCTCCATCTACACCTACCCGGTACGTGGCAAATAGGGTCAAGCATGAAAATCTGCTGATTTATGATTTCTTTAGATCGGAAGAAGCCAAGGAACTTTCTACAACGGATGATGATTCTTATAACACGATCCCAACAGTGGCTTCACCAACCAAAGCTGTAAACGAATCATCTTTTTCGATACCAAAGTCACCTGGAGTAAAGGCACCAGCAGCTACAGTATCCACACGCTTGCATTCGCTTTATAACTCGTCTCTTTTGAGCCAAAAAGCGCAGCGACGACTAGTTGGTCCACGTGCAAGACTTCCGCATACATTTACGGTCAGTAACCTCGCATTGAGCTATTCACTCTACGCAAAACGTGTTGCTCAGGCTTTATAAACCAGACTGCAGAGTTGCCACTGGACGTTGTGCCCAAAACAAAAGTATCCATTCTTACCGCATCTCCATTTCCATTTCATCGCACTACGTAAGTCACAATCACCTACTATTTAACCTTCAGTTAACGTTATACACTGACGCTTATGATGTGGGGACGTCAGCTCCACAGTGAAGGCACAGGCACTGCTAAGCTTTACGTCTGGCAAAAAGCATCAAAGACAGCCACTTGCTTCACAAAGCACAGCGGTGCGATGGCAACAAGCATTACATTATTTCGTACACCCTGCAGACCCAATGCCAACGTATTTGAACCGAACGTCAACTCTCAGCTCAAGTGAAGCGTTATTAAGAGGCCACAAACGTGAGCATCAACGTGAAGAGAATCAATTTTTTACCACGCGCTGGCACAGGTGGCAAGAAGCATTTCGCGACATCTACATGACATTTCGTCGTCAGTCTACCAATGCCATCGAAAGTGACGCCTCAGATGTCTCATTCTACCTTCGTTCAAACGAGTTTGTCGTGCATTTTATGTATGAGGTCGCTGGCCACAATGCCACAAAAGCTGAATGGTCGATTATTGATCTATATCGACAGCAAAACGCGGAGATTGAACATTCTCACATTTCGACTGATAAGGTCCATATTCGTCGTCTTCGTGCTGTGATGTCGCAATCTAGTGCAAGAATCCGCAAGATACTGCACCATCTCAATGTGGCATACACAATGCCGTACAGTAAAGCAAACCAGACGGAGCGAGAGTTCGGTGAATTCCACGTGCTCGACGAAGAATTCGAGGCGAGTCGTCAACAAACCTACGATCGAAGTGGCAACAATACTAGTGATCCAGTCACTCGTGCCACAGCTGTTTCAGAGAATGTTCATGGTGCCGACTCGCTGTTGCTGTTTTATGGCCACGACGCTGTCCACGGACTGTACGAGTTCCTTATCAATCGTACTCGTAAGTGTAGGAGTCGTGCTGGCCCATACACTAGCGACTGTCTAACTTTTTGCTGTATGCACAGCCATGTCGAATCAAGACGTGCCCGAACTGTATGCGTTGTATCCGTTTGCAAATGCCTCCATTCAGAGTCTGCGAGTAACTTCGTTTGGCCGAGTTGGTGCAGTGGCGACCGAGCTGGGATCCAAAGATCGAACGTCGGAATCGGCAACATGTTTTCGACTGGAACTTGTGGGCTTTTGCTTTCCGTCAAGTGTCTCGAAGCTTCTTGGTGTTTTGCAAGACGAATGGATAACAACCCATTCATCGTACACGGATGGCGTTGTGAATGCCATGACAGCAACTCAGGAAGGCCAATTTGTACTGCGTACCTTCATGGAGGCTATGGCAGGTGCTGAGCGTCTGAATGCCATCAAACTTGACGAAGCATTTGCAAGAGGCTTCAACGAGAACAGCAGTGACGACCAAAAGTGCCCAAAGCGTCAATTAGAGCTGGAAGTTTCCAAGCGATGCGTCGAAACGATGGTAGTAACACGGAAGGAAAGCCGCTACGATGTGGAGACGACGGTCCGGGCCAATTCATCTTGATCTTTTGGCGGTCCCTTGAAAGTTTCCAATGTTTTTGAACAGTGCTAATGCGGGAACAAAATTTTCCGACGCCGACACAAGGGTGACCAACTTTATTAACAGCAACACGTCAACAGTGGCAATTTTGCGGGCAAACAATCGTCATCATCGCACAGTTGTGTTGTAAATCATTAACAATGCTGCTAGTGTAGGAACGTACAGCACTGTGACACAAAACGTTTGTGGCTGACAACGATATAGACCAGCTGCTACAGAATAAAACGAAAAAACATATGTGTACATTTCTTGAAAGTTTTGGTAGTCAGGCGTTCGATCGTCATAGGCACTCAGGCGAGCGACTTTATGTGAGCGCTAAACTTTACATAGTCCAACCGATTAAAAATAGTGAGGCTCAAACTTCCGCGTTTATCAGTATTTTGTCAATACAGACTTGGTCGGATCCTTGACAATTTGCGTAGCCCTTTTGAGCGTACATGTTGAATATGCGCTTACAACGTCGCTGAGAGAAACTCCTTGATGGCGCAATCAAATCTAGGTTGCTTTTAAAGGATACGCTGGGGATCGAGTTCTGTACATGATGGGGCTTTTCGGCCAGTGGCCATCCAACTGCCACGCACCCATTTTGGGTGCGGAATGGCAGGGCAGTCGCACACTATGGACGTGATTACTCGCCCACTTTAGTGGACAGACCTAATTCGGATCCTATGGGTATCCCGGGTCACGACTAATAAGGTCAATTGGCTAAACAAAACACAACTTTGTACGGATTTTTTTTCAAGTTGTTTTTTGAACGATTTTTCGTGCTTCGTGGTCGTAGAGCGGCCTTGTGATTTAAATTTGTACGTTTTTTTTCTCACTTTAAATCATAAGGCCGCTTCACAACCACAAAGCACAAAAAGTTACATGTGGTTTTTCACTAATGTCGTCGTGATCAAAGAGCGTGGACCAAATGTAATAGCGCGTTACAAATAGGTCCCAAACGTATATGTGCGGTGTGGCTCAGCTTTTGGTGCAGCGCGATTTGCGACCAAATAAGCCTTGGCTGTTCTGCTCGGAACGCTTTGGACAAATACTGCCTGTAGATTGCCAATTGATGAGACTTGGTCCGGCTATCGAGTAGGTGACGCTCGAGACTGCGAGGCACGATGGACATCTGGTATTCAACTTATGGTAGGAATTGATTGTGCAAGTCGTCATCTGGTCCAAAGACGAGGGTGGTAGCTTCAAATAGCCGCTGGATCGTCTGCCGCGCATTAACTTGATTATACAGTATTGTATATATTGCGAATACTTATTATGAGCCTAATCACACAATTAGAGAAAATTAGTGCAACGAGCAGTGCCTGGCCTAAACAGGCTTGGAACACTTAGCAATTTGTGAACATTGGATCGTCAGCGTCTTCGCTTAAATATTAGCCGAAGTTGAAAGTAAGTTTTGTCCGTGCTTTTACACCCTGAGTTGCGCCCGCATGCATATGTATGGGGCTAATTACGAACACCAGTCCCGAACTTTACTGTCTGTATCTGCAGATTCAGAATGCTATTCCTTTTCGTGATAAATACACTTTTCAGTACAGTTCACCAAGTACTGTAACTGGTGATTTGCATAGTTGCGTAATAGTCCTGTCTTCTAGGGTACGTGAGAGTTGAAAGCCGCCAAGAACCCATCAAGACATTGCAGGTGGTCGCTACTCACAGTACGCAACAATCGAATCGAGATATAAGCAGAGAAATTTTGTCCTGAATCTTGCAACTTTAAAAATGCACCCGAGGGAGATTCGGCCAAGAGAAAGTACGGTGTTACTTATGCTGACGTTAAATGATACCGCAATCAGATTTCCTAATCAGAAATGTGTCGATTTAAAGGAAAGAGATGCTAAGAGGTAAGGATTACCCGCAGACGTGACAAATTAAAAGCCACGAGAAAACAAGTTGCATGACAGCAAACAAGTGGTGTCTCCTTGTGTTTAAGCACTTGTGAGCACTATACTCGTTTAGACGTTTTTTAAATAAACTTATAGATTTCGTTGAAATTACAAGAAGAAAAGAACTTTCCAGCTCTGCACGTCAGCAATCAGCTGGGGTGTTGAGGAGCGCGCGACGAGGTTCATAAGCTTATAAATTATAACAACGACCAATGTAGATCAAAGTTTATAAGGGTAAAAAGGCAAAAAAATGCTTAAAGTACATATCAAGTTTAAATGTCATACGCTCAAATCGTGATGATTTAGGTAAGGACACTTTGCTCAATGCACATAAAGGCTAAGGCGTCTGTCCACCAGCAATATATGTATCGATGATATATGAAAGCCGAAGGCGTATTTGCCTTTAAAAGATCATTTAAAACTGCCGCTTGAATCGTATTTCTATAATCTCTTCTCTGTGTTATATTTTTATTCAACCTCCGTTATATGTCTCGTTGATTCGTTGACAATCAAAGTGAGATGCGCTTGTGGCAGTTGAAGCACTCGTTGATCACTTAAATCTTTGGACTGAAGAGAGGTAGTAATCACTTTTAATTATAGAGTTTTGACCGAACTTTTGAGTTTATAGTACACGAGCTTGTCGATCGATCGAACGAGCACTAACTGACTCGCAACTGACTGTCTTTTTTTCTTGGTCCGTACGTGAAGTTGCTCTTAATTTAAGGCACTTATCCGAGAGGAACAAGTTGACGGTCAGAGTGGCGCAGCTTACCACGCAGGAAAGAATACAGTACTATTGAAGGATAGCAAAACGGGATCGGCCACCCGAACATCGCGCCCCTATTCATTGTCGAATTCTCTCTTGAGATCCCTTTCGACTTGAAGCAGCTAGGAAGCTTCGTTCATGGGGATCATCGCATGGCTCAGTCTCTTACGGTTTAGCTGGCTCCGTCGATGTCGGACGTGCGGTGTTCGCGGCTCCAAATGCCTATGTCGTCACCCGTCGCTGGCGCTGGAGCATATCTTCTTTCTAGAAGAGCGCAAGAACAAGTTCGGCATTCGTAATTTTAGCCATGTAAGCGACACCATGATGACCTCGATCAGCACTGGGTTTGCTCGCAGCACGGCCAATACTGGCACGACGAGTAGTATCAACGGGTCTACTGTCGTCATGCGCGGCGCTGGATCTGTCGTTGATGGCGACGTGAACCCTACCGACTATTACTTCGAGCCGTCCGGATCCAATCCGATGCCATCTGTCACCTCTGACGGCCATGACGAAGTTTTGACACCGCGCATGAATCAAAAGACCCGACAGCAGCGTTCCACTGGCTGTCAGCATACTATCAACACTTCCATTGTCTCGGCCGTAGACGACGTACCCTCTACAACCCTGGTGCGCAAGCAGTCGACACGCACGATGACGAAGGTGAGACGCATTGGGGATAAGGAGATGCAGCCTCCACTGAGAGAGATAGTGACGGGCGAGTACATTCTGTACCCAGACGAGACCAATCCCGTGTCGTTGCCGCTTCGTCCCCAACACAGGGCGATCGTGCCACCCAACCGACGACGGCCGCACGACCCAAGCAACAAGTGTGGCAGGATGACAACCATCCGTCAATTGCACAAGGATGAACGTGGTGTCTCTTTTCAATTCCATGGCCTTTGTAGTGCCCCGCCACCTCCCGTGCCTACTTTGTCGTCAAATCGGAGTCTAAGCGTCAGAAGCAGTTGTAGCACGAACGACTCGTTCATGATGGGCACGCATTCGATTTCGTCCATGCGTGTATCGCAATTCTCCGATCGTGTGAGTCTTGAGACGAACTTGGGCTCACTCAACCCACAGTCCAATCTTACAAAAGTCTTCGAGAGCAGCTTTACTCCTAGTATTCAAGAGGACGAGGAAGCCCAGGCGTTGGAGACGCTCAAAGGCTGGCTTCACGCATCGTCCGTATCGACTCAAGACTCGTTTATGTGGTCGCGGTAATTGTGAGATTTTGAGAAGGTGATGGTGATGCCTCTCTAGGTTGGACAAAAAAGATGATGGCGACGCGTTTGGCTCTTTCATCTTTGCAAGAATGGATGAAAGAAGACCCAATGGGTTGATGATTTAAATTACTATTGTGCGTGATGTGAAGTAAATTAATTGCAGAAGACTTCCAGCTTAAGCAATACGCAGTCGTGAAATAATTTGTGTCTTAGTGTCTTAACACGTGGTACTCATAACTGGAAGACGCCACGAACTCGCAGCTCTCTGACATACCAGTGATTCCTCCTGCAGCATCTTTATTCACTCTGTTGCCTTACACTTAGACCGCTTCGTAGAAATGCTCGAGGATCACGCGCTCATTAAGTCGCAGACCGCTCGCTTTTAGCTTGCTAATCCGCGGATTGTACGCTCGCTTGCCCCTTTTTTAAACGCTATCTGCAAGTTTGACCACTCACTAGGCTTCTTGCTTGGCATTAATTAGGCTGCCGTGCATTAGAACCAATTCGACTTGATCTTGTGGGTACAAGCAAAGAAACCTGATCGCTTTGGGCTTTGCAGGAAAGTTGTGGCGCAGGCCTTTAGCGTGTGATTCAGCCCTAGTCCCCGCTTGTGATACGACACCTTTAAGCCTAACAAGTTGACACAGTACGACTTAGCTAGTGGTCGCGTGACACAGTACGATTTAGCTTGTGGTCGCGTGACACAGTATGCATAATTCGCAACAAGAAGCGAGGCCACGCGTAACACAGAACGTGAGCTGTAACGTTATGGCTCCGCATGACGCATTTCGGTTGAAAGCAAAGATTGAGCCCTTACACTCGACGGATAGGCAAAGCCCCCACACAACGGTAGTACAAAAAACAATACTTTGCAACGTATGTCGACGTATAGTACAATTGTCCGAGAGCCAGTTGCTGATCAATAGGCTTTGTGACCATCCAGGGGGTGCACCGACGATTTGCAGCATCGGACACTTTTAAGTGCCTTCACACAGACGACATTATGAAGGCTCTTCGGGTATAGCTGGTCAATTGAGGACTCCTAATTTGGCGAATAGAAAAAGAGAAATGGTATTATGTCAGGCAAAGCTTTAGATTACTTGCATCAAAGTATATTCCAATGAGGTGCCTAGCCAATGGCCTGACCTACTATGTATGTCTGATTGTCCTCACCGAGTGATCGGAAGAAGCTTTTAAAAGTCACAAGTGGGATGCTTCTGTCAACGCAAAATTGCAATTATTTCTGAGCGTGGAAAGGTGCAAGAGAACTCATCACAATAATACTAATCTAGATGCAAAAAACTGTTCAGCTTAATTAGACAAAACCCACGCGGTTATTGCAACTCAAAATTGGTCATTCCGAGAGTACTCGCCTGACATCCTTTTCATTTGTTTCTAGTGCTCACTGCTCGAAGCGGCTGCATTATCACAAGTAGACCCTAAACTGCCTGCTCACAAGGGTTTATTGACGTTTTAATTTTTTTTTATAAATTTTCGGTGGATTGCGTGTCGAGAACATTGTGACCTACGTGTGTGAAAGCACACACGTCTCACTATGGGTCGAAGAAGGCTTGTAGAAATTTGGTACACGCGATCATTTTAGCATCAATTCAGGCGTGGCTTTATGACACACGTTCGTTCCCGTTGATTTGGCATTGAGGTTGTCATTTTTGGAATTTATGTCGATAAGATGAATATAACGGGTAATGAGGCGGTACGAGGAAGCTATGATAAAGTTTTAGGGACCGAATTTTGGGTAAAAGATATTTGTTTGCTGCCGCTCTGTTTGTCTTGATGAAATTGCGCTGCACCAGGCAAACTGCACCGTAAATCCGCCAAGTACTTTAAGATATAAAAGTCATAAGAGCCACTCTTATGTAAGCGAGATCCCGGAAGCTAGTAGCTGAATCATATGGTCGTCGGTGTGGCAGTGAAGATTTATCCGAGCTTATAAACCATTGACGCGCTGTCGTAACCTTTCAGATGCTCGCATCTAGATCTTACTTTTGCTGCCATCATGACTGCACGCCACTTATTAATAATTACCGGAGACATTGGTTTAGTTTTAGCAAAATACAAACAATCCGGCTACGACCAAAGACTAAGCTTTGTTTTATCGCAAAGGAAGCCTTACATCTATGACTGCTTTGAAATTACTGATGACCTTTATGGTTAAGTACATACTAGGTATCTTTCGAACTAACACAAGTGTTGACTTCAGTCTGGCTACTACTTGCGTCTTTGGCTACAATATCACAAAGCTCGACGAAGCAAAAAATCGCCGCATCTTCAACAAAATCAATTGAATCCCAGTTTACGAGACTCGCCTCAGAACGTCTAGCTACAAGGCTTTGACGAATCATGCAAAATAGCGTTGCCGTTTAAAGCAAGCTCTTTTTTATGCTTACAAATGAAAAGGTACAGCATAGGTGCTCTATAAAAATTGAGCAGGACAAAAACATACCGATTCCAAGATTTTCGTTAGGGACGAGATCAATGGCAAGCAGCTAGAAAATAAGTTCTAATCGCTGAAAAAATTGTATTGCGGATCCTTTTCAAGGTTTTTCCGGGAGTACAAAACATTGAGACGCTCGCGGCATGAGCTATAAATCAATTAAATATGATTTTATACTCACCGTATTCGGGAAGCTGCTCCCGGAGTACAAATTTACCCAGAGAAATAGGTGGGGTGAGATCGCTGCGTTGAAGGGAAGTGATGCCTATATCACTTTCAAAGGATTTGTACCAGTGTCTGACGTATATAAATGCATTTCTTGTTGCACATGTTGCACAGCCACATCACATGGCGTGCGGTTCTTACCGGGCGACATGTGGATGTGTTGTCAAGTGGCGTAGGACATTAAGCAATTAAGCCCTCTGCCACATCGGCACTTTCTCACAAATAACACGCTATAGTTTTTGAATGTAACGCAAG